>JALJEV010001367.1:0-723122 GCA_026586105.1 Hylodesmum podocarpum
GATGAAATTTCTAAATTTATAAAAGAAAAGGTTTTCTGAACTACAATCAAATTTTTTAATTATGGTTAAGGAAAGCTCACCCTTGCATTTGTGTTTTTAACACCTTGATGTCGAATAACGTTGGGATAGAGTTGGGGTTAAGAAGATGTGGATGTTTTCAATGATTGTTGAAATCTTTTGTCTTCTTGAGAAGATGTTTTGTTATGTTTGGGGAGTAGATTTGCTAAGTAAGTAGAGAGAAAATTATGTAGAATAATAAAATGACAAAGTTATGTGTCTGGTTGTAATAAAATTTAAAACTTATGTAATAAAAGTGTTGTTTCCTAAATCTCTCTTTTATCTACTATATCGTGCTCTTTAAATTACAAAATAAAATATAAGTAAATAAGTAAATAAGAAGGGGGGGGTGTTGATGTATGGAAGCTTAATCTTGGTGTTCATGGCAACTTGCCTTGCTCCTCCACCTTGAAATGCCCGAAAGCCATGGTCATGGTGAGTGGTGTTCTCGGCTTCCTTTAATCCTTCTCTCTCCTTCGTACTCGTGGAAGGCATAATCTTCATCAAAAGTTACTTCCTCACTCACTTCCTCTTGGAGACCTATACTCACTCCTACACTACTACTTCTCCGCTTCTCTCCCCCCACTTCTTCTACTAGTTGTCTTTCTTTCCTCTCGTTCATTTTCTCTTAGTGTTCTTTCAAATTCCTTTCTTTCTATCCTCTTCCTCCCTCATTCTCCTATGATTTTCCTCCTCCCCTCATTCACATTCTCTTGAAGCTCATTCTTGAGGTTGTGTTGCAACTTCTCATCATGGCATCCATTACCTTTTAGGTTCTAGGAGACAATTCATTTCCAAAACTTGGGGAGCTATCCATTGCTGCAAGGAAGAGATGTTAGAAGCAAAAAAAAATAATATAGAAAATGTCCTTTCCTTCGTCATTTGTTTAACTTCAGCGCTCTTGTTTTTACTTGTAGCTTAAGAAGCTCTTACTATAATATACTACAACATTTTTCTCTACAGCAGAGTTTCAACCTATCAGTTATCAAGTTCAATTTTCTCCAGTGAAGAGAAAATTCAACCAAAAAACTTAAGGAGATCAAAAATGAAAAATCAGACAAAACTAAGTAGGAAAACAAGAAAGGCAGAAGCAATAAAAAGGACACAAATGAGCAACAAAATTTGTTATTCAGGGAATTAACAATGAGACAAAGGCTAATATATTTGCTTCAACTAAAATGAATGAAAACCTTATTTAAAAATTTGGAAAAGATTTTGAAAGCAAGAACTTCGGTTGACCTACAACGAAGTACCAAATCTTTGAGATTTTAGAAAAATGAAATCACCTGCAATATTCAAATTTTGAGCACTTCATAACATATGAAATGGTGTTGGAAAATTATAAAACCTTCAGATGAGCTTTTATATATATGTATAAACTATCAAATCAAGGTGCCTTGACATTAAACCTAGGTCAAATGGTTCTGAACAAAACAAGCGAGAAAATTGTCATGGAATATTGGAAACATCGAGAAACTTGAAAATGGCTTGCAAACTTGATTTAGAATTGTCGAAAAAATTTAAGATGATTTTTTGATGATTTTAAGGCATGATTAGCTCAAATTGGTCAGGGCTGCCTTGAAATAGGGAGGTCCAAAACATTTTATAATAGGGCATATATTCAGGCACATGCAAGAAAACATACCACGAGGAGTTCATTATCATCTATTAACAAAATTGATCAATTTATGATGATGATGCTTGAACTTTAATAGTAATAAAATCAAATTGAACAGTTGGACACTAGATTTGTGGGTTTTTAATGATGTAAGTGTCTTCGTAGACGATCTCGTAGTTTGCAAATCTTCACCTAAACAAGCTTGAACATATAATGCGAGAAAAGAACAAATGTTGTAAAAACATATGATGCAAACAGAATCTGGTATAACATATGATCTGGAAACGAGAATAAGATGCGATTATAATGTATGAACATAACAAATCACCGATTATAATATATGGTATAGAGCAAAGCAGTCTGAGTATAGCATGATACGAAACGAGATGCAAAAAAAGAATAGATGAAATATAATGTATGGTGAATAAAAAATAGATGCGATTATAATGTATGTTGCTTGAGAAAAAAGCAGTGCATTATAATGCATGATCTGAGAACATATGCAATATAACATATGAACAAAATAAATAAGGAATTATAGCATTATGATGCGAGCGAGCGATTAGTATAGCGTATGATTAAAAGCGAGAATAGATGTGCCTTCATAACATATGATGCGAAGAGCAGGATGATGTATAACGTATAAACGGAAAGCAGGTCGGTATAGCGTATGATTCATAACAAAATAGATGCGAGTGTAACATATGATCGAGCGAACAAATGTATTATAGCGTGTGATCTGAGAATAGATGAATTATAACGTATGAGCAGAACAAATGCAATATAGCATTATGATCTGGAAACAGATCTTGATCGCGTATGTTCAAGAATAAGCAATTATAGCATTATGATCTGAACCGAACAGATGTAGTATAGCGTATGATGTAGAGCGAGCGGAGATGTAGTATAGCGTATTATGCGAGAACATAACAAATGTAGTATAACAAATGCAACGAAACGGATGTAGTATAAAGTATGATACAAAATAGAAACGTTCTACGATATAGCATTATGGTCTTACAACAGAATCTGATTTAACGTATGCACATAACAGATATAGTAGAACGTATGATGCAGAACAGAACAAATGCAATATAATATATGATGCAGAAAAGAAGAGTTGCAGTATAATGTATGGTGAAAAACAGATGCAGTATATAACGTATGAACAGAACAGAACAGATGGAATATAGCGTATGATGCGAACAAAGCAGTGTTGTGTAATGTATGATGCGAGACGAGAACAAGCGCAATATAACATATGATGCAAAACATATGTGGTATAGCGTATGAGCGAAGCGGATGTAGTATAACATTTGATGCGGAACAGAAAAGATGCAGTATAACATATGTTGCAAAACAAATGCAAGATAACGTATGAACAGAATAAATTTAGTATAACGTATGATGCAAAACAGAACAGATGCAGTAACGTATGATGTAAAACATAATAGATGCAGTATAACGTATGATGGAGATTGAAGTTGTTGTAGTATAACGTATAATGCAAAACAGAAGAGATGCAATATAATGTATGTGGCAGAACAGATACAATATAACGTATGATGTAGTACATATGCAATATAGCATTATGATGCGAACGAACAATTGCAATATAATGTATGATGTAGATCAGAAATAGTATAACGTATAAAGCGTAACAAATGCATTATACGAATGATCGAGAATAGATCAATATAACATATGAGCGAGAACATATGCGGATAACATGTGATCGGATCGATATAATGTATGATCGAGAACATATAAGATCTGATATAATGTACAATGCGAGAGCGGAACAAATGTTGTATAACGTATGATCGAAACGAAACGAGATGTACATATGATGCAAAACAAAAGCAGATGAAGTATAATGTATGATGCGAGCAGTCGGTATAACGTATGAACATAATAGATAGAGTATAGCATTATGATTTAGAACATAACAAATAAAGTAAAGCGTATAAGGATAACATGTGTAGTATAGTATTATGTAGAACGAGATGCGATTATAAGTTTCATGATGCGGTATAACGTATGAGTATGGATCGATCTAACGTATGATGCAAAACTAAGCAAATGTCGTATAATATATGATGCAAAACAAATGAAGTTTAACGTATTAACAGAACAGATGCAGTATAACGTATGATGTAGAGTAGAAGCAGTGCGATTGTAACATAAGATACGAGAATAGATCTGCGATTATAACGTCTGAAAGCAAAACGGAACAAATACAGTATAACATATGATGTGGAGTAGAACAGATGCATTGTAACGTAAGATGCAGAAGAGATGTAGTATAACGTATGATGCAGAACAGATGTAGTATAACGTATGATGGATAACAGAACTACTGCAGTAAAATGTATGATGCAGAATAGAATACATGCAATATAACCTATATTGCGATCTGAAATCTTGAATCTGATAAAAGCGTATGAACATAATAGATGCAATATCACGTATGATGAAAGCGAACGGAATCGATGTAGCGTATGATGCAGAATAGAATAGATGCAGTATAATGTATGGTGCAGAACAAAATAGATGTAGTGTAATGTATGATGCAGACCAGAATTGATGCAGTATAACGTATGATACTGAACAAATGTAGTATAATGTATGATGCAGACCAGAATTGATGCAGTATAACGTATGATACAGAACATATGCAGTATAACATATGATGCAAAGCAAAACAGATGCAATATAATGTATGGTGCAGAACAAAACAGATGTAGTATAACATATGTTGCATAACAGAACAAATGCATTATAACATTATGGCGTAGAACATATGCAATATACGTATGAACGAACAAATGCGGTATAACGTATAATGTAGAATGAGCAGATGTAGTATAATGTATGATGTTGAATAAAGCGGATGCATTATAGCATGATCTTGAGAACATATGCAGTATAATGTATGAATAGAATAGATTATGTATAACGGATGATCCAGAACAAATGGAGTGTAATAATTATAATGCTGAACAGAACAGATGCAATCTAACGAATGATGCAGAACAGATGAATTATAACGTGTGAACAAAATAGATGCAGTATAATGTATGATGCCGAGCAGAACAGATGGAGTATAATGTATGATACACAACAGATGCAGTATAATGTATGATGCAGAACAGAACATATGCAGTATAATGTATGATGCAGAACAAAACATATGCAATATAACATACAATGCATAACAAATGCAGTATAACGTATGGATAGAACAAATTAAGTATAACATGTGATGCTGAACAGGATAGATGCAGTATAACATATGATGCAGAACAGGACAGACGTAGAATAACATATGAATAAAACAAATGCAATATAACGTATGTTCTAGAACAAACCCAGTATAATGTATCAAGCAGAAAAGAATAGATCTAGTATAACGTATGATGCAGAATAGAACATATGCAGTATAACGTATGATACAGAACATAGCAGATGTAGTATAACGTATGATGCAGTATAACGTATGATACAGAAAAGAACAGATGCAGTATAATGTATAATGTAGAACAGAACAGATGCAGTATAATGTATAATGTAGAAAAGAAAAATTGCAGTATAACATGTAATGCAGAACAGATGCAAAATATAACGTACTAACAGAATAGATGCAGTATAATGTATGATGCATAGCGAACAGATGTGGTATAACGTTTGATACGAGAATATATGCAATATAACGTATAAACGAGCATTTAGTATAACGTACAATACAAAGCTGACAGATGTCGTATAACATATCATCATAACATAATAGATGCAGTATAACGTATGATGCAAAACAGCATATATGTAGTATAACGTATGATGCAAAATAGATGTACGTATGATGCAGAACAAAACAGATGCAGTATAACATATGATGCAGAACAGATGTAATATAATGTATGATACATAACAAATGTAGTATTACATATGATGCAGAAAAGAATAGATGCACTTTAAAGTATGGTGCAAAGCAAAACAGATGTAGTACAACGTATGTTACAGAACATAATAGATGCATTATAACGAATGATGCAGAACATATGTGGTATAATGTATAAATAGAACACATGCAATATAACGTATGATGCATAACAGAACATATGCAGTATAACGTATGATGCAAAATAGAACATATGCATTATAACGTATGATACAGAACAGATGCAGTATAAAGTATGAACATAACATATTCAATATTATGTATGATGCAAAATAGAACAGATGTAGTATAACGTATGATACAAAACAAATGTAGTACAACATATGATGCAAAATAGAATAGATGTAGTATAACATTATGATGCGAATAAAACAGATGTAGCATAATTATGATCTAGAACAAATGTAGTATAACATGTGATGCAAAATAGAACAAATGCAGTATAACGTATGATGCAGAACAAAACAGATGTTGTATAACGTATGATACAGAATAAATGCAATATAACGTATGAACAGAACAGAATCAGTATGACTTATGGTGCATAACAGAATAGGTGCAGTATAACGTATGATACAGAACAGAACAAATGTAGAATAACGTATGATGTAGAACAGATGCAGTATAACGTGTGGACATAACGGATGCAGTGTAACGACTGATGCAAATCAGAACAGATGTAGTATAACATATTATGCAGGACAGAGCAGATGTTGTATAACACATGTTGCAGAACAGATGTTATATAATGTATGATGTAGAACAAAACATAATCAGTATAATGTATGATGCATAATAAAACAAATGTAGTATAACGAATGATGTAGAATAGATGCAGTATAACGTATGATGCAAAATAGATCAAATGCAGTATAACGTATCATGCAGAACAGAACAAATGCAGTATAACGTATGATTCAGAACGAAACACGTGTAGTATAACGTATAATGCAAAATAGAGTCAGAATCGATATAACGAATGATGTAGAATAGAATAGATGCAAGATAACGTATGTTGCAAAGCAGAATATATGCATTATACTGTATGAAGCAGAACAGATGCGGTATAACATGTGAACACAACACATGCAGTATAACGTATGATGTAGAAGAGAACAAGTGCAGTATAACGTATGATGCAGAACAGAATAGATGCATTGTAACATATGATATAGATTAGATCGGATTGATAACGTTTATTCCATAAGCGATTCAAGATAATGTATGATCTGTCTCCGTTGGAACAGAAACGAGGATATATTAAAACATACGATGCAGAATAGAACAGAAGTAGCATAACATATGATGTAGGATAGATGAAGTATAATGTATGAACAAATCAAATAGCATTATTTAACGTATGATTTCAGTAAAAAAGGAAATTTCCCTGATTTTTTTGTAATGTATGATGTCTCTCGTATTTATACAAATATTTAAAACATGACCCCGAGGTATAGCGCATGATCATCACGATCGAATAGGAAAAGGCATAATAGATGTTAGGATAGATGAAGTATATAATGTATGAGCTGAATAGTGTAAAAAAGGTCGATGTATACGTCATGCGATCTGTGAAACGGAAGACGTATACAATATAATGTATGATGCGATGACACGAGCGAGAACAGATATCTGATATAATGTATGCCTTGCCGAACTAACATATGCAATATAGCGTATGATGCAAAACAAATGCGTTATAGCGTATGATCTGAAACGAAACGGATGTAGTATAGCATTATGATGTAGAACAAAGCTGATGTAGTATAGCGTATGATGTAGAAAAGAGCAACTTACGGTATAACGTATGATCTGAAACGGATGTGGTATAAAGTATGATGCATACCGAGAGCGAGATGTTGTTTAACATATGATCTGAGAATAGAACAGATCTTGGTATAATGTATGATCTTTGAAACGAAAGCAGATCAATATAATGTATGAGCGAAAGATTGGTATAACATATGATGCCAAGCGAACAAATATCAGGTATAGCGTATGATGCAAAGCGAGAAAAGATGTTGTATAGCATGTGATTGAGAATGGAGTAGTTGCGGTATAGCGTATGATACAAAAAATAGAATATATACATTATAGCGTAACATGCAAAATGCGAGCAGAATATACACTACAAACATTACAATGTATGATGTAGAACAAATGCGATATAATGTATGATACATAACAAATGTAGTATAAGACATGATGCATAACTGACAGTTGCACCATAACATATGGTGTAGCAAAAGCAAGATGTAGTAGAGCGTATGTTGCGAGAACAAAGCAGTTTAGTATAATGTATGATGCAAACAGTCTGATTATAACATATGATCTGAAAAAGCGTGAATAGGTGCGATTATAGCATTATGATGTAGAACATATGAAGTATAACGTATGAATAAAACAAATGTAGTATAGCATTATGATCTGAGACTAGAACAAATGCGATTATAGCGTATGATCACGAGAATAGAATAGATCATTATAATGTATGATACATAATAGATGCAATATAACCTATGAACAAAGCAGATTCAATATAAGGTATGATGAAAAACATAATAGATCGTTATAGCATGATCTGAGAATAGATGCACGTATGATCACGAGAACAAAAACAATATAATGTATAAGCATAATGAGATGTTGTATTATAACATATGATGCAAAAGCGAGAATAGATCGACTTAACATATAATGTAGAACATAACAAATCTGATATAACATATGATCTGCGAACAAAATGCGGCATAACATATGAATATAATAGATCACGATATATCGTGTGATGCGGAAACGAAACAGGTGTAGTATAACGTATGGTGCATAACAGAACAACTGCAGTATAACGTATGATGCAGAACAGATGTGGTATAACGTATGAATAGGGCAGTATATCGTATGATGCAAAATAGAACAGATGAAGTTTAACGTATGATGTAGAATAGAACAGATGCAATATAACGTATGATCTGAAAAGTGAGAATAGATGTAGTATAAGATATGATGGAGAAAGGAGCACTTGTAGTAAAGTTTGATCTGAAAAAAAAAAAATAGATGTAGTATAAAGCCGTTATGATGCGAAACAGAACAAATGCAATATAACGTATGATCTGAGAATAAACGGTATAATGTATAAGCATACGGATGCGGTATAACGTATGATGCAGAATATATGCAATATAACGTATGAACAGAACAGATTCTGTATAACATATGATGCAGAACAGAATAGATGTTGTATAACATATGATGCATAACCTAATAAATGCAATATAACGTATGATCAAAGCTTGAGAATAGATGCAATATAACGTATGATATAGAATATATGCAATATAACGTATGAGCATACTTGATTGATTATAACATTATAATGTAGAACAGAATAAATATCGTATAACATATCATATGATGCATAACATAATAGATGCAGTATAACGTATGATGCAAAATAGAATAGATGCAGTATAACGTATGATGCAAAACAGATGCACGTATGATGCGAGCGAAGCAGTCACGGTATAACGTATGATGCATATGATCGATATAATGTTGAACATAACAGATCGATATAACATGTGATCTGAAGAAAACAGATGCAATATAATGAATGATGCAGAACAAATAAGATGTAGTAAAATGTATGATGCAGAACAGAACAATTGTTGTATAACATATGATGCAGAATAGAATAGATGTAGTACAACATGTGATGCAAAACAGAACAGATGTCATATAACGCATGTGGCAGAACATTAGTAGTATAACGCTAGATGCAGAACAGAACAAATGCAGTATAATGAATGATGTAGAACAGAAACAGTGTAACGTATAAGCATAAAAGATGTAGTATAACGTATGATACAAAACAAAATCTATGCAATATAATGTATAATTTAGAACAGATGCAACATAACGCATAATGTAGAACAGACGCAATATAACATATAATGACTGTTGCAGAACAAATAAGATGTAGTATAATGTACGACACAGAACAGAACAAATGTTGTATAATGTATGATGGAGAATAGAACAGATGTAGTATAACATATAATGTAGAACAGAACAAATGTTGTATAACGCATGTGGCTGAACATTAGTAGTATAACGTTTAATGCAAAACAGATGAAGTATAACGTATGATGCAAAATATATATGATGCAATATAATGTCGACCTTGAACAAAGCGATGTTGTATAATGTATGATCGGAGAACAAAATAGATGTAGTATGACATATGATGCAGTATAACGCATGTTGTAGAACCAAAGTACTATATCGTATGATACAAAATAGAACAGATGTAGTATAACGTTATGATGTAGAACTGAACAGATGCAGTATAACGTGTGAAAGGAAAAAATGCAATATAACGTGTGAAAGGAAAAATTGCAGTATAACGTATGATACAAAGCAGAACAAATGCAGTATAACGTATAATATAGATTAGATGCAGTATAACATGTGAAAAGAACAAATGTAATATAACGTATGATACAGAACAGAACATATGCAGTATAACGTATGGTGCAGAACATATGTGGTATAACGTATGAACAAAACGAGATGCGGTATAACGTTGATGCACAATAGAAGGATGAAGTGTAGTATGATGCGAAACGAAGCAGATCACGGTATAACGTATGATGCAAAGCAGAATAGATCTGTATAATGTATGATGGAGAAAGGAGCTTTGCGTGCGTATGATGCAAAACAAATATAGATGTAGTATAACGTTATGATCAAAGCGAGAGCGAGATCTGATATTAGGTATGATCGAGAATAAACAATATAACATACAAGCATAAAAGATCTGTTATAATGTATGATCTGAACAAAATCGATCAATATAACATATAATGTAGAACAAATGCGGTATAATGTGTGATCATAAGAGATCTGATATAATGTGTGATGTAGAAGAAACAAATGCCAATATAATGAATGATGTAGAACAAATAAGATGCAATATAAAATCGATGCATAACGAGGACAAAAGTTGTATAAGCGTATGATCGAGAATAGAACGGATGTAGTACAACATATGATCTGAAACAACAGATGTTGTATACGCATGTGTGAAAACATCGATAGTATAACGTATGATGCGAGCGAGCAGATGTAGTAAAGCGTATGATCTGAACGAGAACAAATCTGTTATAGCGTTTGAACAAAACAAATGCGATATAATGTATGATCGAGCGAACATATGCGATTATAGCGTATGGTGCAAAACAAATGCAATATAGCGTATGAATAGAAAAGATTGATCAAGCGTGTAATGGCTTGAATAGATGCGGTGAGCGAATGATGCATACGAAATATGAGTTTAGCATTATGTTGGAAAATGGAGTAGTTGTTGTATAATGTATGATGCAAAAGCGAGAATAGATCGGTATAATATGATGCGAAACAGATCTGATTATAACGTATGATCGAAACAGAACATATATAGTATAACGTATGATATAGAACAGAAACAATATAACTTATATGCATAACAGATGCAGTATAATGTATGAGACATAACATAATCGATGCAATATAACATATAATGTAGAATAGATACAATATAACGTGTGATGCATAGCAGATGCAGTATAATGTGTGATGTAAAAGAGAACAAATGCCAGTATAATTAATGATGCAGAACAAATAAGATGCAATATAACGTACGATGCATAACAGAACAAATGTTGTATAGCATTATGATCTGAGAATAGAAACGGATGTAGTACAACATATGATGCGAAACGAAACAAATGTTGTATAATGCATGTGTGCAAAACATTAGTAGTATAACGTATGATGCAAAACAAAGCAGATGTAGTATAACGTATGATGCGAAACAAACGTAGCGTTTGAACAAGCAGTGCGATTATAACGTATGATGTAGACAAAACATATCTGCGTATAACGTATGATCAAAAAACAAATGTAATATAACGTATGAATATAAAAGATTCGATTACAGCGTATGTGCCTTGAAATGAAACAGATCGGTGTGATGAATGATGCATAACGAAATAGATGCAGTTTAACGTATGATGGAAAATGGAGTAGTTGTTATATAATGTGTGATGCAAAACAGAATAGATGCGGTATAATGTATGATCCAGAACAGATGCAGTATAACGTATGATGCAAAAGAGAACATATACAGTATAACGTATGATGTAGAACAGAAACAGTATAACATATATGCATTACAGATGTAGTATAACGTATTATGCAGAATAGAAGAGATGCAGTATAATGTTTGATGCAAAATAGAAAAGATCTGATATAATGTATGATCGAGAATGGACCACAATGTTGTATAATGTATGATCTGAGAACATAATAGATGTAGTATAACATATGATGTAAAATAGAATAGATGCGATTATAATGTATGATCTGAAAGAGCAAATGAAGTATAGCGTATAAGCATAATAACGAGTGGTAGTATAACGTATGTTGCGAAACAAAGCAGTGCGGTGTAACGTATGATCTGAAAAAGAAACGGATGTAGTATAACATATGATGCGAAGCGAGAACATATCGAGCGTAGTTTAGCATTATGATCTTGAACATAACGGATCTGATATAATGTATGATGCAAAATATAAATGATGCAATATAATGTATGACGCAGAACAGAACTGATGTTGTATAATGTATGATGCAGAATAGAATAGATGTAGTATAACATATGATGCAGTATAACGCATGTTGTAGAATAGAAATAGTATAACATATGATACAAATAGAACAGATGTAGTATAACATTATGATGCGAGAAACGAGCAGATGCGATTATAACGTATGAAGTGAGCCGTCGTTGTAACGTATGATCTGAAACAAAGCGATGTAGTATAACGTATGATCTGAAACAAAACATATGCGGTATAATGTATAGGAGCATAACTTTACAACTCTGTATAACGTATGATGCAAAACAAATGTGGTATAACGTATGAACAGGGCAAATGCAGTATAATGTTTGATGCAGAACATAACAGGTGAAGTATAATGTATGATGTAGAATAGAATAGATAATGTATAATGTATGATGCAAAACAAAATAGATGCAGTATAACGTATGATAGAGAAAGGAGTACTTGCTAACTTATGATGCAAAACAGAATAGATGTAGTATAACGTTATGATGTAGAACAGAACAGATGCAATATAACGTATGATGCAGAACTGAAACAGTATAACATATAAGCATAAACACATACATATGCAGTTGGACAAATACAAAAACAAACACGTATATAATTAAACAAACATTAAGATTGAAAAATATACACGTATAGACAATAATACACATACAAATAATAGAACAAGCATACAAAATAATTGAATAAATAAAAAAGTTAACAAACAATTAAAAACATATAAATACACAATGGAATAAATTTATACACAAAATTAGAAATCGAAAATATCAAAATAATCGAACGAATATAATAAGACAAACACAAATCATGAAATATACAAGTATAGACTTAATTAGACACGCCAAAATAAAACATATAAAGACAAACACAAATAGTTCCACACATAAATACCTACGTAGACACACAAAAATATAGGTTGACATAGACACAATTAAACACACTGATAAATAAAACTCGATAAAAAGCTTACAGTTGAAAAAAACACAAAAACAAATACCTGCATAAACTCAATTGAACAAACATACATAAATCTCAATTGCTGACACATGATTGAACAAAATACAAATACATAAATCATGGCATCCATAGACACAATAGAATCGGAGACAATACTTAAATAAACTAACAAGTAGATAAAAAACACAATTACAAACACAAACACACAAAAATCGGGATAAACACTTTAGTACATTCACACACATATACATAAATACATATCTTGAATTAGACTAATACACACATAGTTGGAGAAAAAAAATCATAAAATCAAAAACATAGTTGGATAGAGATATTAGTACAAAATAAGTCGTACTGACACAAATAAAGATATACTTCAAGAACCCTAAACCCTAAACACAAACAAAATGAGAGACATACATGATACACATAGGCCACACAAACGCTTACACAATTGAACACATCCACAAGTACACCCACAAAGACAAAGAAAAACCAACACTAACAAATATAATTAGACACCCAATGAAACAATCCAACATTAACACAATTGTACAATTACAAACACAGATCCAATTGGACAAATACACCAAAAACACATATATAATACCACAAATAGATGGATGACTATACAAACATATCTACAATGATATGTATAATCATATAATTAAACAAACTTACACTGATATCTAGCTAAATAATTAAGTTAATAAACAAACATAAACACATAAATACATGTTAAGAAAAATTTATACACAAAATTCGACAAAAACAAACATAAATATAATTGGAAAAATATTATTTGACAATTAGATACACTGATAAATTAAAACTCGACAAAAAAAACAGGTTGGACAAATACAAAGTCAAATACATG
The DNA here is from genome assembly GCA_026586105.1 of Hylodesmum podocarpum. NCBI lineage: Eukaryota > Viridiplantae > Streptophyta > Magnoliopsida > Fabales > Fabaceae > Hylodesmum > Hylodesmum podocarpum. The sequence goes on from JALJEV010001367.1 coordinate 14,145, forward strand.
TATAAACACATAAACATAGTTGAACAACATAAACCAATCCTAATTGTTTAAACAAGCATGATTGAACAAAATACAAATACATTACAATGACATTCATACAAACAATTGCATAATCATACACAATAGTTAAGTAAATTAACAAGTAGATAACCAAACACAGTTACAAACACAAACCCACAAAAATCGTGATAAACACATACATACACGCACATTTACATAAATACAAATACAAAATTAGACTAATACACACGTAGTTGGAGAAAAAAAATCATAAAACTAAAAACACAGTTGAGTAGACGCATTAAGGCAAAATAAGTCATACTGACACAAATAAATATATACTTCAAGTTTGGACAATATAGACAAACATATAGAGAAAGACAGAGACATACATGTTACATACAAACCACACATAAACACACAAACGCTTACACATTTGGACACATCCTAAAGTACACCATAGAGACATAGAAAAACCAATAATAACAATTATAGTTTGACACCCCTTTGAAACAATCCAACAATAACATAATTGTCTGAGATCAAACATAGATTCTATTGGAAAAACACACCAAAAAACACATACATAAACACACAAATACAAACATGGATGAATATACAGACATGTCTACAATGATGTATATAATCATACAATTAAATAAGCTTACACAATAACTACATGAATAATTAAGTTAACAAACAAACATAAATACATGTTGGGATAAATTCATACACAAAATTCGACAAACCCAAACATAAACCTTATTGGAAAAATATTATTTGACAAACACAAACAGCAGTTTAAGGGGTATACAAATACGAACTTAATTAGATTGTCAAAACAAAACTCATAAAAAATGTAAATACAAATAGTTGCATACTTAAATACTTACACGAGACATTCAAAAATACGGTTGGACACAAAACAAACACATAAACTCACATGCGGACATAAACACACAAACACTTACATATTTGGATACATCCAGTAATACACCCACAAAGACATGACCAAACAAACACACACAAACATAGTTAGTCTCCCACAGAAACAATAAAACAATAACATAATTTTACAGACATAAACACGTATGCAGTTAGAAAAATACAAACACCAACACATATTTAAACACAAAAACACCAACATAGAAAAATATACACACAAATCAACAATAATAAACATACAAATAATAGAACAAACATACACAATAATTGGATAAATAAAAGAGTTAAACAAATACAAATAGATAAATACAATGGGAAAAAATTCATACACATAATTAGAAATCAGAAACATAAACATATTGACGAATATAAGTAGACAAACACAAACACAGTTTAAGAGATATACAAGTATATACTTAATTAGGCAGACAAAATAAAACGTATATAAACATAAAAACACAAATAGTTTGAGACTTACCTACGTAAACACACAAAAATATAAGTTGACACAAACATAATTAGATACACGATAAAAAAAACTCAACAAAACATAGAGTTGGACGAACACAAAGTTAAATACATGCATAAACATATAAACATACTTGAACAAACATAAACAAATCTCATATGCTGACACAAGCATGATTGAACAAAATACAAATACATTAACGATGACATCCATACACACAAAATTGAATAGTCATACACAATAGTTAAGTAAATTAACAAGTATATAAACAAACACAGTTACAAACACATACATGTTACACACAAAGCCATACATAAACACATAAACGTATTTTACACATTTGGACACATCCAAAAGACACCCATAGAGACATTGAAAAATCAATACTAACAAATACAATTAGACACCCGTTGAAACAATCAACCAATAACACAATTGTGCTGAGATACAAAGCGTAGATTCAATTGGACAAAGGCACCAAAAAACACACATAAACACACAAATACAAAGATGGACGAATATAGAAACATCTCTAAAATGATGTGTATAATCATAAAATTAAAGAAGCTTACACAATAATTACATAAATAATTTAGTTAACAAACAAACATAAAGACAATGTTAGGATAAATTCATGCACAAAATTCGACAAACACAAAGATAAACATAATTGTAAATAATTATACGATAAACACGAACACCGTTTAAGGGGTATAAAAATACAGACTTAATTAAATTGTCCAAAACAAAACAAATAAAAAAATGTAAATACAAATAGTTACATTCTTAAATACCTACACAAACACATAAACCCCACACGCCACACATAAACACACAAACACTTACATATTTTGTTACATCCAGAAACACACTCACAAAGACAAAGACAAACAAAACACACACAAATGTGAAGTAATTCAAGAATAACACAATTTTACCGACATAAACACATATGTAACTGAGCAAAAACAAAAACAAACATATATAAACACACAAACACAAAATAAGTCGTACTAACACAAATAAAACTATACTTCAAGTTGGACAATATAGATAAACACATAGGGAAAAACATAGACAAAAAGGAGAGATATACATGTTACACACAGGCCACACATAAACACAAACTCTTACACATTTGGACAAATACAAAAGCACACCCATAAAGACATAGAAAAACCAATACAAACAATTATAGTTCAACACCCACAAAAAAAATCCAACAACACAATTGTAAAGATACAAACATAGATTCTATTAGACAAAGACACCGAAAAACACAAACATAAACACACAAATACAAAGATGGACAAATATACAAACATGTCTACAATGATGTGTATAATCATACAATTAAACAAGCTTACACCATAATTACATAAATAATTTAGTTAACAAAAAAACATAAATACATGTTGGGATAAATTCATACCCAAAATTCGATAATCCCAAACATAAATATTATTTGACAAACACAAACATAAACACAATTTAAAGGGTATACAAATACGAACTTAATTTGATTGTCCAAAACAAAACCAATAAAAAAATCTCAATACAAATAGTTGCATAGTTAAATATTTACACAAACATACCAAAATACAATTTGACACAGACACAAACACATAAACCCACACGTCACACGTAAACACACAAGCACTTACACATTTGGATACATCCAGAAGCACACTCACAAAGACATGAAAAAAAAAACACACAAACACAAATAGACACCCACATAAACAATTCAACAATAACACAATTTACAGACATAAACAAATATGCAGTTGGACAAATACAAAAATTAACACTTATATAAACACAAAAACATCAAGATAGAAAAATTTACACACTTATCAACAATAATACACATACAAATAAAAAAACAAGCACACACAGTAATTAGATAAATAAAAAGTTAACAAACAAATACAACCACATAAATACACAATGGAATAAATTCATACATAAAATTAAAAATGAAAACATAAACATAACAAAACGAATTTAATTAGACAAACACAAACTCAATTCAAAAGATATACGAGTACTTACCTAATTAGACATGTCATAAATAAAACGTATATAAGCACACAAACAAAAGTAGTTGCACACATACCTACGTAAACACAAAAAAATAGAAGTTGACACAAACATAAAGTCAAATACATACATAAACACATAAGCATAGTTGAACAAACATACACAAATCTCAATTGGCGACACAAGCTTAATTGAACAAAATACAAATACATCAACGATGACATCCACACACATGATTGAATAATCGTACACAATAGTTATGTAAATTAACAAGTATATAAACAAGCACAATTACAAACACAAACACACTAAAATCACGATAAATACATACATACACACATTTTCAAAAATAAAACGTATATAAGCACACATATTTATGTTTTTTTTTTTACTAAATTATTTATGTAATTATTGTGTAAGCTTGTTTAATTGTGTGATTATACACGTCATTGTAGACATGTTTGTACATTCATCCATCTTTGTATTTGTGTGTTTACACAAAATTCGACAAACCAAAACATAAATATTATTTGACAAACACAAACACGATTTAAGGGGTGTACGAATACGAACAAAATTAGATTGTCCAAAACAAAACCCATAAAAAATGTAAATACAAATAGTTGCATACTTAGATATCTCCATAAACATACAAAAATACAGTTGAACACATGAACAAACACATAAACCCACATGCCAAACTTAAACACACAAGCACTTACATATTTAGATACATCCAGACGCACACTCCTAAAGACATGGACAAACAAACACACAAAAACACTTAGACACCCACATAAACAATTCAACAATAACACAATTTTACAGACAGAAACATATGTAGTTGGACAAATACAAAACCCAACACATATAAACACACAAACGTATAGAGAGGAAAATTTACAAACATATCAACAATAATACACATGCAAGTAGAAAAACAAGCACACATAATAATTAGATAAATAAAAGAGTTAACAAACAAATACAACCACATAAATACACAATGGAATAAATTCATACACAAAATTAGAAATGAAAAACATAAACATAAGAAAACAAATTTAATCAGACAAACACAAACTCAGTTCAAAAGATATACAAGTAAATATTTAATTAATCAGACAAAAAAAAACGTATATAAGCACGAAAACAATAATATTTGCACACATACCTACGTAAACACACAAAAATATATGTTGAGATAGGCACAGTAGAATAAACGCAAAGTCTAATACATGCATAAACACATAAACATAGTTGAACAAACATAAACAAATCTCAATTGGCGACGCAAGCATGATTGAACAAAATACAAATACATCAATGATTACATCCATACACACAAGATTGAGTAATCATACACAATAGTTAAGTAAATTAACAAATATATAAACAAACACAGTTACATATACAAACACACAAAAATCATGATAATTACATACATACACACATTTACATAAATACAAATACATAATTAGACTAATATACGCATAGTTGGAGAAACAAAATCAAAAAACCAAAAACATAATTTGATAGAAACATTAAGACAAAATAATTCATATTGACATAAATAAAGATATACTTCAATTTGGACAATATAGACAAACATATAGGGAAAAACAGAGACTTAATCAGGAACATACACGTTACACACAAGCCACACATAAACACACAAACGCTTACACATTTGGACACATCCAAAAGTACACCCATGGAGAGATAGAAAAACCAATAATAACAATTACAGTTCCACACCCACTGTAACAATCCAACAATATCACAATTGCATAGATACAAACATAGATTCTATTGGAAAAACACACCATAAAAACATACATAAACACACAAATACAAAGATAGATGAATATACAAACATATGTACAATGATGTGTACAATCATACAATTACACTGTAATTACATAAATAATTAAGTTAACAAACAAACATAAATACATGATGGGATAAATTCATACACAAAATTCGACAAACCTAAACACAAACATAATTGGGAAAATATTATATGACAAACACAAACACATTTATGGGTTATTCAAATACAAACTTAATGAGATTGTCCAAAACAAAACTCTTAAAAAATGTAAATACAAATAGTTGCATACTTAAATACCTATACAAACATACAAAAATATAATTAGACACACATAAACACATAAACTCACACGCCACACATAAACACACCCACCGAAACAATTGAACAATAACACAATTTTACCGTCACAAACACGTATGCAGTCGGACAAATACAAAAACAAACACATATATAAATACACAAATATCAAGATAAAAAAAATATACACACATGTGAACAATAATACACATATAAATAATAGAACAAGCATACACACATAAACATAATTAGAAAAATAATATTTGACAAACACAAACACTGTTTAAAGGTTATACAAATACAGACTTAGTTAAATTGTTCAAAACAAAACTCATAAAAAAATGTATATACAAACAATTGCAAACTTAAATACCTACAAAAACATACAAGAATATATTTGGACACAGACACAAACAAATAAACCTCACACACCACACATAAACACAAAAAACACTTACATATTTAGATACATCCAGAAACACACTCACAAACAAACACAAACAATGTTAGATACTCATTGATGTATAACCGACATAAACACATGCAATTGATAAAAAACAAACACATATATAAACACACAAACATCAAGATAGAAAGATATACACACATATCAAAAATAACACATACAAATAATAGAACAAGCAAACACAATAAATACATATATAAAAGAGTTAACAAACAATGAACACAAACATAAACACACAAATACCAAGATGGACGAATATACAAACATATCTACAATGATGCGTATAATCGTACAATTAAACAAGATTACACAATAATTACATAAATAATTAAGTTAACAAACAAACATAAATGCATATTGAGATAAATTCATACACAAAATTCGACAAACCCAAACACAAACATAATTGGGAAAATATTATATGACAAACACAAACATCGTTTAAGGGGTATTCAAATACGAACTTAATTAGATTGTCCAAAACAAAACTCTTAAAAAATGTAAATACAAATAGTTGCATACTTAAATACCTATACAAACATACAAAAATATAATTAGACACACACAAACACATAAACTCACCCCACACATAAACACACCCACCGAAACAATTGAACAATAACACAATTTTACCGTCACAAACACGTATGCAGTCGGACAAATACAAAAACAAACACATATATAAATACACAAATATCAAGATAAAAAAAATATACACACATGTGAACAATAATACACATATAAATAATAGAACAAGCATACACACATAAACATAATTAGAAAAATAATATTTGACAAACACAAACACTGTTTAAAGGTTATACAAATACAGACTTAGTTAAATTGTTCAAAACAAAACTCATAAAAAAATGTATATACAAACAATTGCAAACTTAAATACCTACAAAAACATACAAGAATATATTTGGACACAGACACAAACAAATAAACCTCACACACCACATATAAACACAAAAAACACTTACATATTTGGATACGTCCAGAAACACACTCACAAACAAACACAAACAATGTTAGATACTCATTGATGTATAACCGACATAAACACATGCAATTGATAAAAAACATACACATATATAAACACACAAACATCAAGATAGAAAAATATACGTACATATCAAAAATAACACATACAAATAATAGAACAAGCAAACACAATAAATACATATATAAAAGAATTAACAAACAATGAACACAAACATAAACACACAAATACCAAGATGGACGAATATACAAACATATCTTCAATGACATGTATAATCGTACAATTAAACAAGATTATACAATAATTACATAAATAATTAAGTTAACAAACAAACATAAATACATATTGAGATAAATTCATACACAAAATTCGACAAACTCAAACACAAACATAATTGGGAAAATATTATATGACAAACAAACAAAGATAGAGACAAACAAATACACATATCCATTGTTAGATACACATTGAAGTAATTCAACAATAACACAATTTAACAGACATAAACACATATGCAATTGAGCAAATACAATAACAAACACATATATAGCAAATACAAAAACAAACACATATATAAACACACAAACATCAAGATAGAAAAATATACACACATATCAACAATAATACACGCAATAAATTCATACAAAAAATTAGAAATCGGAAACATAAACGTAATCGAGTGAATATAATTAGATAAACACAAACAAAGTTCACAAGATATACAAGCACATATTTAATTAGACAGACCAAAATAAAATGTATATAAACACACAAAAACAAATAGTTCCACACATAAATACCTACGTAAACACACAAAAATATAAGTTGACACAGACACTGTTAGAAACACAATAAAATGAAACTTGATAAAAGCATACATTTGGACCAACATTAAGACAAATACATCAATAAACACGTAAAACTCGTTGAACATACACATAGAAATCCAATTGCTTACATAAACATGTTTAAACAAAATACAAATATAGAAACGATGGCATCCACACACAATTGAATAATCATACATAATAGTAGTTAAGTAAAGTAACAAGTAGATAAACATACTCAATTATAAAAACTAACACACAAAAATCGCAATAAACAAACACATACAGACACATTTACATCAATACAAATATATATTAGACTAATACACATTTAGTTGGAGAAACAAAATCATAACACCGAAAACACAGTTGGGTAGATATATTAGGACAAAATAAGTCGTAATGACACACTTAAAGATATACTTCAAGTTGGACAATATAGACAAACATATAGGGAAAGACAGAGACATAATCAGAGACATGAATGTTACACACAAGTCACACATAAACACACAAACGCTTACACATTTGGACACATTCAAAAGTACACCATAGAGACATTGAAAAATCAATACAAACAAATCCAGTTAAACACCTATCGAAACAATCAACCAATAACACAATTATACAGATACAAACATAGATTCAATTGAACAAAGGCACCAAAAAACACACATAAACAAATACAAAGATGGACGAATATAGAAACATGTTTAAAACGATGTGTATAATCATAAAATTAAAGAATCTTACACAATAATTACATAAATAATTTAGTTAACAAACAAACATAAATACATGTTAGGATAAATTCATGCACAAAATTCGACAAACACAAAGATAAACATAATTGTAAAAAATTATATGATAAACACAAACACTGTTTAAGGGGTATAAAAATACAGACTTAATTAGATTATCCAAAACAAAACAAATAAAAAAATGTAAATACAAATAGTTACCTTCTTAAATATCTACACAAACATACAAAAATATAATTTGACGCGTGCACAAACACATAAACCCCAAACGCCACATATAAACACAAACACTTACATATTTTGATACATCCAGAAACACACTCAAAGACAAAGACAAACAAAACACACACAAATGTGAAGTAATTCAACAATAACACAATTTTACCGACATAAAGACATATGAAATTGAGCAAAAACAAAAACAAACATATATAAACACACAAACACAAAATAAATCGTACTAACACAAATAAAGTTATAATTCAAGTTGGACAATATAGATAAACACATAGGGAAAAATAGAGACAAAAGGAGCGACATAAATGTTACACACATATCACACATAAACACACAAACACTTAAACATTTGGATATATACAAAAGCATACCCATAAAGACATAGTAAAACTAATACAAACAATTACAGGTTCAACACCACAGAAAATAATCCAACAACAACAACAAATTGTAAAGATACAAACGTAAAATTGGACAAAGACACCTAAAAACACATACAAAAAGACACAAATACAAAGATGAACGTATATACAAACATGTCTACAATGATATGTATAATCATATAACTAAACAAGCTTACACAATAATTACATAAATAATTTTGTTATCAAAAAAACATAAATATATGTTGGGATAAATTCATACTCAAAATTCGATAATCCCAAACATAAATATTATTTGACAAACACAAACATAATTTAAGGGGTGTACAAATACAAATTTAATTAGATTGTTAAAAACAAAACCAATAAAAAAATCTCAATACAAATAGTTACATACATAAATATTTACACAAACATACCAAAATATAGTTTGACACAAATAAACACATAAACCCACATGTCACACATAATCACACAAGCAGTTACACATTTGGATACATCCATAAGCACACTCACAAAGACATGAAAAAAAAAACACTCAAACACAGTTAGACACCCACACAAACAATTCAACAATAACATAATTTTACATACATAAACAAATATACAGTTGGACAAACACAAAAGCAACACATTTATAAACACACAAACATCAAGATAGAAAAATTTACACACTTATCAACAATAATACACATGCAAGTAAAAGAACAAGCACACACAATAATTAGATAAGTAAAAAGTTAACAAACAAATACAACTACATAAAATTAGAAATGAAAACATAAACATAACATAACGAATTTAATCAGACAAACACAAACTCAGTTCAAAAGATACGAGCACTTACTTAATTAGACAAGCCAAGAATAAAACAATATAAGCACACAAACAAACGTAGTTACACACATACCTACGTAAACACAAAAAAATAGAAATTGACACAGACACAGTTGGACAAACACAAAGTCCAATACATGCATAAACACATAAACATAGTTGAACAAACATAAACAAATCTCAATTGGCGACACAAGCATAATTAAACAAAATACAAATACATCAACGATGACTTCCAGACGCATGGTTGAATAATCGTTCACAATAGTTAAGTAAATTAACAAGTATATAAACAAGCACAGTTACAAATACAAACACACTAAAATCACAATAAATACATACATACATACATTTTCAAAAATAAAACGCATATAAGCACACATATTTATGTTTTTTTGTTTACTAAATTATTTACGTAATTATTGTGTAAGCTTGTTTAATTGTATGATTATACACATCATTGTAGACATGTTTGAATATTCGTCCATCTTTGTATTTGTGTGTTTATTCACAAAATTCGACAAACCCAAACATAAATATTATTTGACAAACACAAACACGATTTAAAGGGTGTACGAATACAAATTAAATTAGATTGTCCAAAACAAAACCCAAAAAAATTGTAAATACAAATAGTTGTATACTTAGATATCTCCACAAACATACAAAAATACAATTGAACACATGAACAAACACATAAACCCACACGCCACACATAAACACACAAGCACTTACATATTTGATACATCCAGAAGCACACTCCGAAAGACATGGACAAATAAACACACACAAAAACAGTTAGACACTCACATAAACAATTCAACTATATCGCAATTTTACAGACATAAACACATATGCAGTTGGACAAATACAAAATTCAAAACATATATAAACACACAAACATAAAGAGAAAAAAAATTTACAAACATATCAATAATAATATACATACAAATAGAAAAACAAGCACACATAATAATTAGATAAAAGAGTTAACAAACAAATACAACCACATAAATACATAATGGAATAAATTTATACACAAAATTAGAAATGAAAAATATAAACATAAGAAAACGAATTTAATCAGACAAACACAAACTCAGTTCAAAAGATATACAAGTACATACTTAATTAGTCAAACCAAAAATAAAACGTATATAAACACACAAACAATAATATTTGCAAACATACCTACGTAAACACACAAAAAAACACAAATACAAAGATTGTCAAATATACAAACACGTCTACAATTATGTGTATAATCATACAATTAAACAAACTTACACAATAATTACATAAATAATTTAGTTAACAAAAAATCATAAATAAATATTGGGATAAATTCATACCCAAAATTCGACAAACTCAAACATAAATATTATTTGACAAACACAAACATAGATTCTATAGGACAAAGGCACCAAGAAACACATACAGAAAAACACAATACAAAGATGAACGAATATAAATTTATGTGTATCATCATACAATAATTTCATAAATAATTTAGTTAAACAAATATAAATACATGTTGGGATAAATTTATACACAAAATTCGACAAACTGAAATAAAAACATAATTGAAAAAATATCATTTGCCAAACACAAACACCGTTTAAAATGTATATAAATAAGAACTTAATTAGATTGTTTAAAATAAAATTCATAAAAAAATGTAAATACGAAAATACAGTTAGACAAAAACACAACCACATAAACTCGTAAGCCAGACATAAACCCATAAGTCACACATAATTACACAAACATTTACATATTTGGATACATCTAAAAACACACTCAAACACATTTAGACTCCCACTAAAACAATTTAACAATAACACGTAAGACATATTATTTGATAAACACAAACACATTTTAAAAGGTATATGTTTACAAACTTTATTAGATTGTCCAAAACAAAAATTAGAAAAGAACATAAACAAATATAATTGCAAACTTAAATACTTAAAGAAACAAAAATATAGGTTGACATACACACAAATAAAGTTAAAAACTCACAAATTAAACTAAAAAAACATACAATTGAACAAACACACACAAATGAAGATCAAAACTCACAAATTAAACTAAAAAAACATACAATTGTACAAACACACAAACACAAATACTCACACGTCACATATAAACACAAACAATTATATATTTGTACACATCCACAAACATATCAACATAGACATAGACAAAAACACACATAAATACAACTAGACACCCCACAAAACAATTCAACAATAACTCAATTTTACACACGTAAACACATTTACAATTGGATAAATACACAAACAAACACATAACAATAATAATACACATACAAATAAATTCATAGATAAAATTAGAAAAAAAAACATAAACATAATTAAACAAATAAAATTAGACAAAAACAAACACAGTTCAAGAGATATACAAATATAGAGTTAATTAACTGTCCAAAACAAAATGTATATAAACACGCACAAACACAAATATTTACATACATAAATACCTATATAAACACACAAAAATATAGTTAGATGCAAATAAACACAATTAGACACAAATAAAACTCAACAAAAACATACAGTTGCAAAAACACTAAACAAATAAAAATAGTGAAACAAACATATACAAGATACACAATTGTTGACACAAGCATTATTGAATAAAATACATATACATCCACGACAACATCCACAAATACAATTAAACAAACACATACATAAATAAACATACAGAATTAGACAAATACATATACTTGATTGGAGAAACAAAATTATAAAACCAAAAACACAACTGAATAAAGGCATTAATACAAAATAAATCGTACTAACAAAAATAGAGATACACTTCATGTTGGAAAATATAGACCAACATATAGAAAAAAGACAAAAACATAATCATAGACATTCACATTAGCAAAATCAAATCACAAACTGAGTAACAAACAATAACTAAATTATTATACCTCAACACACACGTAATAGAACAAGCAGAAACACATAGACACACAATTGAACAAATAATAATACAAAAAGTCTCTCATACAAAAATATTTTTTCGGTAAAATACACAAAAACAAATCTAAACACACAAATTTACAAATACATTGATTAAATTCAATGAATATACACAGTTGGACAAACACACGCTACACATAAACACATAAACAGTTACATGTTTGGATATATTCACAAGCACACACATAAAGACATAGAAAAACCAACACTCTCAAACACTTGTACATATATCTACAATGATACGTATAATTAAATAATTAAACAACAAACAAACACCAACACGTAGATTCACGTTGGGATAAATTCATACACAAAATTAGACAAACACAAACATAAACATGATTGGATAAATATTATACACAAAATTAGACAAACACAAACATAAATATAATTGGATAAATATTATTTGACAAACACAAACACAGTTTAAAAGGTATACAAATATGAACTTAATGAATTGTCCAAAACAAAATTCATAAAAGAACATATCACAAACTTTGAGAAACACAAAACTCAGTTATTATACTTCGTGCACACATATAGAACAAACTCAAATATTCATTATTTAGACAAACACAAAATCACATACACAGAACTAGATATATGCATAATTGGACAAGCACACAATTAAACAAATAATAACACATAAAAGATAGACATATACCTATATTTTTCCTGCAAAATACACAAAAACACATTAGTAGACACACATATATATAAATACATTGATATGGTCCAATGAATACACAGTTGTCTAATAGTTTTTCATTTTCGTTCAATTACAAATTCATTATCAAAGTGTAAAAAAAAAGTTGACTAATAAAAATTAGTAATTAAAATATTTAATGAATTAAAAATGTACAAACATGAAAAGTGTGATTGAAAAGTATGTAAAAGAAAAATGTAAATGAAAATGTGAATATAAACCCTAAAAAAATAATAAATAAAAAACATTAAACATGAGTCTCAAGTATAAGTAGGAGAAATCAAATCAAATAAATTTATTTATACCTTCTCCTAAGTTAAAAAAAAATATGGTGCAAACTAATAAATTCTATAATGTTATATAGTGTCATTGTGTTTATTTAATGTCATATTTTTCAATTTTTTTTGAATTTTAATACTTCATTAATTTGTAACAAAAAAGTTTAAAATAAAATCAGATTGATTTGTAACAAAATGATAATGTCATTTCGAAAAAAAAATGGTAAGAAATAAATGTTTAATTATTTAAACTTTCTTTATATAAATCAATGAAAATCATAAAAAAAAATTCAAAAAAATAAAAATAAAATTGTAAAATTACAATAAAAATGTAGAAATAAAATTATAAAGTATGATAATTTTTCATTTTCGTTTTATTATAAATTCATTATCAAAAAATAAAAAAAATGCTATCTAATAATAATTAATAATAAAATATTTAATGAATATATGTACAAGCATTAAAAGTATGATGAAAAATTTTAAATGAAAAATACAAATAAAAATGTAAATATAAGCCCTAAAAACAATAAGTAAAAAACAAATCAAACATATAAAACTCAAGTATAGATTAGAGAAATCAAATCATTTATAAAATCATACCAAAAAATTAATAAAAAAAAAAACAAATTAAACATGTGAATCTCAATCATAAGTGATCAAAATAAAATTAAATAATTTTATTTATACCTTTTGTTAAGCTTTAAACTAATAAATTTTATACATGTTATTTAAAATGTATTATTAAGTATATTCACAATCATATTTTTCAATTTTTTTATATTTTAATGTTTCGTTAATCTATAACAAAAAAGTTTAAAATAAAATCTACATCAACTCATAACAAAATGACTACGTCATTTCACAAAAAATGGTAATAAATCGTGTTGTTTGATTTTTTTAACTTTTTTCATACAAATTAACGAAAATATAAAATTTACAAAAATTAAAAAATAAAATGGTAAAATTACCCAAAAAAATATAGATGTAAAATTCACAAAAAAAATGTTGTATATTAATAATTAATAATAAAATATTTAATGAATAAAAAATTACAAACGTGAAAAAGTGCTATTGAGAAATGTGTAAAAAAGTAAATATAAAAATGTGAACATATGTCATGAATAAACAAATCAAACATACAAATATTAAGTATAAGTGAGAGAAATCAAATCAAATAATTTTATTTATACCTACTCTAAACTCTAAAAAACTGACAATTTTCAGATAAATTAATTAAAATGTATAGCTCCGTGAAGCTGATATACCTTGACTGTAGGTCCTTTGATATTTCACCATAAGACAGCATGTTTCTCAGGATAGCCAGAAGACCGTCTATACCAGTATGAACATGAGCATCTTTGACTGGCAAGTAGCTTTTCACAATGGTTTTGATGCCATATATCTGCAGCAAAGAAAGAAAAAGAGAGACAGAGAGAAAAGGTCAAAATGGCAAACTTTGAAGTACTTTCCAAAATATCTAAAAATATAGAATAGAACATTTTCCTACCTTCAAAACACAAAGATATTCTTGAGTGGCCTTATTTCTGAAACCGTGAAACAACCATGAACATAGAAATTAACCACATCCATGCTTATCTTATAAAGGAGCCATATTAGAATTTGAAAAGCTAACACTCACTTTTCAGAATCTTGTTCATTATAAATACCTCAATTTCACTCTCTCTAGTTTCAACTACAGGCATTGCAGTCTGTGCTATACACCCCAGAGACTGCAACACTGCAGGTAGATGTGTTTTCTTTTCCAGCATATCTACAAGTCTCTGCATATAAGGTGAGAACAATCAGACAAAAAAAAATTAGAAATACAGGGAAAATCACACCTACTTCCTTTGAGATCCAAATGACGCTTCCTACTTGGTTGGAAAAGTAGACCTACTTCCCATGCATCATTTATTGTTCTTATACTTTGAAACCTTTACTTTTCAAGAAATCACACATACATCCCTTACTATGCACAGACCATACAATCTACTTGAAAATAAAAAAGACAAAGCATGAGAGGTACATGTAATTTTTCAACCAATTGTTTACGTGTAATTAGCACTACCGTCAAGGAAGATACAGTCATCCAGTAACAAATAAATTAAATATATGAAACCTTGTAAAGATCAGAAAGGGATTTCAGGCCATCATCCTTTGTTATCGCAGCTAGAGCATGCACAGCATACTTGGCCTGTCTCCGACTACCTTCTAAACATAGTCTCTCCAACATAAGGTCTACAGAACTGCATGAAACAAGGAGCAGTAACAATATTGTAAAAGGAAATGGATTTAACAGAGTTATCAAACTTAACAGTATACTCTCTCCATTATAAGGTCTACAGAATTACCTAAAACAAGAAGCAATGAGTTTTTGTTTCTGTCTAACAAAAATGGAGCCACCCATTTACTGTTTTGCTTCTACAACTGATCTCTGAAAATTTAATATAAGCACTTACTCCTTATCCAAAGACCGCCAAACTTTAATTCTGCGACCAATTAGATCTTCTGCATCACTTTCACCATCTTTTGTTGTACACTACATGGGAAAAGAAAAAAGTTAGATCAAATCAAACTATTATCCAACAGATTTGCTGGAGCCCAAACATTATAGCATGTCATAAAGACACTACTCAATGAGAACAACTACAAAATACCTTGGCCAATCCTCCTATACTTTTTCTTTTCAGCTTTCTAGCAGATCCCGTGGATGACTTGAGATTGCCACTTTTAGTCTTACTAGTTGGCTTTGAATTATCAGGACTCTGCAAGAGGTAGAAAATAAGAAGTCTACAACACTGAAAATTCAACTTTAAGATCCTAATGTACAAATCTGTGTGACAGTAAGATTTTACCTTCATGTCATGCTCTTCAGATCTGTCAGAGTCATTGTCATGATAGCTCTTGGAGGCCTTAACTTTTGCTTCTATTGAGGGCTCATTGCCTTTAACCTTTTTTCTTTGCTTAGTTTTGCTACCTGTATCAGGGGTAAATTTTGCACTCGACAGCAACTTCACTCCAGAGATGTCTTCAGAAACTCTTGGAGGAGCCTTTGGTGGAGTACTACTTGACCTTGATTTTCCATGGGCAAAGGACGACCGCTTACATTTAGGCACTGGAACAAGGGTTACTTCTTCTGGTTTTCATTTTTTAATTGTTGCACGCTCTAGATCCTTCTGCAACTTCTTACTCTGAATTTTCAGGACCATTACTTGATTCAAAATTAGTGGATAATCCCAAGTTGTCTAAATTAATTTCTCTGACCATATTTAAGATGTCAATATCATTTTCGGCCTTTTTGTTTCAGCTGGCACGGCCTTTTTCTTTTTCACTCTTTTGCCCTTGGTTCCCCGGGATTTTATGACCTTTATTATTTTTCCAAGAGGCATTTCGTTTTTGTCTCTTTCACTGTCCTTTAAAGCATCATCCCCAGCTAATTGAGATGGAACCTGACATATGGAAGAAACATTATCACATGACCAAGATTTATGAAGCACTAAAGTCGCTTTTTAACTTCACAATTTGCATCAAACATACCATGTCTAATTCAAGCGATTCAAAGTGAGCCAAGGCACTTTTATCAGCCAACCAGGATTTCACTTCGCTTACCTGCCAAATGAAATAAACGACACTAATAACCATTTGAAATATCCAAGATCTTAAATATATGTTCAAATGTCCACGAAGATAACTACAAACTCAAGTTTTATGTATATAATAAAGCTTATGAAAACAACCCAATTCACATTCTATTGACCATATAAACACAGGGAAATGTCTTCTAACTAATTATACAAATGTTTATATCAGATCTCCAACATCAAAAAAGTGTGATTCAGTAAAAATATCAAGTACCTGTACCTTGTGTTGACCTAAAGTAACAACAAAATCTACAACTTAAAAGTTAAAACACAGACATTCAAAATTATTAGCAACTATTTGAGGGGCTTTTGTATAGCACGAGAAAGTAACACTTGGCAATTTAGCATACGAGAAGGGAAGTATACAATGTGACAAGAAATGAGAATACCATGGTGTCAGTTTCCTTCTCACACGCTTTGTATAGCGTTGGAGGTAGAGAAACTGAAGGAGACAATCCTTGCAAATCAACATCCTTCTGTACTAATCGCTTAGTGATTTCTAACCCAAGGTCACATATGGCATGTGAATTCTGGCCATTCATTGATCACAAGTGTAAGATTACATTCTGATGGCTTTGACAATAGCAATTTTATCTAATTTGCAACAAAAAAAATGATTTATCCTCAACCTTTGATTTTGATGCATTAACCACATCTTCAGATTGCTTAATATTCCCAAATATAGAAGTGATGGCAGATATAATTTCCTTCTCTTTGTTAATAGCTACTTCTGACTTGACACCATCATCTCTTTGCACTAGCAGTAATAGTATCAGGTGTAACTTCCTGGAAATTCAGGACAGGATAAAAATTCTCTAAGAATGAGAGTACCCCACATATCTCATATTTTGAAGCTGTACAAACTATATCTATAGGTATCAGCCCAAGATACAAGCCACAATCATTTTCAGAAACATCATCAACAGTTAACAAAATCACTGGAGTACAATAAATTAGTAAAATAGACAAATTTGCATTACAGCCAACAAAAAACTATGCAAACAGACCTTAAGTGCTTATGGAGTTCAAACAGGGCAAATAAACTATAAACAGACGCCGGAACTAATGAAATCAAAAACCTTTACTGCACACACACAAGTGAGGATTTTAAAATTATTCCAAGCTAAGATAATCTGAGCTTTTTCCATAAACTGCACAAAGGCACACTTTCAGCGAAAGCACGTGCCTTACTTTATTTTTAAATCAGCATACAACTATCAATAAGCATTTTACAAGTCTCGTTTGAACCAGTTTTAAAAGAATGTCTAAATGCACTTTTCAATTAGCTTATTTTGGATGAATAATCACTTGAGTTTTGCAGGTTCCCAAGAACAATAAAACAAAAAGTGATTATTTCTCAAAATTAAAATGGGCCAAAACATGGGCTAAATATGAATCTAGTATAGAGATGCCCTGCATAGGTAAGATAGTACCTGTATATATTATCGTATGCTTCAACATCCTTGCACTCATCAATATTGGGGCAGCATATGTTAGCAAGGGCATGAACTAGGTATGGAAGGATGTATTCAGGGTACATAGTCAAGGAGTTTGTATCTGATTGCCCGGAAAGCTGCCTTGCTTGGTGATGCATGTGAATAATGTCATCCAGATTCTGCTTGTCCTGCATTAAAACAAGACGTCATAAAAACAAAAATATTGATGTCAAAGCTGGAAAGTTTGCAATTGCAAAAAAAGATTGAACCAATCAAAATATTACCTCTGCAAACTCCTCTGGCCAAGAATCCTTGGATCCAAATATGGTGGATATAAAGGCACATGCATATTTGAAATCTAAAAGGTTGTCTTTTATATACTGATGAACTTTGCCTAAGAAAACCTTATTGGCTTGAGGGAAGCTAATCTATCAGAACCAAAAAGAAGACAGAGAAGCAGTTATTTCTACATTGGAATGAAAAGTTCAAAAACCAATTTTAGCCTAGAAAGGTAAAAGTAAAGTTGTGACTTGGTAATGTGGTGAGCACATCATAAATGCAGAAGAAGAAATAAAGTACACTAAAGGAGGGACACACCTCTGTTGCTCTTAAAGTTAAGTGGAAAATATCAACAGGTATCTTATGATCCCAAAGCCTTGACAAACGCAGGACTGCATTTGCAGAAGCAAGCCTCAAATGAGCCATATCAACTGAGCTGCAAGATGGCATATATGAGTACAGAGTATCTAAACCCCAGAAACAACGTGAAATGAAAAAGAGAAAAACTGACAATTTTCAGATAAATTAATTAAAATGTATAGCTCCGTGAAGCTGATATACCTTGACTGTAGGTCCTTTGATATTTCACCA
Organism: Hylodesmum podocarpum; assembly: GCA_026586105.1. NCBI lineage: Eukaryota > Viridiplantae > Streptophyta > Magnoliopsida > Fabales > Fabaceae > Hylodesmum > Hylodesmum podocarpum. Next base: position 34,198 of record JALJEV010001367.1, read on the forward strand.
TAAGACAGCATGTTTCTCAGGATAGCCAGAAGACCGTCTATACCAGTACGAACATGAGCATCTTTGACTGCCAAGTAGCTTTTCACAATTGTTTTGATGCCATATATCTGCAGCAAAGAAAGAAAAAGAGAGAACAGAGAGAAAAGGTCAAAATGGCAAACTTTGAAGCACTATCCAAAGTATCTAAAAATATAGAATAGAACATTTTCCTACTTTCAAAACACAAATATCTCTTTTATCATCCCAAGATATTCTTGAGTGGCCTTCTTTCTGAAACCGTGAAACAACCATTAAAATAGAAACTAACCACATCCATGCTTATATTATAAAGGAGCCATATTAGAATTTGAAAAGCTTACACTATCACTTTTCAGAATCTTGTTCATTATAAATTCCTCAATTTCACTCTCTCTAGTTTCAAATACAGGCATTGCAGTCTGTGCTATACACCCCAGAGACTGCAACACTGCAGGTAGATGTGTTTTCTTCTCCAGAATATCTACAAGTCTCTGCATATAAGGTGAGATCAATCAGACATATAAAACATTAGAAATACAGGGAAAATCACACCTACTTCCTTTGAGATCCAAATTACACTTCCTACTTGGTTGGAAAAGTAGACCTACTTCCCATGCATCATTTATTGTTCTTATACTTTGACACCTTTACTTTTCAAGAAATCACACATACATCCCCTACTATTATGTACAGACCATACAATCTACTTGAAAATAAAAAAGACAAAGCATGAGAGGTACATGTAATTTTTCAACCAATTGTTTACGTGTAATTAGCACTACCATCAAGGAAGATACAGTCATCCAGTAACAAATAAATTAAATATATGAAACCTTGTAAAGAACAGAAAGGGACTTGAGGCCATCATCCTTTGTTATTGCAGCTAGAGCATGCACAGCATACTTGGCCTGTCTCCGACTACTTTCTAAACATAGTCTCTCTAACATAAGGTCTACAGAACTGCATGAAACAAGGAGCAGTAACAATATTGTAAAAGGAAATGGATTTAACAGAGTTATCAAACTTAACAGTATACTCTCTCCATTATAAGGTCTCCAGAATTACCTAAAATAAGAAGCAATGAGAATATTATAAAATAAAATGGATCTAATAGAGTTATCAAATTTAAAGTGGCACCTTGACGTAACTGTGAGCTGTTCACGAATAGTACCACCAGCCTTTGCCAAAATATTCAAAACACCCCCTTTAATCATATCATCATTATCCTTAAGTAAATTAACCAACTCCTCTTCAGTGCCCACAAAAAAGACAAGGCACAAATTTGAAGTTGCCATACTTCACATTTATCACATTGAACCCACTGCAGATAAAAATAGTTGTTTATTGATACAAAATAAGTTGTCAATCCATGAACAACACAAGACATGTCGTACGCACCCATTCTTATATTTCCTCATCATTTTTCTTCTTTTCTCCTATTGTTTTCTCTTCTTCTCCCGTCTCTTCTCTCATTTTCTTCTCTTTCCCTCCTATCATTCTCTTCTTTATTTCTCCTCTCTTTTTCCTCTCTATTCCTTCTAGACTCGCCACTAACCCTTCTCTCACTCTCCCACTTCCTTCCAAACTTACCGAATTTCTCCTCCAAGTTTGTATTCAACCTACTCATCAACACATCCATCATCTTTAAAGTCTTTGGTGATAGGTCATTACCAACACTAGGAGAACTAGCCATTGCTGCAAGAAAAGGTTAGTACACAAGAAAATATAATAGGAAATAAAGGAACTCACCACTCTCTAAGTATATCCACTCACACTCGTGTTTCACACTTAGTGGCTTTTTCTCGAATGAATCTCTCTTGCCTTTTTCCTCTCTATCTCTTGGTTCTCACTTAGGAATTATTCTCTAATCAATTATCAAGTCCTTATCAAACCAATGTGAAAGAGGAACAGCACCCATGCTAGGCTTAAGAAGTCCAAGGAGACAAAAACTCAAAGACAAAACTAGGAGTCCAAGGAAGACAAGCAATAAAAAGCTCAAAAATGAAAGAATGGCTACTCAAATGTGGAGTAAACTTTGGTGAAACATTGGCACATATATGGACAACAATTTAGCATGTATTTGCAGGGAAAAACAAACCAAAACCGAGAGCAATACTATGTGCACCAAAACTGGACAGCAACCAAGCAGAAACGTGTCGACCGAATTTAAACTATGTTCTATAAATGTCTAGCCTTCTAAAAATTCAAACCAGTTGCAATACAAGGCTCCCGTAGTAACAGCATTAACACAATCCAGCAAGTGCAGTACAAGTGCTAAAGTGAAAATTACACCCAAAGTCAAAACTACACACTCAAGTCCAAAGGCAACTTGCACTAGAAATTCAACTTGAATGATGTGTGCTCAAAACAAGGTCCAAGGGTGTGTCTAATGATCAATTCCTTTCACTTTTTAATCAAACTTTTGTTTTTTGGATTCCTTTCATTTTGTTTTTGTATGGTTCACATTCACTTGATACTCTTTTTGAACCAATATATTTTTCTTTTCACTATTATTTTTTTTCTTTCGTTTTTCTCACTTGTTTCTTTTCTTTATTTTGATTTTGTATCTTTTCCACACACTATGTATGGCTGGACCGAAACCACAATATGAAGATGAGCAACTTCCAAGTTCAATTTCAAGTACCCAAAACGAAAATCCCAAAGGGTTACACAAATTGGACCAAAAGAGTGCTCTAGAAGCTAACCAATTGCATGTTCATGTGAAAATTACACTAGAAGTTTCTTCTAACACTTGAAACCCATGTAAAACATGAAACCCAAATCAAAAATGGTGCAGCACATACATGTAAACTCACGGTTAAGAAGAGAAGATAACAAGGACTAAACAAAACTACAAGAAAACACATCAAACAATGAAGCTTACAAAGAAAGTTACTCTAGAACAATGAAACTTGTTATGGAAACTAAAGCAACTATGGGTAAAACTTCAAGACAAGCATGCATAGCCATGGAAACCCACGGTTTGAAGAGGAAACAAAGACGAAAAGCATGCTTAGACACAAACCAACCGAACAAAATTGAGACAACTCAAGGAAACAAAGACTAGGCTACTCAAAGAAGACATAGAACATGAAAAACTCAAAGGAAAACTAAGAAGTTTGGGAAAACCCATTACTAACCATTTGAAGAAAACCCATTGAAGAAGACAACAAGCCCATGGCCAATAAGCCTAGGAGGAACCGCCACAATGGAGATGAGGATCCATTGATAAGATTCAAGAAACCTTCCTAAGGAAGACAAGAGACTTATCTCTCACAAAACTCAAAGTTTTATTCAATTGGTCAAAAGTTCCTTACACTTTCGTTTTTGGCTATTTATAGGCTTAGGAAAACTTGAAGAGGAAGCTAAACCACATTAGAGTGTTCTACAAGTCAATGAATAAGAGCCACAAGTTCAAAGGTTCAAGTTCATGTCACTTTCAAGGGTGTTTCATGTCACTTTCAAAGGTTACATGTCACTCTCAAAGGTTACATGTCACTCTCAAAGGTTACATGTCACTTTCCACTTGATTCTCATCCATTGGATGAGTGCATCTAATCAAGGGTTGAGATTTGCTCTTGGATTAGACATGGATCCTAATCCAAGCGAAAATCTATTTGAACCAAATGCACTTCGATTCACAATTTGAAATTCAAACTTAAATGAAATTAAATTTAAATTTCAAATGTGAATTTAATATGAACTTGAACTTAAATTCATTCACTCATATTAAGCTTCACTCTTTAAGCTTACTAGCCCTTTAAGCACCATGTTAAGAAAACTCATAAATCGATGTTGTTTTATTTTTTAAACTATTTTCATACAAATTAACGAAAACATAAAAATTCACAAAAGTTAAAAAAATTGAAAAATTACCCAAAAATTTAGAAGTAAAATTTAAAATAATATGATAATTTTTCATCTTCGTTCAAATACAAATTCATTATCAAAAAGTATAAAAAATATTGTCTAATAATAATTTGTAATAAAATATTTAATGAATAAAATACTTACAAACGTTGAAAAATGTGAGTGAAAAATGTGATTGAAAATTGAGTAAATGAAAAATACAAATAAAAAAAATGAATATAAAACTCAAGTATAAATTAGAGAAATCAAATCAAATAATATTATTTATACCTATTCCTATGCTCTAAGAAATTATGATGCAAACTAATAAACTTTATACTTTTTATCTATAATGTGTCATTAAGTGTATTTACCATTATATATTTCAATTTTTGTAAATTTTAATGATTCTTTAATTTATAACAAAAAAGTTTTAAAAGTTTAAAATAAAAACTACATTGATTCGTAACAAAAATGATGATGTCATTTCACAATGATAATAAATCGATATTATTTTATTTTTTAAACCTTTTTCCATACAAATTATCGAAAACAAAATTCACAAAAATTATAAAATTATCCAAAAGTTTTACAATTAAAATTTAAAAAATATCATAATTTATGAAATCAAAAACCTTTACTGCACACACACAAGTGTGGATTTTAAAATTATTCCAAGATAAGATAATATGAGCTTTTACCATAAACTGCACAAAGGCAAACTTTCAGCGAAAGCATGTGCCTTACTTTATTTAAAAATCTGCATACAACCATCAATAAGCATTTTACAAGTCTCGTTTGAACCAGTTTTAAAAGAATGTCTAAATGCACTTTTCAATTAGCGTATTTTGGATAAATAATCACTTGAGTTATGCAGGTTCCCAAGAACGTTAAAAAAAAAGTGATTATTTCTCAAAATTAAAATGGGCCAAAACATGGGCTAAATATGAATCGTAGTATAGAGATGCCCTGCATGGGTAAGATAGTACCTGTATATATTATCCTATGCTTCAACATCCTTTCACTCATCAATATTGGGGCAGCATATGTTAGCAAGGGCATGAACTGGGTATGGAAGGATGTATTCAGGGTACATAGTCAAGGAGTTTGCATCTGATTGCCCAGAAAGCTGCCTTGCTTGGTGAGGCATGTGAATAATGTCATCCAGATTCTGCTTGTCCTGCGTTCAAACAAGACATCATAAAAACAAAAATATTGATGTCAAAGCTGGAAAGTTTGCAATTGCAAAAAAGATTGAACCAATCAAAAAGTTACCTCCGCATACTCCACTAGTCAGGAATCCTTGGATCCAAATATGTTGAATATAAAGGCACAGACATATTTGGCATCTAAAAGGTTGTCTTTTATAAACTGAAGAACTTTGCCTAAGAAAACCTTCTTGGCTTGAGGGAAGCTAATCTATCAGACCGAACAGAAGACAGAGAAGCAGTTATTTCTACATTGAAATGAAAAGTTCAAAAAACAATTTTAGCCTAGAAAGGTAAAAGTAAAGTTGTGACTTGGTAATGTGGTGAGCACATCATAAATGCAGAAGAAGAAATAAAGTACACTAAAGGAGGGACACACCTCTGTTTCTCTTAAAGTTAAGTGGAAAATATCAACAGGTATCTTATGATCCCAAAGCCTTGACAAACGCAGGACTGCATTTGCAGAAGCAAGCCTCAAATGAGCCATATCAACTGAGCTGCAAGATGGCATATATGAGTACAGAGTATCTAAACCCCAGAAACAACGTGAAATGAAAAAGAGAAATACTGACAATTTTCAGATAAATTAATTAAAATGTATAGCTCCGTGAAGCTGATATACCTTGACTGTAGGTCCTTTGATATTTCACCATAAGACAGCATGTTTCTCAGGATAGCTAGAAGACCGTCTATACCAGTATGAACATGAGCATCTTTGACTGGCAAGTAGCTTTTCACAATGGTTTTGATGCCATATATCTGCAGCAAAGAAAGAAAAAGAGAGACAGAGAGAAAAGGTCAAAATGGCAAACTTTGTAGCACTATCCAAAGTATCTAAAAATATAGAATAGAACATTTTCCTACATTCAAAACACAGATCACTTTTATCATCCCAAGATATACTTGAGTGGCCTTCTTTCTGAAACCGTGAAACAACCATTAAAATAGAAATTAACTACATCCATGCTTATCTTATAAAAGGAGCCATATTAGAATTTGAAAAGCTTACACTATCACTTTTCAGAAACTTGTTCATTATAAATTCCTCAATTTCACTCTCTCTAGTTTCAAATGCAGGCATTGCAGTCTGTGCTATACACCCCAGAGATTGCAACACTGCAGGTAGATGTGTTTTCTTCTCCAGCATATCTACAAGTCTCTGCATATAAGGTGAGAACAATAAGACAAAAAAAATTAGAAATACAGGGAAAATCACACCTACTTTCTTTGACATCCAAATTACACTTCCTACTTGGTTGGAAAAGTAGACCTACTTCCCATGCATCATTTATTGTTCTTATACTTTGACACCTTTACTTTTCAAGAAATCACACATACATCCCCTACTATTATGTACAGACCATACATCTACTTGAAAATAAAAAAGACAAAGCATGAGAGGTACATGTAATTTTTCAACCAATTGTTTACGTGTAATTAGCACTACCGTCAAGGAAGATACAGTCGTCCCGTTACAAATAAATTAAATATATGAAACCTTGTATAGATCAGAAAGGGACTTGAGGCCGTCATCCTTTGTTATTGCAGCTAGAGCATGCACAGCATACTTGGCCTGTCTCCGACTACCTTCTAAACACAGTCTCTCCAACATAAGGTCTACAGAACTGCATGAAACAAGGAGCAGTAACAATATTGTAAAAGGAAATGGATTTAACAGAGTTATCAAACTTAACAGTATACTCTCTCCATTATAAGGTCTACAGAATTACCTAAAACAAGCACTGAGAATATTGTAAAAGAAAATGGATCTCAAAGAGTTGTCAAATTTAAAGTGGCACCATGATGTAACTGCGAGCTGTTCACGAATAGTACCACCAGCCTTTGCCAAAATATTCAAAACACTCTCTTTAATCATATCATCATTATCCTTAAGTAAATTCACCAGCTCCTCTTCAGTGCCACTAAAACGATATGGACAGTAACGAGCAATTATCTTTATTTCATCATAAGTTAACCAGAAAGTTAGAAAAGGAGATTCCAATATTTCAAAATTTCCAGTCCAAAATGACTGAAAACCTGCCACTGATTGATAACAAGATCATAGAAGTGCGTGAAATAGTTGAAAGGGGGAACTATAAGAATAGAAGCTAGCTATCACAACACTGTTTTAAGAATTGATAAACCATTATCTGATCCAAACAGCTAATATATAAGAGATGAATGTGCTTCATGATGTGGTATTGATGCCACTTTTAACAAAAAGCAAATGATTTAGAGTATACAATATATAATACATAATAAAAATATCCAAAAACCATGATGTGGGGATGATTTCTGAAAATGATCTGCGGACTTATGTGTGATGATTTCTGAAAGAATAGCTTTTACATGCTCCTTGTTGAAAAGCAAATAGGAACACTTTATATAGAAGGTACTCAGAAATTCATAGGCTGATGTTTTTCACCAAGTATTTTAAGCAAATCATCCTGGAGATAAAAAATAGATAAACAAACAACATCCATAATTAGAAAAAGAAACATAAGAGCAGTTAGTCTAAATCATAATGAGATATTACTGTTTGATTGTTCAAATACTACTCTCGTGAGTCCTAATACTTCTAAAGTTGAATAACTCCTTAAAATTACAGTGTTTACATCTATGCAGATCATCTAATTGGAAACTTCTTAAAAAAGTTCATACAAGTAACTGAAAATCCTATACTGAGACATGTGTAAAATGCATTAGAAATAAGTTCTGAAGCTTACAAATATATCCAACAGGAAATGGATTTGGGTATAAACTTTAAAGATTCAATATTCAATTCACATAGCTTCACCTCAAAGATCAATTCCCTAGCAGTTTGTAACTATGATCTCCCCAATCCGCATCTCCAAAACCATATGTATCAGTTTCAGACTATATTACCCAGTATTCACGAGTTTGATGGAAGCTAGTATTTGGATCAACAATATCTGTGAAAATTTTCCAGATACTAGCACATCTTGTAATTGATCAAAAATCTGGAAACTCTCTTCAGCCTTTACTGGGTCAGCAAATGAACGTGACATTGCACGGAAGCAGAATGCGATCTTCTTTTGGACCTTAGGAGTGTCTTTTCCCAGCATTTAAAAGAAATCAATCCCTTTTCCCTTCAAATTTCCTTTCAACGTCTATGTTCTAACTTCCAAAGTAACCTACCTGACTAACCTGTCTCAGAACTAGATACTTTTGCATCTCTTCCTGTAACCTGGTTCCAAAGTTGCACCACGATAACTGAAAATGTCAGATACAAGAAGGAGTACATGCCGTTACATTGGTCAAAAAAGCTTACCTTTGTTTTTGCTCAAGTATCTTTTCAAGAGCCTTGACCTGAACTTCATCAATTCCAGAGAAGATCTCAACCCAACGTTTCACAATATCATTGATGGAAAACTCTGATGGAAACAGGGACCCACATAGAATATATTCAATTGTATCTGATCTGCAGGATGAAGTGAACAAAAGTAATATCAGTAACTAGAACATTTTGCTGAAAAAAAAAAATAAACAATACCAAAAAGGAAAAAGAAATTAAAACTTGGTGGACTACTAAACAGTTTTCACTGCTAAGACATCCATCTCTGTCCATTTTAAAGTACAGAGAAAAACAAAGCAATGGACAACTTGAAAGTCTGACCTAGTACGACAACAGCTTTCTGAATGATGAAAGTCGATTAGCTATAAGGAGGGGCCAATTGAATTTCTTTATTCATTCTATTTTTAATCATGAATAGTTTAAAATCATCTTAATAATCTTCCTAATTACTAAGTGAAGAAAGTAATGGATGATTTTTTATGTTCCCAACATATTAAATGCATTGACTTGGTCACTTAAAACTTTATCCAGTATTAGGAGGATATGTTAAAATTCTTTCATTAATATTGCACCAAATAGTTAGGATCTATACAACACAACATACTAACCTATATGGTATTGTGATAAATATTGAGTTAAATGTTTTTGTCTATCCACAATATAATTAATTAAATAAACTTCATCTTGAAAAATAGAAAGTCGTGGATAGTCATTTAAAATTTTACAACTATTTCAATCTTAGTATTCTCTAAATAAAAATAGAGATTTTAAATTTGATGCACCGTCTTTTTACATTATTTTTCACTACAAACTAATATCATATTAGTACCTTATTTAATGAGTTTGACAATGTTAAGCATAACTTGAGAAGTTAAAGTCGCTAATTATGTGGCAATACATCATTGATGCAAGTACAAACCTTTCTTATATTGATTGTGAATCAAAATTAAATTAAAGAATTTATTCATAAAGAAACATCTAACAAATTATCAATATAAACTTAGGCACATGGTATAATATTTGATTATTTAATCTGAGATCAAAACCTCAACCTCACATTAAAAAATATTCAGCATATAAGATAAGAAGCTGTAATTAGTGGTGTTATATTAAGTTTTAATACGCACGGGCTTTCTCAATAAATCTGAACAGTTAAACTGAAGATTATGTAGCTTCAGATGAACTTTGTAAATATTTCCTTAGTATTTTTTGTTTGGTGATCATATTCAGAGAAGCATTTTGTCACAATAGTGTATTCAAAATTACAAATAAAATTAATTTTAAGAAAATAACAGTTCAGTCCTTATTCTATTCTCAAATAACAGTGATGGTTTATTCTACCTATGTCTTAAAACATCAAACAACTTATGGAAAAGCAAAAACCCTTGCAAGAAAATGACTAGGATGCAAATAAGGACAAAGATATAATCAAATACCTTATGCAGCATTAGTGTTTCACCTTAAATCTTTGTCATAGAAACATCTAAGGATCTTCCCTGGAATCCAGTCATATTCACTTTGATTAACTGCCTTGGAACTATTCTTGCAAAAAACTCAATATATCTCAGTCAATCTCTCCATGGTATACCTTTTAACAAGTAGCTGGAAATGTAAAACCAAACAAGGAATTGGGACGCAGTGAGTTAAAATTATCAGAGTTAAGAGAATGTTCGAAAAAGGGTAATTTAGATTTTAAAAGGTATACATACATATTTATCATAATTTAGAGTATGACATGCCATATCGCAGATAACATCCAAAACTTGCTTTCGAAAATTTTCATCAAAATCCAGCAACCGGTCACAAAGAGCAGGTAAAAGGTTGTATAAAGATTAATTTAGCAGATATAAATAACAATAATAATAATAGAAGAAGAACCTAAGACTGAATATCATGTACATGCATCCAATGGACTCACAGATTATTTGAGGAGCTTCGGCCCTTAAAGGATTTGACAGCAGAAAACTCTTTACATGCTTGAGGGCAGATGTCCGAACCCCAAAATCACTATCAGTCAATCTCTTTAAAAACTCTGAAAATGTAGGCTGAAATGTTTCAGCAATGGAGGATCCAGGAAGAGTAATTATATTGCCAATCAAGTTCACTGCTTTCAAACGAGTTTCCAGCTGATCAGCCTGCAAATGTCCAATTACAAATGAGAATCCAGGCATCAAATTTGAATGGCAATCAGGAGTATAACAAACTATGACACTTGCTAAATTTGATGGGGGAAAAAGTGACTCTTTGCGATGGTGATATTAAAAACTGTTTGGGGAGAAGGGTAGTAAATAGGAAGACAAAGTAAGAGTTTAGATTGTTAGAAGTGTTAGTTACTTAGAAAGTTGGATTTGGGCGAGGTCTAACTCAACTCTAAAAAGTTAGCTTATGAGGTAACGATTCCACAAGCCTTTATAAGCTCTATTTTGGTCATATATATAGTTGGTGTGGAATCTCAGCACACCCCCTCATACCCAAGATTGTACATCTAAAGTGTAAAGATTATAGGACTGATTTTTCTTTTTACATTGCATTCAGAAAGTTGCAGGACCAAGTAGGTTTTTCGACAGCCGAGACTGACCCAACATCAGATCTATGATAACTCAACCCCAAAAACTAATCCATTCCCTTTCTTTGTTTTCTGTCTTGTGTCTCAAATTCTAAAGTGCATTATTTCATAAAGCATAACATGATAACAAAAAATTTACATAATGAAACATCTTAATAATGGCATCAAGGTCTGTTTGATGGAAATAAATGATACTTTAGAAACTGTGTAGAGCATTAGAAAAACAACAAATCAGTATTTACCATTAGCTCTCCTGTGACATAAGGTAGAACTTCGGATAGGATCTGAGGAGAAAAGCAATAGAGATTATAGATAACTTTATGGTATTCAACTTGCTTTTCCATTGCCTTGCTGTCTCCAGACATTAATGATATCAAAAATTGTTTAATGATTGGTTCTAGTTTCTCCATGGATTGCTGTATGACATTCATGGAGAGCTTCGTTGCGGCCCCAGTAACATCATGCAATCAGGAATATCCAGACAATCATGTTTCCTATATAATATTAGAGATAATACAAATGACAAGATTCATCCTCCAAGAGCATCAGCTATATTCCTAAAACAGGAAAACAATATAAGAAAAATAACTCACTGTTTTGTCACGCTCTAATGCAGACAGTACAATAGATAAAAGATCCTGATGGACATCCTCACTCTCTTCTAAAAGTACAGCCATTATAGTTTGCATGGATGACAGAACACTTTCTGGATTATCATCTCTGCGCATGAAATAAAGTACACAAGTACCATTCATTAATCCAAAGAAGATCTTTAATCAAGAAAAGTACCCAAGAAAAATTGACATTCAAAAAGTACTACACATGATTAACACTTCAAAGCTAACATCACAAAGAAGTATTACTCAATACATATGCTTGATAAATCAACATTAGACAATACAAAGAACTGGTAGAATAACGACAACATAGATAAAACAAAGTCAACAAATCAAGAGGCAATCAAGGTAAGTCCACAAAAACTAGTGTTATACATAACATAGTTGCAGGCACAGTGATATGCGAGCAACACACATAAAATATTCCAATGTAATTGAAAACAAAAAATGAATGTACAAGTCTAAGAATTTGAATTTGTGATCTAATTCAACCCTACAAAATCAACTTGTAAGATGAAGACTTCCCAAGCTTTATAAGTTCTACTTAAGCTATGTTTCTAGTCAGTATGGGACTAAATGTCACCTCCCCCACCTCTTAAGGCTGCATTTAAAGCAGCTCCAGGCCACAACTATGGCAGGCTAGGGCTGCCTGCAAGCAGCTTTCCAACAACAAACGCAGAACAAAGAGCAAAAGAATGGATATTAGTTTCAAATTTCAGAATTACAACAATTGCCTCTCCAAGTATACAAGTAAGCTTCTTTTTGTCTAATTATCTTTAGTTCCTTTTCTCTCTCTTTTTTTTTTACACCAACAAAATTCAAGTTTGCAATCTTGGAGCCAAATAGCAGAAACTTTAAGCGATACAATATAACTCCATATCATGAGCCCAAACCTATAATTGAGGGAAAGACTGTGATAAACTAACCTGACAACTGCAAAGAAAGTACTGAACATTTCATTCACCAGTTCATCACATTCAAGATCCAACATTACAACACATGATCTATATTTTGCAAGAGTATCCAGTATAGCAACTCTGTGGTGAAAGGATGGACCACTTTTATCCCTCAAACCACTACAAGTGCCCACAATCAACTGAAAGATGTCCTGCAAAAGTGATCTAACAATGATTAGGATGAAGAAGACTGTGTTCCCAACTAAATTTCTCTTCATGTTTGGCTAGCAGTAAAAGGATAGAGGCCGCTTATAGTTGAAGTTATAAGTAATATGACAAATTAATGTATATCATCAGATAACCAGAGTAAATGAAAGGCAACTTTAGAACATCATCACTGTATGGAGCTTCAGGTGCAGTGATCCGAGTTATCTCACAAACACATGTTGCAACTAAAAGCTTGACATCACCATCCTGGTGCTTCAGGAATTCTGGCTTAACAATTGCACTAAAAAAGGGCTCCATTGACTCTAATGTTGAAGCTGACGGTGATTGATCCAAATCAGGAAGGCATGCTGCTGCTTGCTGCAGATGGGAGCAAATTTTGTTGAGGGGGGAGTACAGGGTAGAGGGAGGTTAGCAATAGCCAATAAACTATTTTTTGCATTTAAAAAGAAAATAGTAACACTGTAGAACAGTAATATAGGTATGTGTGCGTGTGTGTGTATATTTCCCTGTTAGAAATGTTATAGCTCACATTTGACCTCAAGCATTATATAATTATCAACTGGTTTTATTTGTCAAGTGTAGACTTGGTTTTCTGTTTATTGGTGATAGCACATTCATTTTGCAACAGGAAAATTTAAAACCCATAACAGAGAATGATATGTACTACTGAGAAGTCCATTCTTGGCAACACCTTACATTTTAAGGCTTATAGTAAGGTGGTGTAGAAAGAAAGAAATTTCTATAAAAACTTAAAATAAGTGTCAGCTAGCAAAGATCCAGCAGATTCTAGCAAAGAACTGTCACAAGACTGTATTGCATGTTCATATGACCAACCTAACCTAAACAGCAGTTTCTAAACCTTAATGAAGTCTTAGTATCTTTCTTAACTTTCTCTGTTCATGTTGTTGGTTGCTTAATATGTTTCTTAACTTTCTCTTTCACATTGTTGATTGCTTTATCAACAAGGAACAAGGATTTTGAGACTAAACCACTATTACTAGTTACAACCCATATCATATGGTATGGTTACCAACTTACAGAAACAGAACACATATTGAGCCACCTCAGCCATGTACTACCTTAAAAGAATCCTCAGATTTTTCCAAGAGGATGAACAGTAACACACTATCACTTAAGATTCTAGAGATGTAAATGCCTTCCAGGAAAAAGACAGAATTTATTACCACATGTATCAAATTGTGCCACAGAATCAGCTAATATGCTTGGTAAAGTATATGTTCACTAGTTATACTTTAAGAGTAATACTAGTAAGTGATAAGCCGGCCAATCATTCAGCACGTGTGATGCTGTATCTGTCTCTAATTCAACGCCCTGGTGAGTGTGGAAGGTATCCTACTTAATTTATCTCATAATCCAACCCTAGTAAACAACACTTTCAAACTCAAATACATTTGAAAATGAAAAACAGTCCCTAATTCATCCATGCATCCCTACTTTCATTAATGCCATCACATTTATCCAACAAATTGCAGGACTCAATAAAGTAAGTGATTCACTCATTCAAAAACTAGACAGTAAGGCAAAAAAAAGTTGCTGCAGCTGCTAATTTCTTCCTATTTCACTTTCACTTGTATTTCTTTCCCTCCACTCTCTTTCAAAGTTACATACTCAGTTGCTCCATCCTTTTTCCAATTAGGTTTTTAACCATCCAAAAAAATATCCACAGTTTACTAAACCTAATTACAGCACAATACAAAACAGACTTAACAAACACAGTGAACAGTAAACAGACCTAAACCACTTCCAAACCATTCACAAATTAACCCAACCCGAAACACCCTCCATAAACATGCTTCAAATTAACCAAAGCCTCACATCAAACCCACTAAATCTCCCAATAGTTCTTCTCAATAGCGAAAAACAACTACCACAACCCAAAATCCTCAATTACAAACCACCCACACAAAGAACCACAGAAACTCAAACCCAATCCACACATTCAAGCTCAATTCACCTTTTCCAACAAACAAATCAGCTCAATTCACAAATATCGTCAAACGCGTCAAAACGAATTGCGAAACGAAGCAACGAGAAATTCGGAAACACTAACCTTCAAGAGCTGGAGGAGAACTTCCGTTGAAGAGGGAAGAGATTGGAGCTTAGATCCCAGCTCCTGGAGCAGGAGGTGCTGCTCCTGAGCCATGTTCACAAAAACTACGTCGTTTCAACGGTGCAGCCTAAGTAAAGAGCAGAGAATCAGAGAGGAAGGAAGTGTAAAAAATAAGAAAAGGATTTAGCTTGGTTTTTCAACTTTTTTACTTTCACTTTTTTATTTTGCAGTCATACCTTCTAATTTTATGTTTACTTTTCAAATTTGTAGGTTTGTGTGACTTGTATTTTGCAATTTAACTCTTATTATTTTTTTATTTATTGAGAGAGTAACTCAACCAAGCTGAATCTTTATTAACATAGATAAAGTTGGTGCTTAAATTATTTTTGTTTGTGTCAGTTAATTTTTTCTTCAGACATGTATTCATCAAACTATGGATGTAGAATCATTATAATTATTACCAGTATCGTTTTATTTAAATAAGACAAAATATTCATTTTTGACTAAATATGATCAATATTTTTTTCTTTTGCTTAAAAAAAACTTGAACACTTAGATTTTTTTTTGTAGGTAAATTTTTGTGTATTTTATCTTTGTAGGAAGTAGCATTGTTGTTAGACGATTAATGATGCTAAATTTAAGCTCAATATGTGTTTGTATTAGTTTAATTAAAAATGTAAATAACTATTTTGTAATTTTTAGTATCGACCATGATTTTTTAAAATAGAATTATATTAAAATTTGGTAGAAACCTAGAAGAATTTTGGATATTCAAATTCTTGAATTTCAGAAGAAAGAAAAAAATTATTTTACATGACCTTTGCTTTTCAAGTTTAAAAATTTAAAAGAAATAACATTACATGAGTTTTTAGTTTTTAATACAAGTCCAGTTCATAATTTTTATTCAAATAAAAATAAAATATACACGATACATTAATTCATATTTTTTATTTGTTTATTAGTTTTATTGACCTAAATTCTTCGCCAGAGTTTCATGGACTTTTATATTTATTGAGTTATGATTTTACATGCATTTATTTATATATTAGGATTATTGCGATTATTTTTATTTTTAAAGGTTTATTTTTTTGTTAAAATTTAATAGAATAGTATATGATATATAGATAAGATAAAAATATGGATAAACGTTAATTTTATTTAATATTTGGTACAGATTAGGTCATGAACTTGATAATAATATGAAATAAAGATGTCAATAATAATGATAAGTGATAGTGAATATGAAATAAATTAAAATACATTTTTTATAAAATAAAATATTACATGAATGATAGAAAAATATATTACCCTTAAAAATTTAATCAGTCGATAATTGAAAATTTTACCGAGGAAAATTTAAAATTTACAAAATTCAATCACTTTGATATAATTTATTTTTAATGCGTAGAAACCAATTGTATTAGGCACATCATAATTTTTTAAGAAGTCATAATATTAATTTTTTAAAAAAAATAAAAAATTATGAAATAAATTAAAATACGTCTTTTATAAAATAAAATATTACATGAATGATAGAAAAATATTTTACCCTTAAAATTTTAATCGGTCGTTTAATTGAAAATTTAATCGAGAAAAATTTAAAAACTTGCAGAATCCAATCACTAAAATATACTTTAAAAAATGATATAATTTTATTTTAAATCCTTAGAAACCAACCGTATTAGACACATGATAATTTTTAAAAGTCGTAATAATATCTTTTAAAAAAGTAAAAATTGTAAAATAAATTAAAATAAGTCGTTTATAAAATAAAATATTACATGTCTGGTAGAAAAATATTTTACCCAAAAAATTTAAAAAGTCGGTAGGTAGTTAAAAATTTTAATGAGGAAATTTTAAAAACTTGCAAAATCCAATCACTATAATATAATTTAATAAATGATATAATTTAATTTTCAATCCTTAGCAGCCAATAGTATTAGGCACGTCATAATTTATTCATAAGTTGTAATATTAATTTATTTTAAAAATAAAAAATGAAAAACTGATAAATAAATTAAAATATGTCTTTTATAAAATAAAATATTATATGAATGATAGAAAAATATTTTACACAAAAAAAAATTTAATAATCGATAATTGAAAGTTTTATTGAGGAAAATTTAAAAACTTGCAAAATCCAATCACTTTGATATAATTTATTTTTAATGCCTAGAAACCAATTGTATTAGGCTCGTCATAATTTTTTAATAAGTCATAGATTAATTTTTTAAAAAAATTAAAAAATTATGAAATAAAAATTAAAATACGATCTTTTATAAATTAAAATATTACATGAATTATAGAAAAATATTTTACCCGTAGAAATTTAATCAGTCGATAATTGGAGGAAAATTAAAAAACTTGCAAAATTCAATCAATTTGATATAATTTTATTTTCAATGCGTAGAAACCATAAAAAATGAAAAACTGATAAATAAATTAAAATATGTCTTTTATAAAATAAAATATTATATGAATGATAGAAAAATATTTTACACAAAAAAATTTAATCAGTCGATAATTGAAAGTTTTATTGAGGAAAATTTAAAAACTTGCAAAATCCAATCACTTTGATATAATTTATTTTTAATGCCTAGAAACCAATTGTATTAGGCTCGTCATAATTTTTTAATAAGTCATAGATTAATTTTTTAAAAAAATTAAAAAATTATGAAATAAAAATTAAAATACGATCTTTTATAAATTAAAATATTACATGAATTATAGAAAAATATTTTACCCGTAGAAATTTAATCAGTCGATAATTGGAGGAAAATTAAAAAACTTGCAAAATTCAATCAATTTGATATAATTTTATTTTCAATGCGTAGAAACCAACTATATTAGGCAAATCATAATTTTTTAATATGTCATAATACTGATTTTTTTAAAAAAAACTAAAAATTATGAAATAAATTAAAATACGTTTTTTATAAAATAAAAAATTACATGAATGATAGAAAAATATTTTACCCTTAAAAATTTAATCATTAATTGAAAATTTTAAGATAAAAATTTAAAAACTTGTAAAATTGAATCACTTTGATATAATTTTATTTTTTAATGCGTTGGAACCAGCTGTATTAGGCACATCATAATTTTTTAATAAGTTGTAATATTAATTTAATAAAAAATAAAAAAATATTGAAATAAATTAAAATATGTCTTTTATAAATTAAAATATTACATGAATGATAGAAAAATATTTTACACTAAAAAATTTAATCAGTCAATAATTGAAAATTTCATCGATAAAAATTAAAAAACTTATAAAATCCAATAACTTTGATATAATTTTAGTTTTAATGCGTAGAAACCAATGTATTAGGCACATCTTAATTTTCTAATATGTCATAATATTTATTTTTTTAAAAAAATTAAAATATTATGAAATAAATTAAAATACATGTTTTATAAAAAAAATATTACATGACTGATAGAAAAATATTTTACCCTTAAAAATTTAATCAGTCGTTAATTGAAAATTTCATCGAGGAAAATTGAAAAACTTACAAAATCAAATCACTTTGATATAATTTATTTTTAATGCGTAGAAACCAACTGTATTAGGCCTTTTCATAATTTTTTAATATGTCATAATAGTAATTTTTTAAAAAAAAAAATTTAAAAATTATGAAATAAATCAAAATACGTCTTTTATAAATTAAAATATTACACGAATAATAGAAAAATATTTTACCCTTAAAAATTTAATCAGTCGTTAATTGAAAATTTTATAGAAAAAAATTTAAAAACTTACAAAATCCAATCTCTTTTGACATAATTTATTTTTAATGCGTCGAAACCAACTATATTAGGCACGCCATAATTTTTTTAATAAGTCAAGACATTAATTTTAAAAAAAATTATGAAATAAATTAAAAATAGGTCTTTTATAAATTGAAGTATTACATGAATGATAGAAAAATATTTTACCCTTAAAAATTTAATCGGGTCGTTAATTGAAAATTTTATCGAGAAAAATTTAAAAACTTACAAAATTTAATCACTTTGATATAATTTATTTTTAATGCGTAGAAACCAACTGTATTAGGCACCTCATAATTTTTTAATATGTCATAATAGTAATTTTTTTAAAAAAATAAAAAATTATGAAATAAATTAAAATATGTCTTTTATAAATTAAAATATTACGTGAATGATAGAAAATTATTTTTGCCTTAAAAATTTAATCAATCGTTAATTGAAAATTTTATCGAGAAAAAATTAAAAACTTGTAACATGAATTACTTTAATATAATTTTATTTTTAATGCGTCGAAACTAGTATTAGGTACATCAAGTTTTTTTAATAATTTATAATATTAATATTTTAAAAAAATTAAAAATAATGAAATAAATTTAAATATTTCTTTTATAAATTAAAATATTACATGAATGATAGAAAAATATTTTAAGCTTAAAAATTTAATGAGTAGTTAACTAAAAATGTCATCGAGGAAAATTAAAATACTTACAAAATCTAATCAAATTGATATAATTTCTTTTTAATGTGTAGAAACCAACTATATTAGGCACAACATAATTTTTTTAATAAGTCAAGACATTAATTTAAAAAAAAATAAAAAAATTATGAAATGAATATAAATACGTCTTTTATAAATTAAAATATTTAATGAATGATAAAAAAATATTTTACCCTTAAAAATTTATTCAGTTGTTAATTGAAAATTTTAACGAGAAAAATTTAAAAACTTGCAAAATCCAATCCCTTTGATATAATTTATTTTTAATGCGTACAAACCAACTGTATTAGGCACGCCATAATTTCTTTAATAACTTATAACATTGATTTTTCAAAAAAAATAAAAAATAAATTAAAATACGTCTTTTATAAATTAAAATATTACATGAATGATAGAAAAATATTTTACCCTTAAAAATTTAATCAGTCTTTAATTGAAAATTTTATTGAAAAAATTTAAAAAGTTAGAAAATCAAATCACTTTGATATAATTTTATTTTTAATGCGTGTAAATCAGCTGTATTAGGCACGGTATAATTTTTTTAATAAGTCATTACATTAATATTAGAAAAATATTAAAAAATTATGAAATAAATTAAAATACGTCTTTTATAAATTGAAATATTTTACCCTTAAAAATTTAATCAGTCAATAATTGAAAATTTAATCGATGAAAATTTAAAAACTTGCAAAATCTAATAACTATGATATAATTTTACTGTTAATGCGTCGAAACCAACTCTATTAGGAACACCATAATTTTTAAATATGTCATCATATTATTTTTTAAAAAAAAAATTAAAATATTATGAAATAAATTAGAATACGTCTTTTATAAAATAAAATATTACATGAATGATAGAATAATATTTTACCCTTAAAAATTTAATCAGTCGGTTAATCGAAAATTTTATCGAGAAAAATTTAAAAACTTGGAAAATCCAATCTCTTTGATATAATTTATTTTTAATGAGTAGAAACCAACTGTATTAGGCACGCCATAATTTCTTTAATAATTCATAACATTAATTATTTTAAAAAAAATAAAAAATTATGAAATAAATTAAAATACATCTTTTATAAATTAAAATATTACATGAAAGATAGAAAAATATTTTACCCTTAAAAATTTAATTAATCGTTAATTGAAAAATTTATCGAGAAAAATTTAAAAACTTAGAAAATCAAATCACTTTGATATAATTTTATTTTTAATGCGTAGAAACCACCTGTATTAGGCACATTATAATTTTTTAATATATCATAATATTATTTTTTTAAAAAAAACTTAAAATATTATGAAATAAATTAAAATACGTCTTTTATAAAATAAATTATTACTAGAATGATAGAAAAATATTTTACCCTTCAAAATTTAATTTAATTGAAAATTTCATTCGAGGAAAATTAAAAAAGTTGCAAAATCCAATAACTTTGATATAATTTTATTTTTAATGCGTCAAAACCATCTGTATTAGACATGTCATAATTTTTTAATATGTCATAATATTAACTTTTTTAAAAAAAAATTAAAATATTATGAAATAAATTAAAATATGTCTTTTATAATATAAAAGATTACATGAATGATAGAATAATATTTTACCCTTAAAAATTTAATCAATCGTTAATTGAAAATTTTATCGAGAAAAATTTAAAAACTTGGAAAATCTAATCACTTTGATATAATTTATTTTTAATGTGTAGAAAACAACTGTATTAGGCACGCTATAATATTTTTAATAAGTCATAACATTATTTTAAAAAAAAAAAATTATGAAATAAATTAAAATATGTCTTTTATAAATTAAAATATTACATGAATGATGGAAAAATATTTTACCCTTAAAAATTTAATCAGTAGTTAATTGAAAAAAACTTGAAAAATCCAATCACTTTGATATAATTTATTTTAAATGCGTATAAACCAACTGTATTAGGCACGCCATAATTTCTTTAATAAGTCATAACATTGATTTATTTTAAAAATAATTAAAAAATTATGAAATAAATTAAAATACGTCTTTTATAAATTAAAATATTACATGAATGATAGAAAAATATTTTAGCGATAAAATTTAATCAGTCGTTAATTAAAATTTTTATCGAGAAAAATTTAAAAACTTGAAAAATCCAATCACTTTGATATAATTTATGTTTAATGCGTAGAAACCAAATGTATTAGGCACCCCATAATTTCTTTAATAAGTCATAACATTAATTTTTATTTAAAAAATTAAAAAAATAATAAAATGAATTAAAATACGTGTTTTATAAATTAAAATATTACATGAATTATAGAAAAATAATTTACCCTTAAAAATTTAATTAGTCGATAATTTAAAATTTCATCGAGGAAAATTAAAAAACTTAGAAAATCCAATCACTTTGATATAATTTTTTTTTAATGCATAGAATCCAACTATATTAGGCACATCATAATTTTTTAATATTTCATAATAGTAGTATTAAAAAAAATTAAAAAATTATGAAAAAAATTAAAATATGTCTTTTATAAGTTAAAATATTACATAAACGATAGAATAATATTTTACCCTTAAAAATTTAATTAGTCGTTAATTGAAAATTTTATCGAGAAAAATTTAAAAACTTGGAAAATCCAATCACTTTGATATAATTTATTTTTAATGCGTAGAAACCAACTATATTAGGCACTGCATAATTTCTTTAATAAGTCATAACATTAATTATTTAAAAAAAACTTAAGAAATTATGAAATAAATTAAAATACGTGTTTTGTAAATTAAAATATTACATGAAAGATGGAAAAAAATTTTACCCTTAAAAATTTAATCAGTCGTTAATTGAAAATTTTATCGAGAAACATTTAAAAACTTGGAAAATACAATCACTTTGATATAATTTATTTTAAATGCGTAGAAACCAACTGTATTAGGCACGCTATAATTTCTTTAATAAGTCATAACATTAATTTTTTTAAAAAAAGTTATAAAATCATGAAATAAATTAAAATACGTCTTTTATAAATTAAAATATTACATGAATGATAGAAAAATATTTTACCCTTAAAAATTTTATTAGTCAATAATTGAAAATTTCATCGAGGAAAATGCGTAGAAACCAATTGTATCGGACACATCATAATTTTTTAATATATCATAATATTTTATTTTTTTTAAAAAAAATAAAATATTATGAAATAAATTAAAATACGACTTTTATAAAATAAAATATTACAAGAATGATAGAAAAATATTTTACCCTTCAAAATTTAATTTTTTTGAAAATTTCATCGAGGAAAATTAAAAAACGTAAAATATCCAATCACATTGATATAATTTATTTTTAATGCGTAGAAACCAACTAGATTGGGCACACCATAATTTTATTAATTAGTCATGACATTAATTTTTAAAAAAAATTATGAAATAAATTAGAATACGTCTTTAATAAATTAAAATATTACATGAATAATAAAAAAATACTTTAGCGTTAAAAATTTAATCAGTTGTTAATTGAAAATTTTATCGAGAAAAATTTAAAAACTTCAAAAATCAAATCACTTTGATATAATTTATTTTTAATGCGTAAAAACCAATTGTATTAGGCACACCATAATTTCTTTAATAGGTCATAACATTAATTTTTAATAAAAAAATCAAAAAATAATTAAATGAATTAAAATACGTCTTTTATAATTTAAAATATTACATGAATGATAGAAAAGTAATTTACCTTTAAAAATTTAATTAGTCGATAGTTGAAAATTTCATCGAGAAAAATTAAAAAACGTGAAAAATCTAATCATTTTGATATAATTTTATTTTTAATGCGTAGAAACCAAACTGTATTAGACACATCATAATTTTTTAATATGTCATAATAGTAATTTTTTAAAAAAATTATGAAATAAATTAAAATATGTCTTTTATAAATTAAAATATAATGTGAATGATAGAAAAATATTTTACCCTTACAAATTTAATTAGTCAATAATTAAAAATTTCATTGAGGAAAATTTAAAATATTCGAAAATCCAATCACTTTGATATAATTTTATTTTTAATGCGTAGAAATCAAACTGTCTTAGGCACATCATAATTTTTTAACATGTCATAATAGTAATTTTTATAAAAAAATTAAAATATTATGAAATAAATTAAAATACACCTTTTAAAAAATAAAATATTACATGAATGATAAAAAAATATTTTACCCTTAAAAATTTAATCGGTCGTTAATTGAAAATTTTATCGAGGAAAATTAAAAAACTTACAAAATCTAATCACTTTGATATAATTTATTTTTAATGTCCAGAAACCAACTATATTAGGCACGCTATAATTTTTTTTAATAAGTCATGACATTAATTTTTTTTAAAAATAACTAAAAATTTATGAAATAAATTAAAATACGTATTTTATAAATTAAAATATTTAATGAATGATAGAAAATATTTTACCCTTAAAAATTTATTTAGTCGTTAGTTGAAAATTTTATCAAGAAAAATTTAAAACTTGCAAAATCCAATCCCTTTGATATAATTTATTTTTAATACGTAGAAACGAATTGTATTAGGCACGCCATAATTTCTTTAATAACTTATAACATTGATTTTTCAAAAAAAAATTAAAAAATTTAAAAATAAATTAAAATATGTCTTTTATAAATTAAAATATTACATGAATGATAGAAAAATATTTTACCCTTGAAAATTTAATTAGTCGTTAATTGAAAATTTCATCGTGAAAAATTAAAAAACTTACAAAATTCAATCACTATGATATAATTTATATTTAATACGTGGAAACCAACCGTATTAGGCACGCCATAACTTTTTTCTTAAGTCATGACATTAATATTAAAAAAAAATTAAAAAATTATGAAAAAAATTAAAAAATTATGAAAAAAATTAAAATACATCTTTTATAAATTAAAATATTACATGAATGATAGAAAAATATTTTACCCTTAAAAATTTAATTAGTCGTTAATTGAAAATTTTATCGAGAAAAATTAAAAAACTTGCAAAATCGAATCACTTTGATATAATTTTATTTTTAATGCGTAGAAATCAGCTGTATTAGGCACATCATAATTTTTTAATCAGTTACAAAATTATTTTATTTTTTTAAAAAATAAAAAATAATTAAATAAATTAAAATAAGTCTTTTATAAATTAAAATATTACATGAATGATAGAAAAATATTTTACCCTTAAAAATTTAATAAGTCGTTAATTGAAAATTTTATCGAGGAAAATTAAAAAACTAACAAAATCCAATCACTTTGATATAATTTATTTTTAATGCGTAGAAACAAACTGTATTAGGCACCCATAATTTCTTTAATAAGTCATGACATTAATTTAAAAAAAAATAAAAAATTATGAAAAAAATTAAAATATGTCTTTTATAAATTAAAATATTACATGAATGATAGAAAAATATTTTACTCTTAAAAATTTAATCAGTCAATAATTGAAAATTTCATCAATGAAAATTAAAAAACTTGCAAAATTCAATCACTTTAATATTATTTAATTTTTAATGCGTAGAAACCAACTATATTAGGCACATCATAATTTTTTAATATGTCATAATATTAATTTTTTTAAAAAATTCAAATATTATGAAATAAATTAAAATACGTCTTTTATAAAATAAAATATTACATGAATGATAGAAAAATATTTTACCCGTAAAAATCTAATAAGTCCTTAATTGAAAATTTCATCGAGGAAAATTAAAAAACATACAAAATCCAATTATTTGATATAATTTATTTTTAATGTCTAGAAACCAACTATATTAGGCACGCCATAATTTTTTTATTAAGTCATCACATTAGTTTAAAAAAAATTTAAAAATTATGAAATAAATTAAAATACGTCTTTTATAAATTAAAATATTACATGAATGATAGAAAATTATTTTACCCTTAAAAATTTAATATGTCGTTAATTGAAAATTTCATCGAGGAAAAATGAAAAACTTAGAAAATCCAATCACTTTAATATAATTTTAATTTTAATGCGTAGAAACTGCATTAGGCACATCATAATTTTTTAATATGTCATAATGTTTATTTTTTTAAAAATTGTAAAATATTATGAAATAAATTAAAATATGTCTTTTATAAAATAAAATATTACATGAATGATAAAGAAATATTTTACCCTTAAAAATTTTACCAGTAGTTAATTGAAAATTTCATCGAGAAAAATTTTAAAACTTACAAAATGTAATCACTTTGATATAATTTATTTTTAATGCGTAGAAACCAACTGTATTAGGCACGCCATAAGTTTTTTTTAATAAGTCATGACATTAATTTAAAAAAAATGAAAAAATTATGAAATAAATTAAAATATGTCTTTTATAAATTAAAATATTATATGAATGATAGAAAATTATTTTACTCTTAAAAATTTAATTAGTCAATAATTGAAAATTTCATCGAGGAAAATTAAAAAACTTGGTAAATCCAATCATTTTAATATAATTTCATTTTTAATGCGTAGAAACCAATTGTATTAGGTACATTATAAATTTTTTAATATGTCATAATATTTTTTTTAAAAAAAAATTAAAATATTTTGAAATAAATTAAAATACGTCTTTTATAAAATAAAATATTACATGTATGATAGAAAAATATTTTACCCTTAATAATTTAATCAGTCGTTAATTGAAAATTTCAACGAGAAAAATTAAAAAACTTATAAAATCCAATCACTTTGATATAATTTATTTTTAATGCGTAGAAACAAACTGTATAAGTGATAATTCACTGTCGAATGAACATCAAAAACCAGATTTATCCCCAATTAAACTTGTAATATAGAGGATTCAACCTAGGTCATCCCTCTGAAGACATGCATGCACTCGATTTGGAATTATTCACAATTAGGAGGGGGATTTTCATGAATTAATTCAATGAAACTTAAACAGAACAGAGAATATGAAATTAAACGAAGAACTAAAGACAGAAGTAGAAATTGAAAGTAGAGTAGAAGAGTAGAGAAATGTAAACATAAAATGCGAAGATGAATTAACGCGAGGAGAAATTAAAATTGAAAATAGAACAGCGGAATGTAAAATTGCAGCAGCGAATTAAAGAGAAAATGAAAGCATAAGAGGAATAACAAACAATATCATGCAATGCGAAGAAGAACAATACTAGAGCGTAAATTGAACCAGAAATCTATTACAGAATTGAGAATTTGCGGAATTAAAATGGAGAAACAAATTCACTTGTTGCAGTTCCAATGTTGTGAAGAGAGATTAAACACATGAAATTGAGAACTAAGAAGAAAAGAGAAGAGAGAACAGAAGAGAAAATCGCGCAATCGCGCGAGAGAAGTGTGCAAGAGAAGCAACTGAATTATGAATTGGGAAGTTTTTCATCTTCGCGCCCAAAAACCCTTATATAGGTGAAGAATCGCGCCTCCACATAAGTTGATTTGCGCCCTGGCGCAAATCTTCAGCTGAAATGGGTTGCTGTGCGCCTTGGCTCGTGCCCTGGCGCGTTTAAGCAGAGAGGAGGGGTTCCAGTGTGCCCTGGCACGCGCCCTGGCGCATCCTTGCGCCACAGCTTGCTCCAGATTCGCGCCTAGGCGCGTCTTGCCAGAGGAGAAGGGTCAATTGCGCCCCACTTTCATGCCTAGGCGCAAATGCAAGTGTTGTCACAACTTAGGCTTCATCTTCTCTTTTTCTTGATGGCTTGCACTCCAAGTCTTCATCTCAGGTCTTGGATCTTTCATCCCAAGCTTCCACTTTTGTCTTCAATCCATTCCTTGCTCTTATCTCTTCTTCATTCCTCAGAGCTCTAGATCCAACCTACACAAGAATCAACATAGAAACATAAAAACTTGTGGAAATTAACTATTATTTACTACTTACTAGTACTAAAATATACCTCTAACACAAATCTATGATAAACTACCAAAATATGACACATATAAAAGCTAAATGATCCAAGAACAAGGTAAAGAAAATGTATATAAAATGGATTACCAATAAGGTACGCTATAATTTTTTTAATAAGTCATGAGATTAATTTTAAAAAAAATTAAAAAATTATGAAATAAATTAAAATACGTCTTTTATAAATTAAAATATTACATGAATGACAGAAAAATATTTTACCCTTAAAAATTTAATTAGTCAATAATTGAAAATTTCATCGAGGAAAATAGAAAAACTTGGAAAATCCAATCACTTTGATATAATTTTAATTTAAACGCGTAGAAACCATACGATATACTGCATATGTTCTGCATCATACAATATACAACACCTGTTCTGTTCTTACATTTCATTCCATATGTTCTATTTTGCATCATATGATATACTACATTTGTACTGCATCATTTGTTATACTGCATCTGTTCTGCATCATACATTATACTGCATTTGTTCTGCGTCATACGTTACACTGCATCTGTTCTGCATCATATGTTATACTGCATCTGTTCTGTTGTGCATCATAGGTTATACTACATTTGTTTTACGTTATACATTATACTGCACTTGTTCTATTCTGCATCACACGATATACTGCATATGTTCTGCATCATATATTATACTCCATATGTTCAATTCTGCGTCATACATTATACTAAATCTATTTTGTTCATCCGATATACTGCATATGTTCTGCATCATACAATATACTTCATCTGTCCTGTTCTGTATCATATGCTATATTGCATCTGTTCTGTTCTGTATCATATATTATACTCCATCTCTCCTGTTTTGCATCATATGTTATAATGCATCTATTATGTTCATCCGTTATACTGCATCTGTTCTGCATTATACGTTACACTTCATATTTTCTACATCTGTACTATTCATACGATATACTGCATATGTTCTGCAGCATACAATATACTCCATTTGTTCTGTTTTGTATCATACGTTATACTGCATCTGTTCTATTTTGTATCATACATTATACGCCATCTCTTCTGTTTTGCATCATATGTTATACAACATCAATTCTGTTCAAAAGTTATACTACATTTTTTCAGCATCAGACTTTACACTTCATCTGTTTTGCATCATACGTTATACTACATTTGTTCTGCATCATACGATATACTGCATATGTTCTACATCATACATTATACTCCACATGTTCAATTCTGCACCATACATTATACTATATCTATTTTGTTCATACGATATACTGCATATGTTCTGCATCATACAATATACTCCATCTGTTCCGTTCTACATCATACGCTAAATTGCATATGTTCTGTTCTGCATCATATATTATACTCCATCTCTCCTGTTCTGCATCATATGTTATAATGCATTTATTATGTTCATCCGTTATACTGCATCTGTTCTACATCAAACGTTACACTGCATATTTTCTACATCATATTTTAAACTGCATCTGTTCTGTTTTGCATCATACGTTATACTACATTTGTTTTGTATCATACGTTATACTGCACTTGTTCTGTTCTGCATTATACGTTAGACTACATATTTTCTGTTCGTACGAGATACTGCATATGTTCTTCATCATACATTATACTCCATCTGTTTAGTTCTGCATCATATGTTATACTACATCTGTTCTATTTTTCATCATACGTTATACTATACTTGTTCGGTTCTATATCATTAGTTACATCTGTTCTGTTCATATGATATACTGCATATGTTCCGCATCATACATTATACTCCATTTGTTCTGTTCTGCATCATACGATATACTTCATATGTTCTGCATCATACAATATACTCCATTTTTTCTATTCTGCATCATACATTATAATGTATCTGTTCTGTTCTTACATTATACTCCATCTGTTATGTTCTATATCATATGTTATACTGCATCTGTTCTGCATCATACGTTATACTGCATTTGTTCTGCATTATACGTTACATTGCATCTGTTCTGCATACTGCATTTGTCTTGTTCTGCATCATACGTTATACTGCCTCTGTTTTACATTATACGTTATACTGTACTTGTTCTGTTTTGCATCATACGTTATACTACATCTATACTGTTCATATGATATACTGCATATGTTCTATATCATACATTATACTCCATCTGTTCTGTTCTGCATCATACATTATACTACATTTGTTCTGTGTTGCATCATACGTTATACTGCACTTGTTCTGTTCTACATCATACTTTATACTACATCTGTTCTGTTGATACGATATACTGCATATGTTCTGCATCATACATCACATTCCATCTGTTCTGTTTTGCATCATACGATACAGTGCATATGTTCTGCATTATACAATATACTTCATTTGCTCTTTTCTGCATCATACAATATACTCCATTTGATCTGTTTTGCATGATACGTTATACAGTATCTGTTCTGTTCTTACATTATACTCCATCTGTTCTAATCTGCGTCATATGTTATACTGCATCTGTTCTGCATCATACATTATACTACATCTGTTTTACATTATATCTTACACTGCACTTGTTATATTCTGCATCATATGTTAATACTACATCTGTACTATTCATACGATATACTGCATATGTTCTGCAGCATACAATATATTCCATTTGTTCTTTTCTGCATCATACGTTATACTGCATCTATTCTATTCTGTATCATACATTATACGCCATCTGTTCTGTTATGCATCATATGTTATACTGCATCAATTCTGTTCGAAAGTTATACTACATTTGTTCAGCATCAGACTTTACACTTCATCTGTTTTGCATCATACGTTATACTACATTTGTTCTGTTCATACCATATATTGCATATGTTCTGCATAATACACTATACTCCATCTGTTCTGTTTTGCATCATACGCTATATTGCTTCTGTTCTATTCTGTTTTGCATCATATATTATACTCCATCTATTATGTTCATCCGTTATACTTCATCTGTTATGCATCATACGTTACACTGCATATTTTATGCATTATATGTTAAACTGCACCTGTTCTGTTCTGCATCATACGTTACTCTACATCTGTTTTATATCATACGTTAGACAACATGTGTTCTGTGCATACGATATACTGCATATGTTCTCATTCATACATTATACTCCATCTGTTCTGTTCATCCGTTATACTGCATCTGTTATGTTCTGTTCTGTTCTGCATCATACGTTATACTACATCTCTTTTGCTTCATAGGTTAGACTGCATGTGTAATGTTCGTACAACATACTACATATGTTCTTCATCATACATTATACTCCATCTGTTTTGTTCCGGATCATACAGTATAATACATCTGTTTTGTTCAAACGATATACTGCATATATATTCTGCATCATACACTATAATAAAATCATTTTGTTCATATGATATACTGCATCTGTTCTACATCATACATTATACTCCATCTGTTCTGTTCTGCATCATACATTATTCTGCATCTGTTCTGTTTTGCATCATACGTTATACTGCACTTGTTCTATTCTGCATCATACGTTATACTACATCTGTTCTGTTCATACGATATATTGCATATGTTCTGCACCATACATTATACTCCATCTGTTCTGTTCTGCATCACACGATATACTGCATATGTTCTGCATTATACAATATACTCCATTTGATCTGTTTTGTATCATACGTTATACAACATCTGTTCTGTTCTTACATTATACTCCATTTGTTCTGTTCTGCAACATATGTTATACTGCACTTGTTCTGCGTCATACGTTACATTGCATCTGTTCTGCATCATATGTTATACTGCATCTGTTCTGTTGTGCATCATATGTTATACTACATTTGTTTTACATTATACGTTATACTGCACTTGTTCTGTTCTGCATCATACGATATACTGTATATGTTCTGCATCATACATTATACTCCATATGTACAATTCTGCATCATACATTATACTAAATCTATTTTGTTCATACGATATACAACATATGTTCTGCATCATACAATATACTCCATCTGTTCTGTTCTGCATCATACGCTATATTGCATCTGTTCTGTTCTACACCATATATTCTACTCCATCTCTCCTGTTCTGCATTATATGTTATAATGCATCTATTATGTTCATCCGTTATACTACATCTGTTATGCATCATACGTTACACTGCATATTTTCTACTTCATATTTTAAACTGCATCTGTTCTGTTTTGCATCATACGTTATACTACATTTATTTTGCATCATACGTTATACTGCACTTGTTCTGTTCTGCATCATACGTTAAACTACATGTGTTCTGTTCGTACGATATATTGCATATGTTCTTCATCATACATTATACTCCATCTGTTTAGTTCTGCATCGTATGTTATACTACATCTGTTCTGTTTTTCATCATACGTTATACTGTTGACTAAATTTTCAATGTCAATACTGCGGCAAGTGTACCGGTCGTTACAAGTTTAGAAAAGATGAGAAAGGATGTCGAACCACAGAGACTGATTGTGAATTACCGAACGCTCAACATGCTTTGCTATTAGGACGAATCAGTGAATGAATCATGTGTAAACTAATTAAGCAATCTACTGTAAACAATTAAGGAAATGCAAGTAAATGTTTAAGTTTCAGATATGATGAAAACAGTTAGGGAATTGGTTCAATTGATTCTTTCCTCAAGTAATTACTTCCTATGTTAATTCAGCAAATCTCACTCAATTGGAGACTAGAATTTGTGATACCGTAGACTAATCCTATTTCTAGGTCTTTAGTCATGTTGAATGCTTACTAGAATTCCTAATCTCTTAGGTAAAAACAGCAAATCATTCAAGAAGCGAAACCGATAAATTCGTTACAACATCTCATAATATGCAAGTTCTATCTCTAGACTCATGCACTACTATAGTGATACACTTCCTCTCCTTCTTCAACTATTCATCTCTCGATCTCATAGTTGACACGAGATACAAATTCTCAGGAAATAGTTCAATTCAGTCAAACATTAATATCTCTATCTCTATTTGAATTTCATGAATTAAATCTTAAGAATAAGCATTAAGCAGGGAAGAGATCAATCAATTCGGTGGAATTACACTTGAATTAACATAAGGAATTCATTACGAGAGTTCTGGAGTCAAAATCCCCATCCCTAACCTACAGATTTAGCTAAACATGGAAATGAGAAAAGAACGAAGAAAAACAGAAATCAAACACAGAAGAAATTCCATAATCGATTGATTCTTGCTCTCGCAAGCTCACAAACTCAGGAATCTCTTAAGTTTGATGGAGGAAGATGAAAACGAAAGCGGAGAAGAGAAAATCGCAAGAACTTGCAAAAGGAAGAAAAACAGAGTATCGTAAACTGTATTCTCCATCTAAAATTCTCCCCCAAGACATCCTTTTATAGCAGAGGAAGTGTGCCCCCATTCACTGTAATCGCGTCCAGGTGCATCGTAGCAGATAGGATACATTGACTTGCTTGCTTGTGAGAGCGCGATCGCAATCGGAAATTATTGCTTCCGTCGATGAAGCTTGCTTGTTTAAATGCTTTGCGGCTTGGTTCGTCTGATGAGGTTGCGTTTGACAGCGTGGCCACTGCAAGCTAAGTGTTCTTCTGTGAGATTGTATCTGCTTGTGATTCAGCACTCTTGTTCCGTCTGTGAGCTCTTTCGTCTGATGAAGTTCGGTTCCGTCTGTGCTTGTTGCTTGTTCCGTCTGATGCTTTCACAGACGATACTTCATATGATGCTTTCAGACGATACATCTGATTATCATTTTGACGCAAGTTACGCAAGACTTTGCACAAATTGGATGGACTTTCATGCTTCAATAGAGTTTATTCGTCTTATGTCCATGGGCTTTCCTTTCAAGCTTCTATCTTCATTTCAATCAATCTACAATTAACAAGAAAAAGGGTAAAATGACTTAAAAACAGAAGAAAATCTTATAAAACTAACAAAACACTAAAACAAGGACTAACATTAGACAAATATGATATTTTTACTGTTTTCTTGCTTAAACTATGACTAAACATACTGAAAATAGATGGAAATGGACTGAAAACACCTAGGAAAACATGTATAAATTAGCACTTATCACAACCCCAAACTTAAAGCTTTGCTTGTCCTCAAGCAAACATAGATTCCATCATTACAGGGGTTAATAAGCATAGTATAACACGGAGCTCAACAGCCACTGAAAACTCATTATACAATTTTTGACTCCTTAAGCCAACTCAATTTATCCATGAAAGTTGAACATGAACTCAACATTTTTAAGAACTGCATAATTCATCAGACATAAGCAATCAACCATAGATTGACATGAAAATATGTAATTTAGTCAACATCAAACAATCCCTCTCCAGTTAAGTGTTTGCCCTCAAGCACTCAAGTGTTTTGGGTTTGTGTTTCTCTCAATATTACCAATCAGAAGGTCAGTTACCATAGGCTTGCAATAACTCTCAAAATCTCCACTGCCTTCAAAAAGAAATTGGACAATCAAAAGGTCTTTTTCAAGGTTGTAATGGGGCTTAGGTAAAGGTGGGTTAAAAGAGAAAGGTACTAGCTAAAAATCAAAGGAACTTAAAGAGTACAAGTTAGAACCTACATGATATGTATGAGCTAACACTGGACAGACGAAACAAAAATAATGGACAGACGAAACAGAAAGATGGACAGACGAAAGAAAAAATGATGGTCAGACGAATGATGGTCAGACGAAAGGCTAATAACTCATGAAACCACTCTGTTTTCTTTTCCTTCTTTCAGACGAAACCACTAATATTAGTATTTTCTTCCAGACGAAACTTTCTTTGCTTTCTTATGGCTTTTGCCATATTTTTTTCTTCTAAATTTGGCTTTCTTTTTCTTTTGTAAACATCAATTCTTGGAGCTTTTCCTTATTTTGTTCTTTTTCTTTTTCATTTTCTCTCTTTTCAATTTCTTGTTTTTTTTTTTTTTTTTTTTTTTTTTTTATCTCAGCACTTTGCTTTTCTCCAGTGGTCTCAATAGTTGCCAGCACATGAAGAAAAATAAAAATTTTATATGGTATGCATGAAAAACAGAAAATGCACATGAAAAAGAAAATGCACTATATTATAGAATTTCACCAGTATCCAGACCCAACAACCCCAAACTTAGAAATTTGACTTGTCCTCAAGTTAACATCTTCATATGCACCCCAAAATTTCAACCCCAAACTTAATCTTGAATCCTATCGTCTAAGCAAAGAAACCAATACTCTTACAGTTCCAGTGATGGGATCATTGGTTTTTCACTTATATAGGCTTGTAATGAGCTCAAGTATCCAAGAAAGAAAGGGTTAATTCAGGCTCAAAGGGGCTAGCAATGGATAATGTCAAGGTTAAGGCTTATTTGGCTCGAGGCTACAAGAAAGAAAATTGCCTTTATCATTTGGGTCCAATTCTAATTGTATGTAATTTTGACCAAGAGTTAGAGCAAGTTCTAGAACAAAACACTTCAGTTGGTATAACACTCAAGAATAGATCATGTTGGAGGCTCAAATTCTCATCCAGGATTAATCATGCTTTAACATTGCTAAATTCATCACTCATGTCAATCTTGAAAATTGTCATGCTAGAATTCTCATATAGTATCTCTTCGAATAATTGAGAAGCATGCAACTTTGTCATAGAACCTCAAGCTGATCCTAAGTGCCGAATATGCATAAAGTATTCTCTTTGGACTACTTTAATCAATATTATACCAATGAAATCAACCTCCATAAGATGATGTAACAAAATAAGGAATACACTCTAAAAAATCATCATTTAACAGTTAAAATAACAGAGTATAAGAATGCTCCCTGCTGAAGACCAGCCACGATATTCCAAGAGTTCGTAGCAAGTGCCAATTTCCATGTGTTGTCCAACAGTGCTCAGACGCTAAAAATTTACAGTGATCAAAATGAACTAAACACAGCAAAATATCAGTAAACAAGAACGAATGGGATGGAGAAATTAATGCAAAATCACTTGTAATATGAAATAGTAGAGGTGAGAATTAATGGGGAGTGGGATTGTTCTTTTAGAAATTCACAAACACTAGGCTTCTGTCTGTGACCAATCATCAGACGAAGCCTCTGTATCGTCTGTGCGCAAGCATCAGACGAAACCTCAGTATCGTCTGTGAACTATCATCAGACGAAACCTCAGTATCGTCTGTGCAAGTACAGACGAAACATCAAACTATCCCACTACTGTTATGGCACTTCACCCTTTCTGTTATTTCTTATCAACTTAAGAATACTGTAATTCCACTTATTTGTTCCTACATCTATTTAAAAAAATTCTACTTTATTTTTTTTGTTTGTTTTTTTTCAATTTTTCAAAGAAGAAAACCAAGTGTATTTACAAACGAGAAGTTATAAAGAACTTCTCGTAAATTGGATGGGTTGCCTCCCACCAAACGCTTCTTTTGGATGTCATTAGCTTGACATGTGACCCTGTCTCAGAGGGTCGTGAAGGTTTATAGAGACCTTTCCTCTGTCAAAAATCTTCCACTGAACTGCCAATTTAGGCACATTACGAATCTTGAGCAACATATCCTCTTTCCTTTTATCTAGAGAATTGCTTGTATGAGGAATAGGTTGCTTAAGTTCACCCTTATGCTCAGTTTCGATTTTTTTATCCACCTTAATTATTTCCTCTAGTGGTTCAATACATGATGGGAGTGAAATGTTGGTCTCCATAACAGTTACGAAATCTTTAACTTCATGTTTTTCATTTTCAAAACGGAGGTACTAAAATTTTCCTCCTGTTGTGAAGTTAAAAATTTCGTTTTTCATAAAAACGATTCCCACTATAAGATTCAACACATCCTCCTTCATGCATTGTGACCTTTCAACAGGGAATTTCATTGCATCAAATATATTAACTGATACCTTTTCTTCATCTACCCTCAAAATAAGTTCACCTTGTGCCATAGGTGAATCTCTCTTTTCAGTGAAAACTGTAGGCACAAGTGGTTGCCTTTCACCCTTTGCAGTATTTTCTTCTTCCACTGCATCTCCTTTCACTTCTTCAGTTTCCTTCCCCAACACCTCGCCACTCCTTGTGGTATTTGCTTTGCACTGCTGCCTTGGATTCACAATAGTGTCACCTCGGCAAGTTTTCTTGGTGTCTTTCGAGAGAGTTGCTTGGAAAGTGGCCAATCTGTGATTCCGGGTTCCTAATTGAAGCTTCTCTATTTAAGAACATAGATTCGAGTCCTCTGCATAAAGGACATGAACTGCTTTCTAAATTTGAGGAACCTTCTCAGGAGCGAATTTACATTGGAGTTTACTAGAGCATGTCGAGGTTGATTGGGTGGGAATTTGGACTGGTTTGGATTGAAAGGTAGATTTGGTGGTAGCTTTGGTTATAATACTGGTTAGATGAAGATGTTTGATTGTGATGCTGGTTGAAATTCTGATTATATGACATGTTTGGATTGAAAGGTGGTCTAAGATTGAAGGTTTGGTCATAAGAGGAAGAATTTGGTTGCAGAAAATTGTTATTCCTATATGACAGATTTGGGTGGTTCCTTTGGTGAGGATTATAGTTGTTTGTGTTGGCAAAGGGGTTACCTTGAGGATGTCCCATATAGTTCACTTGAGCTTGTTCCTCAACAGTGGCTCCCAAGCTTTCACAATACTCAACCGGATGTCCTCCACCACAATACGCACAAGCACGGAGATGCTTGGATTGCATTCATTTTAATTGTTCCACAAATCTGTAGGAAGTTATGAATGTCTTGATTCGGATCTTCCTCCTCTAAACCTCCAAACTGCTCTTGTCTTATTAGTTGTGTAAGAGCAGGTTTTATTTCAAAGTTGTTGGCTGCAATAATAGGTGGTGCAATGCTGGATCCGCAGCCCATAGCATTAGGAGTGTATAACTCCTCCAGCGTCATGCGCCTTGTGTTGTTCATGTTTTCTGTATTTTCTGCTATAGCCTCTTTATTGGTTTTATTTGCCTGCAAGTTTCTCCTGCAAAAAATCTCTCAATTTCTGGTTCAAAGAGAAGATTAGTTTCCTTAACTCTTCGCATGAACCACAAATCTAAAGATACAGGGGATACAAAAACAAAAAGGCAAGAAATGAAAGTATCAAAATTAAACAAGTCTGAACAGATATGATCAGACGAAACAAATATGTACAGACGGAAGCTCAAATGGACAGACGAAACAAATATTAACAGTAAAGTAAAAACACTTATCCTAAGTAACAATCAAAACCAATAAAAAAGAATAAAAACAAAACGAAACACCTATAGAAAAATAGAACAAGTATGACAGACGCAACAAATAAGAACAGACGAAACACTTATACTACAGACGAAACAAGTATGCTATAGTATGAACAGACGAAACAAATAAGAACAGACGCAACAAGTACAAACAAGCCTGCTACAGACGAAACAAGTCTGCCACAGACGAAACAGTATGAGACACTATAGAACAGAATGAAAACAAAGGAAACAAAGAAAACAGAGAAAACAAAGAAATCAATGAAAACTAAGAAATTAATGAAAACAAAGAAATCAAACAACTATAGAACAAAACAAAACAAACACATTACGAGACGAAACAAGTGCGCACGAGACAAAACAATATGAAACAAATGAAAACAATGAAAACCAAGAAAACAAAGAAAACAGAGGAAACAAAGAAAACAAGGAAAACAAGGAAATCAAAGAAAATAAGGAAATCAAAGAAATCAAAGAGAATAAAGAGAACAAAAGAGAAAACGAAGAAAACAATGAAAATAAAGAAATCAAAGAAAATAGAACAATTATAGAAAACAAAACAGATCAAACTGCTACATACAGACGAAACAAGTCTGCTACAGACGAAACAAAAAGAAAACAGAATGAAAACAAAGAAAACAAAGAAAACACAGAAATCAATGAAAACAATAAAAACAAAGAAAGCAATGAAAACAAAGAAAATAAAGAACTCAAATGAAAACAATGAAAACAAAGAAAATAATGAAGCCAAAGAAAACAAGGAGACAAAGAAAATAAAGGAAATAAAGAAACAAAGAAAACACAGAAAATAGAGAAATCAATGAAAACAGTGAAAACAAAGAAAACAAAGAAATCAAAGAAATCAAAGAGAACAAAGAAAACAGAGAAATCAAAGAAAACAGAGAAAATAAAGAATTCAATGAAAACAAAACAAATATAGAAAACAAACAGAACAAGTATGAAGAATGAAAAAAATTCAATGAAAACAAAACAGAACAAATATAATTATTAACAAACAAGCAAAGAAAGAAAAAAAATGTCCTAAGTAGCAAGCACGTCAAGACTATCGATATTCATCAATAGTCCCCGGCAACGGCGCCATAAACTTGTTGACTAAATTTTCAATGTCAATACTGCGGCAAGTGTACCGGTCGTTACAAGTTTAGAAAAGATGAGAAAGGATGTCGAACCACAGAGACTGATTGTGAATTACCGAACGCTCAACATGCTTTGCTATTAGGACGAATCAGTGAATGAATCATGTGTAAACTAATTAAGCAATCTACTGTAAACAATTAAGGAAATGCAAGTAAATGTTTAAGTTTCAGATATGATGAAAAATTAGGGAATTGGTTCAATTGATTCTTTCCTCAAGTAATTACTTCCTATGTTAATTCAGCAAATCTCACTCAATTGGAGACTAGAATTTGTGATACCGTAGACTAATCCTATTTCTAGGTCTTTAGTCATGTTGAATGCTTACTAGAATTCCTAATCTCTTAGGTAAAAACAGCAAATCATTCAAGAAGCGAAACCGATAAATTCGTTACAACATCTCATAATATGCAAGTTCTATCTCTAGACTCATGCACTACTATAGTGATACACTTCCTCTCCTTCTTCAACTATTCATCTCTCGATCTCATAGTTGACACGAGATACAAATTCTCAGGAAATAGTTCAATTCAGTCAAACATTAATATCTCTATCTCTATTTGAATTTCATGAATTAAATCTTAAGAATAAGCATTAAGCAGGGAAGAGATCAATCAATTCGGTGGAATTACACTTGAATTAACATAAGGAATTCATTACGAGAGTTCTGGAGTCAAAATCCCCATCCCTAACCTACAGATTTAGCTAAACATGGAAATGAGAAAAGAACGAAGAAAAACAGAAATCAAACACAGAAGAAATTCCATAATCGATTGATTCTTGCTCTCGCAAGCTCACAAACTCAGGAATCTCTTAAGTTTGATGGAGGAAGATGAAAACGAAAGCGGAGAAGAGAAAATCGCAAGAACTTGCAAAAGGAAGAAAAATAGAGTATCGTAAACTGTATTCTCCATCTAAAATTCTCCCCCAAGACATCCTTTTATAGCAGAGGAAGTGTGCCCCCATTCACTGTAATCGCGTCCAGGTGCATCGTAGCGAGATAGGATACATTGACTTGCTTGCTTGTGAGAGAGCGCGGCGATCGCAATCGGAAATTATTGCTTCCGTCGATGAAGCTTGCTTGTTTCGTCATTTGCGGACTTGGTTCGTCGATGAGGTTGCGTTTGACGCGTGGCCACACGCAAGCTAAGTGTTCTTCTCGTGAGATTGTATCTCGCTTGTGATTCAAGACTCTTGTTCCGTCCGTGAGCTCTTTCGTCGATGAAGTTCGGTTTCGTCTGTGCTTGTTGCTTGTTCCGTCTGATGCTTTCACAGACGATACTTCATATGATGCTTTCAGACGATACATCTGATTATCATTTTGACGCAAGTTACGCAAGACTTTGCACAAATTGGATGGACTTTCATGCTTCAATAGAGTTTATTCGTCTTATGTCCATGGGCTTTCCTTTCAAGCTTCTATCTTCATTTCAATCAATCTACAATTAACAAGAAAAAGGGTAAAATGACTTAAAAACAGAAGAAAATCTTATAAAACTAACAAAACACTAAAACAAGGACTAACATTAGACAAATATGATATTTTTACTGTTTTCTTGCTTAAACTATGACTAAACATACTGAAAATAGATGGAAATGGACTGAAAACACCTAGGAAAACATGTATAAATTAGCACTTATCATATACTGCACTTATTTTGTTCTGCATCATAAGTTACATCTGTTCTGTTCATACGAACATTGCATATGTTCCGCATCATACATTATACTCCATTTGTTCTATTCTACATCATACATTATAATGTATATGTTCTGTTCTTACATTATACTCCATCTGTTCTGTTCTATATCATATGTTATCCGCATCGATTGTTTCGCATCATACGTTATCCGCATTTGTTCTCGCATCATACGTTACCGCATCATTCGCATCATATGTTATACTGCATCTGTCCTGTTCTGTATCATACGTTATACTGTATCTGTTTTACATTATACTTTATACTGCACTTGTTCTATTCTGCATCTTACGTTATGCTACATCTGTATTGTTCATACGATATACTGCATATGTTCTGCATTATATATTATACTCCATCTGTTCTGTTCTGCATTATACATTATTCTACATCTGTTTTGTTCATAAGATATACTGCATATGTTCTGCATCATACATTATACTTCATCTATTCTATTCTGGATGATACGTTATACTGCACTTGTTCTGTTCTACATCATATGTTAGACTACATGTGTTCTGTTCATACGAGATACTGCATATGCTCTTCATCCTACATTATAATACATCTGGATGATACGTTATAATACATTGTCCATCTGTTCTGTTCTTGATGATACTTTATAATACATCTTTCCTGTTCATACGATATACTGCATATGTTCTGCATCATACAATATACTCCATTTGTTCTGTTCTACATCAGACGTTATACTGCATCTGTTCTGTTCTATATGATACATTATACTCCATCTGTTTTGTTCTGCATCATATGTTATACTGCATCTATTCTATTCATAAATTATACTGCATTTGTTTTGCTTCATACATTACACCGAACATTCGCATCTTATGTTATATCAGTATACGTTACGATCATCATGCGTATACGTTATCATCTGTTTCATTTCTACATCTTATGTTATACTGCATATGTTCTGCATCATACGTTATACTATATATTTTCTGCATCATATGTTAAACTACATCTGTTCTGTTATGCACCATAAGTTATACTAAATCTGTTTTGTATCATACGTTGTACTGCACTTGTTCTGTTCTGCATCATACGTTAGACACATGTGTTCTATTCATACGATATACTGCATATGTTCTTCATCATACACTATACTCCATCTGTTTTGTTCTAGATCATACGTTATAATACATTTGTTCTGTTCATGCGATATACTGCATATGTTCTGCATCATACATTACACTCCATCTATTCTGTTCTGCATCATACGTTTTGCTGCTTCTGTTATATTTTGCATCATGCGTTATACTGTACTTGTTTTGTTTTGCATCATACGTTATACTCCATTTATTCTTTTTGTACAATATACTGCATATGTTCTGCAACATACAATATACTCCATTTGTTCTGCTCTACATCATACGTTATACTGCATCTGTTTTGTTCTGTATCAAACATTATACGCCATCTGTTCTGTTTTGCATCATATGTTATATTGCATCAATTTTGTTCAAAAGTTATACTACATTTGTTCAGAATCAGACGTTACACTTCATCTGTTCTGTATCATATGTTATACTACATCTGTTGTGTTCATACGATATACATTATATGTTCTGCATCATACAATATACTCTATCTATTTTGTTCTACATCATACTCTATATTGCATATGTTTTGTTCTGCATCATATATTATACTCCATCTCTCTTGTTCTACATCATATGTTATAACACATCTATTATGTTCATCTGTTATAATGCATCTGTTATGCATCATACGATACAATACATCTATTATGCATCTTGTTAAATTACATTCGTTCTGCTCTGTATCATACGTTATAATACATCTGTTTTGCTTCATACGTTAGACTTCATGTGTTCTGTTCGTATGACATACTGCATATGTTCTTCGTCATACATTATACTAGATTTGTTCTGTTCTGTATCATACATTATAATACATTTATTTTGTTCATACGATATACTGCATATGTTCTACATCATATATTATACTCTATCTGTTCTGTTTTGCATCATACATTATACTACACCTCTTCTGTTTTGCATCATACGTTATACTGCACTTGTTTTGTTATGCATCATACTTTATACTACATCTGTTCTGTTCATACGATATATTGCTTATGTTCTACATCATACATCATACTCCATCTGTTCTCTTCTGCATCATATGATACACTGCATATGTTCCGCATTATACAATATACTCCATTTGCTCAGTTCTGCATCTTACAATATACTCCATTTGATCTGTTTTGCATCATACATTATACTGTATCTGTTCTGTTCTTACATTATACTTCATCTGTTCTGTTCTGCATCATATGTTATACTACATCTGTTCTGCATCATATGTTATACTACATCTGTTCTGCATCATATGTTATACTGCATCTATTTTACATTATACCTTACACTGCACTTGTTGAGTTCTGCATCATACGTTATACTACATTTGTACTATTCATACGATATACTACATATGTTCTGCATCATACATTATACTCCATCTGTTCTGTTCTGCATCATACATTAAACTGTTTTTTTGTTTGTTTTGCATCATGCGTTATACTGCACTTGTTCTGTTCTGCATCATACATTATACTAAATCTGTTCTGTTCATACGATATACTGCATATGTTCTGCATCATACAATATACTCCATCTGTTCTGTTCTGCATCATACGTTATAGTACATCTGTTTTGCTTCATACGTTAGACTACATGTGTTCTGTTCATATGTTATACTGCTTATGTTCTTCATCATACATTATACTTCATATGTTCTGTTCTGCATCATACATTATAATACATCTATTTTGTTCATACAATATACTACATATGTTCTACATCATACATTATACTTCATCAGTTATGTTCTGTATCATACGTTATATTGCATCTGTTCTGTTTTGCATCATACGTTATATTGCACTTGTTCTTTTCTGCATCATACGTTATACTACATTTGTACTGTTCATATGATATACTGCATATGTTCTACATCATACATTATACTTCATCTGTTCTGTTCTACATCATACATTATACTACATCTGTTCTGTTCATATGATATACTACATATGTTCTGCATCATACATTATACTCCATTTGTTATGTTCTGCATCATACATTATACTAAATTTGTTTTGTTCATACAATATATTGCATATGTTCAGCATCATATAATATAGTCCATCTGTTCTGTTCTGCATCATACACTATATTACATCTGTTCTGTTCGACATCATATATTATACTCCATCTCCTCTGTTCTGCATCATATGTTATATTACATCTATTCTTTTCATCCTTTATACTGCATATGATCTGTATCATACGTTAAACTGCATATTTTCTGCATCATATGTTAAACTGCATCTGTTCTGTTCTGCATCATACGTTATACTACATTTGTTTCGCTTCATACGTTAGACTACATGTGTTCTGTTCGTACGACATAATGCATATGTTCTTCATCATACAATATACTCCATCTGTTCTGTTCTGCATCATACATTATAGTACATCTGTTTTGTTCATACGATATACTGCATATGTTTTAC
The DNA here is from genome assembly GCA_026586105.1 of Hylodesmum podocarpum. Classification (NCBI taxonomy): domain Eukaryota; kingdom Viridiplantae; phylum Streptophyta; class Magnoliopsida; order Fabales; family Fabaceae; genus Hylodesmum; species Hylodesmum podocarpum. Next base: position 78,041 of record JALJEV010001367.1, read on the forward strand.
ATCATACATTATACTCCATATGTTCTGTTCTACATCATACGTTATAATGTATTTTTTCTGTTTTGCATCATACGTTATACTGCACGTGTTCAGCTCTACATCATACATTATACTACATCTGTTTTGTTCATTCGAGATACTGCATATGTTCTGCATCATACATTATACTCCATCTATTCTGTTCTGCATCATACGATATACTACATATGTTCTGCATTATACAATATACTCCATTTGCTCTGTTCTGCATCATACGTTATACAATATCTATTTTGTTATTAAATTATACTGTATTTGTTCTATTTTGCATCATATGTTATACTGCATCTGTTCTGCATCATACACTATACTGCATTTGTTCTTCATCATACGTTACACTACATCTGTTCTGCATCATATGTTATACTACACCTGTTCTGTTCTGCATCATACATTATACTGAATCTGTTTTACATTATAGGTTATACTGCACTTGTTATGTGCTGCATCATACATTATACTACATCTGTACTATTCATACGATATACTGCATATGTTCTGCATCATACATTATACTCCATCTGTTCTGTTCTGCATCATACGTTATACTACATCTGTTCTGTTAAAAGGAAATACTGCATATGTTTTACATCATACAATATATTCTATTTGTTCTGTTCTACATCATACACAATATTGTATCTGTTCTGTTTTGCTTCATATATTATACTCAATCTCTAATATTCTGCATCATAAGTTATATTGCAAATATTCTGTTCATCCATTATACTGAATATGTTCTGCATCATATGTTACACTTCATATTTTCTGCATTATATGTTAAACTGATTTTGCTCTGTTCTGCATCATATACTACATCTGTTTTGCATGATACGTTATACTTCACTTGTTCTGTTATGCAACATACGTTAGACTACTTGTGTTCTGTTCATACGATATACTGCATATGTTCTTCATCATACATTATACTCCATCTGTTCCATTCTGCATCATACGTTATAATACCTCTGTTCAGTTCATACCATATACTGCATATGTTCTGCATGATACATTATACTCCATTCGTTCTGTTCTGCATACATTATACTAAATCTGTTCTATTCATACGATATACTGCATATGTTCTGCATCATTCAATATACTCCAGTTGTTCTGTTCTGCATCATACGTTATAATACATCTGTTTTGCTTCATACGTTAGACTACATGTGTTCTGTTCATATCATATACTGCTTATGTTCTTCATCATATATTATACTCCATCTATTCTCTTCTGCATCATACGTTACACTGCATATATTCTACATCATATGTTAAACTGCATCTGTTATGTTCTGCATCATACTTTATACTACTTTTGTTTGGCTTCATACGTTAGACTACATGTGTTTTGTTCTTACGACATACTGCATATGTTCTACATCATACATTATACTCCATCTATTCTATAATGCATCATAAGCTATACTACATCTGTTCTGTTTTGCATAATATGTTATACTGCACTTGTTTTGTTCTGCATCATACGTTATACTACATCTGTTATATTCATTCAATATACTACATATGTTCTGCATTATACATTATACTCCATCTATTTTGTTCTTCATCATACGATATACTGCATATGTTCTGTATCATACAATATACTCTGTTTGCTCTGTTCTGCATCATACGTTATACAACATCTATTCTGTTTTTAATTTATACTCCATCTGTTCTGTTCTGCATCTTGTGTTATACTGCATCTGTTATGCATCATACGTTATACTACATCTGTTCTACATCATACGTTACACTGCATCTGTTTTGCATCATACATTATACTGCATCTGTTTTAAATTATACGTTATACAACACTTTTTATGTTCTGCATCATACGTTATACTACATTTGTACTATTCATACGATATACTACATATGTTCTGCACCATACATTATACTCCATCTGTTCTGTTCTGCATAATACATTATACTACATCTGTTTTATTCATACGATATACTGCATATGTTTTGCATCATAAATTATACTCCATCTGTTTTGTTCTGCATCATACGCTATATTGCATCTATTCTATTCTGCATCATATATTATACTCCATCTCTCCTGTTCTGCATCATATGTTATATTACATCTATTCTGTTCATCCGTTATACTGCATATGTTCTGTATCATACGTTACACTGCATATTTTTTGCATCATATCTTAAACTGCATCTGTTCTGTTCTACATCATACATTATACAACATATGTTTTTCAATATATGTTATACTGCACTTGTTCTGTTCTGCATCATACATTATACTACATATGTTCTGTTCATGCGATATACTGCATATGTTCTGCATCGTACATTATACTCCATCTATTGTGTTCTGCTTCATACGATATACTGTATATGTTATGCTTTATACAATATACTCCATTTGCTTTGTTCTGCATCATACGTTATACAACATCTATTATGTTATTACATTATACTTCATCTGTTCTGTTCTGCATCATATGTTATACTGCATCTGTTATGCATCATACTTATACTGCATTTGTTCTGCATCATAAGTTACACTCCATCTATTCTGCATCATATGTTATACTGCTTTTGTTCTGTTCTGCATCTGTTTTACATTATACATTATACTGCATTTGTTCTGTTCTACATCATTCGTTATACTACATCTTTATTGTTCATTCGATATACTGCATATGTTCTGCGTCATACATTATACTCCATCTGTTCTGTTCTGCATCATACGCTATATTGCATCTGTTCTGTTCTGCATCATATATTATTTTCCATCTCTCCTATTATGCATCATATGTTATATTGCATCTATTCTGTTCATCCGTTATACTGCATAGGTTCTGTATCATACGTTACACTGCATATTTTCTGCATCATACGTTACACTGCATATTTTCTGCATCATATGTTAAACTGCATCTGTTCTGTTCTGCATCATACGTTATACTACATCTGTTTTGCATCATACGTTATACTGCACTTGTTCTGTTCTACATCATACGTTCATACAATATACTGCATATGTTGTTCATCATACCTTATACTTCATCTGTTTTGTTCTACATCATACGTTATTATACATATGTTCAGTTCATACCATATACTGCATATGTTCTACATCATACATTATACTCCATCTTTTCTGTTCTGCATCATACGTTATACTGCATTTGTTCTGTTTTCCATCATACGTTACACAACACTTGTTTTGTTCTGCATCATACGTTATACTGCCGGCTCTAGAAGCGATATATCTGAGTGTTGTAGATCGTCCAGCGGTAGCTTGTGCAGTAGCATCCCAGTAGTATTACTTGCACTAGTAATATCTGTCAGGGTAGCATCCCTTACAGCGACTCCCATGACAGTGCCGGCTCTAGCAGCAATATCTCCGAGTGGTGCAAATTATCTAGTGGTAGCTTGTTCAGTAGCATCCCCAGTAGTATTACCTACAGTAATAGTTTTTGTCGGGGTAGCCTCTCCCACAACGACATCTCCGGCAGCGCCGACTCTAGATGCGATATCTCTGAGTGGTGTAGATCGTCCAACGGTAGCTTGTGCAGTAGCATCCCCAGTAATATTACTTGCAGTAGTAGCTCCTGTCGGGGTAGTGTCTCCGAAAACAACAACCCTGACAGTGTCGGCTCTACCAGCGATATCTATGAGTGGTGTAAATCGTTCAGCGGATACTCGTGTAGTAGCATCCCCAGCAATATTACATACAGTAGTAGTTTCTGTCTGGGTAGCATCTCCGACAGCGACAGCGCTGACAATGCTGGCTCTAGAAGCGATATCTCTGAGTGTTGCAGATCGTCCAGCGGTAGATTGGGCAATAACATCCTAGTAGTATTACCTGCACTAGTAATATCTATCGGGGTAGCATCCCTAACAACGATTGCCCCGACAGTGCCAGCTCTAGCAGCGATATCTCCGAGTGGTGCAGATCGTCTAGCGGTAGCTTGTGCTGTAGCATCCCCAGTAGTATTACCTACAGTAGTAGTTTCTATCGGTCTAACGTCTCCGACAGTGACAGAGCCGACACTTCCGACTCTAGAAGTGAGATCTCTGAGCGGTGCAGATAGTCCAGCAGTAGGTTGTGCAGTAGCATCCGTTGTAGTATTACCTACAGTAATATTTTCTGTCGGGGTAGCGTCTCCGACAACGACAGCTCCGACAGCGCCGGCGCTAGAAGCGATATCTCTGAGTGGTGCAGATCGTTCAGCGGTAGCTTGTGAAGTAGCATCCCCAGTAGTATTACTTGTAGTAGTAGCTCCTGTCGGGGTAGTGTCTCCGATAGTGTCGGCTCTACCAGCGATATCTCTGAGTGGTGGAGATCGTTCAACGGTTACTTGAGCAGTAGCATCCCCAGCCAACAGTATTACCTACAGTAGTAGATTCTGTCGGGGTAGCGTCTCCGACAGCGACAGCGCCGACTGTGTCGGCTCTAGAAGCGATATCTCTGAGTGTTGCAGATCGTCCAGCGGTAGCTTGTGCAAAAGCATTCCAGTAGTATTACCTGCACTAGTAATATCTGTCGGGGTAGCATCCCTAACAGCGATTGCCCCGACAATGCCGGCTCTAGTTGTGATATCTCCTAGTGGTGCATATCGTCTAGCGGTAGCTTGTGCAGTAGCATCCCTAGTAGTATTACCTACAGTAATAGTTTCTATCGGGAGAGCGTCCCCAACAGTGAAAATCGCGGCAGTGCCGACTCTAGAAGCGATGTCAATGAGTGGTGCAGATCGTCCAGCGGTAGCTTGTGCAGTAGCATCCCCAATAGTATTACCTACAGTGGTAGTGTCTTTCGGGGTAACATCCCTAACAGAGACAGCTCCGGCAGTGCCGACTCTAGCAGCGATATCTCCGAGTGGTGCAGATCGTCCAGTAGTAGGTTGTGCAGTCGTATCCCCAGTAGTATTACCTACAGTAATACTGGCTGTCGGGGTAACGTCTCCGACAACGACAGATCCGGCAGCGCCGGCTCTAGATGTGATATCTTTGAGTGGTGCAGATCATCCAATGATAGCTTGTGCAGTAGCATCGCCAGCAGTATTACCTGTAGTAGTAGCTCTTGTCGGGGTAGTGTCTCTGACAAAACATCTCTGAAAGTACCGGTTCTACCAGCGATATCTCTAAGTGGTGTAGATCATTCAGCTGTTACTTGTGCAGTTGCATGCCCAGTGATAGATACTGAAAGCGATCGCCTGCCGTAGTCGTTTACCAGTAGCAGCGATATCTCCGAGTGGTGCAGATCGTCTAGCGGTAGCTTGTGCAGTAGAATCCCCAATAGTAGTTTCTTTCGGTGTTACATCTCCGATAGTGGCAATGGCGAGCAGATTCGGCACTAGAAGCTAGATGTCCGAAACTGTGCGATATCGTCCGAGTGGTAGCTTGGCAAAGTAGCATCCCACGGTATTACTGCCGCAAGTAGTGTCCGTCGTGGTTGCATCCGTGGACAACCAGACCCAAACGATCGACTCTAGCAGCGATATCTCCGAGTGGTGCACATCGTCTAGCGGTAGCTTGTGCAGTAGCATCCCCAATAGTATTACCTACAGTAGTAGTTTCTGTTGGTGTTACGTCTCCGACAATGACAGCTCCGATAGTTCCGGCTCTACAAGCGAAATCTCTGAGCGGTGCAGATCGTCCACTGGTAGCTTGTGTAATAGCATCCCCAGCAGTATTACCTGTAGTAGTAGTGTCTGTCGGGGTTGCATCACGACGGTGGACCCGAAGTGTTACTCGTAGCAGCGTTATCTCCGAGTGGTGTAGATCGTTCAACGGTTGCTTGTGCAGTAGTATCCCTAGTAGTATTACCTACAGTAGCAGTTTCTGTCGGGATAGCGTCCCAACAGTGACAGTCGCGGCAGTGCTGGCTCTAGAAGCGATATCTCTGAGTGGTGCAGGTTGTCCAAAGGTAGCTTGTGCAGTAGCATCCCTAGTAGTATTACCTGCAGTAGTAATGTCTGTCGGGGTAACATCCCTAACAGCGACAGCTCCGGCAGCGCCAGCTCAAGTAGTGATACCTCCGAGTGGTGCAGATCGTCCAGTAGTACGTTGTGTAGTAGCATCCACAGTAGTATTACCTACAATAATAGTTTCTGTCAGGGTAGCGTCTCAAACAAAGACAGCTCCGACAATCCCGCTCGAGCAGCGAGATCTCTGAGTGATGCAGATCGTCCAACGGTAGCATGTGAAGTAGCATCGTCAGGAGTATTACCTACAGTAGTACTGTCTGTCGAAGTAGCATCCCTGACAGCGACATCACCGGTAGTGCCGGCTCTAACAGCGAGAACTCTGAGTGGTGAAGATTGTCCAGCAGTAGCTTGTGTAGTAAGTAAGAGTGAGGGGAAAAAGGCTAGAGAACTAATTTTAAGAAAAGCCTCCTAAGTGTGCAAACAAGAGTGTGAGTGCAAACACTTAGAGAGTGAGAAAGAACTTTTAATTCTCTTCTATTATTCTTGTTCTAACCTTTTCTTGCAGCTATGGAGAGTTCCTCAAGTGTGGGCAATGAATTATATCCTAAGACCCAAAGAGTGATGGATGCCATGATGGAGAAATTCATGAGTATGCAACATGACCTCAAGAATGAGCTCAAGGAGAGTGTCAATGAGGTGAGGGAGGAGAGCCATAGGAAAATGAGAGAAGAAGAGGATAAAAGGAGGGACATGGAAAGAGCCATAAGAGAAGAGATTGAGAGAAGAGAAAGAGTGGCCTATCTTAGAAGGAGTGGAGAAAGAAGAGGTAGTAGTAGTAGGAGAGACTATAGGTCTCCTAGAGGTAGTGAAGAGGGTAGTAATTTCAATGACGAAGAAGCATTCTTTGCTTATGAGGATGAAAGAAGGACTAGAGGAAGAGGGACTCCTCAAGAAAGGTACCATGGCCGACAACCTCAAGCATTTTCCTATGGAGGTGGAGCAAGGCAAGGTGGCCTAAATGCAAAGATAAAGCTTCCACCCTTTGTTGGAAATGGTGAGGCCGAATCCTACTTGGATATGGTCATGAAGGTGGAGCAAGTTTACTCATACTATACCCACTTGAGAGAGGAGGAGAAGTTGAATCTAGCCATCCTAGAATTTGAAGGATATGCCTTGGTGTGGTGGAATCAAGTGTTGATGGACTCCTTTGCAAGAAGAAGGCCTCAAGTCACTTCATGGACTCAACTCAAGGATGTCATGAAGGAAAGGTTTGTGCCTCATTCTTATGTTAGAGATTTATATATTAAATTACAAAGACTAACACAAGGGTCAAAGAGTGTTCAAGAATACTACAAGGACCTTGAATTAACCATGCTTAGGGCGGATTACCAAGAGGAAAGGGAGGCTACACTTGCAAGATTCATCCATGAGTTGAACCATGATATCCAAGATGTGCTAGAGCTCCAACATTTTGTGACCCTTGGAGATGCTCTTCACAAAGCCGAGAAGATAGAGAATCAATTGAAGAGGAAGGGCACCTTCAAGAAGAGCTACACACCATACAAGTCATCATGGAAGGACAAGGAAAAGAAAGAATACAATTCTTCATCTAAAGGGAAGCTAGGCCGTGAGGACTCCAAAGGTAAGGAGGTAAAATCTTCTACTTCTAAGCCTAGTTCTATTAAATGCTTTAAGTGTTTGGGGCATGACCACATTGCATCCCAATGTCCTAACAAAAAGGCCATGGTTGTGAGAGTTGATGGTGCTATCACTAGTGAGGATTCTCTATCTTCATCTAGTAGGAGTGAAGAGTCTAGGGAGAGCACTAGTAGTGAGGAGGAGCAACCCGATGATGTAAGCCTTCCATGGAAGTCTCACTAGTTTGCCCAATCTTCACCTCAACAAGCTTGAATTTCACGGCTCAATGGAGTAGAATTGCGGAACATAAACTCAAGAAGAAGAAAGGTATAAAATAAAAGAGAGATTTAGGAAACAACACTTTTATTACATGAGATTTAAAGTTCATTACAACTAGCTTGCATAACTTTGTCATTTTATTATTTTACATAACTACCTTTCTACTACCTTAGAACATCTACCCAACACTTCTACACGCAAAACATAGCAAGCACCTTCACACAAGATAGTAGCAACAACCAGTGACAACTTCTTAACCCTGCAAATCTGCTCCCCCGAACGTTGTTCGAGATCATCACAGGTGTTAAAAACACAAAGTGTAAGGGTGAGCTTTCCTTAACCATAATTATCAAAAATTGATTGTAGTTCAAGGAAAACCTTTTCTTTTATAAATTTAGAAATTTCATCGAAATTATCATTTTTAGAATAATACTTTCATACATATCCATGATCATCAAAATATCAATCACATAGTAAGGCAATCAACAACCAAATCAAACAAACCATCAATCACAGTCAATGATTCAGGCATGAATTCCATTTAATCAAACACACCATTACTAATGTATGCTCCTAAGCCTACATGATGCATGCACCTTCACCATGCATTTTCACTCTTCACTCGAAATGCAATGTGGCGCCCTCGAAAATAGCACGGGGCATCGATTCTCCCACTCAATCGACCCACCGAGGAGGTAGACACTCCGTAATTTGTCGAGTTCCCTCAGTGTCCGGCAGGACCTCCCCCGCAACATGTGATCATCATGAGCAGGGCAATTTCCCCACCAAGAGAACCCCCCAGTCCACGGCATTCCACTCACTCAGACGGGAATCCGTGACTCACTGACTTGGTCTACTACTATCCAGTCATCAATGCAACATGTTCTAGGACCTTGAATTGTATAATGACCTTCATTATATTTCAGATATTGACCTTTCCACCAGGTCATCTTTATCTCACCTCATTCTAAGCATTGCCCATTCACCAAGCAATCTTAGAATGTTGCCTCTCCACTAGGCATTTTCAATCGGTCATTAAACAATTCAAGTCCATACTCATTTCAATGCAATCATGCATATCACCACTTATTCACATCCAATTCACCAAGTAATTGTATATCAAGCACAAAACCAGTCATCAAACAACCATAGTACTATCATCAATATATATTTATGACGTATACTTTTTAGTATGTTAGTATTTAAAGAAGTTTGATCAAAGAAGGAAAACAACTTTAAATTAATTATTCAAAGGATAAAGAAAATACCAACTTAAAGAATTAAAAGGAGTGTAAGAAAGATGAAGAAAAGAAACATCAAGGATTCCAAGAAAGATAATGGAACAACCAAAGAAAGAGAGTGAAAGTAGTAAGAGAATCAAAGAATAGAAAAAAAGGATAAGGAAAGATTCCCTTACTGCAAGAAACTAAAGAAAGAAAATGAAAGTACCAACAAAACAAAAGATAGAAAAGAAGGATAAGGAAAGGTCCCCTTACTGGTTTCTCCTAGCTTCCTATTCTTCCTCTACTTACTGGCTCCTACTTTGGTTGGAGAGATTTCTTCCTAAGGTGGAGAAAGTATAGAAAGGTTTTTTGTAGTGAAGATAGTTTGAGAGAATGTAGGAGTATTCTTTGGGTTATGTCTTCATTTGGCACCCCTAAGCCCTATTTATAGACTTCCCAAGACATTTCTAGAGAATTGGAGATTGATTCTAAAGAAAAAATCTTAGTTTCTATGAAAATATCTTAGATTCCATTAAAATATCTTAAAAGGTAAGAAAATGTCTTAGTTTATAAGAAAATATCTTAGTTTCCATCAAAATATCTTAAAAGGTAAGAAAATATCTTAGTTTCCAATAAAATATCTTAGTTTCCAAGAAAATATCTTAGTTTCCATCAAAATATCTTAAAAGGTAAGAAAATATCTTAAAGAGAATTCTAGAATGGTTGAAAAGTCATTACTTTGATCACTTTCGGTAAAATAGGCATAACTTCTTCCACAAATATCATTTTGGGCTCAGGTTTCTTGCAAATGAAAGAGGATTGACAGAGCTACAAATGTCATGAAGGCCCAAAGAGCCAATTCGGACTGCATCTAGTGTGAAATTAGCCTTGAAAGTGGGCCATGAAATAGTGACGTGAATTTACTATACATTTGACCACTCTCGGTAAAATAGGCATAACTCCCTCCACAGGCCTCCAATTCAGCTCCGGTTTGTTTCTAATTAAAGAAGATTGAAAGATCTAGAAATGTCATGAAGACATCAAGAGCCAGTTTGGACCGCATCTGGGGTGAATATTTCCTTGAAGTGGACACATGCAACCAGTGAAGTGAATTCCAGCGAATTGAACATTTTAAATCATGTAATTGCCATTTTATACAAATGTGGGATATGAGATTCAAAATGCAGACCCTTGGGACTTATTTTGGCAGCTGCAAAGCATATGAGGAACACCCAATTGAAAAATGCATTATTGGAGGCAGCCACAAAACACTCCACAATTCATTCCACAAATTTCTTGAATATTACACTCTCTATTATAAAAACCTCTCTTAAACTATATTTAAATTTTTGGGATGTTACAATACTCCCCTCCTTTTTTAAAAAATTTCGTCCTCGAAATTTACATTCTTGTTACATATCCTATTCTTCTATTCTATTTTTCCAACTCCCAAAGTTTCTTTACTTTCAACTACTTCCTCTTATAATTTTACCTTATGTTTTGAAATCTATCTGTTACCCTCAACCTTGCTATCCTTATATGCGGGACTATGATTTCCTCTTTTCCCACTTATAAATCCTCCTCATTTATTTTCACTAAGATTTCTCTTTTCTTAATTCTTAAAATCAACTTCTCTTGGTTGGTATATAAGTTCATACTCTTACTCTTTTTCCTTATGGCTCCTATTAGATTCTTAAGGATTTTATTATTTCTATCTTATTTCATTCATAAATTCACACGCAAGGTTGAAGTTCCTAAATTGTTCTATTAAATCCATCTTTTTGACCATTAAACTTGACATTGCTATGGTCTTCCTACTTAAGGTGCCAACCACTACATTTTCTTTGTCTAGTTTGCACTTAAGATTGAAACCATGATCTCTTAGAAATGTTATCCACCTTCCTTGCTTCATGTTTAACACCTTTTGGTTACTTAAGGCTTTTGTGATTACTAAATACCTCAAATCTTGTCCTAAAAAGATAGTGTCGCCATATTTTAGGCGCAAATACTACTGCAGCTAGTTCTAGGTCATGGGTTGGGTAGTTCCTTTGATGGGTTTTTGATTGTCTTGATGCATAGGCTACCACTTTTCCTCCTTGCATTAGTACCCCTCCTAAACCTAGTTTAGAGGCATCACAATAAACCTCAAATGATTCAGTTGGGGTTGGTAAGGTCAAAACAGGAGCAGTAGTTAGTTTTTTTCTTAAGGGTTTGGAAACTTTGTTCACAGTCGTTATTCCATACAAAAGCTTGGCTTTTTCTAGTTAAGGTTGTGAGAGGCAAGGCTATCTTGGAGAAATCTTTTATAAATCTTCTATAATATCCTGCTAATCCTAGAAAATGTTTTATTTCTGTCACATCTTTTGGTCTTTCCCATTTTAGAACTACGTTTATCTTATGTGGATCTACTGCAATTCCTCCTTGTGATATTACGTGTCCTAAGAAACCGACTTCTTCTAACCAAAATTCACATTTGGACCATTTCGCATATAACTGTTGATTTTTCAAGATTTGTAATACTACTCTAAGATGTTTAGCATGTTCCTCTTTGGTTTTTGAGTATACTAAAATGTCATCTATAAATACTACCACAAATTTATCCAAATATGGTTGAAATATTTTATTCATGTAATCCATAAATACTGCAGGTGCATTAGTTACACCAAAAGGCATAACCATGTACTCATAGTGTCCGTATCGGGTACTAAAGGCAGTTTTTGGGATATCTTCAGCTTTTACCCTTATTTGGTGATATCCAGACCTTAGATCAATCTTGCTAAATACACAAGATCCTACTAGTTGGTCCATAAGATCATCTATCCTTGGTAAGGGGTACTTATTCTTAATGGTTACCTTATTTAGTTGTCTATAATCTACACATAGTCTCATAGTTCCGTCTTTCTTCTTTACTAGGAGTACGGGTGCTCCCCAAGGTGATACACTAGGTCTAATAAACTGTTTCTTTAATAGTTCTTCTATTTGTTTCTTTAGCTTTGCTAGTTCTAAGGGTGACATCCTATAAGGTGCAATAGAGATTGCTCCAGTCTCGGGTAGGTCTATCAAAAATTTGATTTCCCTTGTAGATGATAGTTGGTTTACCTCTTTAGAGAATACTTCAGAGAAATCCTTTACTATGGGTATATTATCGAAGGTGACCTTTCATTCTACTTCAAGGTTAGAAAGGATCATATATACCTAATTGTGTTTCTTCGTGTCCTATTTCACTTGGTTGGTAGGAATTATCTCAATATCCTTTCTTATTTCAGATTCGAAAAAAGATTAAGGTTTTATTAAAACAGTCTATCAGGACATAGTTGGAAGATAACTAGTCCATTCCAAGGATAATATTAATTTGGTTTAAAGGTAGGCAAACTAGGTTAACTATGAAGGTTTTGTTACTTAGTTTTATAGGACAATCTAAACAGATATGGGTGGTTGTAACAAACTCATAGGTAGAGGTAGTTATTATTAAATCAATGTCTAGAAAAGATAGTGGAAGTTGTAACCTTTTAGCACAATCTAAAGATATAAAGGAATGAGTGGCACCAGAGTCAAATATCTAGAATTCCATGTATGGAGCATGTACCTTGTACTAGATTATTGGTATTGGAGACCCTAACTCCATCAAGGGTGAATATTCTTCCTACAACCTTTGATTTCCCTAGTTGATATTATTGGTGCCTCTTTAAAACTATTGGTCATGCTATACAAAACTTAGTCTTCTCAAGTCAAGGTGGTTAATCCTTTAACATTAGGTAATCTTCCTAAGCGTATCAACTTTAATTCCTCCTTGGGTTACTACTTATTCCTCCTTTAACTAAACTCTTTCTACCTTAAAAATATTAGTTCCTCTCTCGGATTTCGAATCCTTCTAGCTTCTCTAAGGTTTCTTTAACCATCAAAATGCATCAACCAGTATTGTATCATCCTAGTATATCTTCTAAATACATCTTAGTGTTGTCAAAAGGTTTGTATTAGGATAAGAGCTAGGTAGTTACTAATCATTTCCAATAAAGTTATCTTAAGGTCTTTTAACTTTGGTGATATTCTTAGGTTTTTCTAATCCTTAGTACGACTTCTCCTTTGAAGGGATCATTTCCTAAAATTGGTTTCCTTTAGGATTCACTTTCGATCCTCTTTATTTGCTTGTTACTTTCTAAGGAGAATTTCATATATTGATTTTGGTTCTAAAATTTTCTATCTTTTTCTCTTCTAAGGGAGTTCTCTTTTATGGAAAATACTCTTAAAAGGGTTTTCTATTATAGGTAAGTTATCTAGGATATCTTTTGATTTTATCTCCAGAGAGGGTTATCTTTATGTCTAATTTTCTCCTTAAATCTTTTTAGTCTTAGTTGGTAGGAACATCCTTTATAAGTTCAACAACAACTCCCTTCCCTAAATTCTTCGTTTTTCTTCTTAGCCTACGCTTATCAAAACTTAGGTAAAAACTTATAGGGCTTTAACTACAATTCTATAACTTCTTTCAACCACTACTTTCTATTCCTAATAGATTAAACTACATCTAATCCTAGGCCGTGTCACTATCCCTAAAACTAATTTTTCATTGATTGAACCAATAAGCAATCAAGTAAACACTAACTAATCAATTCACTCATTAAAAGCACACCAAATAATCAAACAAGCACACAAAGCACACAAGCAAACAATCATTCACACAACAAAAACATAGCAGACACATAACTCACAAGTTGAACTGGTTCGACCTGCTCTGATACCACTAATGTAACACCCCCTTGTAACACCCCTCTTATTTACTTACTTATTTTTAATTAGTAATTTAAAGTGGTTAATGATGTAGTAAATAAAAGAGAGATTTAGGAAACAACACTTTTATTACATGAGATTTAAAGTTCATTACAACTAGCTTGCATAACTTTGTCATTTTATTATTTTACATAACTACCTTTCTACTACCTTAGAACATCTACCCAACACTTCTACACGCAAAACATAGCAAGCACCTTCACACAAGATAGTAGCAACAACCAGTGACAACTTCTTAACCCTGCAAATCTGCTCCCCCGAACATTGTTCGAGATCATCACAGGTGTTAAAAACACAAAGTGCAAGGGTGAGCTTTCCTTAACCATAATTATCAAAAATTGATTGTAGTTCAAGGAAAACCTTTTCTTTTATAAATTTAGAAATTTCATCGAAATTATCATTTTTAGAATAATACTTTCATACATATCCATGATCATCAAAATATCAATCACATAGTAAGGCAATCAACAACCAAATCAAATAAACCATCAATCACAGTCAATGATTCAGGCATGAATTCCATTTAATCAAACACACCATTACTAATGTATGCTCCTAAGCCTACATGATGCATGCACCTTCACCATGCATTTTCACTCTTCACTCGAAATGCAATGTGGCGCCCTCCATCGAAAATAGCCTGGGGCATCCGATTCTCCCACTCAATCGGACCCACCAGAGGTAGACACTCGTAATTTGTCGAGTTCCCTCGTTGTCCCGGCGGGACCTCCCCGCAACATGTGATCATCATGAGCAGGGAAATTTCCCCACCAAGAGAACCCCAGGTCCACGGCATTCCACTCACTCAGACGGGAATCCGTGACTCACGGACTTGGTCTACTACTATCCAGTCATCAATGCAACATGTTCTAGGACCTTGAATTGTATAATGACCTTCATTATATTTCAGATATTGACCTTTCCACCAGGTCATCTTTATCTCACCTCATTCTAAGCATTGCCCATTCACCAAGCAATCTTAGAATGTTGCCTCTCCACTAGGCATTTTCAATCGGTCATTAAACAATTCAAGTCCATACTCATTTCAATGCAATCATGCATATCACCACTTATTCACATCCAATTCACCAAGTAATTGTATATCAAGCACAAAACCAGTCATCAAACAACCATAGTACTATCATCAATATATATTTATGACGTATACTTTTTAGTATGTTAGTATTTAAAGAAGTTTGATCAAAGAAGGAAAACAACTTTAAATTAATTATTCAAAGGATAAAGAAAATACCAACTTAAAGAATTAAAAGGAGTGTAAGAAAGATGAAGAAAAGAAACATCAAGGATTCCAAGAAAGATAATGGAACAACCAAAGAAAGAGAGTGAAAGTAGTAAGAGAATCAAAGAATAGAAAAAAAGGATAAGGAAAGATTCCCTTACTGCAAGAAACTAAAGAAAGAAAATGAAAGTACCAACAAAACAAAAGAT
The DNA here is from genome assembly GCA_026586105.1 of Hylodesmum podocarpum. Lineage (NCBI taxonomy): Eukaryota > Viridiplantae > Streptophyta > Magnoliopsida > Fabales > Fabaceae > Hylodesmum > Hylodesmum podocarpum. Next base: position 93,357 of record JALJEV010001367.1, read on the forward strand.
AGAAAAGAAGGATAAGGAAAGGTCCCCTTACTGGTTTCTCATAGCTTCCTATTCTTCCTCTACTTACTGGCTCCTACTTTGGTTGGAGAGATTTCTTCCTAAGGTGGAGAAAGTATAGAAAGGTTTTTTGTAGTGAAGATAGTTTGAGAGAATGTAGGAGTATTCTTTGGGTTATGTCTTCATTTGGCACCCCTAAGCCCTATTTATAGACTTCCCAAGACATTTCTAGAGAATTGGAGATTGATTCTAAAGAAAAAATCTTAGTTTCTATGAAAATATCTTAGATTCCATTAAAATATCTTAAAAGGTAAGAAAATATCTTAGTTTCTAAGAAAATATCTTAGTTTCCATCAAAATATCTTAAAAGGTAAGAAAATATCTTAGTTTCCAATAAAATATCTTAGTTTCCAAGAAAATATCTTAGTTTCCATCAAAATATCTTAAAAGGTAAGAAAATATCTTAAAGAGAATTCTAGAATGGTTGAAAAGTCATTACTTTGATCACTTTCGGTAAAATAGGTATAACTTCTTCCACAAATATCATTTTGGGCTCAGGTTTCTTGAAAATGAAAGAGGATTGACAGAGCTACAAATGTCATGAAGGCCCAAAGAGCCAATTCGGACTGCATCTAGTGTGAAATTAGCCTTGAAAGTGGGCCATGAAACAGTGACGTGAATTTACTATACATTTGACCACTCTCGGTAAAATAGGCATAACTCCCTCCACAGGCCTCCAATTGAGCTCCGGTTTGTTTCTAATTAAAGAAGATTGAAAGATCTAGAAATGCCATGAAGACATCAAGAGCCAGTTTGGACCGCATCTGGGGTGAATATTTCCTTGAAGTGGACACATGCAACCAGTGAAGTGAATTCCAGCGAATTGAACATTTTAAATCATGTAATTGCCATTTTATACAAATGTGGGATATGAGATTCAAAATGCAGACCCTTGGGACTTATTTTGGCAGCTGCAAAGCATATGAGGAACACCCAATTGAAAAATGCATTATTGGAGGCGGCCACAAAACACTCCACAATTCATTCCACAAATTTCTTGAATATTACACTCTCTGTTATAAAAACCTCTCTTAAACTATATTTAAATTTTTGGGATGTTACAGTTGTGAGAGTTGATGGTGCTATCACTAGTGAGGATTCTCTATCTTCATCTTGTGGGAGTGAAGAGTCTAGGGAGAGCACTAGTAGTGAGGAGGAGCAACCCGATGATGTAAGCCTTCCATGGAAGTCTCACTAGTTTGCCCAATCTTCACCTCAACAAGCTTGAATTTCACGGCTCAATGGAGTAGAATTGCGGAACATAAACTCAAGAAGAAGAAAGGTATAAAATGGAGTAGAGAAGAAGATGAGGAGCGCCATGCCTAAGCAATAAGCTCTAGGTAGAATCGCCACATGGAGAATACAACATGATAAGACTCATAAGAGGTTTACTCAAGAAACCTAGAAGAGAAACTTTCTCTCTCAAGCAATATGCTTCTTTCTAAAATTCATCAAAAGTGTTTACAATTCAGAATTTTTTTTCTATTTATATGCTAATGGTTGGCGCCAAAAATTTGAAAGCTAGATCCATTCCTAATCCTTGGATTAAGATCAAGATCAACGTGTGGCAAGCCATGAGAGGCACCTCACACGGATCACCAATCTCTTCCCTAGGATTAACAAGGAATCAAGTGGCCACGGTGAAGCTTAGCAAAGGCATGGAACATGTGTCTTAAGTTTGAATTCCATCCCTTTGATTAGATTTAAATCAAGAGGTTGAAATTCACTCTTAAGTGGCAAGAGACATGTGACTCAAGTTTGAATTTCCTTCACTTGATTGAGTCTAGATCAAGAGGCTTAAATTCAATCTTGCATACATGTGTTAAGCCATGCTTTCACGAATTCATCCTAGCCTTTGGTGGAGATCTCATCTTACGGCTAAGTTTGAATTAAAGTTAGTGGAATTGCCACTAACTTCCCTCCAAAAATCTCTCCACTCTCCCTTGGGAGAGTGTGCGCCACTCTCTCTCAATTTTACACTAAATTTTAATCTTTCTACCTATTACATGGCCGTGGCACCACTTGCCAAAAACAAGGCCGAAATTATTAGTCTTGAATCCTAATTATGAGTTCAAATGATCCTAAGACTATTACAAGGCTTGTTGACCAAGAAGACTTGTTGACTTTCATGTTGACTTTGACTTTGGGTCAACTTCAACTCTTCTTCTTCTTGCATCCTCTTGAGCATTGACCTTGTGACTCTCCTAGAATCATTGACTTCCATGTTTGTGATAGATGGGCCTCCATCACCCGAGGATGGAGATCTCCTCATGGTGAGGAAGATGCTTGGAAGTGCTCTTAAGGAGTTGGATGACTCCCAATGGGAGAACATCTTCCATTCTAGGTGTTTAGTTGAAGGGAAGGTATGCTCCCTAATTGTAGATAGTGGTAGTTATACTAATGTAGTTAGTACTAGATTAGTAGATAAACTAGGACTTAGGACATGCCCACACCCTAAACCTTATAAGTTACAATGGTTGAGTGATAAGGGTGAAATGGTGGTTAGTAAGCAAGTTCTTATTAACTTTTCCATAGGTAAATATAGAGATGATGTGTTGTGTGATGTAGTACCTATGGAAGCCACTCACTTATTACTTGGGAGACCTTGGCAATATGATAAACATGCCATTCATGATGGTGTTTCCAACACCTATATCTTTTCTCATATGAGTAAGAAGGTCACCCTTAAACCTTTGTCACCTAAGGAAGTGTGTGAGGATCAAATAAAAATGAAATTAAAGAGTGAAAGTGAGAAGAAAAGTGAGGGTTCAAGTGTCAAACCTAGTATGGCCGAAAGCTCCTCCAAGAAAAACCAAAAAGAAACCAAACACCCTAGAAAGCTAGTCTTGGCCGAGAGTTCAAGATTAATTACCAAGCATGCCACTAGTGATTCTAGGTTGAAAAACAAAGGAGAAACCTCACTTAAGCTTAGGCAAACCGAGAGTTCATGTAAGGTAGATCTTAAGGAGAGTTTGCTTATTGGGAAAGGTGAGTTGAGGAGAGAATTCCTAGCTAGGAAAAACATATTTCTTTGTTTACCTAATCCTTTTGTGTTGAGCACTAACATTGTAGGTAAGCAACAAGATTTGGATGCATTCAAGGAGGAGTTCAAAGATGTGTTTCCCAAGGACATTCCACATGGGTTGCCAACCTTGAGAAACATTGAGCCATGGAAAACCATTGAATTTAGAAATGTGGAATTTTTAATTGTGCCTACTAACTTTTACACTTATGATATTAATTTTTCATATAGGTTTATGAATGAAGTAAAGAAGGAGGGCACATTACAAATTTCCACATATATTGAAACACCAAAGGCGCCTTGTGTGATAGCTAGAGGATTCACTCCCAAGAAATTTTGTGTTCTAGGACCAAGTGAGAAGTTTTGCATAGAGGAACCATGGAGTGACCTAGGAAGAGGAAATGAGGTACTTAGAGATTATGCATTATCAAAAAGGGAGACTTCTTTGCCTCTTACTTATCCTATTATTTCTAATTTGCACAACACAATTTATGACACAATAGGTTCTCTAAATAGGTCTTGGGAAATGTTTGGAAATGTTAAGTTGAGATTCTTGTTTGATTCTACTAATGGTTGCCCTTTTAGGTGGAAGAATGAGTCCATGAAGGAGGAAACATCACAAGCTTCTACACCTAAAAGAAGACTTTTAAACAAGAGTTTCAAACATGATTCCACAAGGATTGAAGAACTAATATCTACAATTCTAAAGGAGGAAATAGAAACTCCTTGGAGTTTCGGTTTATGCATAGAAAATCAATTGATTTCAGTTTATGCATTTTGATATTGATATTAGTGGGCAAACCATCATGATATTAAATGTTAAACTTAAAAGAGTTTGCATGATCTTTGATCCGGGTAAAATGGTTTTGTAGGTAATAAGCTAAGGCCACTTGAGGACAAGTTGGCCACAAGAAGGAGGGATTGATGGAGGAACATCTCCCAAGCATGAGAATTACAAGAGAAATGCAAAGTTAAATAAAAGCTCAAGTTGAAGAAGAGTTGACCAAGTCAAAGTCAACAAGTCAAAGTCAAAGTCAAAGGTCAACTCTTCGAAGTCAACAAATTGGGCAAATAAAGCCTTATAATTTTCTAAGTATTTTGTAATTAGTTTAGCTTTAATTTGTGTAAAGCTTGGACCTATGTTTGTTTGTGAATTTCGGCCAAGCTCCTTTTATGGACATGTTGACTTCTATTTGTGTTGGTCAAAGCCTCTTAAGATGGGCTTAAGTGTCTTATATGATGGTCCCTTTGGGTGAATCTAGAGGGGGGGGTGAATAGATTCTAGTTCACTTCGGCCTATTTTTCGTGAGTTTCTAATTCCTTTTAATTCAAACAGAGTATACTCAAATTTATGCAGCAGAAATATCAAAGGAATTATTAATAACAAGTTTGTAATCAATTTTCAGTTTATACAATGTTTGTATCTACCCTTTCCAGTTTAAGTTGATTACCAAGTTAATTACTGAGTTAATTACCAATTCAGTTACCAAACAACTTGCAGAGTTTAACAATGATAATAGCAGTGTAAGGTAAATAGTAATGAGTGTAAGGAAGAAGAAGAGTGCACAGTGATTTATACTGGTTCAGCCAACTGCCTACATCCAGTCCCAATCCAACAACTGTTGCAATTGGTTTTCCACTATCAAATGATCCCTTTTGTGTTCTTTTACATTCACTCTGCAACAAGCAACACAAAAAACGAAATCAAAACACCCAAACCAGTTCTTTAACCCAAAGAACAGTTCTTCCCTGACCTTGGCACATCCAAGATCAAACCTTTGAGAAAACACTTCTCAAATACTCTTACTCTATCCAGAGAGACCTCTCCTAGAGTAATAACTCAACAATCAAATTGACAAACAAAAGATCAGTTTAGAAAACACCTGGAGTGTAGATTCTGATCACAATTTAATAGAACTTTGAACACCACCCAATCAGTAGAATGACTATTGTTGCCTTTTCTCAAAAACTCTTTCAAGAACTCTTGAAGTTCTTAGTGATTTCTCTTGAAGAAAATGATAAGCTCTCTTAGAGAGGATTTGAAAGTGTATAGGCTTTTCTGAAAATGGATTTCAAGTCTTTCAAGAGTGTTTTCAAATCTGTACAAAAACTCTATATAAAACTATATTTTTGGTTTTTCAAAGTAGCTTCCATTTATAGAGTAAGATGGAGCCTCAATTGTTGACAATTTGATCTCCAAAAATCAGAACGTTGGAGGAGCCTCAAATTGAACCGTTGGAGCCTCAAAAATTGACTTTTATGAAGTTTAAAATTGATTAAAATAAGTGGGTAATCAAGTGGGATGTTAGAAAAATCATTTCAGGCAACTTTTAAACATTCTCTGCGGTGGTAATCGATTACAGCTCGTGGTAATCGATTACTGCCGAGATGAAATTCATTCTGGGTGATTTTTCAAAGATGGTAATCGACATGACCTTATGGTAATCGATTACTCCATTGTAACTCTTAGATTCTGAAATGTTGGAGTTACTTTCGTCTGTTCTTTTACTTCCCAGGTCAGACGATGTAGTTTATTAAGACTGCATGAGTAGTCTTGAAGTTTCGTCTTATCCTTCCATCTTAGATTTCACTTTATGGTAAGACGAAGACTTTAGCTTGAGTAGTCTTCATGTATCGTCTGATCTTCACTTCCCAGGACAGACGATGCAATTCTTCAGACTGAATGAGTAAACTTTGAAGTCTATCATCTGATGTATATCGTCTGATATGTATCGTCTCGATATATATCGTGTGATATGTATCGCCCGATACCTATCGCCTCGATATGTATCGCCTCGATACATTTCGCCTGCATTCTTTCGTCTGCATTCTTTCGTCAGGTACCCTTTCGCCTGGTACCCTTTCGCCTGGTACCCTTTCGCCTGCCCTTTCTTTCGTCCACTTTTCGTCCACCTTTTCGTCTGTATGTATCGTCTGATACCTATCGTCTGATACTATCGTCTGATGTATCGTCTGATGTATCGTCTGATAAATTTTCAAACAGAGAACAACACATACAATCCTATTCTAAACAATCAATACATATGAAAGACTCCTAAATACATTCATCTAAGAAAACCAAAAAATTACATTACATCAAAATCAAAAACACCAAGAGAGACACCAAAACTTCATCAAGCTTTAGTTCCAACAATCTCCCCCTTTTTGGTTTTGATGTACCAAATATCAACAAGGGTTTTCTTTGGAGTTTTTAGAATATGTGTTGATCTTCTAAAATTCCTGCAATTGATAAAAATAACCAAATACACAGTATATTGCAGTTTCACCATACATTCCATTACGTATCAGAGCAATATCATATAGAATCATTCATTCATAAGACATGATTCAGTTCATATTTAAAGACTAATGACCAGGATAATTAAAGACATTGCAGATTTAAACCATAAAAAAAAAATTCAGTTTGTTCATAATAAACAGAGTACTACCAGAATTTCTATTTCTTCCCCGATCTAGGATAGCCTATGATTTCTCTCCCCCGTCTTAGGATAACCTATGATTTCTCCCCCTATTTGGTATATCAATAAGCAAAAAGGGAATCTATAGGAAAGGAACACTACATAGTATCAAAACGAGCATGAAGAGATTCCATCATCTCCTTGAGCTCTTGGAAGCGCTCTTCGTTTGCTTCGTCTACCTCTTCTATGCGTTTCTCAATCTCGTCTAATCTATCAATGACAATGGATTCGAAGCGTGACTTGGGAATGTATTCCCCTGCAGCTGAATCATCATCATCATCATCAGGATGTGATTGAGATGCATCTCCTTCTTTTCTTTGTTGCTCTGGTTGTGCTTCCTCCTTGGTATCCATCCAGCATCAGTCTGTACCAATCTCATCATTTTTAATGCTCTTTCACCTATGATGTGAATGTCCTTTACCAGCTCTCTATGTTCATTTGTGACATCAACTTGAAAATACTCAAGTACTCTTGAGATGAACAAAGAATAGGGACACTTGTTATCCATGAATTTCTTTGCCTTTAGCATGTTGTCCATCACAACATAAGGCCAATCAATCTGAATCCTATTCTTCAGAGCAGAAATTATCACTAAATCTTCCTCAGTTAATTGAGCATGATTGGCTCCTCTTGCACCAATATCCAACAAATGGTGTAATGTAAAAGTCTATCATCAAGATTCACCCACCAATATTATATGTGATTTTCTTCCTATGCTCTTTTCTAGCAGCTTTTTCTGCTTCCCAAATTTGGGGATTTCTCAGCAAACTCATATAAACAGAATCTTTGTTAAGATGGATTCCTTGTTCTTTCAATAATTCAAATGTGGGTCTAATACCCTCCTCTCTCGAATCCAGCAATTTGAAAGAATAAATCTAGAGAAAATGATGGGTTTGCCTTTTACCTCGACTCAAGCATTTCGGAATCATCGTCTGGTCGAAGGTTGGAGTAGAATACTCTCACCAAATCAGGATAGATGTAACCCTTCAGACTAACGAACTTCTCAAGATTTTGTTCCCTGAGAAGCGTTTGAAAGGTAAACCCTTCAGTATCCAGCCATATTGTATCCAAAATTTTTGCAGGTACAAGCTCCTTTCCTGCATACTTGCCATAGAAGAGTTTCTCTTGAGCTTTAGAGGTGAACCATGGGTGAATGTGTTCCTCCATGGTTTCTTCAAGAGTTGAGGAGTTCTTCCTTTTGGAAGATGATTCTCTCTTCTTTGAACGAGATGGAACACTTGAAGTGGATTTGTGACCCATGTGTTTGGTTCTTTTTCCTTTTCCTTGACCTTCCATGGATGAATTGAAGAAGAAGATGAAGAGTTTCTAGAGAGAGATTAGAGAGTTTTAGAGAGAGAAAGGGGTTCTATGGTTTGGATTTGATTAGAATGAACCCTAAAATCTGAAATCCCTCATTAAACCTTTCAAATTTTGGTCTAGATTTGTTGAATCTTGAATTGAATTTCCATAAGAGGCCCATTAGCACTTGAAGTAAGCTCTCAGAAGCAGTGGTAATCGATTACTATGGTATGGTAATCGATTCACGAAGAGTAATCAAAAGAGGGCTTTTCTTCGACTCGTGGTAATCGATTACCATTAGGTGGTAATCGACATGCCGAGAGCAAATTAAAGATTTGCCTAAAACGAGCATGGTAATCGATTACCGTTTGTGGTAATCGACATTACTGCCGTGAGTAATCTAAAAAATTTGATTTTTCAAATTCTGCAATTGTGTTGGTCATCTCTATTGAAAGCTATGAATTCATATCAATTTAAAACATTATGAATGATAAATCTAACCATGTTTAGGGAGTTCAAGAGAGGTGTTCTTCACTTAGTATACCAAGATTGGTTCTAAGTTTGAAGAATCTCTCCTTTGGCAAAGGTTTGGTGAAGATATCTGCTAGTTGATTCTCTGTATCAATAAACTCTACGTTGCAATCTCCTTTCTCAACATGATCTCTAATGAAATGATGTCTTACTTCTATATGCTTAGTTTCGAATGTAGAACAAGGTTCTTAGTGATACTAATTGCACTTGTGTTATCACACTTGATGGGGATATGATCAAGCTTTAGTCCAAAATCCTCAAGTTGTTGCTTCAACCAAATGGTTTGAGCACAATGACTACCAGCGACAACATACTACCGCTTTGCCAAGTTGATAAAGCAACACAAGCTTGTTTCTTGCTATACCAAGAGACTAAGCATTCTCCAAACAAGTGACATACTCCACTTGTGCTTTTCCTATCGTTTTGCATCCAAAGAAAATCTGCATCACTAAAACTACTGCAGTTAGGGGATGTTCCCTTAGGATACCATAAACCACAGTTTATAGTTCCTTTGAGATATTTTAAGATTCTCTTAAAGCATTCATATGTGATTGTTTAGGTGCAGATTGAAATCTTGCACAAACACGATTAATCGAACATTATGTCGTCCGCTGTGTAAGATATAAAAGTGATCCTATAATCCCTCTATATTTGGTTTGGTCTACTCCTAATCCTGTAACATCATTATCTAAGTAGAGATTAGTTGACATAGGGATATTAGAGCTTTTACAACTCTCCATGTCAAATTTCTTTAATAATTCCTTAGTGTATTTTGCTTGATGAATGAATATACCTTCTTTTAGTTGTTTGACTTGTAGTCCTAGGAAGAATTTGAGTTCTCCCATCATAGACATGTCAAACTCACCCTGCATGCTATCTACAAATTCTTCACACAGAGATGAATTGGTTGATCCAAAGATTATATCATCTACATATACTTGAACCAATAAAATGTTGTTAGACCTCTTTTTAATAAAAGAGTGTCTTGTCAACATTTCCTCGTGATACCCTTTTGACAATAGAAATATACTAAGCCTTTCATACCATTGTCTAGGGGCTTGCTTAAGGCCATAGAGAGCCTTCTTAAGTTTATATACATGCTCAGTGGTAGTTAAAGTCAAGTAAATCCAGGAGGTTGTGAAACATAAACTTCCTCATTTATATAGCCATTCAGAAAAGCACTTTTAACATCCATTTGATATAATTTGAAATCATGAATGCATGCAAAAGCAAGTAATACTCTCACAGCTTCTAATCTAGCAACAGGGGCATAAGTTTCTCCAAAATCTATACCTTCTTGTTGGTTATAACCCTTTGCCACTAGTCTAGCTTTATTTCTAACCACAATACCATTCTCATCTAGCTTATTTTTAAACACCCATTTTGTTCCAATTACATTCATATCTCTATTAAAAGGAACTAATTCCCAAACATCATTCCTTTTAAATTGATTTAATTCCTCATGCATTGCATTTATCAGAATTCATCAAGAATAGCATCATCAACACAAGAGGGTTCAAATTGAGATACAAAAGCATAATCATCACAAAACATGTTATAGGAAGATCTAGTAGATACTCCCTTATGGATGTCTCCAATGATGTTGTCAAGAGAGAGGTTCCTTGGTTTCCTCCATTCTCTTGATTTATCTTGAGATGTGGTTGGTGGTTCTTCTTTGTTCTTGAGGTTTGCTCTCGCTTCCTTCACCTGTATCTTCATCATCATCAACAATAACACTTCCCTTTTGGGGATTGTCAGTTTCATCAAACTTAACATGCACAGATTCCTCAATGCACATTCTTCTTTTATTATAAACTCTGTATGCTTTACTAGTTGATGAATATCCAATAAACACAGCCTCATCTGCCTTGGCATCAAATTTACCAATGTTTTCTTTGCCATTATTCAGAACAAAACATTTGCAGCCAAATACCTTAAAATGAGATATATTTGGCTTTTTGCCCTTATAGAGTTCATAGGGTGTTTTCTTTAAAATAGGACGAATCACAACTCTATTTAGAACATAGCATGCAGTAGAAACTGCATCAGCCCAAAAATATTTTGGTAAATCATTTTCATTTAACATTGTTCTAGCTAGTTCTACCAAAGATCTATTTTTCCTCTCAACAACACCATTTTGTTGTGGAGTTCTTGGAGCAGAAAAATTGTGATTGATTCCATATTTTTCACAAAATTTTTCAAAATACTCATTTTCAAATTCACCTCCATGATCACTCCTAATGGACTTAATTTTCAAATCTTTTTCGTTTTGTATCCTTTTGGCAATGATTTTAAAAACTTTGAAGGCATTGTCTTTACTAGGTATAAATGCAACCCAAGTAAATCTAGAGTAGTCATCTACTAAAACTAGTCCATATAGATTTCTACCTAAACTAGCCGTTCTAGAGGGTCCAAACAAATCCATGTGCAATAACTCAAGTGGTCTAGAAGTTGAAATAATATTTTTAGATTTAAAAGAGTTTCTAGACTGCTTGCCCTTTTGACATGCATCACATAGGCCTTCTTTATTGAACTTTAAGTTAGGTAACCCTTCCACTAAGTTCTTAGATGACAGTTTATTAAGTTGATGAACATCAATATGTGCTATGCGTCTATGCCAAAGCCAAGATATATCATCATTTGATGTAAGGCATGCATGATATGATGATGAATGATTAAGTTCAAGGATGTAGATGTTATCATGTCTCTTACCAACCATTAGTACCTCATTTGATTCACTGCTACAAATTTTGCAGCTTCCTTTATCAAATGACACATGATAACCTTTGTCACATAGTTGGCTAATACTCAGAAGATTGTACCTCAAACCTTCCACAAGCAATACATCTTTAATGACAGGATTTGATTTTTCTCCAACAGCACCAATGCCCAATATTTTCCCTTTATTATTATCTCCATATACTACCGATCCAGTTTCTTTTGATTTGAAAGAGATAAAATTGCTCTTGTCACCAGTCATATGTCTTGAGCAGCCACTATCCAAATACCAAGTTGAGTGTTTGGCTCTCAAGCACACCTACACAGAAAAAGATATCATTTTGATTTTGGTACCCAAATCTTTTTGGGTCCATGAATGTTACTGCAGTGATTATCTTTCCTAATCCATTTAAACAATCCATTAGAGATTCCTTTCTTCCTAATCATGCAGTTATAAGATGTGTGTCCAGTTTTCATACAATAACTGCATGGAAAAGTCTTATCATTGTTGGTTTGTTTAAATGTAGAGAACTTCTTTTTGTTAGTTTTCAAAGAGGCATCTACAGATTTACACTTTAAGCAAGGTAGTTTCAAATTATCATTTTCTTTTCTCAAAGTTTGAACATCAGTTTTTAAAACAGAAATTTCATTTTCTAAATTAGCATTTTTGTTTTTCAAAACTCTGTTCAACTTATCTAATTTTTCAGCTTCTTTCACAAGATCACAAAATGCATCATACAGCTCATCATAATCTTTTATAGATGAATCGGAATCACTTACCTCTTCATCATCTGAAGTTGGATTTGCCATAAGACACAAGTTTGCTTCTTCATTCTCACTTTCACTAGAGGATGAGGAGTCATTGTCTTCCCAAGCAATGTAGGCCTTTTTCTTTCTAAACTTCTCCTTCTTGGGTCTTTCCTCATGTTCAACTCTTCTAGGCTCACTGCTACTTTTCTTTATGTTTGGACATTCAGATTTGTAGTGTCCAGTTTTACCACATTCATAGCATGTGACCTTTGAAGATGAACCTTCAAACCTCTTGAAGCCTTTTCTGAAGTTGAATCTCTTTTTGTCATTGTTTTTCTTCATGAATCTTTTGAATTTTCTTACCATTAGATTCATGTTCTCTTGTTCGATTCACTTCACACGACTTGATGTATCACTATCACTAGTTGTGTCCTCCATCTTGAGTCTATGCCTTTGGCTTTCTTGTCCTTTGATTCTTCATCTCGCAATACGAGACATATCCATCTCATATTCTCTTAGTTTGCCAAATAGCTGCACTTGTGATTGCGGCAAGATTCTTAGACTCGATTATGGGCCGTCACGAGTTGATTGCCATTTTTCGTTTAGAGACTTTAGAATCTTGACATTCACTTCCTCTTCTATGAAGCTTTTGCCAAGTCCCTTGAGATGATTGATGATATGGATAAATCGTTTCTGCATCTCCATTATGGACTCTCCTTGTAACATTCTGAAGGTTTCATACTCTTGGATCAAGGTGTTCTTCCTTGCCCTTCGTACTTAGTTGTACCTTCATGTGTTACCATGATAAGCTCCCAAGCTTCTTTTAGCTGTTGTTGTACAAGCAGAAATTCTAAAGAATTCATCAGAGTTAAGAGCAGAATGTATAATATTTAAAGCTTTAGCATCATTCTCAGCTCTCTTAATTTCTTCTTGATCCCACTTATCAAATGGTTTTTCAACTACTTGTTCTTCTACTTTGTGTGTGGGGATTTTATAATCAGTTATAACTGCTTGCCAAATACTTCTATGTATAGACTCCATAAAAATTTTCATTCTAACTTTCCAAAATGGATAGTTATCTCCACAAAACAGAGGAGGTCTATTTATAGAGGCACCTTCAGCAAATGGTAATTGATTACTGGCCATTGTGGATCAAATTCTAGAGCAACTTACTAGAAGTAGCTCTGATACCAATTGATGGTCCCTTTGGGTGAATCTAGAGGGGGGGGGTGAATAGATTCTAGTTCACTTCGGCCTATTTTTCGTGAGTTTCTAATTCCTTTTAATTCAAACATAGTATACTCAAATTTATGCAGCAGAAATATCAAAGGAATTATTAATAACAAGTTTGTAATCAATTTTCAGTTTATACAATGTTTGTATCTACCCTTTCCAGTTTAAGTTGATTACCAAGTTAATTACTGAGTTAATTACCAATTCAGTTACCAAACAACTTGCAGAGTTTAACAATGATAATAGCAGTGTAAGGTAAATAGTAATGAGTGTAAGGAAGAAGAAGAGTGCACAGTGATTTATACTGGTTCAGCCAACTGCCTACATCCAGTCCCAATCCAACAACTGTTGCAATTGGTTTTCCACTATCAAATGATCCCTTTTGTGTTATTTTACATTCACTCTGCAACAAGCAACACAAAAAACGAAATCAAAACACCCAAACCAGTTCTTTAACCCAAAGAACAGTTCTTCCCTGACCTTGGCACATCCAAGATCAAACCTTTGAGAAAACACTTCTCAAATACTCTTACTCTATCCAGAGAGACCTCTCTCCTAGAGTAATAACTCAACAATCAAATTGACAAACAAAAGATCAGTTTAGAAAACACCTGGAGTGTAGATTCTGATCACAATTTAATAGAACTTTGAACACCACCCAATCAGTAGAATGACTATTGTTGCCTTTTCTCAAAAACTCTTTCAAGAACTCTTGAAGTTCTTAGTGATTTCTCTTGAAGAAAATGATAAGCTCTCTTAGAGAGGATTTGAAAGTGTATAGGCTTTTCTGAAAATGGATTTCAAGTCTTTCAAGAGTGTTTTCAAATCTGTACAAAAACTCTATATAAAACTATATTTTTGGTTTTTCAAAGTAGCTTCCATTTATAGAGTAAGATGGAGCCTCAATTGTTGACAATTTGATCTCCAAAAATCAGAACGTTGGAGGAGCCTCAAATTGAACCGTTGGAGCCTCAAAAATTGACTTTTATGAAGTTTAAAATTGATTAAAATAAGTGGGTAATCAAGTGGGATGTTAGAAAAATCATTTCAGGCAACTTTTAAACATTCTCGGTGGTAATCGATTACATTTCGTGGTAATCGACATCACGAGATGAAATTCATTCGGGTGATTTTTCAAGATGGTAATCGACATGACCTTATGGTAATCGACATCGGCTCGTGGTAATCGATTACAGCCTTATGGTAATCGATTACTCCATTGTAACTCTTAGATTCTGAAATGTTGGAGTTACTTTCGTCTGTTCTTTTACTTCCCAGGTCAGACGATGTAGTTTATTAGGACTGCATGAGTAGTCTTGAAGTTTCGTCTTATCCTTCCATCTTAGATTTCACTTTATGGTAAGACGAAGACTTTAGCTTGAGTAGTCTTCATGTATCGTCTGATCTTCACTTCCCAGGACAGACGATGCAATTCTTCAGACTGAATGAGTAAACTTTGAAGTCTATCATCTCGATGTATATCGCCTGGATATGTATCGTCTGATATATATCGTGTGATATGTATCGCGTCGATACCTATCGTCGATATGTATCGCCTCGATACATTTTCGCCTGTATTCTTCGTCTGTACCCTTTCGTCGTACCCTTTTCGCCTGGTACCCTTTCGCCTGCACTTTCTTTGGTACCCTTTCGTCTGTACCCTTTCGTCTGTATGTATCGTCTGATACCTATCGTCTGATGTATCGTCTGATGTATCGTCTGATAAATTTTCAAACAGAGAACAACACATACAATCCTATTCTAAACAATCAATACATATGAAAGACTCCTAAATACATTCATCTAAGAAAACCAAAAAATTACATTACATCAAAATCAAAAACACCAAGAGAGACACCAAAACTTCATCAAGCTTTAGTTCCAACATTATACCCAACTAAGCAAGTGTAATACACTCTCTTAAAAGAGAGTGGATGGATCAGGAGAGAGAATTAGTGGAATTGCCACTAACTTCATTTAAATTTTCACCACTTGATTATCCCATAATCAAAGGTGTAAATTTAAGTAAAGTTCCAAATTGTTGACTCTCATCTAAGAAGGGATTCTAGCCTTAGGATTTACTTCTAATCCAAGACATAGAATTCCATCTTAATTAATCCATGATCATCACAAACTTAGATGAGTTATGAGCCTCTTGATCTCATTAACTCTAGATCCTTCTTGAATTGATCAAGTGAGGGGTGCTTAGCATCACTTGATCAATCCATCAAGGATCAAGTGGCTAGGATGACTCAAGGCCAACCACACACAAGGGGTCTTATAACTTAGGCAATTTCCATTTTGTAAGGACTTTGGTCAATATATGAAAGAGAATTTCTAAGACTAAAGTCTTGAGAAAAGGAGAGAGTTCTTCTAGGGTTTCTTCAAAGAACCTTGAATCTTATTATAGATCCATGATCCAAGTGGCGATTCCTCTACTTAGCTTATTGATTCATTGAATCATAGCGCTACCATCCTTCTAATTCTACATCCATTTTTGATTTCTTCTTCTTTGGTTCCAAACCGAAACACCATCCTTATTATATAGCCTATTCTGCACCTATTCTCTTGGTTGTTGAGTGATGATCACTTGGTGAATGAAGATCAGGAACACAAGGTGTTGAATCCGTGGAGACCATGTCATTTCCTTCATGGGTTTGCATCACATTACCTGCAGTAGTAGTGTCTGTCGAGGTAGCATCCCTGACAACAACATCACTGGTAGTGCCGGCTCTAACAGTGAGATCTCTGAATGGTGCACAATGTAACACCCTCTTGTAACATCCCCTCTTATTTACTTATTTTACTTATTTTTAATTAGTAATTTAAAGTGGTTAATGATATAGTAAATAAAAGAGAGATTTAGGAAACAACACTTTCATTACATAAGATTTAAAGTTCATTACAAATAGATTTCATAACTTTGTCCTTTTATTATTTTACATAACTACCTTTCTACTACCTTAGAACATCTACCCAACACTTCTACATGCAAAACATAGCAAGCACCTTCACACAAGATAGTAGCAACAACCAGTGACAACTTCTTAACCCTGCAAATCTGTAAAAATAGAATTGCAAGGGTGAGCTTTCCTTAATCCTCAAATAATTTTAATTATAGTAAAACTTTTGAAAATAAGGAAAAATATTCATAAAACCAATATTCTTTAATATTCTTCAATTTCTTTAAAAATAGTAATTTATTGATATAAAACCTGTGTCCAAACCATTAATTTAATTCACAAGGTAAAACCACCAATCAACCATAAAACGAATCAGTAATTTATCACAATAATCATGTATTCAATCAAAACACATAATCACTATTGCATGCTCTTATTCCTATATGATGCATGTATCCTCACGATGTACTTTCCCTATTTACTCAACATGCAATGTGGCGCCATCCACTGAAAATAGCCTGGGGCATCTGGTCCTCACATCCTCCAGACCCACCAGTGGTAGACACTCCGTAATTGTCGAGTTCCCTCAGTGTCCGGCAGGACCTCCCCCGCAACATGTGATCATCATGAGCAGGGCAATTTCCCCACCAAGAGAACCCCCCAGTCCACGGCATTCCACTCACTCAGACGGGAATCCGTGACTTACGGACTTGGTCTACTACTATCCAGTCATCAATGCAACATGTTCTACGACCTTGAATTGTATAATGACCTTCATCATATCTCAAATATCGACCTTTCCACCAGGTCATCTTTATCTCACCTCATTCTAAGCATTGCCCATTCACCAAGCAATCTTAGAATGTTGCCTCTCCACTAGGCATTTCCAATCGGTCATTAAGCAATTCAAGTCCATCACCAATTTCATGCAACCATGCATGTCACCACTTATTCATATCCAACTCAAAACCAGACATATTTCGATATGAAATCAACACCAAGAAATACCAATAAACACCAATAAATCAAGAAACCAAGAAACAAGAAACACCAAGAATTATCAAGGAAACATCAAGAACCAATAAACAAGTACCACACTTTTCCTCGTAACAAGAATAATTCGTTTCGATGTGGAAGATCGGACAAAACCGCAACCACGAGCATACTAAGAATTATCTTCGCACCTTAGTATCCGAAAAACTAAAGAAATATAATGAAAGTAACAACAAAACAAAGAATAGAAGAGTAGGATAAGGACGCCTCCCCATCTTGGTTTCTCCCGACTTCCTATACTCTTCCTCTACTTACTTGCTCCTCTTTTAGAGATATTTCTTCCTAAGAGAGAGCTTGAGAGAATATAGAAATGTTCTTTGGTTTGTTTTCTCATCTGAAACCCCTAGGCCCTATTTATAGAATTCCCAAGGTACTTATTTGCTCTGAGAATATTCTATTAATATAGAATATTCTACGAGTAATATTATACGAGAATATTCTATATTCTACGAGAATATTCCATAAAATGTTCTACTTTAATATTCTACGAGAATGTTCCACTGAGAATATTCCAGAATATTCCACGAGAATATTCTACTACAAGTAATTTTACTATTTACCTCAGTGATTTTACTATTTACCTCAGTGATTTTATTATTTACTACAGTAATTTTACTATTTACCACAGTAATTTTATCACAGTAAATTTACTATTTACCATAGTAATTTTACTATTTACCACAATAATTTTATTATTTACCACAGTAATTTACTATTTGTACAGTAATTTTACTATTTGCACAGTAATTTAATATTTGCACAGTAATTAACTATTTGCACAGTAATTTACTATTTACTACAGTAATTTCAAAAATTCATAATTTTTAATTATTTTTATATTTCTCTCTGTCATAAAAACCTCTCTTAAACTATATTTAAATTTTTGGGATGTTACACACAATTTCCAGCAGTAGCTCGTGTAGTAGCATCCCCAATAGTATTACCTGCAGTAGTAGTGTCTGTCGGGGTAGCATCCCGGACCGCAACAGCTCCGGTAGTGCCGGCTCTAGCAGAGATATCTTCGAGTGGTGCAGATCGTCCAACGATAGCTTGTGGAGTAGCATCCCCAGTAGTATTACTTACAGTAGTAGTTTTTGTCGGGGTAGCGTCTCAGACAACGACAGCTCCGGCAATCCGGCTCTAGTAGCGAGATCTCTGAGTGATTCAGTTCGTCCAGTGGTAGCATGTGCAGTAGCATCGTTTGTAGTATTACGTGCAGTAGTAATTTCTATCGAGGTAGCATCCCTGACAGTGAAAGCTCTGGCAGTGCCGGCTCCAGCAGCGATATCTCCGAGTAGTGCATATTGTCCAATGATAGCTTGTGTAATAGCATCCCCAGTAGTGTTACCTACAGTAGTATTTTCTGTCGGTGTAGCGTCTCTAGCAGCGATATCTCTGAGTGGTGTAGATCGTCCAGCGGTAGCCTGTGCAGTAGCATCCCCAGTAGTATTACCTGCAGCATTAGTGTCTGTCGAGTTAGCATCCCTGACCGCAACAACTCCGGTAGTGCCGGCTCTAGCAGCGATATCTCCGACCGGTGCTGATCGTCCAGTGGCAGCTTGTGCAGTAGCATCCCCAGTAGTAGTTCTGTTGGGGTAGCGTCTCAGACAACGACAGCTCCAACAATCCAGCTATAGCAGCGAGATATCTGAGTGATGCAGATTGTCCAGCAGTAGCATGTGCCGACTCTAGCACCGATATCTCTGAGTGGTGCAGATCGTTCAGCGGCAGCTTGTGTGTAACAGCCTCCTCTTATTTACTCAACATGCAATGTGGCGCCATCCACTGAAAATAGCCTGGGGCATCTGGTCCTCACATCCTCCAGACCCACCAGTGGTAGACACTCCGTAATTGTCGAGTTCCCTCAGTGTCCGGCAGGACCTCCCCCGCAACATGTGATCATCATGAGCAGGGCAATTTCCCCACCAAGAGAACCCCCTCTAGTCCACGGTATTCCACTCACACAGACGGGAATCCGTAACTTACGGACTTGGTCTACTACTATCCAGTCATCATGCAACATGCTCTAGGACCTTGAATTGTATAATGACCTTTATCACATTTTAAATCTTGACCTCTTTACTAGGTCATATTCATTTCAAAACCTTCTAAGCATTGCCTATTCACCAAGCAATCTTAGAATATTGCCTCTCCACTAGGCATTTCAAATCGGTCATTAAGCAATTCAAGTCCATCACCAATTTCATGCAATCATGCATGTCACCACTTATTCATATCCAACTCAAAACCGGACATATTTCGATATGAAATCAACACCAAGAAACACCAATAAACATCAATAAATCAAGAAACCAAGAAACAAGAAACACCAAGAATTATCAAGGAAACATCAAGAACCAATAAACAGTACCACACTTTTCCTCGTAACAAGAATAATTCTGTTCTGATGTGGAAGATCGGACAAAACCGCAACCACAGAGCATACTAAGAATTATCTTCGCACCTTAGTATCCGAAAAACTAAAGAAATATAATGAAAGTAACAACAAAACAAAGAATAGAAGAGTAGGATAAGGACGGCTCCCCTTACGAGGGTTTCTCCCAAAGCCTTCCTATACTCTTCCTCTACTTACTTGCTCCTCTTTTAGAGATATTTCTTCCTA
This sequence comes from Hylodesmum podocarpum, assembly GCA_026586105.1. NCBI lineage: Eukaryota > Viridiplantae > Streptophyta > Magnoliopsida > Fabales > Fabaceae > Hylodesmum > Hylodesmum podocarpum. Next base: position 113,025 of record JALJEV010001367.1, read on the forward strand.
AGAGAGAGCTTGAGAGAATATAGAAATGTTCTTTGGTTTGTTTTCTCATCTGAAATCCCTAGGCCCTATTTATAGAATTCCCAAGGTACTATTTGCTACAGAATATTCTACAGAATATAGAATATTCTACAGAATATTATACAGAATATTCTATATTCTATAGAATATTCCACAGAATGTTCCACAGAATATTCTACAGAATGTTCCACAGAATATTCTACAGAATGTTCCACAGAATATTCCACAGAATGTTCCACAGAATATTCCACAGAATATTCTACTACAGTAATTTTACTATTTACCTCAGTGATTTTACTATTTACCTCAGTAAATTTACTATTTACCACAGTAATTTTACTATTTACCACAGTAAATTTACTATTTGCACAGTAATTTACTATTTACACAGTAATTTACTATTTACACAGTAATTTACTATATACACGGTAATTTACTATTTACACAGTAATTTACTATTTACTACAGTATTTTTCAAAAATTCATAATTTTTTATATTTTCTCTCGTTATAAGAACCTCTCTTAAACTATATTTAAATTTTTGGGATGTTACATTGTGCAGTAGCTTCCCAAGTAGTAGTTTCTGTCAGGGTAGCGTCTCAGACAACGACAGCTCCAGCAATAAGACTCTAGCTGGGAGATCTCTGAGTGATGTAGATAGACCCGCGGTAGCTTGTGCAGTAGCATCGTTAGTAGTATTACCTGCAGTAGTAGTATCTGTCGAGGTAGCATCCCTGACAACAAAAGCTCCGGCAGTGCCTGCTCTAGCAGAGATATCTCTGAGTGGTGTAGCTCTTCCAACGACAGCTTCTGCAGTAGCATCCCCAATAGTATTACCTACAGTAGTAGTTTCTGTCGGGGTAGCGTCTCAAACAATGACAGCTCTAGCAATCCGGCTCTAGCAGCGAGATATCTGAGTGATGTAGATCGTCCAGCGATAGCATTTGCAGTAGCATCGTTAGTGGTATTACCTGCAGTAGTAGTTTTTGTCGAGGTAGTATCCCTGACAACGACAGCTCCGGCAGTGCCGGCTCTAGCAGCGAGATCTCTGAGTGGTGTAGATCGTCTAGCGGTAGCTTGTGCAGTAGCATCCCACTAGTATTACCTGCAGTATTAGTGCTTGTCGGGTTAATATCCCTGACCGCAACATGTTCGGCAGTGCCGACTCCAACATCAATATCTTCGAGTGGTGCAGATCCTTCAACGATAGCTTGTGCAGTAGCATCACCAATAGTAGTTTCTGTCAGGGTAGCGCCTCAGAAATCTATAGCTCCGGCAATGAGGCTCTAGCATCGTGATCTCTGAGTGATGTAGATCGACCAGCGGTAGCTTGTGTAGTAGCATCGTTAGTAGTATTACCTGCAGTAGTAGTGTCTGTCGAGGTAGCATCCCTGACGGCGACGGCTCTAACAGTGCCTGCTCTAGCCGCGATATCTCTGATTGGTGCAGATCGTCCAACGATAGCTTCTGTAGCATCCCCAGTAGTATTACCTACAGTAGTAATTTCTGTCGGGGTAGTGTCTCAAACATCGACAGCTCCGGCAATCCGGCTCTAGCAGCGAGATATTTGAGTGATGCAGATCGTCCAACAGTATCATGTGCAGTAGCATCGTTAGTGGTATTACCTGCAGTAGTAGTGTTTGTCGAAGTAGCATCCCTGACAGCGACAGCTCCGGTCGTGCCGGCTATAGCAGCGATATCTCCGAGTGGTGCATATCGTCCAGCGGTAGCTTGTGCAGTAGCATCCCTAGTAGTAGTTTCTGTCAGGGTAGCGTCTCAGACAACGACAGCTCCAGTAATCAGGCTCTAGCAGCGAGATCTCCGAGTGATGTAGATCGACCAGCGGTAGCTTGTGTAGTAGCAACGTTAGTAGTATTACCTGCAGTAGTAGTGTCTGTCGTGGTAGCATCTGTTACAACGACAGCTCCGACAGTGCCTTCTCTAGCAGTGATATCTCTGAGTGGTGCAGATCGTCCAACGATAGCTTCTGCAGTAGAATCCCCAGTAGTATTACCTACAGAAGTAGTTTCTGTCGGGGTAGCGTCTCAGAGAACGACATCTCCGGCAATTCGGCTCTAGCAGCGAGATCTCTGAGTGATGCAGATTGTCCAACGGTATCATGTGCAGTAGCATCGTTAGTGGTATTACCTGCAGTAGTAGTATCTGTCGAGGTATCATCCCTGACATCGATAGCTCCGGCAGTGCCGGCTCTAGCAGCGAGATCTCTGAGTGGTGTAGATCGTCCTGCGGTAGCTTATGCAGTAGCATCCGCAGTAGTATTACCTACAGTATTAATGTTTGTCGGGTTAGCATCCTTGATCGCAACACCTTCGTCAGTGCCGGCTCCAGCCGCGATATCTCCGAGTGGTGCAGATCGTCCAGCGGTAACTTGTGCAGTAGCATCCCCAGTAGTAGTTTCTGTCAGGGTAGTGTCTCAGACAATGACAGCTCCAGTAATCAGGCTCTAGCAGCGAGATCTCCAAGTGATGTAGATCGACCAGTGGTATCTTGTGCAGTAGCATCGTTATTAGTTTTAACTGCAGTAGTAGTGTCTGTCGAGGTAGCATCCGTGACAGCGACAGCTCCGGCAATGCCTACTCTAGCAACGATACCTGTGAGTGGTGCAGATCGTCCAACGCTAGCTTCTACAGTAGCATCCCCAGTGGTATTACCTACAGAAGTAGTTTCTGTCGGGGTAACGTCTCAGACAAGGACAGCTCCAACAATTCGGCTCTAGTAGGGAGATCTCTGAGTGATGCAGATCGTCCAGTGGTATCATGTGCAGTAGCATCGTTAGTGGTATTTCCTGCAGTAGTAGTGTCTGTCGAGGTAGCATCCTTGACAACGACAGCTCCGGTAGTGCCGGCTCTTGCAGCGACATCTCTGAGTGGTGTAGATCGTCTAGCGGTAGCTTGTGCAGTAGCATCGTTAGTGGTAATACCTGCAGTAGTTGTTTCTGTCGAGGTATCATCTCTGACAGCGACAACTCCAACAGTGCCAGCTCTAGCAGCGAGATCTCTGAGTGGTGTAGATCGTCCAGCGGTAGCTTGTGCAGTAGCATCCCCAGTAGTATTACCTGCAGTATTAGTGTTTGTCGGGTTAGTATCCCTGACCGTAACATCTTCGGCAGTGCCATCTCCAGCAGCGATATGTCCGAGTGGTGCAGATCGTCCAGCGGCATCTTGTGCAGTAGCATCCCCAGTAGTAGTTTCTATCAGGGTAGAGTCTCAGACAACGACAGCTCCGACAATCAGGCTCTAGCAGCGAGATCTTTGAGTGATGTAGATCGACCAGCGGTAGCTTGTGCAGTAGCATCGTTAGTAGTATTACCTACAGTAGTAGTGTACGTCGAGCGGCATCCGTGGCACGAGCGGCTACGGCGTGCACGCTCTAGCAGCGATATCTCTGAGTGGTGCAGATCGTCCAACGATAGCTTCTGCAGTAGCATCCCCAGTAGTATTACCTACAGTAGTAGTTCCTGTCGGTGTAGCGTCTCAGACAACTCTGGCAATCCGGCTTTAGCAGTGAGATCTCTGAGGGATGCAGATCGTCCAGCGGTAGCCTGTGCAGTAGCATCGTTAGTGGTATTACCTGTAGTAGTAGTTTCTGTCGACATAGCATCCCTGACAGCGATAGCTCCGGCAGTGCCGGCTCTAGCAGCGTGATCTATGAGTGGTGTAGATTGTCCAGCGGTAGATTGTGTAGTAGCATCCCCAATAGTATTATTACCTGCAGTATTAGTGTTTGTCGGGTTCGCATCCCTGACCGCAACATCTTCTGCAGTGCTGGCTCTAGCAGGGATATCTCCGAGTGGTGTAGATCATCCAGCGGCAGCTTGTGCAGTAGCATCCCCAGTAGTAGTTTCTGTCAGGGTTGCGTCTCAGAAATGACAGCTCTGGTAATGAGGCTTTTGAAGCGAGATCTCTGAGTGATGTAGATCGACCAGCGGTAGCTTGTGTAGTAGCATAGTTAGTAGTATTAGTTGTAGTAGTAGTGTCTGTCAAGGAAGCGTCCCTGACAACGACAGGTCCGGCAATGCCTGCCTAGCAGCGATAACTCTGAGTGGTGTAGATCTTCCAGCGGTAGCTTGTGCAGTAGCATCGTTAGTGGTATTACCTGCAGTAGTAGTGTGTGTCGAGGTAGCATCCCTGACAGTGACAGCTCCGGCAGTGCCAGCTCTAGCAACGAGATCTCTGAGTGGTGTAGATCGTCCAACGGTAGCTTGTGCAATAGCATCCCTAGTAGTATTACCTGCAGTATTAGTGTTTGTCGAGTTAGCATCCCTGACCGCAACATCTTCGGCAGTGCCGGCTCCAGCAGCGATATGTCCGAGTGGTGCAGATCGTCTAGCGGCAGCTTGTGCAGTAGCATCCCCAATAGTAGTTTCTATCAGGGTGGCGTCTTAGACAACGACAGCTTCGACAATCAGGCTCTAGCAGCGAGATCTCTAAGTGATGTAGATTGACCAGCGGTAGCTTGTGCAGTAGCATCGTTAGTAGTATTACCTGCAGTAGTAGTGTCTGTCGAGGTTGCATCCGTGACAGCGACAACTGCGGTAGTGCCTGCTCTAGCAGCAATATCTCTGAGTGGTGCAGATCATCCAACGATAGCTTCTACAGTAGCATCCCTAGTAGTATTACCTAAAGTAGTAGTTTCTATCAGTGTAGCATCTTAGACAACGACAGCTCTGGCAATCCGGCTCTAGCAGCAAGATCTCTGAGTGATGCACATCGTCCAACGGTGGCAGGTGTAGTAGCATTATGATGTAAGCCTTCCATGGAAGTCTCACTTGCTTTGCCCAATCTTCACTTCTCAAGCATAAGCTTCACGGTTTTAATGGAGTAATTGGCGGAATCAAGACTCAAAGAAGAAGAAAGGTATAAAATGGAGTAAAGAAGAAGATGAGGAGCGCCATGCCTAAGCAATAAGCTCTAGGTAGAATCTCCACATGGAGAATGCACCATGATAAGACTCAAACAAGGATTTCTCAAGAAACCTAGAGGAGAACTTTCTCTCTCAAAAGGAATGTGCTTCTTTCTAAATTTATCCAAAAGTGATTACAATTCAGAAAATTTACTACTTATACTAGAAATTTTGAGTAGCATGATAAATGTTACTCAACGTTGAATTTTGGCCTCTTGATTGGATCAAGATCAAGTGATGCTAATTCACTCTTGCATTGGTGCCTTAAGCATGCTTCTCCACGGCTCAATCTCCTCCCTTGATGGAGAATAGATCAAATGGTCAAGTTTGAAAGGAGTTAGTGGAATTTCCACTAACTTCCCTCCAAAATCTCTCCCACTCTCTCTAGGGAGAGTGTGCGCCACTCTCTCTTAAGAAAAAGTCGTGGCACACACTTGCCAAAATAAACCAAATTATTGAGTTCCTAATTCCTAATTACAAGTTCAAATAATCCTAAGACTATTACAAGGCTTGTTGACTAAGAAGGTTTGTTGACTTTCTTGTTGACTTTGACTTTAGGTCAACTTCAACTCTTCTTCTTCTTGCATCCTTTTGAGCATTGACCTTGTAACTCTCCTAGTATCATTGACTTCTATGGTTGTGGTAGATGGACCTCCATCAAACCCTCATTCTTGAGCACAATTTGTCCTCAAGTTGTCATCTTCCTCAAATCCTACAAAAGGTGAAAGATCACAAACATTAAAGGAGTTACTTCCACCAAAATCTAAAGGAAGGTCAAGCTTACAAGCATTAGGGCCTAATTTCTCAATAATTTTAAAAGGTCCATCTCCCCTAGGGAGTAACTTATATTTCCTCAAGTTGGGAAATCTTTCTTTCCTTAGATGCAACCACACCAAGTCTCCCACTTTAAAATCAAAGGTCTTTCCGTTCTTGTTGTGAGCCTTGGCATATTGTGCATTCTTCTTCTCAATTCTTGCTTTAACTTTGGCATGAAGCTCTTAAATCCTCTCGGCATGCTTTACTCCTTGTCTATCAACAACAATCTCAAGAGGCAAACAAGCAAGATCAATGGGGGTTAGAGGATTAACACCATATACAACTTGAAAAGGAGATAAAGAAGTAGTAGAATGAGCTACTCTATTGTAAGCAAACTCTACATGTGGTAGGCATTCTTCCCAAGTTCTAATGTTATCCTTTACAAAACTCCTAAGTAATTGTCCTAATGTTCTATTGACTACCTCTATTTGACCATCCGTTCGGGGGTGGCAAGTAGTAGAAAATAAGAGTTTTGTACCAAGTCTTCCCCATAGTGATCTCCAAAAATGGCTAAGGAATTTGGCATCCCTATCACTCACAATGCTTTGCGGCACGCCATGGATTCTTACTACTTCCTTGAAGAACAAAGTAGCAATATGAGAAGCATCATCCGTCTTGTGGCAAGGTAAGAAATGAGCCATCTTGGAAAACCTACATACCACAACAAAGATGGAATCCGAACCCCTCTTGGTCTTAGGCAAAACCTAGGACAAAGTCCATGGATATGTCTAGCCAAGGTGAAGTGGGCACGGGTAAGGGGGTGTAAAGACCATGATTAGATATCCTAGATTTTGCCTTATTGCAAGTGATGCACCTTCTTACAAACTTGGAAACTTGCACTTTCATTTTAGGCCAAAAGAAGTGCTCATGCAAAGTGGCAAAAGTCTTGTCTATCTCAAAATGTCCCATGATTCCACCCTCATGTGACTCACATATCAAAAGTTCTCTTAAGGAGCAATTAGGTACACATAAACAAGTTCCTTTAAAAAGATAATCTTTGTGCCTAAAGAAATCCTTAAAAGCACCCTTGTTACACTCTTGGTACATGAGACCGAAATCACTATCATTAGCATACAAGGTCTTTACATGTTCAAAACCCATTAATTTAGATTCAAGCATAGAAAGAAGGGTATACCTTCTACTCAAGGCATCGGCTACTATGTTGGTTGACCCTTTCTTGTGCTTGATGATGTAAGGAAAAGTTTCTATGAATTCCACCCACCTAGCATGTCTCTTGTTGAGTTTCCCTTGGCTCTTGAGATACTTCAAGGCTTCATGATTGATAAGTGCTAGATTATACATGTCTTCCTAGGTGTTTTTAGTCCATTTCCATCCATTTTTACTAGGTCTAGTTGTAGTTTAGACAAGAAAACAGTGAAAATATCATGTTTGTTTAATGTTAGTCCTTGATTTGGTGTTTCGTTAGTTTTATAGGTCTTTCTTGTGTTTTTAAGTCATTTTAATCTTTTTTCTTGTTATTTTTAGGTTTATTAAAGGAATGAAGAGGAGATAGGAGCAAGGAATGGATTGAATGCTAGAATTGAAGCTTGGAATGAAAGCTCCAAGACCTAAGATGAAGACTTGGAGTGCAAGCCATCAAGAAGAAGGGAAATTGAAGTCCAAATCATGGAAGCATCAGCATTTGCGCCCCAGGGCGCAAATCAGGGCAAGCAGGGCGCAAATCTTCCCTCCTCTCTGGAATTTTGCGCCCAAGGCGTAAACTATGGTAAGCAAGGCGCAAATCTTCCTTCTTCTCTGGAATTTTGCGCCCAAGGCGCAAAGTAGTTATAAAGGAGGCGCAAATCTGGAGTATATATGGGTCCTTGTGTAACATTCCAAAAATTTAAATATATTTTAAGAGAGGTTTTTTTGTAACATTCAAGAAATTTAAAAATAATTAAAAAATTATGAATTTTTGAAAATACTGTAGCAAATCACTGTAGCTGCCGACATTACTGTAGCAACCGCCATTACTGTAGCAAACCGCCATTCGTAGCCGCCGACAAGATCAGTAGTCGACCGACATTTCGTACTATTTGCCCGAAATTACTGTAGCTGCCCGAAATTACTGTAGCACCGCCTTACGAAGGTTATAAATAGGGCTTAGAGGTTTCAAATGAAGATACAACCCAAAGAATACTCCTACATTCTCTCAAACTATCTTCTCTACAAAAAACCTTTCTATACTTTCTCCACCTTAGGAAGAAATCTCTCCAACCAAGGAAGGAGCACGTAAGTAGAGGAAGAATATAGGAAGCTAGGAGAAACCAGTAAGGGGACCTTTCCTTATCCTTCTTTTCTATCCTTTGTTTTGTTGGTACTTTCATTATCTTTCTTTAGCTTCTTGCAGTAAGGGGACCTTTCCTTATCCTTCTTTTCTATCCTTTATTTTGTTGGTACTTTCATTATCTTTCTTTAGTTTCTTGCAGTAAGGGGACCTTTCCTTATCCTTCTTTTCTATCCTTTGTTTTGTTGGTATTTTCATTATCTTTCTTTAGTTTCTTGCAGTAAGGGGATCTTTCCTTATCCTTCTTTTTCTATTCTTTGTTTTCTTAGTACTTCCACTCTCTTTCCTTGGTACTTTCAGTATCTTTCTTTGGTTTCTTGGTGTTTCTTTTCTTCATCTTTCTTACACTACTTCTAATTCTTTAAGTTTGCGCTTTCTTTACCCTTTGAAAGATTATTTTGAAGTTGTTTTCCTCTTTCAACTATTTCTCTGAACACCATGACTACTTTATAGTAATATTGTTGTTTGATGACTGGTTTTGTGCTTGATATACAATCACTTGGTGAGTTGGATGTGAGTAAGTGGTGACATGCATGATTGCATGAAATTGGTGATGGACTTGAATTGTTTAATGACCGATTGGAAATGCCTAGTGGAGAGGCAATATTCTAAGACTGCTTGGTGAATGGGCAATGCTTAGAATGAGGTGAGATGAAGATGACCTGGTGGAAAGGTCAATATTTAAAATATGATGAAGGTCATTATATAATTCAAGGTCCTAGAACATGTTGCATTGTGACTGGATAGTAGTAGACCAAGTCCGTAAGTCACGGATTCCCGTCTGAGTGAGTGGAATGCCGTGGACTGGGGGGTTCTCTTGGTGGGGAAATTGCCCTGCTCATGATGATCACATGTTGCGGGGAGGTCCCGCTCGGACACGAGGGAACTCGACAAATTACGGAGTGTCTACCTCGGTGGGTCCGATTGAGTGTGAGAATCGATGCCCAGGCTATTTTCAAAGTGGAGGGCGCCACATTGCATTTCGAGTGAAGAGTGAAAATGCATGGTGAAGGTGCATGCATCATGTAGGCTTAGGAGCATACATTAGTAATGGTGTGTTTGATTAAATGGAATTCATGCCTGAATCATTGATTGTGATTGATGGTTTGTTTAATTTGGTTATTGATTGCCTTACTATGAGATTGATATTTTGATGGTCATGGATATGTATGGAAGTATGATTCTAAAAGTGATAATTTCGATGAAATTTCTAAATTTATAAAAGAAAAGGTTTTCCTTGAACTACAATCAATTTTTTTATAATTATGGTTAAGGAAAGCTCACCCTTGCACTTTGTGGTTTTAACACCTGTGATGATCTCGAACAACGTTCGGGGGAGCAGATTTGCAGGGTTAAGAAGTTGTCACTGGTTGTTGCTACTATCTTGTGTGAAGGTGCTTGCTATGTTTTGCGTGTAGAAGTGTTGGGTAGATGTTCTAAGGTAGTAGAAAGGTAGTTATGTAAAATAATAAAAGGACAAAGTTATGAAATCTATTTGTAATGGACTTTAAATCTTATGTAATGAAAGTGTTGTTTCCTAAATCTCTCTTTTATTTACTACATCATTAACCACTTTAAATTACTAATTAAAAATAAGTAAAATAAGTAAATAAGAGGGGATGTTACAAGGGGGTGTTACATTAGTGGTATCAGAGCAGGTCGAACCAGTTCGACTTGTGAGTTATGTGTCTGCTATGTTTTTGTTGTGTGAATGATTGTATGCTTTGTGTGCTTGTTTGATTATTTGGTGTGTTTACTTGATTGCTTCTTGGTTCAATCAATGAAAAATTAGTTTTAGGGTTAGTGACATGGCTTAGGATTAGATAGGAATAGAATGTAGTGGTTGAAAGAAGTTATAGAATTGTAGTTAAAACCCTATAAGTTCTTACCTAAGTTTTTGATAAGCAGAGTAGGCTAAGAAGAAAAACGAAAAGTTTAGGAAAGGGAGTTGTTGTTGAACTTATAAAGGATGTTCCTACCAACTAAGACTAAAGATTTAAAGAGAAAATTACCCTTTTAAGAGTATTTTCCATAAAACAGAACTCCTTTAGAAGAGAAAAAGATAGAAAATTTTAGAACTAAAATCAATATATGAAATTCTCCTTAGAAAGTAACAAGCAAATAAAGAGGATCGAAAGTGAATCCTAAAGGAAGCAAATTTTAGGAAATGATCCCTTCAAAGGAGAAGTTGTACTAAGGATTAGAAAAAACCTAAGAATATCACCAAAAGTTAAAAGTCCTTAAGATAACTTTATTGGAAATGATTAGTAATTACCTAGCTCTTATCCTAATACAAACCTTTTGACAACACTAAGATGCATTTAGAAGATATACTAGGATGATACAATAATGGTTGATGCATTTTGATGGTTAAAGAAACCTTAAAGAAGCTAGAAGGATTCGAAATCCGAGAGAGTAACTAGTATTTTTGAGGTAGAAAGAGTTTAGTTAAAGGAGGAATAAGTAGTAACCCAAGGAGGAATTAAAGTTGATACGCTTAGGAAGATTACCTAATGTTAAAGGATTAACCACCTTGACTTGAGAAGACTAAGTTTTGTATAGCATGACCAATAGTTTTAAAGAGGCACCAACAATATCAACTAGGGAAATCAAAGGTTGTGGGAAGAATACTCACCCTTGATGGAGTTAAGGCCTCAAATATCAATAATCTAGTACAAGGTACATGCTCCATACATGGAATTCTTTTACCTAGATATTTGACTCTGGTGCCACTCATTCCCTTATATCGTTTGATTGTGCTAAAAGGTTACAACTTCCACTATTTTTCTAGACATTAATTTAATAATAACTACCTCTACCCATGAGTTTGTTACAACCACCCATATCTGTTTAGATTGTCCTATAAAACTAAGTAACAAAACCTTCATAATTAACCTAGTTTGCCTACCTTTAAACCAAATTAATATTATCCTTGGAATGGATTAGTTATCTTTCAACTATGTCCTGATAGACTGTTTTAATAAAACCTTAATCTTTTCGAATCTGAAGTAAGAAAGGATATTGAGATAATTTCTACCAACCAAGTGAAATAGGACATGAAGAAACCCAATTAGGTATATATGATCCTTTCTAACCTAGAAGTGGAACAAAAGGTCACCTTCGATAATATACTTGTAGTACAAGATTTTTCTGAAGTATTCTCTGAAGAGGTAAACCAACTACCATCTACAAGGGAAATCAAATTTTGATAGACCTACTCGGGACTGGACCAATTTCTATTGCGCCCTATAGGATGTCACCCTTAGAACTAGCAGAGTTAAAGAAACAAATAGAAGAACTATTGAAGAAACAGTTTATTAGACCTAGTGTATCACCTTGGGGAGCACCCGTACTCCTAGTAAAGAAGAAAGATGGAACTATGAGACTTTGTGTAGATTATAGACAACTAAATAAGGTAACCATTAAGAATAAGAACCCCTTACCAAGGATAGATGATCTTATGGACCAACTAGTCGGAGCTTGTGTATTTAGCAAGATTGATCTAAGGTTTGGATACCACCAAACAAAGGGTAAAAGCTGAAGATATCCCTAAAACGGCCTTTAGTACCCGATATGGACACTATGAGTACATGGTTATGCCCGTTGGTGTAACTAATGCACCTGCAGTATTTATAGATTACATGAATAGGATTTTCCAACTATATTTGGATAAATTTGTGGTCGTGTTTATTGATGATATTTTGGTATAGTCGAGAACCAAAGAGGATCATGCTAAACATCTTAGAGTGGTATTACAAATCTTGAAAGATCAACAGTTATAAGCAGAATGGTCCAAATGTGAATTTTTGATAGAAAAAGTCAATTTTCTATGACATATAACATCACAAGGAGGATTTGCAGTAGATCTACATAAGGTAAACGTAGTTCTAGGGAAAGACCAAAAGATGTGACAGAAATAAAGCATTTTCTAGGGTTAGCTGGATATAATTGAAGATTTATAATAGATTTCACATAATTGCTTAGTTTTGCATAAATGATTGATTCATTGATTCATCCTAATGGCGAAGCATGTTAAGTAGTCGGTAATTCATCGGTTAGTCTCTGTGGTTCGACAACCCTCACTCATCTTTTCTAAACTTGTAACGACCGGTACACTTGCCGAATTGTGACACTTGCCGAATTGTGATAGTAGTTTTAAGTCAACAAGTTTATGGCGCCGTTGCCGGGGACTATTGAGTGAATATCGATAATCTTGACATGCTCGCTACTTAGGACATTTTTACTTTGCTTGTTTGTTCATAGTCATACTTGTTTTGTTTTGTTTTCCCTTGTTGATTACTTTTATACTTTCCACTCTATTTTTGTGTTTCCTGTTTCCTTTGTGTTTTAGTTTATGTGAAAAGACAAGGAAATTGACCTTTTGTTTGAACTGGAAATTGAAAGACTTTGTAGGAGGAACTTGAAGGCCAACAAAAAGAACAAAGAGAATAGAGCAGAAAATTTTGCGGAAAATATAGAGAATCAAAGATGCATGACGCTTGAGGAGTTGTATACTCCGAATGCTCTGGGCTGTGGATCAAGCATTGCACCACCTAACGTCGCAGCTAACAATTTTGAAATCAAACCTGCTCTCACCCAACTAGTGAGGCAGGAGCAATTTGGAGGTTTGGAAGAGGAGGATCCCAATCAACATGTACATAATTTTCTACAGATTTGCGGTACAATCAAGATGAATGGGGTGCCGGATGATGCAATTCGGTTGAGGCTATTCGAATTCTCTCTCAAAGGTGAGTCTAAGATGTGGCTCCAGAGTTTTCCTCACGGATATTTTACTACGTGGGATGATTTGGTGAACACCTTTCTTGCTCAGTATTTTCCGCCAGAAAAGTACAATTACTTTAGAGCAGAAATTTCTTGCTTCAAACAGAAGGATGGAGAGTCTATTAGTGAGGCATGGAGGAGATTTAAATCCTTATTGAGAAGGTGCCCTCATCATGGATTTTCCGATCTTCAGCAAGTCCATATTTTCTACAATGGGCTTAGGTCGCATACAAGGTTGTTAGTTGATGCTTCCGCAGGAGGTTCACTAAGAAAGAAAGATGCGAATGAAGCAAGATTGATTATTGAGACTATGGCTTCAAACAGATATGATGCTCCTGGTGATTTTTATGGCGAGAGAAGAGGAGTAATTGAGCTTGGGGCTAATGATGCTCTATTAGCTCAAAACAAGTTGATAACCCAAAAGATGGACCAACTTATGAAGCAGCTTCAAGTAGTTCAGCTTAATTCTATTCAAGCACCTCAAGTAATCTGTGATTATTGTGGAGGAGGACATCAAGTCGAATTTTGTGACTGCTTAGGGACTAATGTTGAGGAGCAAGCCCAAGTAAATTACATGGGTAATCCTCAAGGTAACACCTATTCCAACACAAACATCTATAACCCCCACCAAAGAAACCACCCAAATCTGTCCTATAGAAACAATAATTTCCTCCAACCTAACTCTTCCTCATATGACCAAAATTTTAAACCAACCTTCAATCTTAAATCATCATTCAACCCAAACCTGCCATATAACCAAAATTTTAACCAACATCAAAACCAGACTTCTCCATCTAACCAACATTTCACCCAAAACCAACCACCCAATCTACCTTTAAACTCAAACCATTCTAAATTCACACCCAACCAATCTAGAAATGCTCCAACAAGTTCCAATGTGAATCCTATTCCTCGAGAAGGCTCTTCAAATTTAGAAAGCATGTTCATGTCTTTTATGCAAAGGACTGAATCGATAATTACGAATCAAGAAGCTTCCATTAGGAATCTGGAATCACAAATTGGTCAGCTTTCTAAGCAACTGCCTGAAAGAAATCAAGGAAATCTTCCGAGTGACACTATAGTAAACCCGAAGGAGAAATGCAAAGCAATTACCACAAGAAGTGGTAAGATGTTGGGGAAAGAAGATGAAGAGTTGAAAGAAGATGAAGTGGAAGAAGGAAATAAGTCAAAGAATGAAAGGCAAACACCTTTGCCTATAGTTCTTACTGAAGTGGGAAACTCGCCTAGAAATACAAAGAAGCAAATTATAGAAGAGGCTGGTCAACATGACCATATCTCCCCCTATTGCAAGCTCCCCTATCCACAAAGGGTGAAGAAGGCCAACAATGACAAGCAGTTCTCCAAATTCTTTGATATATTGAAGAATTTGAGAATCAACATCCCATTTTCTGAAGCACTACAAAAGATGCCATCTTATGCCAAATTTATGAAGGAGATCCTATCCAACAAAAGGATGCTTCTGGATGATGAAACAGTGGCAATGACGGAAGAATGCAGTGCTATCATTCAGAGAAAGCTACCTCAGAAACTGAGAGATAGAGGACCCTTCACCATTCCATGTTCCATAGGCGAAGTACCAGTAGGTAAATCTTTGATTGACTTGGGAGCCAGTATCAATTTGATGCCTCTTTCTGTTTTGCAGAAACTCAAAATACAGGACATTCAGCCCACGATGATGACGCTGCAACTAGCAGATTGTTCCACCAAACGTCCTTACGGAGTAGTGGAAGACCTCCTAGTGAAAGTTGATAAGTTCGTGTTCCCTGCAGATTTTGTGGTGTTGGAAATGGAAGCCGATGAAGAAGTTCCGATTTTCCTAGGGCGGCCATTCCTAGCCACAGGAAGGGTTCTCATTGATGTGGCACAAGGCGAGCTAATTTTGCGGGTAGATGAAGAGAAGGTATCATTTAATATATTTCATGCAATGAAATTTCCTACTGAAAAATCCCAATGCATGATGGTGGACGTGTTGGATCCCATAGTGGAATATGTTTTTGAAAATGAAATTTTTGACTTCAGAATGGATGAGGTAATTTCTAGTACCTCAAGTTTTGAAAACGAAAAACAAGAAGTTAAGAATTTCGTAGTTCTTGTAGAGATCGACACTTCACTCTCATCATGTATTGAACCACCGAAGGAAACACCTAAGGTGGATAGAAAAATCGAAAATAAACCCAATTGTGAACTTAAGCAACTTCCCTCTCATTTACGATATGCTTTTCTTGAAAAAAATGACACTTTTCCGGTGATCATAAGCAATTCCTTAGATAAAAGGGAAGATGACAAGTTGCTTAAGATTCTCAAAGAGCATAAATCGGCAATTGGGTGGAAGATTTCCGATTTGAAGGGTATTAGTCCCTCGTTTTGCATGCATAAAATTCTGCTCGAGGATGATTTTAAACCTGTGATACAACCCCAAAGACGTTTAAATCCTACTATGAAGGAGGTTGTACACAAAGAAGTCCTCAAATTACTTGATGCTGGAATTATCTATCCCATTTCGGATAGTTCTTGGGTAAGTCCAGTTCAAGTAGTTCCCAAAAAGGGGGCATTGACTGTGGTTGCAAACGAGAGGAATGAGTTAATCCCCACCAGGACGGTGACCGGGTGGAGAATGTGTATAGACTATAGGAGGCTGAATGAGTCTACAAGAAAATATCACTTTCCTTTACCTTTTATGGACCAAATGCTTGAGAGGTTGGCTGGTCATGCTTATTATTGCTTTCTAGATGGATACTCCGGTTATAATCAAATCGTTGTAGACCCTAAGGATCAAGAAAAAACTGCTTTCACTTGTCCTTATGGGATCTTTGCATACCGGAGAATGCCATTTGGCTTATGTAATGCACCAGTAACTTTTCAACGCTGTATGATGGCCATTTTTGGTGATATGGTAGAAAAATTCATTGAAATTTTCATGGATGACTTCTCGGTATTCGGTTCCACTTTTGAAAATTGTTTGGAAAATTTAGCTTGTGTGTTAAAACGATGTCAAGAAACCAATCTTGTTTTGAACTGGGAAAAATGTCATTTTATGGTTCAAGAAGGGATCGTTTTGGGACACAAAGTTTATTTTAATGGTATAGAAGTGGATAGAGCGAAAATCGACGTGATAGAGAAACTTCCTCCTCCAGTTAATGTGAAAGGACTGCGTAGTTTCTTAGGTGTTGACTTTTTATTTCAGTCACACTACGGCAAGTGTACCGGTCGTTACAAGTTTAGAAAAGATGAGATAAGGTTGTCGAACCACAGAGACTAGTTGATGAATTACCGATTACTTAACATGCTTCTCTATTAGGATGAATCGATGAATTAATCATTTGTGTAAAACTAAGCAACTATGTAAAAGTAAGCAGTACACTGTAAAACATATAAAGAAAGCAAGTAAATGTTTAAGTTTCTAAACAGAATAATGAAGAAGGTTAGGGAAACGGTTCATTTAATTCTTTCCTCAAGTAACAATACTTCCTATATCAATTCAACAGAAATCAATCAATTAGAGATAGAATTCGTGATACCGAAGACTAATCCTATTCCTAGGTCTTTAGTCCCTTTGAATTGCTCCTATAATCTCTAATCCCTTAGATGAAGATAGAAAGTAATTCAAGAAGCGAAACAGATGAATTCCTAACATCTCATAGCATACAAGTTCTATCCCTAGACTCATGCATAACTATAGTGATCTACTTCCTCTCCTAATTCAACTATCAATCTTCCAATTGTATAATTGAAACGAGAAACAAATCCTTAAGGAACAGTTCAATCCAATCCAAACACCAATATTCCTATCATCTATTTGAATTTCATGAATTAACCTTAAGAATTAACAATAAGCAAGAAGAGATCAATCAATTGAAAGAAATTACACTTGAATTAACATGAGGAAATCATTACAAGAGTTACAGAACCAAAATCCCCAATCCCTAACCTAAAGATCTAGCCTAACATGGAAATGAGAAATGGAAGAAGAGAAAGGAAATTCAAACACAAGATTGACTCCATGAATGCTTGATTCTTGCTTCCACAAGCTCACAAACTTCAGAAATCTTCTCAGTTTGGTGGAGGATGAGGAGAGGAACGAGGTAGGAGAAGAGAGAATCGTGAGAGATAGCGTGTAGAAGAAGAATGAATTCAACTCCCCTCATTTCGCGCCCAAAAGTCCTATATATACTGGAATATTTGCGCCCCACTCTTAGTGGATTTGCGCCTGGGCGCACCTTGGCAGAGAAGAAGACTGATTTGCGCCTTGCATGAGCTTCATTTGTGCCCCAGCGCACCTTGTCAGCAAGGGAAGCATGCATTTGCGCCTCGGTTGGGCCTTGGTTTGCGCCCTGGCGCATTTGGACAGTGAAGGGAGGAGATTTGCGCCCCAATTCAACATGGTTTGCGCCCTAGCGCACTTGGACAGCATGAGAAGGATGATTTGCGCCCTGGCCTGGCTTCATTTGCGCCTCGGCACAATTCTCCAGCAACAAAAGGTGATTTTTGCGCCCTGGCCTTCATGGTTTGCGCCCTGGCGCAATTCTCCAGCAAGGGGAGGGAGATTTGCGCCTCAGTACTTCATGGTTTGTCCTGTGTTGCGCCCTGACGCAAATGCTGGTCTTGTTTCCTTGACTTGAGCTTCCATTTCTCTTCTTCTTGATGTCTTGCACTCCAAGTCTTTATCTTGGGTCCATGAATTTTCATTCCAAGCTTCAATTTGTGTCTTCAATCCACTCCTTGCTCCTATCTCTTCTTCATTCTTTAAATGAACCTAGAAAATAATAGGAAAGAGATTAAAATGACTTAAAAACATAAGAAAACCTATAAAACTAATGAAACACCAAATCAAGGACTAATATTAAACAAACATGATATTTTCACTGTTTTCTTATCTAAACTATAACTAAACCTAGTAAAAATGGATGAAAATGGACTCAAAACACCTAGGAAAATATGTATAATCTGGCACTTATCACAACCCCAAACTTAAAGCTTTGCTTGTCCTCAAGCAAACCTAGAATTATGGTATAGCATTAACTCAAGGTCTATTCAGAATTCAATACACAACTTCTGACTCCTTAAGTCAACTCAAATCATCAATGAAAGTTGAGAAAACATGTGCTCAAAATAATGTCAAGTAATTGCACAATTCATCAAGCATAAGCAAGTAATCACAGATTGGCACTAAGAATGTAATTTAGCAATTATCAAGCAGTTCTCACAAGTCAAGTGTTTACACTCAATCTCTCAAGTGTTTGGGCTTGTGTTTTCTCTCAAGGTTACCAATCAAAGGTCATGTTACCATAGGCTTGCAATGACTCTCAAAATCTCCACCGCCTTCAAGTATGAGTTGGACAATCAAAAGGTCTTTTCATGGTTGTAATGGGGCTTAGGTAAAGGTGGGATAAAAGAGAAGGATACTGGCTAATAATTCCAAAAGAACTCAAGAGTAAAAGTTTAAAACTACATGATATGCGTGAAGTAATGATGGGAAGAAGGAAATAAAATTAAAGATAAGAAAGCAATGAAAATAAAGCAACAAAAATAACTAATGAGACCACCCTTGTTCTCTTTCCTTTTTTTTTTTATTTCTTTTCTTTTTGCTTTGAATTGGCATTTTCTTCTTAACTTGTTTTCTTTTGCTTTCTCTAGAGTTCTTTTCTTGTAACTTTTGGCATTTTCTTTTTCTTCCCCTTTTCTTTCTTTTTGCTTTTTCTAGAATTCTTTCCTTGTAAATCTTTGGGATTTTCTTCTTCCCTTTTTATACTCCTATTTTTCTCTTTATTTTTGCACTTTGTTTTTCTTAGTTGAGTCTCACTAATTACTAGAACAAGAAGGGAAAGAAGATAAAAGAAAAAAAAATTTTTTGCATGGTATGAATGAAAAGGGAGAATGCAAGTAGAATGCAATTATCTACTATTTACACAAATGCACTAGTACCCAGGATCAACACCTAATACTAAGTGATCCAACCCCAAACTTAGAAATTTGACTTGTCCTCAAGTCATAAGCCACACATAACCCAAAAATGTAACCCCAAACTTAAAATCAAAACCTATCATCTAAGTAAATACACCAATACTCTTAAAAGTTCCAATGGCAGGACAATTGGTTTTTCACTTATATAGGTTTGTAATGAGCTTAAATTCCAAGAAAGAAAAGGGTTAATTAAGGCTCAATGGGGCTTGCAAAGGAAAATTTCAGGGTTAAGGTTCATTTGGCCCAGAGATAAAAGAAGAAAATTGCCTTTATCATTTGTGTCCAAACCTACATGTATGCAATTTTGATCAAGAGCTAAAGCAAGTTCTGGAACAAGACACCTCAAATGGTAACCAGCACTCAAGAATCGAATCAGTTGGAAGCTCAATGTGCCTTTCTAGGATTAATGCATAATATTGCTAAATCACATTGGTCATGTCAAAATCTAGACACAATTTCATGCTAAATTTCTCATACAATTTCCCTCCAAATATTGAGAACTCATGCAACTTTGTCACCAAACATCAAGCTGAACCTAAGTGCCACAATTTGCATATATTATTCTTACTTAAACCATAAGATCATGTTATTCCAGGAAAATACTAAACAATGCTTCAAAATAGGGGGTATCTCTTAAACATAGAATTAATCAACAATTAGAACTAAGAGGTTAAGAATACTCCCCTTTGAAAACTAGCGTAGATGCCTAAGGAGCCCGCAGCAAGTGCCGCTTTTCCATGTCTTTCCAAAGGTGCCAAGCATCCAAAAATTCCAAATAACAAAACAAAAACTAACAGAATAGTAAAATAGTTACTTAATCTACATTAGCAACATATATATTTAAACAATCTCATTCATCATCATCATTTTCCTCATCATCTTGCTCAACATCACCTGCCTGTGCCTCTTCCTCTTCAGAGAATTCATCAAATTTCATCAAGTCTTCTATGAATTCAGCATTGAAGGCTTCTAGTGGTACCAAATTTTCCACCGGCAAATTCATTTGTGAAGCCACTGTTCTCAGGAGGGGTTCCATTGCAATACATGCCTTTGTGCCTTCATGAACCCTGCGGATATTCTCTTGAACCACTCTCAAGTGGCGCAATATCTTCTCTTGTTTGGCATCCGAAGCATTGGAGGAGCTAGAAGGAACGGAGGTAGTGGGATCATGTGAGGTGCTAGCTATCTTGGACTTACCCTTTGAAACCTTTGTGGTGTTGGCATCTTGAGAAGCACTTGTTGCTGGTATCGGTCTTCCTCTGGATACTCCTAGAGTAACATTTAAGTCCAAGGTCGAACCAGCCTTCATAGGAGTTAAGCCTTCACATGACACTCCAGCATCAATACAAAGCTGTGTAATGATACTTGCATATGACAAGGAACCCTTGTTCTGTTTGTGGAGTGCACGAATCTCCTTAGCAATGGTTAGACCAACATTAATATACTCTTCATTCATCAGAGTGTAAAGGCACCATACCCTCTTCTTTGTTATGGAAGATTTGTGCTGAATTGGCAATAGAATTCCAGAAACAAATGCCCACCAAATCTTAGCTTTAAGACACAAGGATGAAGTCTTCAAATGTCTAACACCATTGTTGCGCCATTCGCTTTCTTTCCAATCCCCTTGTCCTTCACATAATACCTCCTCTACAATATTGGGCTCAGCCTTACATGGAGCTCGGTGCTCAAAAGCACAATGCCTTGAATCGGAGAACGGAATCAAGAGCAGTGAATTTATGGCCTGCGGTGAGAATAATACTTGCTTCCCACGGACATATGATGTGTATAGTTCTGCATCATCCCCCATGGTCAAATTGGCATAGAACTTTAGAACAATGTCTTGATATGCCGGGAACGTCAAAGTGGCCAATCTATTCCATTTTCTACTTGTAATCTCTTTGCATACCTCTTTACAAATGGAACGATTTGATGGCTGATCATTCCCTTCATTTATGAATTGACTTGGACTGATATTAAACTTCCGCTCCACTAACACTGTGCGTGTTGCAAACCGGGACACAAAAGCCTCTTCATGCGTCAAAGACCGAAATCTATGTGCATCAAAAGTGGGGCTTTCCGGTTCTTGTGTTGCGGTAGTTTTGCCCCTCTTTGTAGCTTTTTTCTTCTCTTGACATTGTGACTTAGAGGCCCTATGCTTAGTTCTGGGTACTCTTGAAGAAAATGCAGCTAGCGTCTCTTCAGTTGACATGGTTATCTCTTTGCAAATGAACCTTTACCACTAAAAGTAATAGAGAAAATTATGATTGCCTCAAGATAACAAAGAACACCATAAAGAGCATGTATTGTCATCAAGAAATTGCAATGAAAAGAGAGAGCAAAATGGAATTACCAAGGGAAACATATAAGCAAATATAATGTGGCCATGCTTACTAGAGTTGCTCATGTAAAACACACTCAAAATTTCATTGAGGAATTTTATCAAACACCATGCAAGCATGAATGAGCATAGAACAACCCTTTCTAATTGCTTTGTACAATGAATTTCCAAGACAATCACCATTATTTACTTACAAACAATCATTCATATTTCTCTAAAAACAACAAAACAAGGCCATGCATCATCATGAAATTAAGAAACTCAACATTCGTACATAGCATAGTAAGGTTCGCACAAGACAAAATTGAACCCCTATTCCAATGATTCATGTTAAGGAAATGCAATTGGAGCTTAGAGAATGAAGGGAACAATTAATAATCAGAGGATGGATGGGCGTACCTTGTATGAGCTCAATAGATTTGAATGCACAAAATGAAAAGATGTTGCAAATGTTGAACAATGTAGAATGAGATGAAGAAATTATTTAAGGGTTACTAGTGATGTGAGATGGTAGGAGTGTGAAGTAATTAAGAGTGGGAATACCTAGCTCTTTTAAGATTTCTCAAGCACCTAAGTGAGTGAAGTGAGTTGCAATGAAAAGGGGAGATAGCCACGCCCCCTTTTGTGCCTTGGCGCAAGCTTTGCGCCCCACTACCTAAGGAGTGAAGATAGCGCGTCTTGGCCGAGAGGAGAGAGCAACTTGCGCTTTACTCTTGTGCCTTGGCGCAGCTTTGCGCCTTGCTCTTCATGAAATTTGCGCTGCGGCGCGTCTTGGCAGAGAACATTGATGATGTGCGCCTTGTTCCTCCATTGTTTTGCGCCGGGGCGCATTTGTCCAGCAAGGATTCACCAATTGCGCCTTGCTTCTCTATTGATTTGCGTCGGGGCGCATTTGTCCAGCAAGGATTCACCAATTGCGCCTTGCTTCTCCCTTCACTTGCGCCGAGGTGCATTTTGGCAGAGAGTGAGGGTGATTTGCGCCCCATTCTTAAGTGAATTTTGCGTTGGGGCGTGTTTAACAGAGTAGCATATGCTTTTGCGCCCCACCTTCACACATAATTACGCCTGGGCGCATCTTGACAAAGAGTGTCAATTAATTGCGCCTTGCTCCTAGCTCAATTGCGCCTGGGCGTGTTTTGTCAGCAGGGGAAGTTAAATTGTACCTTCCTCTTTACTTCACTCAAGCTTGTGCTCACACTCTAAGTCATGGCGCCTCAAAATTCCCAACAAAATTACTACATCTCCCATCCTTCTCTTATTTCTTATGAATTCACCATTACATTTCTATCTAACTTCAAATTTTATTTTTATTATTGACAAATATGCAATTAAACTACAAATTCTACAGAATTGACAATCCTATCTATAACAAGAAGACTATCTACAGCTTTTCCTAATCTCATGGGTTGCCTCCCATCAAACACTTCTTTAACGTCATTAGCTTGACGTGTAATTTGACCCTGTGAAGGAGGGTCCTAAAGATCAATAGAGACCTTCTCTTTTACAACCTTGTCTCCCAAGTAAGGTTTCACCCTTTGATAGTTCACTTTAAATTCCCTAGATTTATCAAGGTCTTCCAAAGTAATGGCACCATGGGGAAATACTTCTTTCACAGTAAAGGGACCAGACCATCTAGATTTGAGTTTTCCCGGGAACAACCTTAGCCTAGAATTGTAAAGCAAAACTAGTTGTCCCGGGTGAAACTCTCTTCTTCTAAGCTTACGATCATGCCATAATTTTGTTCTTTCTTTATAGATCTTGGCATTCTCATATGCTCGAAGTCTCAATTCTTCCAGCTCATGGAGCTGATCAAGTCTCTTTTCACCACCTGAAGTGGAATCAGAGTTCAGATACTTTAGGGCCCAGTATGCCCTGTGTTCCTGCTCAACAGGCAAGTGGCATGCCTTTCCATACACCAGCTGGAATGGTGTCATGCCAATGGGAGTTTTATATGCTGTCCTATATGTCCAAAGAGCATCATTTAATCGTTTAGACCAATCCTTGCGGGACAGATTCACAGTTCGCTCTAAAATTTTTTTAATCTCCCTATTAACTATCTCAGCTTGCCCACTGGTTTGAGGGTGATATGGTGTTGCAATTTTGTGCTTCACCCCCAATCTCTTAACAACTCTTTCCAAATTTTTATTGCAGAAATGGCTTCCACCGTCAGTGATGAAAGCTCTAGGTACCCCAAATCTAGAAAAAATATTTCTATGAATAAAGGCATCTACTATCCTAGAGTCATTAGTTGAGGTAGAAATGGCTTCCACCCACTTAGACACATAATCTACAGCAACTAGGATGTAAGTGTGGGAGAACGAGGGAGGAAATGGTCCCATGAAATCCATCCCCCACACATCAAAAACCTCTATCTCTAAAATGTTGTTCAAGGGTCCCTCATCTCTCTTAGAAATATTTCCACTTCTTTGGCACCTGTCACAGGTTTTCACAAAAGTTTTAGCATCTTTGAAAATGGATGGCCAATACAAACCACTTTGCAAAACTTTTTTAGCTGTTCTTTCCCCATTAAAATGGCCTCCACTAGGGGAAGCATGACAGTGCCAAAGAACAGAATTGATCTCTTCCTCAGGGATACACCTCCTAAGGAGTCCATCTACACCCCATTTGAAAAGAAATGGCTCATCCCATACATAGTATTTTGCATCAGAAAACAGTTTTTTTCTTTGTTGATGAGACCAGCCAGGGGGAATATAGTTAGACACCTTAAAGTTCACGATATCGCTGAACCAAGGAGCATCAGAAATACCAAAGAGTGTTTCATCTGGGAAGGTTTCAGAAATTGGGATATTACAACCTTCTATCTCAGCATGAGGTAACCGTGATAAGTGATATGCCACTAGGTTCTCTCTTCCTTTTTTATCTCTTATTTCAATGTCAAATTCTTGTAGAAGGAGAACCCAGCGGATCAATCTTGGTTTACTCTCTTGCTTCGATAGAAGGTATTTCAAGGCCGCATGATCAGTGTAAACTACAATCTTTGAGCCAATGAGATAAGGACGAAACTTGTTCAGAGCAAACACTATGGCTAGCAATTCTTTTTCTGTTGTTGAGTAATTAACTTGAGCACTGTCAAGAACTCTACTAGCATAATATATAACTCTTACAAGTTTTTCCTTCCTTTGTCCTAATACAGCTCCTATAGCATAATCACTTGCATCACACATGATCTCAAAAGGTAAACTCCAATCTGGAGCAGTTATGATAGGAGCTGATGTTAACTTTTCTTTCAAAGTCTCAAAGGCTTTTAGGCAGGCCTCATCAAAATTAAAAGTCACTTCCTTAACCAGCAATTCACACAATGGTTTTGCAATCTTTGAAAAATCCTGGATAAATCTTCGGTAAAAATCAGCGTGACCTAAGAAACTACGCACTCCTTTCACATTAACTGGAGGAGGCAGTTTCTCAATCACTTCGATTTTTGCTCTGTCCACTTCTATGCCATTAAAAGAGATTTTGTGTCCTAAAACGATCCCTTCCTTAACCATGAAATGACATTTTCCCAGTTCAAAACAAGGTTGGTTTCTTGACATCATTTTAACACACAAGCCAAATTTTCCAAATAGTTTTCAAAAGTGGAACCGAACACTGAAAAATCATCCATGAAAATTTCAATGAATTTTTCTACCATATCACCAAAAATGGCCATCATACAGCGTTGAAAGGTTGCTGGTGCATTACATAAACCAAATGGCATCCACCGGTATGCAAAGATCCCATAAGGACAAGTGAAAGCAGTTTTTTCTTGATCCTTAGGGTCTACAACAATTTGATTATACCCAAAGTATCCATCCAGAAAACAGTAATAAGCATGACCAGCCAGCCTCTCAAGCATTTGGTCCATAAAAGGCAAAGGAAAGTGATCTTTTCTAGTGAACTCATTCAGCCTCCTATAATCTATGCACATTCTCCACCCAGTCACTGTCCTGGTGGGAATTAACTCATTCCTCTCATTTGCAATTACAGTCATGCCTCCCTTTTTGGGAACTACTTGCACTGGACTTACCCAAGAACTATCCGAAATGGGATAGATAATTCCAGCATCAAGTAGTTTGAGGACTTCCTTGTGTACAACCTCCTTCATAGTAGGATTTAAACGTCTTTGAGGTTGTATCACAGGTTTAAAATTATCCTCAACCAGAATTTTGTGCATGCAAAATGAGGGACTAATACCTTTCAAATCGGAAATTTTCCACCCAATTGCAGATTTATGCTCTTTGAGAATCTTAAGCAGCTTGTCCTCTTCTCTTTTTTCTAAAGAATTGCTTATGACCACTGGGAAGGTATCATTTTTTCCAAGAAAAACATATCGAAGATGAGAGGGAAGCTGCTTAAGTTCACACTTGGGTTCAGTTTCGATTTTTTCATCCACCTTAAGTGTTTCCTCTAATGGTTCAATACATGATGGTAATGAAGTGTTGGTTTCTACAAGAGCTACGAAATCCTTAACTTCTTGTTTTTCATTTTCAAAACTTGAGGTAACAGAAATTTCCTCATCCACTTTGAAGTCAAAAATTTCGTTCTCAAAAACGCTTTCCACTATGGGATCCAACACGTCAACCATCATGCATTGAGACTTTTCAGCAGGGAATTTCATTGCATCAAATATATTAAATGATACCTTCTCTTCATCTACCCTTAAAATGAGCTCGCCTTGTGCCACATCAATGAGCACTCTTCCTGTGGCTAAGAATGGCCGTCCTAAGATAATTGGAACCTCTTCGTCAGCTTCCATCTCCAGCACCACAAAATCAACAGGGAACACGAACTTGTCTACTTTTACTAGGAGGTCTTCCACTACTCCGTAAGGACGTTTGGTGGAACGATCTGCTAGTTGCAGTGTCATCATTGTGGGCTGAATGTCCTGTATGTTCAGTTTCTGCAAAACAGAAAGAGGCATCAAATTGATACTAGCTCCCAAATCAATCAAGGCCTTACCTATTGGCACTTCGCCTATGGAACAAGGAATGGTGAAGGGTCCTCTATCCCTCCGTTTCTGAGGTAGCTTTCGCTGAATGATGGCACTGCATTCTTCTGTCATTGTTACTGTCTCATCATCCAGGAGCATCCTTTTGTTTGATAGGATTTCCTTCATAAATTTAGCATAGGAAGGCATCTTCTGCAGTGCTTCAGAAAATGGAATGTTAATTCTCAAACTCTTCAATATGTCAAAGAATTTGGAGAACTGCTTGTCATCATTGGCCTTCTTTACTCTTTGTGGATAGGGAAGCTTGTAGGGAGAGATGTGATCATGCTGACCAACCTTTTCTATGATTTACCTCTTTGTTTTTCTAGGCGAGTCTTTCACCTCAGTAAGAACTGTAGGCAAAGGTGTTTGCCTTTCATTCTTTGGTTCATTTCTTTCTTCCACTTTATCTTCTTTCAGCTCCTCATCTTCCTTCCCCAACACTTTACCACTTCTTATGGTAATTGCCTTGCACTGCTCCTTTGGGTTCACTATGGTGTCACTTGGTAGATTCCCTTGGTTTCTTTCCGAAAGTTGCTTAGAGAGCTGACCAATCTGTGATTCCAGGTTCCTAATGGAGGCCTCTTGATTTGTAAACATTGATTCAATCCTTTGCATAAAAGACATGAACATATTTTCTAAATTTGAAGAGCCTTCTCTAGGAGCAGAATTCACATTGGAACCTGTTGGAGCATTTCTATATTGGTTGGGTGGAAATTTAGGATGGTTTGAGTTGAAAGGTAGATTGGATGGTTGGTTTTGGGAAAAATGTTGGTTAGATTGAGAAGTTTGGTTTTGATGCTGGTTGAAATTTTGGTTATAAGGCAGGTTTGGGTTGAATGGTTTAGGATTGAAAGGTGGTTTAAAATTCTGGTCATATGAGGAAGAGTTAGGTTGCAGAAAATTGTTGCTCCTATATGACAGATTTGGATGGTTTCTTTGGTGAGGATTATAAGTGTTTGTGTTGGAATAGGTGTTACCTTGAGGATTTCCCATGTAATTCACTTGAGCTTGCTCCTCAATGTTCATACCTGAGCCGTCACAAAATTCAACTTCATGTCCTCCTCCACAGTAATCACAGATGACTGGAGGTGCTTGAATAGCATTGAGCTGAACCACTTGAAGTTGCTTCATAATTTGGTCCATCTTTTGGGTCATTAGCTTGTTTTGAGCTAACAGAGCATCATTAGCCCCAAGCACAATTACTCCTCTTCTCTCGCCATAAAAATCACTAGGAGCATCATATCTATTTGAGGCCATAGTCTCAATAATCAATCTTGCTTCATTTGCATCCTTCTTCCTTAGTGAACCTCCAACAGAAGCATCCATTAGCAGTCTTGTATGCGATCTAAGTCCATTGTAAAAGATATGGACTTGTTGAAGATCAGAAAATCCATGGTGAGGGCACCTTCTCAGTAAGGATTTGAATCTCCTCCATGCCTCACTAATAGATTCTCCATCTTTCCGTTTGAAGCAAGAAATCTCTGCTCTGAAATAGTTGTATTTTTATGGCGGAAAATATTGAGCAAGAAAAGTGTTCACCAAGTCCTCCCATGCAGTAAAATATCCATGAGGAAAACTCTGGAGCCACATCTTAGCTTCTCCTTTAAGAGAGAATTCAAATAACTTCAGCCGAATTGCATCATCCGACACTCCGTTCATCTTGATTGTACCACAAATCTGTAGAAAATTATGCACATGTTGATTTGGATCCTCCTCTTCCAGACCTCCAAATTGCTCCTGCCTTACTAGTTGAGTAAGAGCAGGTTTGATCTCAAAATTGCTGGCTACGACAATAGGTGGTGCAATACTTGATCCACAGCCCAGAGCATTCAGAGTGTACAACTCCTCAAGTGTCATGCGTCTTTGGTTATCCATAATTTCTGGAGAATTTTCTGTTCTGTTTTCCTTGTTCTCTTTATTCTCTTTATTGGCCTTCAAATTCCTCCTACAAAGCCTTTCAACTTCTGGTTCAAACAAAAGGTTAATTTCCTTGTTTCTTCGCATAAACTAAAATATAGCGAAAACAGGAAACACCAGAAACAGAGTGAAAAAATATACAAGTATTTAAAAAGAAAAAAACAAAACAAAACAAAACAAGAATGGCTATGAACAGATGAGTAAAGTAAAAAAAAAATAAAATAAAATGTCCTAAGTAGTGAGCATGTCAAGACTATCGATATTCACTCAATAGTCCCTGGCAACGGCGCCATAAACTTGTTGACATTTTATTTCAGTCACACTACGTCAAGTGTACCGGTCGTTACAAGTTTAGAAAAGATGAGATAAGGTTGTCGAACCACAGAGACTAGTTGATGAATTACCGATTACTTAACATGCTTCTCTATTAGGATGAATCGATGAATTAATCATTTGTGTAAAACTAAGCAACTATGTAAAAGTAAGCAGTACACTGTAAAACATATAAAGAAAGCAAGAAAATGTTTAAGTTTCTAAACAGAATAATGAAGAAGGTTAGGGAAACGGTTCATTTAATTCTTTCCTCAAGTAACAATACTTCCTATATCAATTCAACAGAAATCAATCAATTAGAGATAGAATTCGTGATACCGAAGACTAATCCTATTCCTAGGTCTTTAGTCCCTTTGAATTGCTCCTATAATCTCTAATCCCTTAGATTAAGATAGAAAGTAATTCAAGAAGCGAAACAGATGAATTCCTAACATCTCATAGCATACAAGTTCTATCCTTAGACTCATGCATAGCTATAGTGATCTACTTCCTCTCTTAATTCAACTATCAATCTTCCAATTGTATAATTGAAACGAGAAACAAATCCTTAAGGAACAGTTCAATCCAATCCAAACACCAATATTCCTATCATCTATTTGAATTTCATGAATTAACCTTAAGAATTAACAATAAGCAAGAAGAGATCAATCAATTGAAAGAAATTACACTTGAATTAACATGAGGAAATCATTACAAGAGTTACAGAACCAAAATCCCCAATCCCTAACCTAAAGATCTAGCCTAACATGGAAATGAGAAATGGAAGAAGAGAAAGGAAATTCAAACACAAGGTTGACTCCATGAATGCTTGATTCTTGCTTCCACAAGCTCACAAGCTTCAGAAATCTTCTTAGTTTGGTGGAGGATGAGGTTTGGTGGAGGATGAGGAGAGGAACGAGGTAGGAGAAGAGAGAATCGTGAGAGATAGCGTGTAGAAGAAGAATGAATTCAACTCCCCTCATTTCGCGCCCAAAAGTCCTATATATACTGCAATATTTGCGACTCACTCTTAGTGGATTTGCGCCTGGGCGCACCTTGGCAGAGAAGAAGACTGATTTGCGCTTTGCATGAGCTTCATTTGCGCCCCAGCGCACCTTGTCAGCAAGGGAAGCATGCATTTGCGCCTCGGTTGGGCCCTGGTTTGCGCCCTGGCGCATTTGGACAGTGAAGGGAGGAGATTTGCGCCCCAGTTCAACATGGTTTGCGCCCTAGCGCACTTGGACAACATGAGAAGGATGATTTTGCACCCTGGCCTGGCTTCATTTGCGCCTCGGCGCAATTCTCCAGCAAGGGAAGGTGATTTTTGCGCCCTGGCCTTCATGGTTTGCGCCCTGGCGCAATTCTCCAGCAAGGGGAGGGAGATTTGCGCCTCAGTACTTCATGGTTTGTCCTGTGTTGCGCCCTGGCGCAAATGCTGGTCTTGTTTCCTTGACTTGAGCTTCCATTTCTCTTCTTCTTGATGTCTTGCACTCCAAGTCTTTATCTTGGGTCCATGAATTTTCATTCCAAGCTTCAATTTGTGTCTTCAATCCACTCCTTGCTCCTATCTCTTCTTCATTCTTTAAATGAACCTAGAAAATAACAGGAAAGAGATTAAAATGACTTAAAAACACAAGAAAAACCTATAAAACTAATGAAACACCAAATCAAGGACTAATATTAAACAAACATGATATTTTCACTGTTTTCTTATCTAAACTATAACTAAACCTAGTAAAAATTGATGAAAATGGACTCAAAACACCTAGGAAAATATGTATAATCTGGCACTTATCATTAGGTCACGCCGGTTTCTACCGAAGGTTTATCCAAGATTTTTCAAAAATTTCGAAACCACTGTGTGATTTATTGGTAAAGGAAGTGACTTTTAATTTTGATGAAGCTTGCCTGGAAGCCTTTGAAACTTTGAAAGAAAAATTAACATCGGATCCTATCATAACTACTCCAGATTGGAGTTTACCTTTTGAAATCATGTGTGACTCAAGTGACTATGCTATAGGAGCCGTATTAGGACAAAGAAAGGAAAAATTTGTAAGAGTCATATATTATGCTAGTAGAGTGCTTGAAAGTGCTCAAGTCAATTATTCAACAACAGAAAAAGAATTGCTAGCCATAGTATTTGCTCTTAACAAATTTCGTCCTTATCTCATTGGGTCAAAAATTGTTGTATACACCGGTCATGCGGCTTTGAAATACCTTCTAACGAAACATGAGAATAATCCAAGGCTGATTCGCTGGGTTCTTCTCTTACAATAGTTTGACATTGAAATAAAAGATAAAAAGGGAAGAGAGAACCTGGTGGCGGATCACTTATCGAGGTTACCTCATGACGAAATAGAAGATTGTGATATTCCCATTTCTGAAACATTCCCAGATGAAACCTTATTTGGTATTTCTGATGCTCCTTGGTTCAGCGATATTGCGAACTTTAAGGTGTCTAACTATATCCCCCCTGGATGGTCTCACCAACAAAGAAAAAAACTATTTTCTGATGCAAAATACTATGTATGGGATGAGCCATTTCTTTTCAAATAGGGTATAGATGGAATCCTTAGGAGGTGTATTCCCGAAGAAGAGGTTAGTTCTGTTCTTTGGCACTGTCATACCTCTCCTAGTGGAGGCCATTTTAATGGGGAAAGAACAGCTAAAAAGGTTTTGCAAAGTGGTTTGTATTGGCCGTCCATTTTTAGAGATGCTAAAACTTTTGTGAAAACCTATGACAGGTGCCAAAGGAGTGGAAACATTTCTAAGAGAGATGAGGGACCTTTGAATAATATTTTAGAGGTAGAGGTTTTCGATGTGTGGGGGATGGATTTCATGGGACCATTTCCTCCCTCATTCTCCCACACTTACATCCTAGTTGCTGTAGATTACGTGTCTAAATGAGTGGAAGCCATTTCTACCCCAACTAATGATTCTAGGATTGTTGATGCCTTTATCCACAGAAACATTTTTTCTAGGTTTGGAGTACCTAGGACTTTCATCACTGATGGTGGAAGCCATTTCTGTAACAAATTTGGAGAGAGTTCTTAAGAGACTTGGGGTGAAGCACAAAATTGCAACACCATATCACCCTCAAACCAGTGGGCAAGTAGAGTTAGTTAATAGGGAGATTAAGAAAATCCTAGAGAGGACTGTGAATCTTTCCCGCAAGGATTGGTCAAAACGATTAAATGATGCTCTTTGGGCATATAGAATAGCATACAAAACTCCCATCGGCATTGTAACACCCCCCTCTTATTTACTTATTTTACTTATATTTTGTAATTTAAAGTGGTTAATGATATAGTAGATAAAAGAGAGATTTAGAAAACAACACTTTTATTACATAGGTTTTAAAGTTCATTACAACCAGATTACATAACTTTGTCCTATTATTATTTTACATAACTACCTTTCTACTACCTTAGAACATTTACTCAACACTTTTACATGCAAAACATAGCAAGCATCTTCACAACAAGATAGTAGTAACAACCATTGCGAAACAGTGACAACTTCTCAATCCTGCAAATCTGTAAAAATAGAATTGCAAGGGTGAGCTTTCCTTAATCCTCAAATAATTTTAGTTATAGTAAAACTTTTGAAAATAAGGAAAAATATTCATAAAACCAATATTCTTTAATATTCTTCAATTTCTTTAAAAATAGTAATTTATTGATATAAAACCTGTGTCCAAACCATTAATTCAATTCACAAGGTAAAACCACCAATCAACCATAAAACGAATCAGTAATTTATCACAATAATCATGTATTCAATCAAAACACATAATCACTATTGCATGCTCTTATTCCTATATGATGCATGTATCCTCACGATGTACTTTCCCTATTTACTCAACATGCAATGTGGTGCCATCCACTGAAAATAGCCTGGGGCATCTGGTCCTCAGTGTCCGGCAGGACCTCCCCCGCAACATGTGATCATCATGAGCAGGGCAATTTCCCCACCAAGAGAACCCCCTCTAGTCCACGGTATTCCACTCACACAGACGGGAATCCGTAACTTACGGACTTGGTCTACTACTATCCAGTCATCATGCAACATGCTCTAGGACCTTGAATTGTATAATGACCTTTATCACATTTTAAATCTTGACCTCTTTACTAGGTCATATTCATTTCAAAACCTTCTAAGCATTGCCTATTCACCAAGCAATCTTAGAATATTGCCTCTCCACTAGGCATTTCAAATCGGTCATTAAGCAATTCAAGTCCATCACCAATTTCTTGCAACCATGCATGTCTCAAAACCAGACAAATTTCGATATGAAATCAACACGAAGAAACACCAATAATCACCAATAAATCAAGAAATCAAGAAACAAGAAACACCAAGAATTATCAAGGAAACATCAAGAACCAATAAACAGTAACACACTTTTCCTCGTAACAAGAATAATTCTATTCTGATGTGGAAGATCGGACAAAACCGCAACCACAGAGCATACTAAGAATTATCTTCGCACCTTAGTATCCGAAAAACTAACGAAATATAATGAAAGTAACAACAAAACAAAGAATGGAAGAGTAGGATAAGGACAGCTCCCCTTACAGGTTTCTCTTAGCTTCCTATACTCTTCCTCTACTTACTTGCTCCTCTTTTAGATATATTTCTTCCTAAGAGAGAGCTTGAGAGAATATAGAAATGTTCTTTGGTTTGTTTTCTCATCTGAAATCCCTAGGCCCTATTTATAGAATTCCCAAGGTACTATTTGCTACAGAATATTCTACAGAATATAGAATATTCCACAGAATATTCCACAGAATATTCCACAGAATATTCTACTACAGTAATTTTACTATTTACCTCAGTGATTTTACTATTTACCTCAGTGATTTTATTATTTACTACAATAATTTTACTTTTTACCACAGTAATTTTATCACAGTAAATTTACTATTTACCATAGTAATTTTACTATTTACCACAGTAATTTTATTATTTACCACAGTAATTTACTATTTGTACAGTAATTAACTATTTGCACAGTAATTTACTATTTACACAGTAATTTACTATTTACTACAGTAATTTCAAAAATTCATAATTTTTAATTATTTTTATATTTCTCTCTGTTATAAAAACCTCTCTTAAACTATATTTAAGTTTTTGGGATGTTACAATACTCCCCTCCTTTTTTAAAAAATTTCGTCCTCGAAATTTACCTTTATTGGAATAATTCAGGGTAGCTGCTTTTCACTTGATCTTCCAATTCCCATGTAACCTCTTCACTTTCTCCGTTTTTCCAAATAACCTTGACCAAGGGAATTTCTCTTCCTCTCAGGAACTTGATCCTCTTATCCTCGATCTTTAAAGGTCGGGTTTCAAACGTGAGGTTTTCTTTTACTTGAACATCGTCAAGTTCCACCACATGTGAAGGATCATGGATATACTTTTTCAATTGAGATATATGAAAGACATTATGAAGATTTGATAGAGTAGGTGGTAATGCAATTTGATAGGCTACGGGTCCAACCTTTTTGAGAATTTGGAAAGGTCCTATGAAACGAGGTGTGAGTTTGAGGGATTTGAGAGCCCTGCCAACTCCAGTCCAAGGTGTTACTTTTACGAATACATGATCCCCCTCTTCGAACTCAAGGTCCTTTCTTCGATTATCATAGTAGCATTTTTGCCTATTTTGTCGCTTTCTCATCTTCT
Organism: Hylodesmum podocarpum; assembly: GCA_026586105.1. Classification (NCBI taxonomy): domain Eukaryota; kingdom Viridiplantae; phylum Streptophyta; class Magnoliopsida; order Fabales; family Fabaceae; genus Hylodesmum; species Hylodesmum podocarpum. The sequence goes on from JALJEV010001367.1 coordinate 147,072, forward strand.
CTTGGATTAGTTTAATCTTTTCGGTAGTTTGTTGTATTATTTCAGGTCCTAAGGTTATGTGCTCTTCAGGCTCTACCCAGCATAAAGGTGTCCTACATCTTCTTCCATATAATGCCTCATATGGGGCCATTCCAATTGAAGAGTGGTAACTATTATTATATGTGAATTCTATTAAGGGTAGATGACTATCCCAATTTCCTTTATATTCCAAAATACATGCCCTTAATAAATCTTCTAGGGATTGAATAGTTCTTTCAGTTTGTCCATCTGTTTGAGGGTGATATGCAGAACTTAGTTTTAGCCTTGTTCCTAATGCTTCCTGCAAACTTTCCCAAAATCTAGAAGTGAATCTAGGATCTCTATCTGAAACTATGCTTGTGGGTACACCATGTAATCGTACTATTTCACTTATATATAAATTGGCTAGTTTTTCTAATGAATACCTTACATTAATTGGGATAAAATGAGCGGATTTGGTTAACCTATCTACTATTACCCAAGTAGAATCTGTTCTTTTTGAAGTTCTTGGTAATCCTACTACAAAATCCATAGAGATACTATCCCACTTCCATTGCGGTATTTCTAAGGGTTGCAACATTCCTGAAGGTTTTTGGTGTTCGATTTTAGCCTTTTGACATACCAAGCATGCATATACAAATTCGTTCACTTCTTTCTTCATTTTAGGCCACCAAAACAGGTCTTGGTCCTTATACATCTTGGTGGCACCAGGGTGAATACTAAGCTTACTTTTATGTCCTTCCTCTAAGATTACCTTCTTAAGTTCCAATATATTAGGTATGCATATTCTATTTTGAAATCTTAAAATTCCATCAACTCCAATATTGAAGTTACTATTTTCTCCTTTTCTTATGGCTTCAATCTGATTATTAAGAAAAGGATCCATTTCTTGTTTCTGTCTTATTTCATTCATAAATTCATTAGTTATTCTTAAGGCTCTTAACTTAATACTAACAGGAGTAAACTCACATGCAAGGTTGAAGTTCCTAAATTGATCTATTAAATCCATCTCTTTAACCATTAAACTTGATATTGCTATGGTCTTTCTACTTAATGCATCAGCTACTACATTTGCTTTGCCTGGATGGTACTTAAGATCAAAATCATAATCTTTTAAAAATTCCATCCACCTTCTTTGTCTCATGTTTAACTCCTTTTGGCTAAATAAATACTTAAGGCTTTTGTGATCACTAAATACCTCAAATCTTGTTCCAAAAAGATAGTGTCGCCATATTTTAAGCGTAAATACTACTTTGCAGACTAGTTCTAGGTCATGGGTTGGGTAGTTCCTTTCATGGTTTTTCAATTGTCTTGATGCATAGGCTACCACTTTTCCTCCTTGCATTAGCACTCCTCCTAAACCTAGTTTAGAGGCATCACAATAGACTTCAAACGATTGATTGGGTTTGGTAGGGTCAAACAGAGCGATAGTTAGTTTTTTTCTTAAGGGTTTGGAAACTTTGTTCACGGTCGTTATTCCATACAAAAGCTTGGCCTTTTCTAGTTAAGGTTGTGAGAGGCAAAGCTATCTTGGAGAAATCTTTTATAAATCTTCTATAATATCCAGCTAATCTAGAAAACTCTTTATTTTGTCACATTTTTTGGTCTTTCCCATTTTAAAACCGCGTCTACTTTATGTGGATCTACCGCAATTCCTCCTTGTGATATTACATGTCCTAGGAAACTAACTTCTTCTAACCAAAATTCACATTTGGACCATTTCGCATATAAATTGTTGATCTTTCAAGATTTGTAATACCACTCTAAGGTGTTTAGCATGTTCCTCTTTGGTTCTTGAGTATACCAAAATGTCATCTATAAATACTACCACAAATTTATCCAAGTATGGTTGAAATATCCTATTCATGTAATCCATAAATACATGGGTGCATTAGTTACGCCAAAGGGCATAACCATGTACTCATAGTGTCCATATCGAATCTTGGAAAGCCGTTTTAGGGATATCTTCACTTTTTTACCCTTATTTGGTGATATCCAGATCTTAGATCAATCTTACTAAATACACAAGCTCCTACTAGTTGGTCCATAAGATCATCTATCCTTGGTAAGGGGTACTTATTCTTAATGGTTACCTTATTTAGTTGTCTATAATCTACACAAAGTCTCATAGTTCCGTCTTTCTTCTTTACTAGAATACGGGTGCTCCCAAGGTGATACACTAGGTCTAATAAACTGTTTCTTCAATAGTTCTTCTATTTGTTTCTTTAGCTCCACTAATTCTAAGGGTGACATCCTATAGGGTGCAATAGAAATTGGTCAGATCCTGTATCGTCTATAGAAAATTCAACTTCCCTTTCGGGTGGTAGTTGGTTTACTTCTTGAGAAAATACCTCGAGAAATTCAGTACTACCTAGGTATATTATCGAATGTGACCTTTCGTTCCACTTCTAGGTTAGAAAGGATCATGTACACGTCATTATTTTTCTTTAAGTCCTTTTTACTTGGTTGGCGAGAGATTATCTCCATATCCCTACTTGCTTCAGGGTCAGAAAAGATTAAGGTTTTATCGAAGCAGTTTATAAGGACATGGTTGGAAGATAACCAGTCCATTCCAAGAATAATATCAATTTGTTTTAGTGGTAGACAAACCAAGTTGACTAGGAAAGTTTTGTTATTTAGTTCGGTTTGACAATACGAGAACGAGATGTAAGTAGTTGTAATCGACTCATTGGTAGGGGTAGTTATTATTAACTCAATGTTTAGAAGGGATAGTGGAAGTTGTAACCTTTTAGCACAGATCTAAAGATATAAAGGAATGAGTGGCTCTCGAGTCAAATAGTACAAGTAAAGGAATTCCACGTATGGAACACGTACCTTGTACAAGATCATTGGCATTCGAGGCCTCGGCTCCATTGAGGGTGAATACTCTTCCCACAGCCTTTGGTTTCCCTTGTTGATTGTTATTAGTGCCTTTAGCGCTTCCATTAGTTTCTTCTTTTAGTTGTGGGCAGTTCCTTTGGATGTGTCCTTTTTGGTTGCATTTGTAGCAGGTAATGTCCGATTTGGGGCATTGAGGGGAGATATGCCCAAACTCCCCACATTTGAAACATTTGGTTGGGGCTGGAAAGTTGCCACTTCCTCTTACTTTGTTATCCATTTTCATTTTAGGATGGGTATATGGCTTTCCTCTCTATCCTTGTTCCTTGTTTCTTATGGGTCCCCCATTATTCTTGCCTTTATAATAATTTCGCTTTAGCTCTAGAGTCTTCATCATATATTCTACACATATTTACTAAAATAGGGTATTGTCTAATACCCTGGTAGTTGATAGCTTGCTTGATCTCAGGTCGAAGTCCATTAAGAAATTTGACACATTTGGAGCTTTCCCCCTCCCTTCCTTGGTAATGTGGGAAATATCGTACCAATTCCTCAAACTTGACTGCGTATTCAGCCACAGTCATATTCCCTTGTTTAAGTTCCAAGAACTCCATTTCTTTTTTATTCTTAATGTCTTGGGGAAGTATTTCTCCAGGAACACTTTTTTGAAGATTTCCCAAGTTATGACTTGTCCATTAGTTTCTAAATCGACGGGTGTTTTCCCACCAATATCAAACTTCTTCTCACAAGATATAAGTTCCAAATGCTAGTTTTTGTTCTTCTGGACAAGTCGTAACTCGAAATATCTTTTCTATTTCCCTTATCCAACTTTGAGCACTATCTGGGTTGTAACCCCCATTAAAAGATGGTGGATTGTTCTTCAGGAAGTGATTCAGCCCTTGGTACTCTGCCCTTCCTCCGTTATTTCCTCGATTATGATTTTCTATAGCTCGAGCCAGAGCTTGTAAAGCTTCTGCTATAACTCTATCATTTCTTACCGCCATAACTTTTCTAATAAAAGTAGGGTATAGAATATCATAGAGTTAGTTTACATTCTATTCTAGACTAGGTGACTATTCAATCAATCAAAGCACACCGAATAATCAAACAAACACTCAAGCAAACAAACAATCATTCACACAACAAAAACATAGCAGACACATAACTCACAAGTCGAACTGGTTCGACCTTGCTCTGATACCACTAATGTAACACCCCCCTCTTATTTACTTATTTTACTTATATTTTGTAATTTAAAGTGGTTAATGATATAGTAGATAAAAGAGAGATTTAGAAAACAACACTTTTATTACATAGGTTTTAAAGTTCATTACAACCAGATTACATAACTTTGTCCTATTATTATTTTACATAACTACCTTTCTACTACCTTAGAACATTTACTCAACACTTTTACATGCAAAACATAGCAAGCATCTTCACAACAAGATAGTAGTAACAACCATTTAAAAAAGTGACAACTTCTCAATCAATCCCGCAAATCTGTAAAAATAGAATTGCAAGGGTGAGCTTTCCTTAATCCTCAAATAATTTTAATTATAGTAAAACTTTTGAAAATAAGGAAAAATATTCATAAAACCAATATTCTTTAATATTCTTCAATTTCTTTGAAAATAGTAATTTATTGATATAAAACCTGTGTCCAAACCATTAATTCAATTCACAAGGTAAAACCACCAATCAACCATAAAACGAATCAAGTAATTTATCACAATAATCATGTATTCAATCAAAACACATAATCACTATTGCATGCTCTTATTCCTATATGATGCATGTATCCTCACGATGTACTTTCCTATTTACTCAACATGCAATGTGGCGCCATCCATCGAAAATAGCCTGGGGCATCTGGTCCTCACATCCTCCGGATCCGGTGGTGGTAGACACCGTAATTGTCGAGTTCCCTCGGTGTCCGGCGGGACCTCCCCGCAACATGTGATCATCATGAGCGGGGCAATTTCCCCACCAAGAGAACCCCTCTAGTCCACGGTATTCCACTCACACAGACGGGAATCCGTAACTTACGGACTTGGTCTACTACTTTCCAGTCATCATGCAACATGCTCTAGGACCTTGAATTGTATAATGACCTTTATCACATTTTAAATCTTGACCTCTTTACTAGGTCATATTCATTTCAAAACCTTCTAAGCATTGCCTATTCACCAAGCAATCTTAGAATATTGCCTCTCCACTAGGCATTTCAAATCGGTCATTAAGCAATTCAAGTCCATCACCAATTTCATGCAACCATGCATGTCTCAAAACCAGACAAATTTCGATATGAAATCAACACGAAGAAACACCAATAATCACCAATAAATCAAGAAATCAAGAAACAAGAAACACCAAGAATTATCAAGGAAACATCAAGAACCAATAAACAAGATAACACACTTTTCCTCGTAACAAGAATAATTGTCTCGTTTCGATGTGGAAGATCGGACAAAACCGCAACCACGAGAAGCATACTAAGAATTATCTTCGCACCTTAGTATCCGAAAAACTAACGAAATATAATGAAAGTAACAACAAAACAAAGAATAGAAGAGTAGGATAAGGACAGCTCCCCTTACAGGTTTCTCTCAGCTTCCTATACTCTTCCTCTACTTACTTGCTCCTCTTTTAGAGATATTTCTTCCTAAGAGAGAGCTTGAGAGAATATAGAAATGTTCTTTGGTTTGTTTTCTCATCTGAAATCCCTAGGCCCTATTTATAGAATTCCCAAGGTACTATTTGCTACAGAATATTCTACAGAATATAGAATATTCTATAGAATATTCACGTGAGAATATTCCACGTAATATTCCACGAGAATATTCTACTACGGTAATTTTACTATTTACCTCGGTGATTTTACTATTTACCTCGGTGATTTTATTATTTACTACAAGTAATTTTACTTTTTACCACAATAATTTTATCTCACAATAAATTTACTATTTACCATAGTAATTTTACTATTTACCACAAGTAATTTTATTATTTACCACAAGTAATTTACTATTTGTACAGTAATTAACTATTTGCACAGTAATTTACTATTTACACAGTATTTTACTATTTACTACAGTAATTTCAAAAATTCATAATTTTTAATTATTTTTATATTTCTCTCTGTTATAAAAACCTCTCTTAAACTATATTTAAGTTTTTGGGATGTTACATGCTCCCCTTTGAAGACTAGCGCTGATGCTTAAAGAGTTTGCAACAAGTATCTAGAAATTCAAAATGACAATAAAGAAACTAAAAGAACAGGAAAATAGGCTACTTATTCTACATCAGTAAAATATATATATTTAAACAACATCATCATCATCATCACGTTCATCATCATTGGCTTGTGCTTCTTCATCTTCAGAAAACTCATCAAACTTCATCAAGTCCTCTATGAATTCGTTGTTGAAGGCTTCTAGTGGCACCAATTTTTCCACTGGCAGATTCAATTGTGATGCAACAGTTCTAAGCAAGGGTTCAATTGCAACACATACCTTTGTGCATTCGTGAACCCGGCGAATGTTCTCGTGAACCACTCTCAGGTGGCGCAATATCTTCTCTTGCTTGGAATCTGAAGCATTGGAAGAACTAGAAGGATTGGAGGTGTTGGGATCATGGGAGGTGCTAGCTATAGTGGCTTTGCCCTTTGAGACCGTTGTGGTGTTGGCATCATGAGAAGCAGTTGCTGCGGGTATGGGTCTTGCTCTGCCTCCACTGGTAGCACTTGTTGCAAACTCTTTAAGCATCAGCGCTAGTCTTCAAAGGGGAGCATGTAACATCCCAAAAACTTAAATATAGTTTAAGAGAGGTTTTTATAACAGAGAGAAATATAAAAATAATTAAAAATTATGAATTTTTGAAATTACGTAGTAAATAGTAAATTCTTGTGTAAATAGTAAATTTCTTGTGCAAATAGTTAATTCTTGTGCAAATAGTAAATTCTTGTGCAAATAGTAAGTTCTTGTACAAATAGTAAATTACTTGTGGTAAATAATAAAATTACTGTGGTAAATAGTAAAATTACTATGGTAAATAGTAAATTTAAATTACTGTGGTAAATAGTAAAATTACTATGGTAAATAGTAAATTTAAATTCTTTGTGGTAAATAGTAAAATTATCGTAGTAGAATATTCGTGGGAATATATTCTGTGGAATATTCTCGTGGAATATTACGTGGAATATTCTGTAGAATATTCAGTAGCAAATAAGACCTTGGGAATTCTATAAATAGGCCTAGGGATTTCAGATGAGAAAACAAACCAAAGAACATTTCTATATTCTCTCAAGCTCTCTCTTAGGAAGAAATATCTCTAAAAGAGGAGCAAGTAAGTAGAGGAAGAGTATAGGAAGCTGAGAGAAACCTGTAAGGGGAGCTGTCCTTATCCTACTCTTCTATTCTTTGTGTTGTTGTTACTTTCATTATATTTCTTTAGTTTTTCGAATACTAAGGTGCGAAGATAATTCTTAGTATGCTCTGTGGTTGCGGTTTTGTCGATCTTCCACATCGAAACGGAGAATTATTCTTATTACGAGGAAAAGTGTGGTATCTTGTTTATTGGTTCTTGATGTTTCCTTGATAATTCTTGGTGTTTCTTGTTTCTTGGTTTCTTGATTTATTGGTGTTTATTGGTGTTTCTTGGTGTTGATTTCATATCGAAATATGTCTGGTTTTGAGTTGGATATGAATAAGTGGTGACATGCATGGTTGCATGAAATTGGTGATGGACTTGAATTGCTTAATGACCGATTTGAAATGCCTAGTGGAGAGGCAATATTCTAAGATTGCTTGGTGAATAGGCAATGCTTAGAAGGTTTTGAAATGAATATGACCTAGTAAAGAGGTCAAGATTTAAAATGTGAAAAAGGTCATTATACAATTCAAGGTCCTAGAGCATGTTGCATGATGATTTGGATAGTAGTAGACCAAGTCGTGAGATTACGGATTCGTGTGTGTGTGAGTGGAATACCGTGGACTAGAAGGGGTTCTCTTAGTGGGGAAATTGCCCTGCTCATGATGATCACATGTTGCGGGGAGGTCCGCGGACATCGAGGGAACTCGACAATTACGGAGTGTCACCACCAGGTGGTGAGGAGGATGTGAGGACCGAGATGCCCAGTGCTATTTTTGGTGGATGGCGCCATATTGCATGTTGAGTAAATAGGGAAAGTACATTGTGAGGATACATGCATCATATAGGAATAAGAACAGGCAATAGTGATTATGTGTTTTGATTGAATACATGATTATTGTGATAAATTACTGATTCGTTTTATGGTTGATTGGTGGTTTTACCTTGTGAATTGAATTAATGGTTTGGACACAGGTTTTATATCAATAAATTACTATTTTTAAAGAAATTGAAGAATATTAAAGAATATTGGTTTTATGAATATTTTTCCTTATTTTCAAAAGTTTTACTATAATTAAAATTATTTGAGGATTAAGGAAAGCTCACCCTTGCAATTCTATTTTTACAGATTTGCAGGATTGAGAAGTTGTCACTGTTTTGCACTGGTTGTTGCTACTATCTTGTTGTGAAGATGCTTGTTATGTTTTGCGTGTAGAAGTGTTGAGTAAATGTTCTAAGGTAGCAGAAAGGTAGTTATGTAAAATAATAATAGGACAAAGTTATGTAATCTGGTTGTAATGAACTTTAAAACCTATGTAATAAAAGTGTTGTTTTCTAAATCTCTCTTTTATCTACTATATCATTAACCACTTTAAATTACAAAATATAAGTAAAATAAGTAAATAAGAGGGGGGTGTTACAGAGCACTCTTACCCTCTATCGTTCTAATTGTTGATTGATTTTGTTTTTAGGAGACATTCCCTATTTTGTTGCATGCTCTAGTGTTTGTTTTTCCTGGAATAGCATTATCTTTGTGGCTTAAGTAAGGATAATGTATGCAAATTTTGGCACTTAGGTTTCAGCTTGATGTTCTATGACAAAGTTGCATGTGTTCTCAATGTTTGGAGAGAAATTGTATGAGAATTCTAGCATGAAAATATTTCTAGATTTTGACATGACCAATGTAATTTGGCAATATTATGCAATGATTAGTCCTAGATAGGCAATTGAGCCTCCAACTTATTCGATTCTTGAGTGCTTGTTACCATTTGAAGTGTTTTGTTCTAGAACTTGCTCTTGCTCTTGATCAAAATTGCATACATGTATGATTGGACACAAATGATAAAGGCATGTTCTTTCTTGTACCCTTGAGCCAAATGAGCCTTGTCCTTGAAATTTTCCTTTGCTAGCCATTTTGTGCCTTGATTACCCCTTTTCGTTTTTTGAATTTAAGCTCAGTACAAACCTAAATAAGTGGAAAACCAATTGTCTTGCCATTGGAACTTTTAAGAGTATTGGTTTCTTTACTTACATGATAGGTTTTGGTATTAAGTTTGGGGTTGCAATTTTGGGGTTTATGTGTGACTTGTGACTTGAGGACAAGTCAAATTTCTAAGTTTGGGGTTGGGTCACTTGGTATTGGGTGTTTATTATGGGTACTTGTGCATTTGTGTGAGTAGTAGATAGTTGCATTTTAGTTGCATTTCCCCTTTTTCATTCATACCATGCATTTTTTTTTCTATTTTATTTTCTTTCCCTTCTTGTTTTAGCAATTAGTGAGACCCATTAAGAAAAAACAAAGTGCAAAAATAAATAAAAAAACAAGAGTTTAAAAAAGAGAAAAAGGAAGAAGAAGAAAATGCCAAAATTTACAAGGAAAGAAATCTAGAAAAAGCAAAAGAAAGAAAAAGGAAGAAGAAGAAAATGCCAAAATTTACAAGGAAAGAAATCTAGAAAAAGCAAAAGAAAGAAAAAGGAAGAAGAAGAAAATGCCAATTAAAAACAAGAAGAAAAGAAATCTAGAAAGAAAAGAGAACAAGGTTGGTCTCATTAGTTGTTTATGTTGCTTTATATTAATCTTTGTTCTTGTCTTTAATTTTCCTTCTTTCCATCATTATTTCATGCATACCATATAGGTTTAAACTTTTACTCTTTGAGTTCCTTTGGATTTTTAGCTAGTTCCCTTCTCTTTTATCCCACCTCTACCTAAGCCCCATTACAATCATGGAAAGACCTTTTGATTGTCCAATTTATACTTGAAGGCGGTGGAGATTTTGAGAGCCATTGCAAGCTTATGGTAACATAACCTTTGATTGGAAACCTTGAGAGAAAACACAAGCCCAAACACTTGATAGATTGAGTGTAAACACTTGACTTGTGAGAACTGTTTGATATTGCTAAATTACATTCTTTGCGCCAATCTATGGTTACTTGCTTATGCTTGATGAATTGTGTAGTTACTTGACAATGTTGTGAGCACATGTTCAACTTTCATTGATGATTTGAGTTTGACTTAAGGAGTCAAGAGTTGTATATTGAATTCTGAGCGGCTTTTGAGCTAATGCTATACCATGTTTGTTTGACCCTTGTTGGTGATTGATTCTAGGTTTGCTTGGGGACAAGCAAAGCTTTAAGTTTGGGGTTGAGATAAGTGCTAGATTATACATGTTTTCCTAGGTGTTTTTAGTCCATTTCCATCCGTTTTTACTAGGTCTAGTTGTAGTTTAGACAAGAAAACAGTGAAAATATCATGTTTGTTTAATGTTAGTCCTTGATTTGGTGTTTCGTTAGTTTTATAGGTCTTTCTTGTGTTTTTAAGTCATTTTAATCTTTTTCTTGTTATTTTTAGGTTTATTGAAGGAATGAAGAGGAGATAGGAGCAAGGAATGGATTGAATGCTAGAATTGAAGCTTGGAATGAAAGCTCCAAGACCTAAGATGAAGACTTGGAGTGCAAGCCATCAAGAAGAAGGGAAATTGAAGCCCAAGTCATGGAAGCATCAGCATTTGTGCCCCAGGGCGCAAATCAGGGCAAGCAGGGCGCAAATCTTCCCTCCTCTTTGGAATTTTGCGCCCAAGGCGCAAATCTTCCTTCTTCTCTGGAATTTTGCGCCCAAGGCGCAAAGTAGTTATAAAGGAGGCGCAAATCTGGAGTATATATGGGTCCTTGAGTGCGAAAAATGGGGGATTTTTTCAATTTATCTTCTTCTCCAATCTTCCTCTGCACGATTCTATCATCTCTAACCTCATTCTTCTCATCTTCCATCAAACCTAGAAGATTTCTGAAGCTTGGGAGCTTGTAGAAGCAAGAACCAAACCTTCATGGAGTGTTTCTTGTGTTTGAACTTCTTTTCTCTTCTTTCCTTTCTTGTTTCCATGTCAGGCTAGATCGCTAGGTTAGGGATTGGGGATTTTGATTCTCTAACTCTTGTAATGACTTCTTTATGTTAATTCAAGTTTAATTTCGTTCGATTGAGTGATCTCTTCTTGCTTATTGCTAATTCTTGAGGTTTATTCATGAAATTCAAATAGTTGATAGGGATATTGGTGTTTGGATTGGATTGAATTGTTCCTTAAGGATTTTTATCTCATTTCAATTATACAATTGGAAGATTGAAAGTTGAATTAGGAGAGGAAGTAGATCACTATAGTCATGCATAATTCTAGGGATAGAACTTGTATGCTATGAGATGCTGTGAATTCATTTGTTTCGCTTCTTGAATTACTTTCTATTTTCACCTAAGGGATTAGGGATTCTAGTAGCAATTCAAAGGGACTAAATACCTAGGAATAGGATTAGTCTTTAGTATCACGAATTCTATCTCCGTTTGATTAATCTTTGTTGGATTGACATAGGATGTGGTTGCTTGAGGGAAGGATTAAATGAACCATTACCCTGACCTTCTTCATTATCTTGTTTAGAAACCTAAACATTTACTTGCTTTCCTTACTTGTTTTATGTTGTATTGCTTAATTTCACATAATTGCTTAGTTTTGCATAAAAGATTGATTCATTGATTCATCCTAATAGCAAAGCATGTTAAGTAGTCGGTAATTCATCGTTTAGTCTCTGTGGTTCGACAACCCTCACTCATATTTTCTAAACTTGTAACGACCGGTACACTTGCCGAATTGTGATAGTAGTTTTAAGTCAACATGCATCTCTTCTGTTCTGCATCATACGTTATACTGCATTTGTTTTGCACCATACGTTGTACTCCATCTATTTTGTTCTGCATCATATGTTATATTGCAATTTTGTTCTGTAGCATATGTTATGTTGCGTATGTTCTGTTCTGCATCAAACGTTATACCACATATGTTCTGTTCTGCATCATACGTTATACTACATCTGTTCTGTTCTGCATCATACGTTATAATGCATCTGTTTAGTTTCATACGTTATACTGCATATGTTCTTTTCATATGTTATACTACATCTGTTCTGCATCATACGTAATATTGCATCTGTTCTGTTCTGCATCACATGTTATATTGCACCTGTTCAATTCTGCATTATACTTAATACTATATTTGTTCTGTATCATATGTTATACTTCCTATGTTATGTTCTACGTCATACGTTGTACTACATCTCTTCTGTTATGCATCATACGTTATACTGCATTTGTTTTGCAGCATACGTTGTACTGCATCTGTTTTGCTTGCATCATACGTTATACTGCATTTGTTTGTTCATACGTTATACTGCATTTGTTCTGCACCATATGTTATATTGCGTATGTTTTGTTCTGCATCAAACGTTATATCTGTTCTGCATCACATATTATATTGCATATGTTCTAATCGTAACGTTAATTTGTCCGCATCATACGTTATACTCCATCTATTCTGTTCTCCATCATACGTTATACAACATTTGTTCTGTTTTACATAATATGTATACTACATTAGTTGTGCATCATACGTTATACTGCATCTTTTTTTTCTACATCATACGTTATACTCTATCTGTATATTTTTGCATCATAAGTTATACGGCATATGTTTTGTTCTTCATCATACGCTATATAGAATCTGTTCTGTTCATACATTATACTACATCTGTTTTGCGTAATACGTTATGTTGCATCTGTTCTGTTCTGCATCATATGTTATACTCCATCTGTTCTGCGTCATACGTTACACTTGATCTATTATGTTCTGCATCACAAGTTATACTGCATTTGTTCTGTTCATATGTTATACTGCATCTGTTTTGTTATGCATCATAGGTTATACAACATCTGTTCTGTTCTGCATCATACGTTATACTACATCTGTTTTGTGCTGCATCAAATGTTTTACTGCATCTGTTTTGTTCTCCATCACACATTATACTACATCTGTTCTGTTTTGCATCATACGTTATACTGCATATGTTTTGTTCTGCATCATACGTTATACTGCATCTATTCTGTTCTGCATCATACGTTATAATGCATCTGTTCAGCTTCAACCGTTATACTGCATTTGTTCTTTTCATATGTTATACTACATTTGTTTTGCCTCAAACGTAATATTGCATCTGTTCTGTTCTGCATCACACGTTATACTGCATCTGTTCAATTCTGCATTATACCTTATACTGCATTTGTTCTATATCATATGTTATACTGCATATCTTATGTTCTGTGTAATAAGTTGTACTGCATCTCTTCTGTTCTACATCATACGTTATACTGCATTTGCTTTGAGGCATACGTTGTACAACATATGTTTTGTTCTGCATCATACGTTATACTGCATCTGTTATGTTCTGCATCATACGTTATAATGCATCTGTTCAGCTTCATACATTATACTGCATCTGTTCTTTTCATTTGTTATACTACATTTGTTCTTCTTCATACGTAATATTGCATCTGTTTTGTTCTGCATCACACGTTATACTGCATCTGTTCAATTCTGCATTATACATTATACTACATTTGTTTTGTATCGTATGTTATACTGCATATGTTATGTTATGCGTAATAAGTTGTATTGCATCTCTTCTGTTCTACATCATACGTTATACTGCATTTGTTTTGCAGCATACGTTGTACTGCATATATTTTGTTCTGCATTATATGTTATACCGAATTTGTTTGTTTATCGTTATACTTCATTTGTTCTGTAGTGTATGTTATGTTGCGTATGTTCTGTTCTGCATCAAACGATATGCCACATTTGTTCTGTTCTGCATTATATGTTATACTGCATCTGTTCTGTTCTGCATCATACGTAATAATGCATCTGTTCATTTTGATACGTTATACAGCATATGTTCTTTTCATATGTTATACTACATCTGTTCTGCATCATATGTAATATTGCATCTGTTCTATTCTGCATGACATGTTATATTGCATCTGTTCAATTCTGCATTATACTTTATACTACATTTGTTCTATATCATGTGTTATACTTCCTATGTTATGTTCTGCGCCATACTTTGTACTGCATCTCTTCTGTTCTGCATCATACGTTATACTGCATTTATTTTGCAGCATACGTTGTACTGCATCTGTTTTGTTTGCATCAAACGTTATACTGCATTTGTTTGTTCATACGTTATACTGCATTTGTTCTGCACCATGTTATATTGCGTATGTTTTGTTCTGCATCAAACGTTATATCTGTTCTGCATCACAAGTTAAACTGTATCTATTCTAATCATACGTTATACTGTTCTGCATCATACGTTATACTCCATCTGTTCTGTTCTTCATCTTACGTTATACAACATTTGTTTTGTATCATAAGTTATACTGCATCTGTTTTTTTTCTACATCAGACGTTATACTGCATCTGTTTTTTTTCTTCATCATACGTTATACTGCATATGTTTTGTTCTTCATCATACGCTATATAGCATATGTTCTGTACATACATTATACTACATCTGTTCAGCATCATAAGTTATGTTGCATCTGTTTTGTTCTGCATCATATGTTATATTGCATCTGTTCTGCTTCATACGTTATACTTGATCTGTTATGCTCTGCATCACAAGTTATACTGCATCTGTTTTGTTATGCATCATACATTGTACTACATTTGTTCTATTCTGCATCATACGTTATAATACACTTGTTCTGTTATGCATCATATGCTATAATGCATCTGTTCAGCTTCATACGTTATACTGCATCTGTTCTATTCTGCATCATACGTTATACTACATCTGTTTGGTTCTGCATCAAATGTTTTACTACATCTGTTTTGTTCTCCATAACACAGTATAGTGCATTTCTTCTATTCTTAAGTTATACTGCATATGTTATGTTCATATGTTATACTGCATGTGTACTACTTCATACGTTATGTTCCATGTGTTCAGTTCTGCATCATATGTTATACTGTATGTGTTCTGCATCATACATTATACTTGATATGTTATGTTCTGCATCATAAGTTATGATGCATCTGTTCTGTTCATATGTTATACTGCATCTGTTTTGTTATGTGTCATACGCTATACTAGATACGTTACATTCGCATCATACGTTATCCGCATCGGTTAATTCTACATCAAACGTTATCGCATTTGTTCATTCGCATCATACGTTATAATGCATCTTTCAACCATAATACGTTATATCTTTGCATATGTTCTTTTCATATGTTATACTACATCTGTTCTGCATCATACGTAATATTGCATTTGTTCTGTTCTGCATCACAGGTTATACTGCATCTGTTCAATTCTGCATTATACTTTATACTACATTTGTTCTGCATCATATGTTATGCTTCCTATGTTATCTTTTGCGCCATACGTTGTACTGAATCTCTCCTGTTCTGCATCATGCGTTATACTGCATTTGTTTTGCAGCATACGTTGTACTGCATCTGTTTTGTTCTGCATCATACGTTGTACTGCAATTGTTTGTTTATACGTTATACTGCATTTGTTTTGTATCGTATGTTATATTGCGTATGTTCTGTTCTTCATCAAACGTTATACTCTTTATTATGCATCATACATTATATTGCATCTGTTCTAATCATACGTTATACAGTTCTGCATCATATGTTATACTGCATTTGTTTGTTCATACGTTATACTACATTTGTTCTGCACCATATGTTATATTGCGTATGTTCTGTTCTACATCAAACGTTATATATGTTTTGCTCTATGCTGCATCACACGTTATACTGCATCTGTTCTAATCATACGTTATACCGTTCTGCGTCAAACGTTATACTCCATCTATTCTGTTCTCCATCATACGTTATACAACATTTGTTCTGTTTTACATAATATGTATACTACATTTGTTGTGCATCATACGTTATACTGCATCTGTTTTTTTCTACATCATATTTATATTCTATCTGTTTATTTCTGCATCATAAGTTATACTGCATATGTTTTGTTCTTCATCATGCGCTATATAGAATCTGTTCTATTCATACATTATACTACATCTATTCTGCGTCATACGTTATGTTGCATCTGTTCAATTCTGCATTATACTTTATACTATATTTGTTTTGTATCATATGTTATACTTCCTATGTTATGTTCTGCGTCATACGTTGTACTGCATCTCTTCTGTTCTGCATCATACGTTATACTGCATTTGTTTTGCAGCATACGTTGTACTCCATCTATTTTGTTCTGCATCATACGTTATACTGCAATAGTTTGTTTATACGTTATACTGCATTTGTTTTGTATCATTATATTGTATATGTTCTGTTCTGCATCAAACGTTATGCTACATCTGCTCTATTCTGCATCAAACATTATATTGCACCTGATCTACAAGGAAGAACCCTAGTAGAGCTTAAACTCACAAAAATATCAAATTGAATAATGATCTGCCTCGTTTCTCAATTCCTATAAGTTTAATACGAAATGGGCCTATAAGTAAATGGGTCTTGTACGAAATTATTTATTTTAAAGTCTATTACAAAATAAATGGGCCTCCTAGTCCACCAGATAGGTTATACATGTTATCAGCTTCCGTGTTTGTTGGGCCACTATCAATTCAGTCTCAAGCACATGGGCCACCTTGAGTTGTAATGCTTCTTGGGCCTTTCTGAATCTACTCCTAGTCATGGGTCCAATCATTTCATGGATTGGGTCTTGATTTTGATTCTTCTCATCATGGGCCTCACACTCTTGGGTCTTGATGTCCTCATCACTCCCTCCTTCTTGAGAAGGATTTGACCTCAAATCCAGAACTTCATTATCTGCATTGAAAGGGGACAAGTCAGATACATTAAAATTAGTACTAATATTGTACTCACCGGGTATATCTATTATATATGCATTGTCATTGATCTTCTCTAACACTTGGAATGGACCATCTCCCCTCGGTTGAAGTTTTGACTTTCTTTGTTTTGGGAACCTTTCCTTCCTCATGTGTACCCAAACCCAAACACTAGGTTCGAATACCACCTTTTTTCTTCCTTTGTTAGCTTGTTTAGCATAGCTCTCATTCTTCTTTTCAAGTTGAGCCTTCACTTGCTCATGCAACTTCTTCACATATTTAGCTTTGGTCTGTGCTTCTTGGTGCTTAAATTTAGAAATGTTAGGCATGAGCAGTAAATCAAGAGGATTTAGAGGATTAAATCCATACACAATTTCAAAAGGAGAGCAATTAGTTGTGGTATGGATAGCTCTATTATAAGCAAACTCAACATGAGGTAAACATGCTTCCCAAGACTTAATATTTTTCTTTAAAGTAGTTCTAAGCAATGTTCCTAAAGTCCTATTGACTACCTCAGTTTGACCATCTGTTTGTTTGTGGGTGACAAGTAGTAGAAAATAACAATTTAGTACCAATCTTACCCCACAAGGTTCGCTAAAAGTGGCTTAGGAATTTACTGTCTCTGTCACTTACAATGCTCCTAGGCAGTCCATGGAGTCTCACAATCTCCTTGAAGAACAAGTCAGCCACGTGACAAGCATCATCTACCTTCTTGCAAGGTAGGAAATGTGCCATCTTAGAAAACCTGTCAACAACAACAAACACAGAATCCTTTCCACTCTTTGTTCTAGGCAATCCCAAAACAAAGTCTATAGAAATGTCAATCCAAGGATGTTTGGGAATAGGCAAAGGGGTATATAATCCATGAGGCTTAACTTTGGATTTAGCCTTTTTACAAACAATACAACGATCACAAAATTTTTGCACATCACGCTTCATATGTGGCCAATAAAAATGTTCTTGCAAAATTTCCAAAGTCTTTAGAACCCCAAAATGTCCCATTAAACCCCCTTCATGTGATTCACTCACAACAACTCTCTTATGGAACATCTAGGCACACACAATTTATTTGCTTTAAACAAAAATCCATTACGCCTATAGTAACCATTTTCAGATAATTTTTCACATGCAGCAATATATTTAGCAAAGTCCACATCTATTTCATACATATCCCTCAAAGATTCAAGACCAAACAATTTAGTTTCAAGTACAGAAAGTAATGTATGCCTCCTAGAAAGTGCATCAGCCACTACATTCCCTTTCCCCTTTTTATGTTTGATGACATATGAAAATTACTCTAGGAATTCTACCCACTTAGCATGTCTCTTATTAAGCTTACCCTGTCCTTTTAAGTACTTTAAGGACTCATGATCACTATGAATGACAAACTCTTTGGGTAAAAGGTAATGTTGCCAAGTCTTTAAAGCTCTAACCAAAGAATATAATTCTTTATCATAGGTTGAATAGCTAAGGGCAACCCCACTTAGTTTTTCACTAAAATACGCAATTGGATGTCCTTCTTGCAATAAAACAGCCCCAATACCCACATTGGATGCATCACACTCAACCTCAAATGATTTTGAAAAATTAGGCATAGCAAGAATGGGTGCATTAGTTAATTCATGCTTAAGACTGACAAATGCCTCTTCTTATTTTTCACCCCACTTGAATCCTACGTTTTTCTTAGTAACTTCATTTAAAGGTGCAGCCAAGGTACTAAAATCTTTAACAAATCTCCTATAGAAACTTGCTAGCCCATGAAATCCCCTCACCTCACTCACAGTCTTAGGTGTTGGCCATTCTTCGATGGCCTTAACCTTTTCCACATCTACTTGTACCCCTTTAGAGCTAATAACATATCTAAGGAATACCACATGATCAGAATAAAAGATGCATTTTTCCAGATTGGCATACAATTGCTCTTTTCTAAGCACATTCAAAACAGATTGCAAATGCTCAACATGTAAATCAAGACTAGTGCTATATATAAGAATATCATCAAAGTATACCACAACAAACTTGCCAATAAACTCCCTAAGAACATGGTTCATCAATCTCATGAAGGTACTAGGTGCATTAGTCAAACTAAAGGGCATAACTAACCACTCATACAAATCATACTTTGTTTTACATGCAGTCTTCCATTCATCTCCTTCTCTAATTCTAATTTGGTTATATCCACTTTTCAAATCAATTTTAGAGAACACACATGAACCATACAATTCATCAAGAAGATCATCTAACCTGGGAATTGGATGTCTATACTTGATGGTGATGTTGTTTATAGCCCTACAATCCGAACACATTCTCCATGAGCCATCCTACTTGGGTACTAGGATGACTGGTACAGCACATGGACTCGTGCTATTTCTCACCCAACCTTTGCTCATGAGTTCAGCCACCTGTCTTTCAATCTCCTTAGTCTCTTGTGGGTTGCTTCTATATGCGGGCCTATTGGGTAAAGAAGCTCCTGGAATGAGATCAATGTGATGCTCAATCCCCCTCAATGGTGGCAAGCCATCCGGTACACTTGCTGGAAAAATATCTTTATAATCCTGCAAAAGAGACTTAATACAAGAAGGCAATTCAGACTTATCAAATTGGTTAGCATACAAAATTTGACTTTGACAAAACATTAAATAGAGAGGTTGCCTTGCGCAAAGCACCCTCTTTACCTCCTTTTCTCTTACTAAACAAAGGTGTTTGCCCTCAAGTGTTTCACTCTTTCTCTTTTCACTCTTTCTTCTCTCAAGTGTTTCACTCTTCCTCTCTACTGCTATTTTTTCTCTCATTCTCACTTGATCCTCACACACCTCTTTAGGGCTCAATGGTTTGAGTATAATTTTTTTATCTTGGTGTATAAAAGAGATCTTGTTGGAATAGCCATCATGAATGACTCTAGTATCAAATTGCCAAGGCCTCCCCAAAAGTATGTGGCTGGCCTTCATTGGAACTACATCACATAACACCTTATCCTTGTATTTCCCAATTGCAATATCCACTTCTACTTGCTGCCTTACTTGTACCTCACCATCTTCACTAAGCCATTGAAGTTTGTATGGTCTAGGATGTGTTTTAGTGGTTAAATTTAGCTTTGACACTAACCTAGCACTAGCCACATTGGTACAACTCCCTCCATCAATAATCACCATGCATACCTTCTCGTCGATAGAACATCTAGTGTGGAAAATGTTCTCTCTTTGACTCTCATCCAAAGGCTTTAATTGACTACCTAACAACCTCCTAATCATTAACAAGTCTCCCTCCGTAGCCTCCAACTCTTCTCCACTTTCAAATTCTTCCTCTCCCTCACTAGCTTCAGATTGACTTGTGTACTCTCCATTATCTCTGAGAAGAATTGTCTTCATAGGCATAATGACCCATACCCAAACACTTGAAACACTTCACTTCCCTAGTTCTCTTTGATGGATGATCAGCTTGTTTTTGAGGTGCTTTTCTCCGGTTAGAAAATGAAGCATTGCTAGAGGAGGTATCCCCTTCTTTGTTGATTCTATCCTTCCAATTTGGAGGGTTATAGCTAGTAGAACTCTTCCTCACTGTACTTCTTCTTTTTAGTTATTGTTCTACTTGAACTGCCTTGTGCAAAAGATCTTCCATCTCTACAAATTCCTGCAACTCTACTACATCTCTAATGTTATTATTTAAACCATTAAGAAAGCGAGTCATAGTTACCTTAGCATCTTCTTCAATTTTGGCTTGGATGATTAACACTTCCATCTCCTTGTAATACTCTTCCACCCCCTTGCTTCCTTGATACAATTTCTGCAGTTTTAGTTTCAAGTCTCTATGAAAGCTAGATGGTACATATGGCTTCCTCATGATTCCCTTCATTTCAGCCCAAGTGTCCACCATAGGGTCTTCGTTTCTTATTCTCTCCCTCTGCAACTTATTCCACCATATGAGTGCATAGTTAGAAAATTCAGCAACAGCAAGTCTTACCTTTTGGTCCTCACTATAATTATTACAAGAGAACACATGTTCAATTTTGAGCTCCCACTCCAAATATGCCTCTGGATCACTCCTAACCTTGAAAGGTGGTACATTTAACTTGATTCCTTCTATTCTTGCCTCATTCCTATTCAGTCCCACTCCTCCTCCTCCAGGTGGCCTTCTATTCTCCAATTGGTCTATCCTCTCATGGAAATCATCATGTTGTTGTTTCATCAATCTCTCCAAATGTTGAGATATTGCAGTCATTTGCATCCGAAGGTCGTTGTTATTATTTTCTGCTGCCATTGACAAACAAACAAATCAAAGGTAACAAGAAAATAATATAATTACTATTTGTTGAACCTTACCCACTCAAGTGTTTGCACACAATTAAGCTTTTTATCTATAATAATCACTCTTGCCTTTTTCCAGTCGTCCTCTGACTCAAGGTTCTTACAAGAATCCAAACAATCTATTATCAAGAATCACCTTCAAAAATAATAATCAGAAATATTTATGTGTTTTTTTTTGGAAACTGAACAGAAAGTAGCAAAGAACAATTTTCCTACCAATAGAAAAACAAGGTAAGCAGGAATGGTAAGGGAAGACAAACAATTACCACTTAGAAATATTGTTAAACAAATAATTTGCACTGGATTTAAACAAGAACAACTAAGAATATATATTTTGTTTGATCAATTTCGTTTTCTCTTTTTTTTTCTTCTTTTTTTTCGGCAGCTTTCTTTTTTTTTCATATTTGTTTTCATATATTTTTGCTTTTTGAAATAAAATAAGATGAATAGATAGTACCAGCAAACAGTAACGCGAGAAGAATAGTAACACAGTAGGAATCCTACCGATGAAACCGTGCTCTGAATACCAAATGATATGATCCTAACCCAGAATTAATGGAATACTCGACGTTTGAGAATTAGGGTTTGAAGACGGCTGAAACTTCAGAATTATTTTATATAATTAAATTGCAAAATAAACAAAGAAAGATAGATATGAATAGGAAGGCGTCACACATACAAGAATGTTTGATAAGCCAAGGATGATCGCCACATAAGAATCAAAGAATTCCTGATAAGATCGAGGATGCAAGGAAGAACCCTAACAGAGCTTAAACTCACAAAAATATCAAATTGAATAAAGATCTGCCTCCTTTCTCAATTCCTATAAGTTTAATACTAATTAGGTTTACCTAATACGAAATGGGCCTATAAGTAAATGGGCCTTGTACGAAATTATTTATTTTAAAGTCTATTACAAAATTAATGGGCCTCCTAGTCCACCAGACAGGCTATACATGTTATCAGCTTTCGTGTTTGTTGGGCCACTAACAATTCAGTCTCAAGCACATGGGCCACCTTGAGTTGTAATGCTTCTTGGGCCTTTCTGAATCTACTCCTAGTTATGGGTCCAATCATTTCATGGATTGGCTCTTGATTTTGATTCTTCTCATCATGGGCCTCATACTCTTGGGTCTTGATGTCCTCATCAATATGTTATATTGCGTATGTTATGTTCTGCATCAAACATTATATCTATTCTGCTCTTTCTGCATTACACGTTATACTGCATCTGTTCTAATCATACATTATACTGTTCTGCATCATACGTTATACTCCATCTGTTCTGTTCTCCATCATACGTTATACAACATTTGTTTTGTTTTACATAATATGTATACTACATCTGTTCTGCATCATAAGTTATACTGCATCTATATTTTTCTACATCGTACGTTATACTCCATCTGCTCTGTTCTCCATCATACGTTATACAACATTTGTTTTGTTTTACATAATATGTATACTACATCTGTTCTGCATCATAAGTTATATAGCATCTGTTTTCTTTTTACATCATATGTTATACTGCATTTGTTTTTTTCTGCGTCATACGTTATACTGCATATGTTTTGTTCTTCATTATACGCTATTAGCATCTGTTCTGTTAATACATTATACTACATCTGTTCTGCATCACACGTTATGTTGCATTTGTTTTGTTCTGCATCATATGTTATACTACATCTGTTCTGCGCATACTTGATCTGTTATATTCTGCATCACAAGTTATACTGCATTTGTTCCATTCATATGTTATACTGCATCTGTTTTGTTATGCATCATACGTTACACTACATCTGTACTGTTCTGCATCATATGTTATACTACATCTGTTCTATTATGCATCATATGTTATAATGAATCTGTTCAGCTTCATACGTTATACTGCATCTGTTCTGTTCTGCATCATACGTTATATTGCAACTGTTCTGTTTTGCATCATACGTTATACTACATCTGTTTGGTTCTGCATCAAATGTTTTACCGCATCTGTTTTGTTCTCCATCACACAATATACTACATTTGTTCTATTCTTACATTATACTGCATATGTTATGTTCATATGTTGTACTGCATTTGTTCTGCTTCATACGTTATGTTCCATGTGTTCTGTTCTGCATCATATGTTATACTGCATGTGTTATGCATCATACATTATACTTGATCTGTTATGTTCTGCATCATAAGTTGTGCTGCATCTGTTCTATTCAAATGTTATAACTGCATCTGTTTTGTTATGCATCATATGTTATACTACATCTGTTCTATTCTGCATCATACATTATATTGCATCTGTTCTGTTCTGAATCATACGTTATAC
The DNA here is from genome assembly GCA_026586105.1 of Hylodesmum podocarpum. Taxonomy (NCBI): domain Eukaryota; kingdom Viridiplantae; phylum Streptophyta; class Magnoliopsida; order Fabales; family Fabaceae; genus Hylodesmum; species Hylodesmum podocarpum. The sequence continues at coordinate 170,635 of JALJEV010001367.1, forward strand.
TTCATCTGTTCTGTTATGCATCATACGATATAATGCATCTGTTCAGCTTCATACGTTATACTGCATCTGTTCTTTTCATATGTTATACTACATTTGTTCTGCTTCATACGTAATATTGCATTTGTTCTGTTCTGCATCACATGTTATACTGCATCTATTCAATTCTGCATTATACATTATACTGCATTTGTTCTGCATCATACGTTATACTGCATTTGTTTGTTTATGCGTTATACTGCATTTGTTCCGTATCATATATTATGTTGCGTATGTTATGTTCTGCATCAAACGTTATATCGCATCTGTTTTGTTCTGCATCATACGTTATACTACATCTGTTCTGTTTTGCATCATACATTATAATGCATCTGTTCATCTTCATACGTTATACTGTATATGTTCTTTTCGTATGTTATACTACATTTGTTCTGCATCATACGTAATATTGCATCTGTTCTATTCTGCATCACACGTTATACTGCATCTGTTCAATTTTGCATTATACTTTATACTACATTTGTTCTGCATCATATGTTATGCTTCCTATGTTATGTTCTGCGTCATACGTTGTACTGCATCTCTCCTGTTCTGCATCATACGTTATACTGCATTTGTTTTGCAGCATACGTTTTACTGCATCTGTTTTGTTCTGCATCATACGTTATACTGCAATTGTTTGTTTATACGTTATACTGCATTTGTTATGTATCATATGTTATATTGCGTATGTTCTGTTCTGCATCAAACATTATAATCTTTATTCTGCATCATACATTATACTGCATCTGTTATAATCATACAATATATTGAATTTGTTTGTTCATACGTTATACTGCATTTGTTCTGCATCATATGTTATATTGCTTATGTTCTGTTCTCCATCATACGTTATAACAACATTTGTTCTGTTTTATATAATATGTATACTACATTTGTTCTGCATCATACGTTATACTGCATATGTTTTTTTCTACATCATACGTTATACTCTATCTGTTTATATCTACATCATAAGTTATACTGCATATGTTTTGTTCTTCAACATACGCTATATAGAATTTGTTCTGTTCATACATTATACTACATCTATTCTGCGTCATACGTTATGTTGCATCTGTTATGTTCAGCTTCATACGTTATACTACATTTGTTTTGCATCATATGTTATGCTTCCTATGTTATGTTCTGCGTCATACGTTGTACTGCATCTGTTTTGTTCTGCATCGTACGTTATACTGCAATAGTTTGTTTATATGTTATACTGCATTTGTTCTGTATCGTATGTTATATTGCGTATGTTCTGTTCTGCATCAAATGTTATATTCTTTATTATGCATCATACATTATACTGCATCTGTTCTAATCATACATTATACAGTTCTGCATCATACGTTATACAGCATTTGTTTGTTCATACGTTATACTGCATTTGTTCTGCACCATATGTTATATTGCGTATGTTCTGTTCTGCATTAAATGTTATATCTGTAACACCCCCCTTTTATTTACTTATTTTACTTATTTTTTTTAATTAGTAATTTAAAGTGGTTAATGATGTAGTAAATAAAAGAGAGATTTAGGAAACAACACTTTCATTACATAAGATTTAAAGTTCATTACAAATAGATTTCATAACTTTGTCCTTTTATTATTTTACATAACTACCTTTCTACTACCTTAGAACATCTACCCAACACTTCTACACGCAAAACATAGCAAGCACCTTCACATAAGATAGTAGCAACAACCAGTGACAACTTCTTAACCCTGCAAATCTGCTCCCCCGAACGTTGTTCGAGATCATCACAGGTGTTAAAAACACAAAGTGCCAGGGTGAGCTTTCCTTAACCATAATTAAAAAATTTGATTGTAGTTCAAGAAAAACCTTTTCTTTTATAAATTTAGAAATTTCATCGAAATTATCATTTTTAGAATAATACTTCCATATTTATCCATGATCATCAAAATATCAATCACATAGTAAGGCAATCAACAACCAAATCAAACAAACCATCAATCACAATCAATGATTCAGGCATGAATTCCATTTAATCAAACACACCATTACTAATGTATGCTCCTAAGCCTACATGATGCATGCACCTTCACCATGCATTTTCACTCTTCACTCGAAATGCAATGTGGCGCCTTCCACTGCAAATAGCCTGGGGCATCTGATTCTCACACTCAATCAGACCCACCAGAGGTAGACACTCCGTAATTTGTCGAGTTCCCTCAGTGTCCGGCAGGACCTCCCCCGCAACATGTGATCATCATGAGCAGGGCAATTTCCCCACCAAGAGAACCCCCCAGTCCACGGCATTCCACTCACTCAGACGGGAATCCGTGACTTACGGACTTGGTCTACTACTATCCAGTCATCAATGCAACATGTTCTAGGACCTTGAATTGTATAAGAAAAGATCCCCTTACTGCAAGAAACTAAAGAAAGATAATGAAAGTACCAACAAAACAAAGGATAGAAAAGAAGGATAAGGAAAGGTCCCCTTACTGGTTTCTCCTAGCTTCCTATATTCTTCCTCTACTTACTGGCTCCTACTTTGGTTGGAGAGATTTCTTCCTAAGGTGGAGAAAGTATAGAAAGGTTTTTTGTAGAGAAGATAGTTTGAGAGAATGTAGGAGTATTTTTTGGGTTATGTCTTCATTTGGCACCCCTAAGCCCTATTTATAGACTTCCCAAGATATTTCTAGAGAATTGGAGATTGATTCTAAAGAAAAAATCTTAGTTTCTATGAAAATATCTTAGATTCCATTAAAATATCTTAAAAGGTAAGAAAATATCTTAGTTTCCAAGAAAATATCTTAGTTTCCATCAAAATATCTTAAACGGTAAGAAAGTATCTTAGTTTCCAAGAAAATATCTTAGTTTCCAAGAAAATATCTTAAAAGGTAAGAAAATATCTTAAAGAGAATTCTAGAATGGTTGTAAAGTCATTACTTTGATCATTTTCGGTAAAATAGGCATAACTTCTTCCACAAATATCGTTTTGGGCTCAAGTTTCTTGCAAATGAAAGAGGATTGACAGAGCTACAAATGTCATGAAGGCCCAAAGAGCCAATTCGGACTGCATCTAGTGTGAAATTAGCCTTGAAATTGGGCCATGAAACAGTGACGTGAATTTTTCCACATTTGACCACTCTCGGTAAAATAGGCATAACTTCCTCCACAAATTTCCAATTGAGATCCGGTTTGTTTCTAATTAAAGAAGATTGAAAGATCTAGAAATGTCATGAGACATAAAGAGCCAGTTTGGACCGTTTCTATATGTAGAGTAGACTAGAAGTTTGTAGAAAAATTAGAATAATAAAGAATTTCTAAAATCAACAAGAATTTTCTAGAAACATATAGAATAAGTAAGAGGTTTCCAAAATAGAATGAATAGGAAGTTTCTAGAGTTAAGTAGAATAATCAAGATTTTTTTAGAAATAATTAGAATAATCTAGAAGTTTCTAGAATAAGAAGTTTCTAGAACAAGGTAGAATAATCAAGATTTTTCTAGAAATAATCTAGAAGTTTCTAGAATGATCAAGAATTTTCTAGAAAGACATAGAATAAACAACAAGTTTTTAAAATAATTTAGAAGTTTTACGTTGAATATCAAAACAACAAAGGTAAAGAAAAATTCTAATATTAGACACAAACAAAGGCAAGTGACCACAATTAAGAAATTAATCTAGCAAACACAACTAAATCACTTATGTCTTCTGTAAATTGTTCTACATATTTTCTCTATTCTTTGCCCTCTGTTATAAAAACCTCTTAAACTATATTTAAATTTTTGGGATGTTACAATACTCCCCTCCTTTTTAAAAAATTTCGTCCTCGAAATTTCCATTCTTGTTACATATCCTATTCTTCTATTCTATTTTTCCAACTCCCAAAGTTTCTTTACTTTCAACTACTTCCTCTTATAATTTTACCTTATGTTTTGAAATCTATCTGTTACCCTCAACCTTACTATCCTTATATGCGGGACTATGATTTCCTCTTTTCCCACTTATAAATACTCCTCATTTATTTTCACTAATATTTCTCTTTTCTTAAGAATACGATCCATTTCTTGTTTCTGTCTTATTTCATTCATAAATTCACTAGTTATTCTCAAGACTCCTAACTTCTTCCTAACAGGAGTAAACTCATACGCAAGGTTGAAGTTCCTAAATTGCTCTATTAAATCCATCTCTTTGACTATTAAACTTGACATTGCTATGATCTTTCTACTTAATGCATCAGCTACTACATTTGCTTTGCCTGAGTGGCAGTTAGGATTGAAACCATGATCTCTTAAAATTCTATCCACCTTGCCTCAGGTTTAACACCTTTTGGCTAAACAAATACTTAAGGCTTTTGTGATCACTAAATACCTCAAATCTTGTTCCAAGATAGGGTCGCCATATTTTAAGCGCAAATACTACTGCAGTTAGTTCTAGGTCATGGGTTGGGTAGTTCCTTTCATGGTTTTTCAATTGTCTTGATGCATAGGCTACCACTTTTCCTCCTTGCATTAGTACTCTTCCTAAACCTAGTTTAGAGGCATCACAATAAACCTCAAACGATTTCAGTTGGGGTTGGTAAGGTCAAAACAAGAGTAGTTAGTTTTTTTTTTTTTTTTTCCTAAAGGTTTGAAAACTTTGTTCACAATTGTTATTCCATACAAAAGCTTGGTCTTTTCTAGTTAAAGGTGTGAGGGCAAGGCTATCTTAAAGAAATCTATTATAAATCTTCAATTATATCCAGCTAACCCTAGAAAATGCTTTATTTCTATCACATCTTTTGGTCTTTCCCTAGAACTATGTTTACCTTATGTAGATCTACTGCAAATCCTCCTTGTGATATTATATGTCATAGAAAATTGACTTTTTCTATCAAAAATTCACATTTGGACCATTCCGCATATAACTGTTGATCTTTCAAGATCTGTAATACCACTCTAAGATGTTTAGCATGATCCTCTTTGGTTCTCGACTATACCAAAATATCATCAATAAACACGACCACAAATTTATCCAAATATAGTTAGAAAATCCTATTCATGTAATCTATAAATACTGCAGGTGCATTAGTTACACCAAAGGGCATAACCATGTACTCATAGTGTCCATATCGGGTACTAAAGGCCGTTTTAGGGATATCTTCAGCTTTTACCCTTGTTTGGTGATATCCAAACCTTAGATCAATCTTGCTAAATACACAAGCTCCTACTAGTTGGTCCATAAGATCATCTATCCTTGGTAAGGGGTACTTATTCTTAATGGTTACCTTATTTAGTTGTCTATAATCCATACGTAGGATCATAGTTTCATTTTCTAGAAGTATAGGTGCTCCTTAGGGTGATAAACTAGCTCTAATGAATTGTTTCTCCAATAGTTCTTTTATTTGATTTTTTAGCTCTGCTAGTTCTAAGGGTGACATCCTATAGGGTGCAATAGAAAAATTGTCCAGTCCTGGTTATCAAGTCTATCAAAAATTTGATTTCCCTTGCATATGGTAGTTAGTTTACCTCTTTAGAGAATACTTCAGAGAAATCCTTTACTACGCGTGACCTTTCGTTCTACTTCAAGGTTAGAAAGGATCATATATATCTAATTGTGTTTCTTCATGTATTATTTCACTTGGTTGGTAGAAATTATCTCAATATCCTTTCTTACTTGATTGAAAAAAAGATTAAGGTTTTATTAAAACAGTCTATCAGGACATAGTTGGAAGATAACTAGTCCATTCCAAGGATAATATGAATTTGGTTTAAAGGTAGGCAAACTAGGTTAACTATGAAGGTTTTGTTATTTAGTTCTATTTGACAATCTAAACAGATGTAAGTAGTTGTAAGCTGACTCATTGGTAGGGGTAGTTATTATTAAATCAATGTCTAGAAAAGATAGTGGAAGTTGTAACCTTTTAGCACCATCAAATGATATAAGGGAATGAGTGACACAGAGTCAAATATCTAGGTAAAAGAATTCCATGTATGGAGCATGTACCTTATACTAGATTATTGGTATTGGATGCCTTAACTACATCAAGGGTGAATATTCTTCCTACAACCTTTGATTTCCCTAGTTGATATTGTTGGTGCCTTTTTAAAACTATTGGTCATGCTATACAAAACTTAGTCTTCTCAAGTCAAGGTGGTTAATCCTTTAACATTAGGTAATCTTCCTAAGCGTATCAACTTTAATTCCTCCTTGGGTTAGTACTTATTCCTCCTTTAACTAAACTCTTTCTTCCTTAAAAATACTAGTTCCTTTCTCGGATTTTAAATCCTTCTAGCTTCTCTAAGGTTTCTTTAACCATCAAAATGCATCAACCATTATTGTATCATCCTAGTATATCTTCTAAATGCATCTTAGTATTGTCAAAAGGTTTGTATTAGGATAAGAGGTAGGTGGTTACTAATCATTTCCTATGAAGTTATCTTAAGGACTTTTAACTTTGGTGATATTCTTAGGTTTTTCCTATTCCTTAGTACGACTTCTCTTTTGAAGGGATCTTTTCCAAAAAGCTGGCTTCCTTTAGGGTTCATTTTCGGTCCTCTTTATTTGATTTGCTACTTTTTAAGGAGAACTTCATATATTAAACTTGTATCTCTTTCTCTTCTAAAAGAGTCCTCTTTTATTGAAAATACTTTAAAAAGGTTTTCTATTATAGGTAAGTTATCTAGGATATCTTTTAATTTTATCTCCAGAGATGGTCATCTTTATGTCTAATTTATCCTCCTTCAATCTTGCTAGTCTAAGTTGGTAGAAACATCCTTTGTAAGATCAACAACAACTCTCTTCCCTTAATACTTTGCTATTTTTCTTGGCCAACTCTGGTTTTGCTTATCTAAAACTTAGGTAAGAACTTATAGGGCTTTAACTACAATTCTATAACTTCTTTCAACCACTACTTTCTATTCCTATCTAATCCTAAGCCATGTCACTAACCCTAAAACTAATTTTTCATTGATTGAACCAAGAAGCAATCAAGTAAACACACCAAATAATCAAACAAGCACACAAAGCACACAATCACTCACACAACAAAAACATAGCAGACACATAACTCACAAGTCGAACGGTTCGTTTTCCGATACCACTAATGTAACACCCCCCCTTTTTTATTTACTTATTTTACTTATTTTTTTTAATTAGTAATTTAAAGTGGTTAATGATGTAGTAAATAAAAGAGAGATTTAGGAAACAACACTTTCATTACATAAGATTTAAAGTTCATTACAAATAGATTTCATAACTTTGTCCTTTTATTATTTTACATAACTACCTTTCTACTACCTTAGAACATCTACCCAACACTTCTACACGCAAAACATAGCAAGCACCTTCACATAAGATAGAAGCAACAACCAGTGACAACTTCTTAACCCTGCAAATCTGCTCCCCCGAACGTTGTTCGAGATCATCACAAGTGTTAAAAACACAAAGTGCAAGGGTGAGCTTTCCTTAACCATAATTAAAAAATTTGATTGTAGTTCAAGAAAAACCTTTTCTTTTATAAATTTAGAAATTTCATCGAAATTATCATTTTTAGAATAATACTTCCATATTTATCCATGATCATCAAAATATCAATCACATAGTAAGGCAATCAACAACCAAATCAAACAAACCATCAATCACAATCAATGATTCAGGCATGAATTCCATTTAATCAAACACACCATTACTAATGTATGCTCCTAAGCCTACATGATGCATGCACCTTCACCATGCATTTTCACTCTTCACTCGAAATGCAATGTGGCGCCCTCCACTGAAAATAGCTGGGGCATCGATTCTCACACTCAATCGACCCACCGGAGGTAGGCACTCCGTAATTTGTCGAGTTCCCTCGGTGTCGGCGGGACCTCCCCGCAACATGTGATCATCATGAGCGGGGCAATTTCCCCACCAAGAACCCCAGGTCCACGGCATTCCACTCACTCAGACGGGAATCCGTGACTTACGGACTTGGTCTACTACTATCCACTCATCAATGCAACATGTTCTAGGACCTTGAATTGTATAATGACCTTCATCATATTTTAAGTATTGACCTTTCCACCAGGTCATCTTCATCTCACCTCATTCTAAGTATTGCCCATTCACCAAGCAATCTTAGAATACTGCCTCTCCACTAGGCATTTCCAATCGGTCATTAAACAATTCAAGTCCATCTTCATTTCAATGCCACCATGCATGTCACCATTTACTCACATCCAATTCACCAAGTAATTGTATATCAAGCACAAAACAAGTCATACTTTGATGTATAATCAAACAACCACATTTACCACTATCAATATGTGTTATATTAAATTATTCAGTATGTTAATATTCAAAAGAGGTTTCATCAAAAGAGGAAAGATTGAAGTTGTTCATAGAAGTCAAAAGCTTAATATACATAAGAAAGGTTTCCATTTCATTTACTTTTTATAAAGTAGTCATAGTATTCAGAGAAATAGTTGAAAGAGGAAAACAACTTCAAAATAATCATTTAAAGGGTAAAGAAAACACAATCTTAAAGAATTGAAAGGAGTGTAAGAAAGATGAAGAAAAGAAACATCAAGGATTCAAAGAAAGATAATGGAACAACCAAAGAAAGAGAGTGAAAGTAGTAAGAGAATCAAAGAATAGAAATGGAGGATAAGAAAAGATCCCCTTACTGAAAGAAACTAAAGAAAGATAATGAAAGTACCAACAAAACAAAGGATAGAAAAGAAGGATAAGGAAAGGTCCCCTTACTGGTTTCTCCTAGCTTCCTATATTCTTCCTCTACTTCTGGCTCCTACTTTGGTTGGAGAGATTTCTTCCTAAGGTGGAGAAAGTATAGAAAGGTTTTTTGTAGTGAAGATAGTTTGAGAGAATGTAGGAGTATTTTTTGGGTTATGTCTTCATTTGGCACCCCTAAGCCCTATTTATAGACTTCCCAAGATATTTCTAGAGAATTGGAGATTGATTCTAAAGAAAAAATCTTAGTTTCTATGAAAATATCTTAGATTCCATTAAAATATCTTAAAAGGTAAGAAAATATCTTAGTTTCCAAGAAAATATCTTAGTTTCCATCAAAATATCTTAGTTTCCAAGAAAATATCTTAGTTTCCAAGAAAATATCTTAAAAAGTAAGAAAATATCTTAAAGAGAATTCTAGAATGGTTGTAAAGTCATTACTTTGATCACTTTCGGTAAAATAGGCATAACTTCTTCCACAAATATCGTTTTGGGCTCAGGTTTCTTGCAAATGAAAGAGGATTGATAGAGCTACAAATGTCATGAAGGCCCAAAGAGCCAATTCGGACTGCATCTAGTGTGAAATTAGCCTTGAAATTGGGCCATGAAACAGTGACGTGAATTTTTCCACATTTGACCACTCTCGGTAAAATAGGCATAAATTCCTCCACAAATTTCCAATTGAGATCCGGTTTGTTTCTAATTAAAGAAGATTGAAAGATCTAGAAATGTTATGAAGACATAAAGAGCCAGTTTGGACCATTTCTATATGTAGAGTAGACTAGAAGTTTGTAGAAAAATTAGAATAATAAAGAATTTCTAAAATCAACAAGAATTTTCTAGAAACATATAGAATAAGTAAGAGGTTTCCAAAATAGAATGAATAGGAAGTTTCTAGAGTTAAGTAGAATAATCAAGATTTTTCTAGAAATAAGTAGAATAATCTAGAAGTTTCTAGAATAAGAAGTTTCTAGAACAAGGTAGAATAATCAAGATTTTTCTAGAAATAATCTAGAAGTTTCTAGAATGATCAAGAATTTTCTAGAAAGACATAGAATAAACAACAAGTTTTTAAAATAATTTAGAAGTTTTACGTTGAATATCAAAACAACAAAGGTAAAGAAAAATTCTAATATTAGACACAAACAAAGGCAAGTGACCACAATTAAGAAATTAATCTAGCAAACACAACTAAATCACTTATGTCTTCTGTAAATTGTTCTACATATTTTCTCTATTCTTTGCCCTCTGTTATAAAAACCTCTTAAACTATATTTAAATTTTTGGGATGTTACAATACTCCCCTCCTTTTTAAAAAATTTCGTCCTCGAAATTTCCATTCTTGTTACATATCCTATTCTTCTATTCTATTTTTCCAACTCCCAAAGTTTCTTTACTTTCAACTACTTCCTCTTATAATTTTACCTTATGTTTTGAAATCTATCTGTTACCCTCAACCTTACTATCCTTATATGCGGGACTATGATTTCCTCTTTTCCCACTTATAAATACTCCTCATTTATTTTCACTAATATTTCTCTTTTCTTAAGAATACGATCCATTTCTTGTTTCTGTCTTATTTCATTCATAAATTCACTAGTTATTCTCAAGACTCCTAACTTCTTCCTAACAGGAGTAAACTCATACGCAAGGTTGAAGTTCCTAAATTGCTCTATTAAATCCATCTCTTTGACTATTAAACTTGACATTGCTATGATCTTTCTACTTAATGCATCAGCTACTACATTTGCTTTGCTGAGGTGGCAGTTAGGATTGAAACCATGATCTCTTAAAATTCTATCCACCTTGCCTCAGGTTTAACACCTTTTGGCTAAACAAATACTTAAGGCTTTTGTGATCACTAAATACCTCAAATCTTGTTCCAAGATAGGGTCGCCATATTTTAAGCGCAAATACTACTGCAGCTAGTTCTAGGTCATGGGTTGGGTAGTTCCTTTCATGGTTTTTCAATTGTCTTGATGCATAGGCTACCACTTTTCCTCCTTGCATTAGTACTCCTCCTAAACCTAGTTTAGAGGCATCACAATAAACCTCAAACGATTTCAGTTGGGGTTGGTAAGGTCAAAACAAGAGTAGTTAGTTTTTTTTTTTTTCTTTTTCCTAAAGGTTTGAAAACTTTGTTCACAATTGTTATTCCATACAAAAGCTTGGTCTTTTCTAGTTAAGGGTGTGAGGGCAAGGCTATCTTAAAGAAATCTATTATAAATCTTCAATTATATCCAGCTAACCCTAGAAAATGCTTTATTTCTATCACATCTTTTGGTCTTTCCCTAGAACTATGTTTACCTTATGTAGATCTACTGCAAATCCTCCTTGTGATATTATATGTCATAGAAAATTGACTTTTTCTATCAAAAATTCACATTTGGACCATTCCGCATATAACTGTTGATCTTTCAAGATCTGTAATACCACTCTAAGATGTTTAGCATGATCCTCTTTGGTTCTCGACTATACCAAAATATCATCAATAAACACGACCACAAATTTATCCAAATATAGTTAGAAAATCCTATTCATGTAATCTATAAATACTGCAGGTGCATTAGTTACACCAAAGGGCATAACCATGTACTCATAGTGTCCATATCGGGTACTAAAGGCCGTTTTAGGGATATCTTCAACTTTTACCCTTGTTTGGTGATATCCAAACCTTAGATCAATCTTGCTAAATACACAAGCTCCTACTAGTTGGTCCATAAGATCATCTATCCTTGGTAAGGGGTACTTATTCTTAATGGTTACCTTATTTAGTTGTCTATAATCCATACGTAGGATCATAGTTTCATTTTCTAGAAGTATAGGTGCTCCTTAGGGTGATAAACTAGCTCTAATGAATTGTTTCTCCAATAGTTCTTTTATTTGATTTTTTAGCTCTGCTAGTTCTAAGGGTGACATCCTATAGGGTGCAATAGAAAAATTGTCCAGTCCTGGTTATCAAGTCTATCAAAAATTTGATTTCCCTTGCATATGGTAGTTAGTTTACCTCTTTAGAGAATACTTCAGAGAAATCCTTTACTACGCGTGACCTTTCGTTCTACTTCAAGGTTAGAAAGGATCATATATATCTAATTGTGTTTCTTCATGTATTATTTCACTTGGTTGGTAGAAATTATCTCAATATCCTTTCTTACTTCAGATTCGAAAAGATTAAGGTTTTATTAAAACAGTCTATCAGGACATAGTTGGAAGATAACTAGTCCATTCCAAGGATAATATGAATTTGGTTTAAAGGTAGGCAAACTAGGTTAACTATGAAGGTTTTGTTATTTAGTTCTATTTGACAATCTAAACAAATGTAAGTAGTTGTAACTGACTCATTGGTAGGGGTAGTTATTATTAAATCAATGTCTAGAAAAGATAGTGGAAGTTGTAACCTTTTAGCACCATCAAATGATATAAGGGAATGAGTGACACCAGAGTCAAATATCTAGGTAAAAGAATTCCATGTATGGAGCATGTACCTTATACTAGATTATTGGTATTGGATGCCTTAACTACATCAAGGGTGAATATTCTTCCTACAACCTTTGATTTCCCTAGTTGATATTGTTGGTGCCTTTTTAAAACTATTGGTCATGCTATACAAAACTTAGTCTTCTCAAGTCAAGGTGGTTAATCCTTTAACATTAGGTAATCTTCCTAAGCGTATCAACTTTAATTCCTCCTTGGGTTAGTACTTATTCCTCCTTTAACTAAACTCTTTCTTCCTTAAAAATACTAGTTCCTTTCTCGGATTTTAAATCCTTCTAGCTTCTCTAAGGTTTCTTTAACCATCAAAATGCATCAACCATTATTGTATCATCCTAGTATATCTTCTAAATGCATCTTAGTATTGTCAAAAGGTTTGTATTAGGATAAGAGGTAGGTGGTTACTAATCATTTCCTATGAAGTTATCTTAAGGACTTTTAACTTTGGTGATATTCTTAGGTTTTTCCTATTCCTTAGTACGACTTCTCTTTTGAAGGGATCTTTTCCAAAAACTGGCTTCCTTTAGGGTTCATTTTCGGTCCTCTTTATTTGATTTGCTACTTTTTAAGGAGAACTTCATATATTAAACTTGTATCTCTTTCTCTTCTAAAAGAGTCCTCTTTTATTGAAAATACTTTAAAAAGGTTTTCTATTATAGGTAAGTTATCTAGGATATCTTTTAATTTTATCTCCAGAGATGGTCATCTTTATGTCTAATTTATCCTCCTTCAATCTTGCTAGTCTAAGTTGGTAGAAACATCCTTTGTAAGATCAACAACAACTCTCTTCCCTTAATACTTTGCTATTTTTCTTGGCCAACTCTGGTTTTGCTTATCTAAAACTTAGGTAAGAACTTATAGGGCTTTAACTACAATTCTATAACTTCTTTCAACCACTACTTTCTATTCCTATCTAATCCTAAGCCATGTCACTAACCCTAAAACTAATTTTTCATTGATTGAACCAAGAAGCAATCAAGTAAACACACCAAATAATCAAACAAGCACACAAAGCACACAATCATTCACACAACAAAAACATAGCAGACACATAACTCACAAGTCGAACTGGTTCGACCTGCTCTGATACCACTAATGTAACACCCCCCTTTTATTTACTTATTTTACTTATTTTTTTTAATTAGTAATTTAAAGTGGTTAATGATGTAGTAAATAAAAGAGAGATTTAGGAAACAACACTTTCATTACATAAGATTTAAAGTTCATTACAAATAGATTTCATAACTTTGTCCTTTTATTATTTTACATAACTACCTTTCTACTACCTTAGAACATCTACCCAACACTTCTACACGCAAAACATAGCAAGCACCTTCACATATTAAGCCTACATCAGATTTTTTCCTTCCTTCATATATTAAGCCTACATGATGCATGCACCTTCACCATTATCTGTTTTGATCTGTAGCAAATCACTGTAGCTGACCGCCACACTGTAGCTGACCGCCACACTGTAGCTGACCGCCATACTGTAGCTGCCCGAAATTACTGTAGCACCGCCTTAGAAAGGTTATAAATAGGGCTTAGAGGTTTCAAATGAAGATACAACCCAAAAAATACTCTTACATTCTCTCAAACTATCTTCTCTACAAAAAAACCTTTCTATACTTTCTCCACCTTAGGAAAAAATCTCTCCAACCAAGGAAGGAGCACGTAAGTAGAGGAAGAATATAGGAAGCTAGGAGAAACCAGTAAGGGGACCTTTCCTTATCCTTCTTTTCTATCCTTTGTTTTGTTGGTACTTTCATTATCTTTCTTTAGTTTCTTGCAGTAAGGGGATCTTTCCTTATCCTTCTTTTCTATCCTTTGTTTTGTTGGTACTTTCATTATCTTTCTTTAGTTTCTTGCAGTAAGGGGATCTTTCCTTATCCTCCTTTTCTATTCTTTGTTTCCTTCCACTCTCTTTCTTTGGTTCTTCCATTATCTTTCTTTGAATTCTTGGCGTTTCTTTTCTTCATCTTTCTTACACTACTTCTAATTCTTTAAGTTTGCGCTTTCTTTACCCTTTGAAAGATTATTTTGAAGTTGTTTTCCTCTTTCAACTATTTCTCTGAACACCATGACTACTTTATAGTAATATTGTTGTTTGATGACTGGTTTTGTACTTGATATACAATCACTTGGTGAGTTGGATGTGAGTAAGTAGTGACATGCATGATTGCATGAAATTGGTGGTGGACTTGAATTGTTTAATGACCGATTGGAAATGCCTAGTGGAGAGGCAATATTCTAAGATTGCTTGGTGAATGGGCAATGCTTAGAATGAGGTGAGATAAAGATGACCTGGTGGAAAGTCAATATTTAAAATATGATGAAGGTCATTATACAATTCAAGGTCCTAGAACATGTTGCATTGATGACTGGATAGTAGTAGACCAAGTCCGTAAGTCACGGATTCTCGTCTGAGTGAGTGGAATGCCGTGGACTGGGGGGTTCTCTTGGTGGGGAAATTGCCCTGCTCATGATGATCACATGTTGGGGAGGTCCTACCGGACACCGAGGAACTCGACAAATTACGGAGTGTCTACCTCTGGTGGGTCTGATTGAGGGTGAGAATCGATGCCCAGGAGCTATTTTCGGTGGAGGGCGCCATATTGCATTTCGAGTGAAGAGTGAAAATGCATGGTGAAGGTGCATGCATCATGTAGGCTTAGGAGCATACATTAGTAATGGTGTGTTTGATTAAATGGAATTCATGCCTGAATCATTGATTGTGATTGATGGTTTGTTTAATTTGGTTGTTGATTGCCTTACTATGAGATTGATATTTTGATGGTCATGGATATGTATGGAAGTATGATTCTAAAAGTGATAATTTCGATGAAATTTCTAAATTTATAAAAGAAAAGGTTTTCCTTGAACTACAATCAATTTTTTTATAATTATGGTTAAGGAAAGCTCACCCTTGCACTTTGTGTTTTTAACACCTGTGATGATCTCGAACAACGTTCGGGGGAGCAGATTTGCAGGGTTAAGAAGTTGTCACTGGTTGTTGCTACTATCTTGTGTGAAGGTGCTTGCTATGTTTTGCGTGTAGAAGTGTTGGGTAGATGTTCTAAGGTAGTAGAAAGGTAGTTATGTAAAATAATAAAAGGACAAAGTTATGAAATCTATTTGTAATGAACTTTAAATCTTATGTAATGAAAGTGTTGTTTCCTAAATCTCTCTTTTATTTACTACATCATTAACCACTTTAAATTACTAATTAAAATAAGTAAAATAAGTAAATAAGAGGGGATGTTACAAGGGGGTGTTACATTATACTCCATCTATTCTGTTCTCAATCATATGTTATACAACATTTGTTTTGTTTTACATAATATGTATACTACACTTGTTGTGCATCATACGTTATATGTTATACTCTATCTGATGAGGACATCAAGACCCAAGAATATGAGGCCCATGGTTAGAAGAACCAGAATCAAGACCCAATCCATGAAATGATTGGACCCATGACTAGGAGTAGATTCAGAATGGCCCAAGAAGCATTACAACTCAAGGTGGCCTATGTGTTTGAGACTGAATTGTTAGTGGCCCAACAAACACGGAAGCTGATAACATGTATAGCCTGCCTGGTGGACTAGGAGGCCCATTTATTTTGTAATAGACTTTAAAATAAATAATTTTGTTCTATTTTACATAATATGTATACTACATTTGTTGTGCATCATACGTTATACTGCATCTATTTTTTTCTACATCATATGTTATACTCTATCTGATGAGGACATCAAGACCCAAGAATATGAGGCCCATGATGAGAAGAACCGGAATCAAGACCCAATCCATGAAATGATTGGACCCATGACTCGGAGTAGATTTAGAAAGGCCCAAGAAGCATTACAACTCAAGGTGGCCCATGTGCTTGAGACTAAATTATTAGTGGCCCAACAAACACGGAAGCTGATAACATGTATAGCCTGCCTGGTGGACTAGGAGGCCCATTTATTTTGTAATAGACTTTAAAATAAATAATTTCGTACAAGGCCCATTTACTTATAGGCCCATTTCGTATTAGGTAAACCTAATTGGTATTAAACTCATAGGAATTAAGAACGGAGGTAGATCATTATTCAATTTGATGTTATTGTGAGTTTAAGCTCTGCTATGGTTCCTCCTTGCATCCTCGATCTTATCAGGAATTCTTCGATTCTTGTGTGGCGATCATCCTTGGCTTATCAAACATTCTTGTTTGTGTGCCTTGCTTTTAATATCTATCTTTCTTTGTTTATTTTGCATTTTTATTATATAAAATAATTCTGAAATTTCAGCCGTCTTCAAACTCTAATTCTCAAACATCGAGTATTCCATTAATTCTGGGTTAGGATCATATCATCTGGTATTCAGAGCACGGTTTCATCGGTAGGATTCATCCTGTGTTATTGTTCATCTCGCGTTACTGTTCACTGGTACTATATATTCATCTTATTTTATTTCAAACAAAAAAAAACGAAAAAAAAAGAAAAAAAATGAAAAAAAAGAAAAAAAGAAAACGAAAAAAAAAATCTGAAAAAAAAGAATAAAAAAAAGAGAAAATGAAATTGATCAAACAAAATATATATTCTTACTTGTTCTTGTTTAAATCCAAGGCAAATTATATGTTTGACAATATTTCTAAGTGGTAATTATTTGTCTTCCCTTACCATTCGTGCTTACCTTGTTTTTCTATTGGTAGGAAAATTGTTCTTTGCTACTTTCTATTTAGTTTCCAAAAAAAAACACATAAATATTTCTGATTATTATTTTTGAAGGTGATTCTTGATAATAGATTGTTTGGATTCTTGTAAGAACCTTGAGTTAGAGGACGAGTGGAAAAAGGCAAGAGTGATTATTATAGATAAAAAGCCTAATTGTGTGCAAACACTTGAGTGGGTAAGGTTCAACAAATAGTAATTATATTATTTTCTTGTTACCTTTGATTTGTTTGTTTGTCAATGGCAGCAGAAAATAATAACAACGACCTTCGGATGCAAATGACTGCAATATCTCAACATTTGGAGAGATTGATGAAACAACAACATGATGATTTCCATGAGAGGATAGACCAATTGGAGAATAGTAGACCACCTGGAGGAGGAGGAGTGGGACCGAATAGGAATGAGGCAAGAATAGAAGGAATCAAGTTGAATGTACCACCTTTCAAGGGTAGGAGTGCTCCAGAGGCATATCTGGAGTGGGAGCTCAAAATTGAACATGTGTTCTCTTGTAATAATTATAGTGAGGACCAAAAGGTAAGACTTGCTGCTGTTGAATTTTCTGACTATGCACTCATATGGTGGAAAAAGTTGCAGAAGGAGAGAATAAGAAACGAAGAGCCTATGGTGGACACTTGGGCTGAAATGAAGGGAATCATGAGGAAGCGATATGTACCATCTAGCTTTCATAGAGACTTGAAACTAAAACTGCAGAAATTGTATCAAGGAAGCAAGGGGGTGGAAGAGTATTACAAGGAGATGGAAGTGTTAATCATCCAAGCCAAAATTAAAGAAGATGTTGAGGTAACTATAGCTCGCTTTCTTAATGGTTTAAATAATAACGTTAGAGATGTAGTAGAGTTGCAGGAATTTGTAGAGATGGAAGATCTTTTGCACAAGGCAGTTCAAGTAGAATAACAACTAAAAAGAAGAAGTACAGTGAGGAAGAGTTCTACTAGCTATAACCCTCCAAATTGGAAGGATAAAATCAACAAAGAAGGGGATACCTCCTCTAGCAATGCTTCATTTTCTAACCGGAGAAAAACACCTCAAAAACAAGCTGATCATCCATCAAAGAGAATTAGGGAAGTGAAGTGTTTCAAGTGTTTGGGTATGGGTCATTATGCCTATGAATGTCCTACAAAGAAGACAATTCTTCTCAAAGATAATGGAGAGTACACAAGTCAATCTGAAGCTAGTGAGGGAGAGGAAGAATTTGAAAGTGGAGAAGAGTTGGAGGCTACGGAGGGAGACTTGTTAATGATTAGGAGGTTGCTGGGTAGTCAATTAAGGCCTTTGGATGAGAGTCAAAGAGAGAACATTTTCCACACTAGATGTTCTATCGACGGGAAGGTATGCATGGTTATTGATAGAGGGAGTTGCACCAATGTAGCTAGTGCTAGGTTAGTGTCAAAGCTAAATTTAGCCACTAAAACACATCCTAGACCATACAAACTTCAATGGCTTAGTGAAGATGGTGAGGTACAAGTAAGGCAGCAAGTAGAAGTGGATATTGCAATTGGGAAATACAAGAATAAGGTGTTATGTGATGTAGTTCCAATGGAAGCCAACCACATACTTTTGGGGAGGCCTTGGCAATTTGATACTAGAGCCATTCATGATGGCTATTCCAACAAGATCTCTTTTATGCACCAAGATAAAAAAATTATACTCAAACCATTGAGCCCTAAAGAGGTGTGTGAGGATCAAGTGAGAATGAGAGAAAAAATAGCAGTAGAGAGGAAGAGTGAAACACTTGAGAGAAGAAAGAGTGAAAAGAGAAAGAGTGAAAAAAGAAAGAGTGAAACACTTGAGGGAAAACACCTTTGTTTAGTAAGAGAAAAGGAGGTAAAGAGGGTGCTTTGCGCAAGGCAACCTCTCTATTTAATGTTTTGTCAAAGTCAAATTTTGTATGCTAACCAATTTGATAAGTCTGAATTGCCTTCTTGTATTAAGTCTCTTTTGCAGGATTATCAAGATATTTTTCCAGCAAGTGTACCGGATGGCTTGCCACCACTGAGGGGGATTGAGCATCACATTGATCTCATTCCAGGAGCTTCTTTACCCAATAGGCCCGCATATAGAAGCAACCCACAAGAGACTAAGGAGATTGAAAGACAGGTGGCTGAACTCATGAGCCAAGGTTGGGTGAGAAATAGCATGAGTCCATGTGTTGTACCAGTCATCCTAGTACCCAAGAAGGATGGCTCATGGAGAATGTGTTCAGATTGTAAGGCTATAAACAACATCACCATCAAGTATAGGCATCCAATTCCCAGGTTTTCTAAGATGACACATTTCCTACCTTGCAAGAAGGTAGATGATGCTTGTCACGTGACTGACTTGTTCTTCAAGGAGATTGTGAGACTCCATGGACTGCCTAGGAGTATTGTAAGTAACAGAGACAGTAAATTCCTAAGCCACTTTTGGCGGACCTTGTGTGGTAAGATTGGTACTAAATTGCTATTTTCTACTACTTGTCACCCACAAACAGATGGTCAAACTGAGGTAGTCAATAGGACTTTAGGAACATTGCTTAGAACTACTTTAAAGAAAAATATTAAGTCTTGGGAAGTAGTTTACCTCATGTTGAGTTTGCTTATAATAGAGCTATCCATACCACAACTAATTGCTCTCCTTTTGAAATTGTGTATGGATTTAATCCTCTAACTCCTCTTGATTTACAGCCCATGCCTAACATTTCTAAATTTAAGCACCAAGAAGCACAGGCCAAAGCTAAATATGTGAAGAAGTTGCATGAGCAAGTGAAGGCTCAACTTGAAAAGAAGAATGAGAGCTATGCTAAACAAGCTAGCAAAGGAAGAAAAAAGGTGGTATTCGAACCTGGTGATTGGGTTTGGGTACACATGAGGAAGGAAAGGTTCCCAGAACAAAGAAAGTCAAATCTTCAACCGAGGGGAGATGGTCCATTCCAAGTCTTAGACAAGATCAATGACAATGCGTATATAATAGATATACCCGGTGAGTACAATATTAGTACTACTTTTAATGTATCTGACTTGTCCCCTTTTAATGCAGATGATGAAGTTCTGGATTTGAGGTCAAATCTTTCTCAAGAAGGAGGGAGTGATGAGGACATCAAGACCCAAGAGTATGAGGCCCATGATGAGAATAATCAAAATCAAGACCCAATCCATGAAATGATTGGACCCATGACTAGGAGTAGATTCAGAAAGGCCCAAGAAGCATTACAACTCAAAGTGGCCCATGTGCTTGAGACTGAATTGTCAGTGGCCCAACAAACACGGAAGCTGATAACATGTATAGCCTGCCTGGTGGACTAGGAGGCCCATTTATTTTGTAATAGACTTTAAAATAAATAATTTCGTACAAGACCCATTTACTTATAGGCCCATTTCGTATTAGGTAAACCTAATTAGTATTAATCTCATAGGAATTAAGAACGGAGGCAGATCATTATTCAATTTGATATTATTGTGAGTTTAAGCTCTGCTAGGGTTCCTCCTTGCATCTTCGATCTTATCAGGAATTCTTCGATTCTTGTGTGGCGATCATCCTTTGCTTATCAAACATTCTTGTTTGTGTGACGCCTTCCTTTTAATATCTATCTTTCTTTGTTTATTTTGCATTTTTATTATATAAAATAATTCTGAAATTTCAGCAGTCTTCAAACCCTAATTCTCAAACGTCGAGTATTCCATTAATTTTGGGTAAGGATCAGATCACTATCTGTTTATTTCTGCATCATAAGTTATACTGCATATGTTTTGTTCTTCATCATACGTTATATAGAATCTGTTCTGTTCGTACATTATACTACATTTGTTCTGCGTCATACGTTATGTTGCATCTGTTCAATTCTGCATTATACTTTATACTATATTTATTCTGTATCATATGTTATACGTCCTATGTTATGTTCTGCGTCATACGTTGTACTACATCTCTTCTGTTTTGCATCACACGTTATACTGCATTTGTTTTACAGCATACATTGTACTCCATCTATTTTGTTCTGCATCATACGTTATAATGCAATTGTTTGTTTATACGTTATACTGCATTTGTTTTGTATCGTAAGTTATATTGTGTATGTTATGTTCTGCATCAAACGTTATGCTACATCTGCTCTATTCTGCATCAAACATTATACTGCATCTGTTCTAATCATACGTTATACAGTTATGCATCATACGTTATACTGCATTTGTTCTGCACCATCTATTATATTGCGTATGTTCTGTTCAACATCAAACGTTATATCTATTATGCTCTTTCTGCATTACACGTTATACTGCATCTGTTCTAATCATACATTATACTGTTCTGCATCATACGTTATACTCCATCTGTTTTGTTCTCCATCATACGTTATACAACATTTGTTCTATTTTACATAATATGTATACTACATCTGTTCTGCATCATAAGTTATATTGCATCTGTTTTTTTTCTACATCATACGTTATACTCCATCTGCTCTGTTCTGCATCATACGTTATACAACATTTGTTCTGTTTTACATAATATGTATACTACATCTGTTCTGCATCATAAGTTATACTGCATCTGTTTTCTTTCTACATCATACGTTATACTGCATTTGTTTTTTTCTGCATCATATGTTATACTGCATCATACGTTATACTGAATCAAACGTTATACTGCATCTGTTCTGTTCAAATGTTATAACTGCATCTGTTTTGTTATGCATCATACGTTATACTACATCTGTTCTGTTCCGCATCATACGTTATATTGAATCTGTTCAGTTGTGAATCATACGTTATATTGCATCTGTTTTGTTATGCATCATACGTTATAATGCATCTGTTCAGCTTCATATGTTATACTGCATCTATTCTTTTCATATGTTATACTACATTTGTTCTGCTTCATACGTAATATTGCATCTATTCTGTTCTGCATCACACGTTATACTGTATCTGTTCAATTATGCATTATACATTATACTGCATTTGTTTTGCATCATATGTTATACTTCATATGTTATGTTCTGCGTCATACGTTGTACTGCATCACTTTTGTTCTGCATCATACGTTATACTGCATTTGTTTGTTTATACGTTATACTGCATTTGTTCTATATCATATATTATGTTGCATATGTTCTGTTCTGCATCTAACGTTATATTGCATCTGTTTTGTTCTGCATCATACGTTATACTACATCTGTTCTGTTCTGCATCATACGTTATAATGCATCTGTTCAGCTTCATACGTTATATTGTATATGTTCTTTTCATATGTTATGCTACATTTGTTCTGCATCATACGTAATATTGCATCTGTTCTGTTCTGCATCACACATTATACTGCATTTGTTCAATTCTGCATTATACTTTATGTTACATTTGTTCTGCATCATATGTTATGCTTACTATGTTATGTTCTGCGTCATACGTTGTACTGCATCTCTCATGTTCTGCATCATATGTTATACTGCATTTGTTTTGCAGCATACGTTGTACTGCATCTGTTTTATTCTGCATCATACGTTATACTGGAATTGTTTGTTTATACGTTATACTGCATTTGTTCTGTATCGTATGTTATATTGCGTATGTTATGTTCTGTATCAAACGTTATACTTTTTATTATGCATCATACATTATACTGCATCTGTTCTAATCATACGTTATACAGTTCTGCATCATCCGTTATACTGCATTTGTTTGTTCATACGTTATACTGCATTTGTTCTGCACCATATGTTATATTGCGTATGTTCTGTTTTGCATCAAACGTTATATCTGTTATGCTCTGTTCTGCATCACACATTATACTGTATTTGTTCTAATCATACGTTATACTGTTCTGCATCATACGTTATACTCCATCTATTCTGTTCTCCATCATACGTTATACAACATTTGTTCTGTTTTACATAATATGTATACTACATTTGTTGTGCATCATACGTTATACTGCATCTATTTTTTTCTACATCATACGTTATACTCTATCTGGTTTATTTCGCATCATAGGTTATATTGCATATGTTTTGTTCTTCATCATACGCTATATAGAACTGTTTCTGTTCATACATTATACTACATTGTTCTGCGTCTTACGTTATGTTGCATCTGTTCAATTCTGCATTATACTTTATACTATATTTGTTCTGTATCATATGTTATACTTCCTATGTTATGTTCTGCGTCATACGTTGTACTGCATCTCTCATGTTCTGCACCATATGTTATACTGCATTTGTTTTGCAGCATACGTTGTACTGCATCTATTTTGTTCTGCATCATACGTTATACTGGAATTGTTTGTTTATACATTATACTACATTTGTTCTGTATCGTATGTTATA
This sequence comes from Hylodesmum podocarpum, assembly GCA_026586105.1. NCBI lineage: Eukaryota > Viridiplantae > Streptophyta > Magnoliopsida > Fabales > Fabaceae > Hylodesmum > Hylodesmum podocarpum. The sequence goes on from JALJEV010001367.1 coordinate 193,897, forward strand.
TTGCGTATCTTCTGTTATGTATCAAACGTTATACTTTTTATTATGCATCATACATTATACTGCATCTGTTCTAATCATACGTTATACAGTTCTGCATCATCCATTATACTGCATTTGTTTGTTCATACGTTATACTGCATTTGTTCTGCACCATATGTTACATTGCGTATGTTCTGTTTTGCATTAAACGTAATATCTGTTCTGCTTTGTTCTGCATCACACGTTATACTGTATTCGTTCTAATCATACGTTATACTGTTCTGCATCATACGTTATACTCCATCTATTCTGTTCTGCATCATACGTTATACAACATTTTTTCTGTTTTACATAATATGTATACTACATCTGTTATGCATCATAAGTTATACTGCATCTGTTTTTTTCTACATCATACGTTATACTGCATCTGCTCTGTTCTGCATCATACGTTATACAACATTTGTTCTGTTGTACATAATATGTATACTACATCTGTTCTGCATCATAAGTTATACTGCATCTGTTTTCTTTCTACATCATACGTTATACTGCATTTGTTTTTTTCTGCATCATATGTTATACTGCATCATACGTTATACTGAATCATACGTTATACTGCATCTGTTCTGTTCAAATGTTATAACTGCATCTATTTTGTTATGCATCATACATTATACTACATCTGTTCTGTTCCACATCATACGTTATATTGAATCTGTTCAGTTCTGAATCATACGTTATACTGCATCTGTTTTGTTATGCATCACACGTCATAATGCATCTGTTCAGCTTCATATGTTATATTGCATCTGTTCAGCTTCATACGTTATACTACATTTGTTCTGCTTCATACGTAATATTGCATCTATTCTGTTCTGCATCACACGTTATACTGTATCTGTTCAATTCTACATTATACATTATACTGCATTTGTTCTGCATCATATGTTATACTTCATACGTTATGTTCTGCGTCATACGTTGTACTGCATCACTTTTGTTCTGCATCATACGTTATACTGAATTTGTTTGTTTATACGTTATACTGCATTTGTTCTGTATCATATATTATGTTGCATATGTTCTGTTCTGCATCTAACGTTATACTGCATCTGTTTTGTTCTGCATCATACGTTATACTACATATGTTCTGTTTTGCATCATACGTTATAATGCATCTGTTCAGCTTCATACGTTATATTGTATATGTTCTTTTCATATGTTATACTACATTTGTTCTGCATCATACGTAATATTGCATCTGTTCTGTTCTGCATCACACATTATACTGCATCTGTTCAATTCTGCATTATACTTTATGTTACATTTGTTCTGCATCATATGTTATGCTTCCTATGTTATGTTCTGCGTCATACGTTGTACTGCATCTCTCATGTTCAGCATCATATGTTATACTGCATTTGTTTTGCAGCATACATTGTACTGCATCTGTTTTGTTCTGCATCATACATTATACTGGAATTGTTTGTTTATACGTTATACTGCATTTGTTCTGTATCGTATGTTATATTGCGTATGTTCTGTTCTGTATCAAACGTTATACTTTTTATTATGCATCATACATTATATTGCATCTGTTCTAATCATACGTTATACAGTTCTGCATCATCCGTTATACTACATTTGTTTGTTCATACGTTATACTGCATTTGTTCTGCACCATATGTTATATTACGTATGTTCTACTTTGCATCAAACGTTATACTTGTTCTGCTTTGTTCTGCATCACACGTTATACTGTATTTTTTCTAATCATACGTTATACTGTTCTGCATCATACGTTATACTTCATCTATTCTGTTCTCCATCATACGTTATATAACATTTGTTCTGTTTTACATAATATGTATACTACATTTGTTGTGCATCATACATTATACTGCATCTTATTTTTTCTACATCATACGTTATACTCTATCTGTTTATTTCTGCATCATAGGTTATATTGCATATGTTTTGTTCTTCATCATACGCTATATAGAATCTGTTCTGTTCATACATTATACTACATCTGTTCTGCGTCTTACGTTATGTTGCATCTGTTCAATTCTGCATTATACTTTATACTATATTTGTTCTGTATCATATGTTATACTTCCTACGTTATGTTCTGCGTCATACGTTGTACTGAATCTCTTCTATTCTGCATCATACGTTTTACTGCATTTGTTTTGCCGCATACGTTGTACTCCATCTATTTTGTTCTGCATCATACGTTATACTGCAATTGTTTGTTTAAACATTATACTGCATTTGTTTTGTATCGTAAATTATATTGCGTATGTTCTGTTCTGCATCAAACGTTATGCTACATCTGCTCTATTCTGCATCAAACATTATACTGCATCTGTTCTAATCATACGTTATACAGTTCTGCACCATACGTTATACAGTTCTGCACCATACGTTATACTGCATTTGTTCTGCACCATCTATTATATTGCATATGTTCTGTTCTACATCAAATGTTATATCTATTCTGCTCTTTCGGCATTACATGTTATACTGCATCTGTTCTAATCATACATTATACTGTTCTGCATCATACGTTATACTCCATCTATTCTGTTCTGCATCATACGTTATACAACATTTGTTCTGTTTTGCATAATATGTATACTACATCTGTTCTGCATCATAAGTTATACTGCATCTATTTTTTTTCTACATCATACGTTATACTCCATCTGCTCTGTTCTCCATCATACGTTATACAACATTTGTTCTGCTTTACATAATATGTATACTACATCTGTTCTGCATCATAAGTTATACTGCATCTGTTTTCTTTCTACATCATACGTTATACTGCATTTGTTTTGTTCTGCATCATACGTTATACTGCATATGTTTTGTTCTTCATCATACGCTATATAGCATCTACTTTGCATCACATGTTATGTTGCATCTGTTCTGTTCTGCATCATATGTTATACTACATCTGTTATGCGCATACGTTGTACTTGATCTGTTATATTCTGCATCACAAGTTATAATGCATTTGTTCTATTCATATGTTATGCTGCATCTGTTTTGTTATGCATCATACGTTACACTACATATGTACTGTTCTGCATCTTGTTATACTACATCTGTTCTATTATGCATCATATGTTATAATGCATCTGTTCAGCTTCATACGTTATACTGCATCTGTTCTGTTCTGCATCATACGTTATATTGCAATTGTTCTGTTCTGCATCATATGTTATACTACATCTGTTTGGTTCTGCATCAAATGTTTTACCGCATCTGTTTTGTTCTCCATCACACAGTATACTACATTTGTTCTATTCTTACATTATACTGCATATGTTATGTTCATATGTTATACTGCATCTGTTCTACTTCATACGTTATGTTCCATGTGTTCTGTTCTGCATCATATGTAACATCCCAAAAATTTAAATATAGTTTAAGAGAGGTTTTTATGACAGAGAGAAATATAAAAATAGTAAATTACTGTGCAAATAGTAAAAATAGTAAATTACTGTGCAAATAGTAAATTACTGTGCAAATAGTAAAATTACTATACAAATAGTAAATTACTGTGGTAAATAATAAAATTACTGTGGTAAATAGTAAAATTACTATGGTAAATAGTAAATTTACTGTGATAAAATTACTGTGGTAAATAGTAAAATTACTGTAGTAAATAATAAAATCACTGAGGTAAATAGTAAAATCACTGAGGTAAATAGTAAAATTACTGTAGTAGAATATTCTGTGGAATATTCTGTGGAACATTCTGTAGAATATTCTGTAGAACATTCTGTGGAATATTCTATAGAATATAGAATATTCTGTATAATATTCTGTAGAATATTCTATATTCTGTAGAATATTCTGTAGCAAATAGTACCTTGGGAATTCTATAAATAGGGCCTAGGGGTTTCAGATGAGAAAACAAACCAAAGAACATTTCTATATTCTCTCAAGCTCTCTCTTAGGAAGAAATATCTCTAAAAGAGGAGCAAGTAAGTAAGTAGAGGAAGAGTATAGGAAGGCTGGGAGAAACCAAGTAAGGGGAGCCGTCCTTATCCTACTCTTCTATTCTTTGTTTTGTTGTTACTTTCATTATATTTCTTTAGTTTTTCGGATACTAAGGTGCGAAGATAATTCTTAGTATGCTCGTGGTTCTTGTTTTGTCCGATCTTCCACATCGAGAACAGAATTATTCTTGTTACGAGGAAAAGTGTGGTCTTGTTTATTGGTTCTTGATGTTTCCTTGATAATTCTTGGTGTTTCTTGTTTCTTGGTTTCTTGATTTATTGGTGTTTATTGGTGTTTCTTGGTGTTGATTTCATATCGAAATATGTCTGGTTTTGAGTTGGATATGAATAAGTGGTGACATGCATGGTTGCATGAAATTGGTGATGGACTTGAATTGCTTAATGACCGATTTGAAATGCCTAGTGGAGAGGCAATATTCTAAGATTGCTTGGTGAATAGGCAATGCTTAGAAGGTTTTGAAATGAATATGACCTAGTAAAGAGGTCAAGATTTAAAATGTGATAAAGGTCATTATACAATTCAAGGTCCTAGAGCATGTTGCATGATGACCTGGATAGTAGTAGACCAAGTCCGTAAGTTACGGATTCCGTCCTGTGTGAGTGGAATACCGTGGACTAGAGGGGGTTCTCTTGGTGGGGAAATTGCCCTGCTCATGATGATCACATGTTGCGGGGGAGGTCCTGCCGGACACTGAGGGAACTCGACAATTACGGAGTGTCTACCACTGGTGGGTCTGGAGGATGTGAGGACCAGATGCCCCAGGCTATTTTCAGTGGATGGCGCCACATTGCATGTTGAGTAAATAGGGAAAGTACATCGTGAGGATACATGCATCATATAGGAATAAGAGCATGCAATAGTGATTATGTGTTTTGATTGAATACATGATTATTGTGATAAATTACTGATTCATTTATGGTTGATTGGTGGTTTTACCTTGTGAATTGAATTAATGGTTTGGACACAGGTTTTATATCAATAAATTACTATTTTTAAAGAAATTGAAGAATATTAAAGAATATTGGTTTTATGAATATTTTTCCTTATTTTCAAAAGTTTTACTATAATTAAAATTATTTGAGGATTAAGGAAAGCTCACCCTTGCAATTCTATTTTTACAGATTGACAGGATTGAGAAGTTGTCACTGTTTCGCAATGGTTGTTACTATTATCTTGTTGAAGATGCTTGTTATGTTTTGCATGTAGAAGTGTTGAGTAAATGTTCTAAGGTAGTAGAAAGGTAGTTATGTAAAATAATAATAGGACAAAGTTATGTAATCTGGTTGTAATGAACTTTAAAACCTATGTAATAAAAGTGTTGTTTTCTAAATCTCTCTTTTATCTACTATATCATTAACCACTTTAAATTACAAAATATAAGTAAAATAAGTAAATAAGAGGAGGGTGTTACATCATATGTTATACTGCATGAGTTCTGCATCACATATTATACTTGATCTGTTATGTTCTGCATCATAAGTTATGCTGCATCTGTTCTGTTCAAATGTTATAACTGCATCTATTTTGTTATGCATCATACGTTATACTACATCTGTTCTGTTCCGCATCATACGTTATATTGCATCTGTTCTGTTCTGAATCATACGTTATACTGCATCTGTTCTGTTATGCATCATACGTTATAATGCATCTGTTTAGCTTCATACGATATACTGCATCTGTTCTTTTCATATGTTATACTACATTTATTCTACTTCATACGTAATATTGCATCTGTTCTGTTCTGCATCACACGTTATACTGTATCTGTTCAATTCTGCATTATACATTATACTGAATTTGTTGTGCATCATATGTTATACTGCATATGTTATGTTCTGCGTCATACATTTTTTTTGCATCTCTTTTGTTCTGTATCATACGTTATACTGCATTTGTTTGTTTATACGTTATACTGCATTTGTTCTGTATCATATATTATGTTGCATATGTTCTGTTCTGCATCACTCGTTATACTGTTTCTGTTCAATTCTGCATTATACATTATACTGCATTTGTTCTGCATCATATGTTATACTGCATATGTTATGTTCTGCGTCATACGTACTCTTCCACCCCCTTGCTTCCTTGATACAATTTCTGCAGTTTGAGTTTGAAGTCTCTATGAAAGCTAGATGGTACATATCGCTTCCTCATGATTCCCTTCATTTCAGCCCAAGTGTCCACCATAGGCTCTTCGTTTCTTATTCTCTCCCTCTGCAAATTATTCCACCATATGAGTGCATAGTTAGAAAATTCAGCAGCAGCAAGTCTTACCTTTTGGTCCTCACTATAATTATTACAAGAGAACACATGTTTAATTTTGAGCTCCTACTCCAGATATGCCTCTGGATCACTCCTACCCTTGAAAGGTGGTACATTCAACTTGATTCCTTATATTCTTGCCTCATTCCTATTCGGTCCCACTCCTCCTCCTCTAGGTGGTCTACTATTCTCCAATTGGTCTATCCTCTCATGGAAATCATCATGTTGTTGTTTCATCAATCTCTCCAAATGTTGAGATATTGCAGTCATTTGCAGCCGAAGGTCGTTGTTATTATTTTCTGCTGCCATTGACAAACAAACAAATCAAAGGTAATAAGAAAATAATATAATTATTGTTTGTTGAACCTTACCCACTCAAGTGTTTGCACACAATTAGGCTTTTTTCTATAATAATCACTCTTGCCTTTTTCCACTCGTTCTCTGACTCAAGGTTCTTACAAGAATCCAAACAATCTATTATCAAGAATCACCTTCGAAAATAATAATCAGAAAGATTTATGTTTTTTTTTTTTTGGAAATTGAACAGAAAGTAGCAAAGAACAATTTTCCTACCAATAGAAAAACAAGGTAAGCACGAATGGTAAGGGAAGACAAACAATTACCACTTAGAAATATCGTCAAACAAATAATTTGCACTGGATTTAAACAAGAACAACTAAGAATATATATTTTGTTTGATCAATTTCGTTTTCGTTTTTTTTTCGGCAGCTTTCATTTTTTTTGGCAGCTTTCTTTTTTTCCAGATTTTTTTTTTCGTTTTTTTTTTTTTTTTTTGCTTTTTTTTCGTTTTTTTTGTATGAAATAAAATAATATGAATAGATAGTACCAGTGAACAGTAACACGAGATGAACAGTAACACAGGATGAATCCTACAAATGAAACCGTGCTCTGAATACCAGATGATATGATCCTAACCCAGAATTAATAGAATACTTGACGTTTGAGAATTAGGGTTTGAAGACGGCTGAAATTTGAGAACTATTTTATATAATAAAAATGCAAAATAACAAATAAAGATAGATATGAAAAGGAAGGCGTCACACAAACAAGAATGTTTGATAAGCCAAGGATGATCGCCACACAAGAATCGAAGAATTCCTGATAAGATCGAGGATGCAAGGAAGAACCCTAGCAGAGCTTAAGCTCACAAAAATATCAAATTGAATAATAATCTGCCTCTGTTCTCAATTCCTATAAGTTTAATACTAATTAGGTTTACCTAATACGAAATGGGCCTATAAGTAAATGGGCCTTGTACGAAATTATTTATTTTAAAGTCTATTACAAAATGAATGGGCCTCCTAGTCCACCAGGCAGGCTATACATGTTATCAGCTTCCGCATTTTTTTGGACCGCTAACAATTCAGTCTCAAGCACATGGGCCACCTTGAGTTGTAATGCTTCTTGGGCCTTTCTGAATCTGCTCCTAGTCATGGGTCCAATCATTTCATGGATTGGGTCTTGATTTTGATTCTTCTCATCATGGGCCTCATACTCTTGGGTCTTGATATCCTCATCATAACGTTTGATACAGAATAGAATATACACAATACAACATACGATACAGAACAAATGCAGTATAACGTATAAACAAACAATTGCATTATTACGTTTGATGCAGAACAAAACAGATTCAATACAACGTATGTTGCAAAACAAATGCAGTATAACATATGATGCAGAACAGAAGAGATGGAGAACAGAAGAGATGCAGTACAACGTATAAAGCAGAACAAAACATAGGAAGTATAACATATGATGCAGAAGAAATGCAGTATAAAGTATAAGGCAGAATTGAACAGATGCAGTATAACGTGTGATGCAGAACAGAACAGATGCAATATTACGTATGATGCAGAATAGAACAGATGCAATATTACGTATGATACAGAACAGAACAGATGCAATATTATGTATGATGCAGAGCAGATGTAGTATAACATATGAAAAGAACATATGCAGTATAACATAAGAAGCTAAACAGATGCATTATAACGTATGATGCAGAACAAAACAGATGCAGTATAACGTATGATGCAGAACAGATGTAGTATAACATATAAAAAGAACATATGCAGTATAACGGAAGAAGCTGAACAGATGCATTATAACGTATGATGCAGAACAAAACAGATGCAGTATAACGTATGATGCAGAACAGAACAAATACGGCATTATGTTTGTGCAGAATAGAACATACGTAACATAACATATGATACAAAACAAATGAAGTATAACGTATAAACAAACAAATGCAGTATAACGTATGATGCAGAACAAACAAATGCAGTATAACGTATGACGCAGAACATAACATATGCAGTATAACATATGATGCATAACAAATGCAGTATAATGTATAATGCAGAATTGAACAGATGCAATATAACGTGTGATGTAGAACAGAACAGATGCAATATTACGTATAAAGCAGAACAAATGTAGTATAACATATGAAAAGAACAGATATAGTATAACGTATAAAGCTGAACAGATGCATTGTAACGTATGACGCAAAATAGAACAGATGTAGTATAACATTTGATGCAGAACAAAAAAGATGCAGTATAACGTATGATGCAGAACAGAACTGATGTAGTATAACGTGTGAGGCATAACAAAACAGATGCATTATAACATATGATCAGAACAGATGCAGCATAACTTATGATGCAGAAAATAACCGATCAAGTATAATGTATGATGCAGAACATATGCAGTATACCATATGATGGAGAACAGAACACATGGAACATAACGTATGAAGCAGAACAGATGCAGTATAACATATGAACATAACATATGCAGTATAACGTAAGAATAGAACAAATGTAGTATATTGTGTTATGGAGAACAAAACAGATGTAGTAAAACATTTGTTGCAGAACCAAACAGATGTAGTATAACGTATGATGCAGAACAGAACAGATGCAGTATAACATATGAAGTTGAAGAGATGCATTATAACATATGATGCATAACAGAACAAGTGTATTATAACGTATGATGCAGAACAGAACAGATGTAGTATAACGTATGATGCATAACAAAACAGATGCAGTATAACTTGTGATGCAGAACATAACAGATCAAGTATAACGTATGATGCAGAACAGATGCAATATAACATATGATGCAGAACAGAACAGATGCAACATAACGTATGATGCAGAACAGATGTAGTATAATGTATGTACAGAACAGATGCTATATAGCGTATGATGAAGAACAAAACATAAGCAGTATAACGTATGAAGCAGAAAAAAATAGATGCAGTATAACGTCTGATGTAGAAAAAAACAGATGCAGTATAACTTATGATACAGAACAGATGTAGTATACATATTATGTAAAACAGAACAAATGATGTATAACGTATGATGAAGAAAAGAACAGATGGAGTATAACGTATGGTGCAGATCAGTATAACGTATGATTAGAACAGAGCAGAACAGATATAACGTTTGATGCATAACAGAACATACGCAATAAAACATATGGTGCAGAACAAATGCAGTATAACGTATGATGCAAACAAAACAGATGCAATACAACGTATGCTGCAAAACAAATGCAGTATAACGTATGAAGTAGAATAGAGGAGATGCAGTACAACGTATGACGCAGAACATAACATAGGAAGTATAACATATGATACATAACAAATATAGTATAAAGTATAATGCAGAATTGAACAGATGCAATATAACATGTGATGCAGAACAGGACAGATGCAATATTACGTGTGATGAAGAACCGATGTAGTATAACATATGAAAAGAACATATGCAGTATAATGTATGAAATTGAACAGATTCATTATAACGTATGATGCAGAACAGAACAGATGTAGTATAACGTATGATGCAGAACAGAATAAATGCGGTATAACATTTGATGCAAAACAGAACATACGCAACATAACATATGCTATAGAACAAATGCAGTATAACGTATAAACAAACAAATGCGGTATAACATATGATGCAGAACAAAACAGGTGCAGTACAACGTATGCTGCAAAACAAATGCAGTATAACGTATGATGTAGAACAGAAGAGATGCAGTACAACTTGTGACGCAGAACATAACATATGCAGTATAACATATGATGCGGAACAAATGTAGTATAATGTATAATGCAGAATTGAACAGATGCAGTATAACATGTGATGCAGAACAGAATAGATGCAATATTACGTATGAAGAAAAACAAATGTAGTATAACATATGAAAAGAACAGATGCAGTATAACGTATGAAGCTGAAGAGATGCATTATAACGTATGATGCAGAACAGAACAGATGCAGTATAACGTATGATGTAGAACAGAACAGATGTATGATGCATAACAAAACATATGCAGTTATAACATTTGAACAGAACAGATGCAACATAACTTATGATGCAGAACATAACAGATCAAGTATAATGTATGATGCAAAACACATGCAGTATAACATATGATGCAGAACAGAACACATGGAACGTAACGTGTGAAGCATAACAGATGCAGTATAACATATGAACATAACATATTCAGTATAACGTAAGAATAGAACAAATGTGGTATAATTTGTGATGGAGAACAAAATAGATGCAGTAAAACATTTGATGTAGAACCAAACAAATGTAGTATAACGTATGATGCAGAATAGAACAGATGCAATATTACGTATGATGCATAACAGATGTAGTATAACATATGAAAAGAACATATGTTGTATAACGTATGAAGCTGAACAGATGCATTATAATGTATGATGCAGAACAGAACAGATGCAGTATAATGTTTGATGCAGAACATAAAAGATGCAGTATAACGTATGATGCAGAACAGAACAGATGTAGTATAACGTATAATGCATAACAAAACAGATGCAGTTATAACATTTGAACAGAACAGATGCATGCAGAACATAACAGATCAAGTATAATGTATGATGCAGAACACATGCAGTATAACATATGATGCAGAACAGAACACGTGGAACATAACGTATGAAGCAGAACAGATGCAGTATAACATATGAACAAAACATATTAAGTATAATGCAAGAATAGAACAAATTTAGTATACTGTGTGATGGAGAACAAAACAGATGCGGTAAAACATTTGATGCAGAACCAAACAGATGTAGTATAACGTATGATGCAGAACAGAACAGTTGCAATATAACGTATGATGCAGAACTGATGAGGACATCAAGACCCAAGAGTATGAGGCCCATCATGAGAAGAATCAAAATCAAGACCCAATCCATGAAATGATTGGACCCATGACTTGGAGCAGATTCAGAAAGGCCCAAGAAGCATTACAACTCAAGGTGGCCCATGTGCTTGAGACTGAATTGTTAGCGGCCCAACAAACGCGGAAGCTGATAACATGTATAGCCTGCCTTGTGGACTAGGAGGCCCATTTATTTTGTAATAGATTTTAAAATAAATAATTTCGTACAAGACCCATTTACTTATAGGCCCATTTCGTATTAGGTAAACCTAATTAGTATTAAACTTATAGGAATTGAGAACGGAGGCAGATCATTATTCAATTTGATATTTTTGTGAGCTTAAGCTCTGCTAGGGTTCTTCCTTGCATCCTCGATCTTATCAGGAATTCTTCGATTCTTGTGTGGCGATCATCCTTGGCTTATCAAACATTCTTGTTTGTGTGATGCCTTCCTTTTCATATCTATCTTTATTTGTTATTTTGCATTTTTATTATATAAAATAGTTCTCAAATTTCAGCCGTCTTCAAACCCTAATTCTCAAACGTCGAGTATTCTATTAATTCTGGGTTAGGATCATATCATCTGGTATTCAGAGCACGGTTTCATCGGTAGGATTCATCTTGTGTTACTGTTCATCGCGCGTTACTGTTCAATGGTACTATCTATTCATCTTATTTTATTTAAAAAAACGAAAAAAAAGCAAAAAAAAAATTGAAAAAAAATGAAAAAAAAAATCTGAAAAAAAAGAAAGCTGCCAAAAAAAAACGAAAGTTGCCGAAAAAAAAAACAAAAACGAAATTGATCAAACAAAATATATATTCTTAGTTGTTCTTGTTTAAATCCAGTGCAAATTATTTGTTTGACAATATTTCTAAGTGGTAATTGTTTGTCTTCCCTTACCATTCGTGCTTACCTTGTTTTTCTATTGGTAGGAAAATTGTTCTTTGCTACTTTCGTTCAGTTCCAAAAAAAAAAAAAAAAAAAAAAACATAAATCTTTCTGATTATTATTTTCGAAGGTGATTCTTGGTAATAGATTGTTTGGATTCTTGTAAGAACCTTGAGTCAGAGAACGAGTGGAAAAAGGAAAGAGTGATTATTATAGCAAAAAGCCTAATTGTGTGCAAACACTTGAGTGGGTAAGGTTTAACAAACAATAATTATATTATTTTCTTGTTACCTTTGATTTGTTTGTTTGTCAATGGCAGCAGAAAATAATAACAACGACCTTCGGCTGCAAATGACTGCAATATCTCAACATTTGGAGAGATTGATGAAACAACAACATGATGATTTCCATGAGAGGATAGACCAATTGGAGAATAGAAGACCACCTAGAGGAGGAGGAGTGGGACCGAATAGAAATGAGGCAAGAATAGAAGGAATCAAGTTGAATGTACCACCTTTCAAGGGTAGGAGTGATCCAGAGGCATATTTGGAGTGGGAGCTCAAAATTGAACATGTGTTCTCTTGTAATAATTATAGTGAAGACCAAAAGGTAAGACTTGCTGCTGCTGAATTTTCTGACTATGCACTCATATGGTGGAATAAGTTGCAGAGGGAGAGAATAAGAAATGAAGAGCCTCTGATGGACACTTGGGCTGAAATGAAGGGAATCATGAGGAAGCGATATGTACCATCTAGCTTTCATAGAGACTTGAAACTCAAACCGTAGAAATTGTATCAAGGAAGCAAGGGAGTGGAAGAGTATTACAAGGAGATGGAAGTGTTAATCATCCAAGCCAAAATTGAAGAAGATGCTGAGGTAACTATGGCTCGCTTTCTTAATGGTTTAAATAATAACATTAGAGATGTAAAGTTGCAGGAATTTGTAGAGATGGAAGATCTTTTGCACAAGGCAGTTCAAGTAGAACAACAACTAAAAAGAAGAAGTACAGTGAGGAAGAGTTCTACTAGCTATAACCCTCTAAATTGGAAGGATATAATCAACAAAGAAGGGGATACTTCCTCTAGCAATGCTTCATTTACTAACCGGAGAAAAGCACCTAAAAAACAAGCTGATCATCCATCAAAGAGAATTAGGGAAGTAAAGTGTTTCAAGTGTTTGGGTATGGGTCATTATGCCTATGAATGTCCTACAAAGAAGACAATTCTTCTCAAAGATAATGGGGAGTACACAAGTCAATCTGAAGCTAGTGAGGGAGAGGAAGAATTTGAAAGTGGAGAAGAGTTGGAGGCTACGGAGGGAGACTTGTTAATGATTAGGAGGTTGCTGGGTAGTCAATTAAAGACTTTGGATGAGAGTCAAAGAAAGAACATTTTCCACACTAGATGTTCTATCGACGGGAAGGTATGCATGGTGATTATTGATGGAGGGAGTTGCACCAATGTGGCTAGTGCTAGGTTAGTGTCAAAGCTAAATTTAGCCACTAAAACACATCCTAGACCATACAAACTTCAATGGCTTAGTGAAGATGGTGAGGTACAAGTAAGGCAGCAAGTAGAAGTGGATATTGCAATTGGGAAATACAAGGATAAGGTGTTATATGATGTAGTTCCAATGGAGGCCAGCCACATACTTTTGGGGAGGCCTTGGCAATTTGATACTAGAGCCATTCATGATGGCTATTCCAACAAGATCTTTTTTATGCACCAAGATAAAAAGATTATACTCAAACCATTGAGCCCTAAAGAGGTGTGTGAGGATCAAGTGAGAATGAGAGAAAAAATAGTAGTAGAGAGGAAGAGTGAAACACTTGAGAGAAGAAAGAGTGAAAAGAGAAAGAGTGAAAAGAGAAAGAGTGAAAAAAGAAAGAGTGAAATAGAAAAGTGTGAAACACTTGAGGGCAAACACGTTTGTTTAGTAAGAGAAAAGGAGGTAAAGAGGGTGCTTTGCGCAAGGCAACCTCTCTATTTAATGTTTTGTCAAAGTCAAATTTTGTATGTTAACAAATTTGATAAGTCTGAATTGCCTTCTTATATTAAGTCTCTTTTGCAGGATTATCAAGATATTTTTCCAGCAAGTGTACCGGATGGATTGCCACCATTGAGTGGGATTGAGCATCACATTGATCTCATTCTAGGAGCTTCTTTACCCAATAGGCCCGCATATAGAAGCAGCCCACAAGAGACTAAGGAGATTGAAAGACAGGTGGCTGAACTCATGAGCAAAGGTTGGGTGAGAAATAGCATGAGTCCATGTGCTGTACCAGTCATCCTAGTACCCAAGAAGGATGGCTCATGAAGAATGTGTTCGGATTGTAGGGCTATAAAAAACATCACCATCAAGTATAGGCATCCAATTCCCAGGTTAAATGATATTCTTGATGAACTGTATGGTTCATGTGTGTTCTCTAAAATTGATTTGAAAAGTGGATATAACCAAATTAGAATTAGAGAAGGAGATGAATGGAAGACTGCATTTAAAACAAAGTATGGTTTGTATGAGTGGTTAGTTATGCCCTTTGGTTTGACTAATGCAACTAGTACCTTCATGAGATTGATGAACCATGTTCTTAGGGAGTTTATTGGCAAGTTTGTTGTGGTATACTTTGATGATATTCTTATATATAGCACTAGTCTTGATTTACATGTTGAGCATTTGCAATCTGTTTTGAATGTGCTTAGAAAAGAGCAATTGTATGCCAATCTGGAAAAATGCATCTTTTATTCTGATCATGTGGTATCCCTTGGATATGTTATTAGCACTATAGGGGTACAAGTAGATGTGGAAAAGGTTAAGGCCATCCAAGAATGGCCAACACCTAAGACTGTGAGTGAGGTGAGGGGATTTCATGGGCTAGCAAGTTTCTATAGGAGATTTGTTAAAGATTTTAGTACCTTGGCTGCACCTTTAAATGAAGTTACTAAGAAAAACGTAGGATTCAAGTGGGGTGAAAAACAAGAAGAGGCATTTGTTGCTCTTAAGCATAAATTAACTAATGCACCCATTCTTGCTATGTCTAATTTTTCAAAATCATTTGAGGTTGAGTGTGATGCATCCAATGTGGGTATTGGGGCTGTTTTATTGCAAGAAGAACATCCAATTGCATATTTTAGTGAAAAACTAAGTGGGGCTGCCCTTAGCTATTCAACCTATGATAAAGAATTATATTTTTTGGTTAGAGCTTTAAAGACTTGGCAATATTACCTTTTACCCAAAGAGTTTGTCATTCATAGTGATCATGAGTCCTTAAAGTACTTAAAAGGACAGGGTAATTTCCATATGTCATCAAACATAAAATGAGGAAAGGGAATGTAGTGGCTGATGCACTTTCTAGGAGGCATACATTACTTTCTTTACTTGAAACTAAATTGTTTGGTCTTGAATCTTTGAGGGATGTGTATGAGACAGATGTGGACTTTGCTAAAATTTTTGCTGCATGTGAAAAATTATCTGAAAATGGTTACTATAGGCATAATGGAATGTTGTTTAAAGCAAATAAATTCTGTGTGCCTAGGTGTTCCATAAGAGAGTTGCTTGAGAGTGAATCACATGAAGGGGGTTTAATGGGACATTTTGGGGTTCTAAAGACTTTGGAAATTTTGCAAGAACATTTTTATTGGCCACATATGAAGCGTGATGTGCAAAAATTTTGTGATCGTTGTATTGTTTGTAAAAAGGCTAAATCCAAAGTTAAGCCTCATGGATTATATACCCCTTTGCCTATTCCCGAACATCCTTGGATTGACATTTCTATGGACTTTGTTTTGGGATTGCCTAGAACAAAGAGTGGAAAGGATTCTGTGTTTGTTGTTGTTGACAGGTTTTCTAAGATGGCACATTTCCTACCTTGCAAGAAGGTAGATGATGCTTGTCACGTGGCTGACTTGTTCTTCAAGGAGATTGTGAGACTCCATGGACTGCCTAGGAGCATTGTAAGTGACAGAGACAGTAAATTCCTAAGCCACTTTTGGCGGACCTTGTGGGGTAAGATTGGTACTAAATTGTTATTTTCTACTACTTGTCACCCACAAACAGATGGTCAAACTGAGGTAGTCAATAGGACTTTAGGAACATTGCTTAGAACTACTTTAAAGAAAAATATTAAGTCTTGGGAAGCATGTTTACCTCATGTTGAGTTTGCTTATAATAGAGCTATCCATACCTCAACTAATTGCTCTCCTTTTGAAATTGTGTATGGATTTAATCCTCTAACTCCTCTTAATTTACTGCCCATGCCTAACATTTCTAAGTTTAAGCACCAAGAAGCACAGGCCAAAGCTAAATATGTGAAGAAGTTGCATGAGCAAGTGAAGGCTCAACTTGAAAAGAAGAATGAGAGTTATGCTAGACAAGCTAACAAAGGAAGAAAAAAGGTGGTATTTGAACCTGGTGATTGGGTTTGGGTACACATGAGGAAGGAAAGGTTCCCAGAACAAAGAAAGTCAAAACTTCAACCTAGGGGAGATGGTCTATTCCAAGTGTTAGAGAAGATCAATGACAATGCATATATAATAGATATACCCGGTGAGTACAATATTAGTACTACTTTTAATGTATCTGATTTTCCCCTTTCAATGCAGATGATAAAGTTCTGGATTTGAGGTCAAATCCTTCTCAAGAAGGAGGGAGTGATGAGGACATCAAAACCCAAAAGTATGAGGCCCATGATGAGAAGAATCAAAATCAAGACCCAATCCATGAAATGATTGGACCCATGACTAGGAGCAGATTCAGAAAGGCCCAAGAAGCATTACAACTCAAGGTGGCCCATGTGCTTGAGACTGAGTTGTTAGCGGCCCAACAAACAAGGAAGCTGATAACATGTATAGCCTGCCTGGTGGACTAGGAGGCCCATTTATTTTGTAATAGACTATAAAATAAATAATTTTATACAAGGCCCATTTACTTATAGGCCCATTTCGTATTAGGTAAACCTAATTAGTATTAAACGCATAGGAATTGAGAACGGAGGCAGAACATTATTCAATTTTATATTTTTGTGAGCTTAAGCTCTGCTAGGGTTCTTCCTTGCATCCTCGATCTTATCAGGAATTCTTCGATTCTTGTGTGGCGATCATCCTTGGCTTATCAAACATTCTTGTTTGTGTGACGCCTTCCTTTTCATATCTATCTTTATTTGTTATTTTGCATTTTTATTATATAAAATAGTTCTCAAATTTCAGCCGTCTTCAAACCCTAATTCTCAAACGGCGAGTATTCTATTAATTCTGGGTTAGGATCATATCATATAACGTATTAACAAACAAATGAAATATAACGTATAATGCAAAACAGAAGAGATGCAGTAAAACATTTGATGCAGAATAGATGCAGCATAACGTATGATGCATAACATAACAAATGTAGTATAACGTTTGATGCAGAACAGATGTAGTATAACACGTATGATGTAGAACAGAACAGATGCAGTAAAATAGAAAAGAAAAGATGCAGTATAACATCTGATGCACAACAATATATATGCAGTATAACGTATGATGTAGAACAGAACAAATGCAGTATAAAGTATGATGCAGAACAAAACAGATGTAGTTTAACATATGATGCATAACAAAATGGATGTAGTATAACATATAAACAGAATTAATGCAATATATGATGTAGTTCAGATGCAGTATAACTTATGATGGAGAACAAAACAGATGCAGTATAACGTTTGACGCAAAACAGAACAGATGCAGTATAGTGTATGATGCACAACAGAATAAACGCAATATTACAGTTGATTTTGTATAACGTAAAAATACAACAAATGCAGTAAAACGTAAGATGTAGAACAGAACAGATACAGTATAACGCATGATGCAAAAGAAAAAAATGAAGTATAATATATCATGTAGATTAGAACATGTAGTACACCATGTAGATTAGAACAGATGTAGTACACCATATGATGCAGATTCAGTATAACGTATAAATGAAACAAATGCAGTATAACGTATGACGCAGAACAGAACAGATGCAATATAATGTATGATGCAGAACAAAACAGATGCAGTATAACGTATGATGCATAACAAGTGTAGTAAAACGTATGATGTAGAACAAAAATAGATGCAGTATAACGTATGATGAAGAGCATATGATGTATAACGTATGAACAAAACAGATATAGTATAACAAATGATGTAGATCAAAACGGATACAGTATAGTGTTCGATGTAGAACAGAACAAACGCAGTATAACATATGTTGCAGAATAAATGTAGTATAACGTATTAACAAACAAATGAAATATAACGTATAATGCAAAACAGAAGAGATGCAGTAAAACATTTGATGCAGAATAGATGCAGCATAACGTATGATGCATAACATAACAAATGTAGTATAACGTTTGATGCAGAACAGATGTAGTATAACACGTATGATGTAGAACAGAACAGATGCAGTAAAATTTATAATACAAAATAGAAAAGATGTAGTATACCATCTGATGCAGAACAATATATATGCAGTATAACGTATGATGTAGAACAGAACAGATTCAGTATAACGTATGATGCAGAACGAAACAGATGTAGTTTAACATATGATGCATAACAAAATAGATGTAGTATAACATATAAACAGAATTAATGCAATATATCATAAGATGCAAAAAAAAAAAAAACAAATGGAGTATATGTATGATGCAAAGCATAACAGATGAAGTATAATATATGATGTAGTTCAGATGCAATATAACTTATGATGGAGAACAGAACAAATGCAGTATAACGTTTGACGCAAAACAAAACAGATGCAGTATAACGTTTGACGCAAAAACAGAATGCAGTATAGTGTATGATGCACAAAAGAATAAACACAATATTACAGTTGATTTTGTATAACGTAAAAATACAACAAATACAGTAAAATTTAAGATGTAGAACAGAACAGATACTGTATAACGTATGATGCAAAAGAAAAAAGATGAAGTATAATATATCATGCAGATTAGAACAGATGTAGTACACCATGCAGATTAGAACAGATGTAGTACACCATATGATGCAGATTCAGTATAACGTATAAATGAAACAAATGCAGTATAACGTATGATGCAGAACAGAACAAATGCAATATAATGTATGATGCAGAACAAAACAGATGCAGTATAACGTATGATGCATAACAAGTGTAGTAAAACGTATGATGTAGAATAAAAATAGATTCAGTATAACGTATGATGAAGAGCATATGATGTATAACGTATGAACAAAACAGATGTCGTATAACAAATGATGTAGATCAAAACGGATACAGAATAGTGTTCGATGTAGAACAGAACAGACGCAGTATAACATATGTTGCAGAATAAATGTAGTATAACGTATTAACAAACAAATGAAATATAACGTATAATGCAAAACAGAAAAGATGCAGTAAAACATTTGTTGCAGAATAGATGCAGCATAACGTATGATGCATAACATAACAAATGTAGTATAACGTTTGATGCAGAACAGATGTAGAATAACACGTATGATGTAGAACAGAACAGATGCAGTAAAATTTATAATACAAAATAGAAAAGATGCAGTATAACATCTGATGCAGAATAATATATATGCAGTATAACATATGATGTAGAACAGAACAAATGCAGTATAAAGTATGATGCAGAACGAAACAAATGTAGTTTAACATATGATGCATAACAAAATAGATGTAGTATAACATATAAACAGAAATAATGCAATATATCATAAGATGCAAAAAAAAAAAACAAATGGAGTATAATGTATGATGCAAAGCATAACAAATGAATTATAATATATTATGTAGTTCAGATGCAGTATAACTTATGATGGAGAACAGAACAGATGCAGTATAACGTTTGACGCAAAACAGAACAGATGCAGTATAGTGTATGATGCACAACAGAATAAACGCAATATTACAGTTGATTTTGTATAACGTAAAAATACAACAAATGCAAGTAAAACGTAAGATGTAGAACAGAACAGATACAGTATAACGCATGATGCAAAAGAAAAAAGATGAAGAATAATATATCATGCAGATTAGAACAAATGTAGCACACCATGTAGATTAGAATAGATGTAGTACACCATATGATGCAGATTCAGTATAACGTATAAATGAAACAAATGCAGTATAACGTATGATGCAGAACAGAACAGATGCAATATAACGTATGATGCAGAACAAAACAGATGCAGTATAACGTATGATGCATAACAAGTGTAGTAAAACGTATGATGTAGAACAAAAATAGATGCAGTATAACGTATGATGAAGAGCATAAGATGTATAACGTATGAACAAAACAGATATCGTATAACAAATGATGTAGATCAAAACGAATACAGTATAGTGTTCGATGTAGAACAGAACAGACGCAATATAACATATGTTGCAGAATAAATGTAGTATAACGTATTAACAAACAAATGAAATATAACGTATAATGCAAAACAGAAGAGATGCAGTAAAACATTTGATGTAGAATAGATGCAGCATAACGTATGATGCATAACATAACAAATGTAGTATAACGTTTGATGCAGAACAGATGTAGTATAACACGTATGATGTAGAAAAGAACAGATGCAGTAAAATTTATAATACAAAATAGAAAAGATGCAGTATAACATCTGATGCAGAACAATATATATGCAGTATAATGTATGATGTAGAACAGAATAGATGCAGTATAACGTATGATGCAGAACGAAACAAATGTAGTATAACGAATGATGCAGAACATAACAGATGCAGTATAACGTATTATGCAGAACGTAATAGATGAAATATAATGTATAAAGCAGAACAGATATAGTAGAACGTATGATGCAGAATAGAACAGATGCAGTACAACGTATGATGTAGAACAGAACAGATGCAGAATATGCCCAATAGAATAGATGTATTGTAACGTATGATGCATAGCAAAATAGATGCAGTTTAACATATGAACAGAACTGATACAGTATATCATAAGATGCAGAACAAAACAAATGGTGTATAACATATTAAGCAGAACATAACAGATGAAGTATAACGAATGATGCAGAAAGATGTAGTATAACGTATGATGGAGAATAGAACAGATGCAATATAACGTATGATGCAGAGCAGATGCATTATAACGTTTGAATAGAACGGATGCAGTAGAACATTTGAATTAACATAAAATTTGATGTTGTATAACGTTTGAATAGAACAGATGCTGTATAACGTATGACGCAAAATAGAGCAAATGCGGTACAACGTATGATGCACTACAGAACAAACGCAATATAACATTTGAAGTTGTATAACGTAAGAATAGAACAAATGCAATATAACGTAAAGATGTAGAATAGAACAGATGCAGTATAACGTAGGAGGCACAAAAAAAAAACAGATGCAGTATAACATATGATGCATAACAGAATAGATGCAGTACAACGTATGATGCATAACAGATTTAGTATAACTTATGAACAAAACAAATGCAATACGATGCGAAACGAATCAAAAAGATAACGTATGATGCGTAATGCAGATCGATATAACATTTGAGTAGAATAGATTTAGTATAACGTATGATAAAGAACAGATGCAGTGTAACGTGTGGTGCAGAACAGAACAGATGGACTATAACGTATGGTGTAGAACAGAACAGATGCAGTATAACGTATAAATAGAAAGATCATGTATAACAAATGATGCAGATCAAAACAACTACAATATAACGTTCGATGCAGGTGAGAACATACGCAGCATAACATATGATGTAGAAAAGATGCAATATAATGTATGTACAAACTAATGCAATATAACGTATGATGCATAACAGAATAGATACAATGTAATGTATAAAGCAGAATAGATGCAGTATAACGTATGATACAGAATAGAACAGATGCAGTATAACGAATGATGCAGAACAGAACATATGTAATGTAACGTATGATGCAGAACAGAATAGATGCAGTATAACATATAATGAAGAACAGATGCAGTATAACGTATGATGGAGAACAAAACAGACGCATTATAACGTATGATGCGGTATAACTTTTGACGCAAAACAGTACAGAGGCAGTATAATGTATGATGCACAACAGAATAGACACAATATTACATTTGATTTGTATAACGTAAGAATAGAACAAATGCAGTATAACGTTGATGTATAAGAGAACAGGTGCAGTATAAAGTATGAAGCAAAAAAAAAATAGATGTAGTATAACATATGATGCTGATTAGAACAGATGCAATACACCGCATGTTGCAAAACAGATTCAGTAAAACGTATGAATAAAACAAATGCAATATAATGTATGATGTAGAACAGAACATATGCAGTACAACGTCTGATGCAGATAAGATGTGGCATAATATATGATGCATAACAGAATAGATGTAGTATAATGTTTGATGCAGAACAGATGTAGTATAACACATATAATGCAGAACAGAATAGATGCATTATAATCCATGATGCAGAACAGAAAAGATGCAGTATAACGTCTGATGCAGAACAAAACAGATTAAGTATAACGTATGATGCAGAACAAAACAAATGTAGTATAACGAATGATGCAGAATAGAACAGATGCAGTATAACGTTTGATGCAGAAAAAAATAGATGCAATATAATGTATAAAGCAGAACAAATGTAGTATAACGTATGATGCAGAAAAGAACAGATGCAGTATAACGAATGATTCAGAACAGAACAGATGTAGTGTAACATATGATGCATAATAAAATAGATGTAGTGTAACATATGAACAGAACTAATGTAGTATATCATAAGATGCTGAACAAAACAAATGGAATATAACGTATGATGCAGAGCATAATAGATGAAGTATAACATATGATGCAAAACAGATGCAGTATAACGTATGATGAAGAACAGAACGGATACAATATAACGTATGATGCATTATAACGTTTGAATAGAAAAGTTGTCATATAGCATTTGACGCAAAACAGAACAGATGTAGTATAGTGTATGATGCACAATAAAATAGACGTAATATTACATTTGATATTGTATAACGTAAAAATAGAACAAATTCAGTATAACGTAAGAGATAGAACAGAAAAGATGCAGTCTAACATATGATGCAAAAAAAAAAAAAACAGATGCAATATAACATATGATGTTGAGTAGAACAGATGCAGACCGTATGACGCAGAATAGATTCAATATAACGTATGAACAAAACAAATGCAGTATAACGTATGATGTAGAACTGAACAGATGCAATATAACGTACGATGCATAATAGAACTGGTGTAGTATAACGTATGAACAAAATAGATTTCGTATAACATATGATTCAAAACAGAACAGATGCAACATAACACATGATGCAGAACAGATGCAGTATAACGTATGATGCAGAAAAGAACAGATGCAATACAACGTACGATGCAGTGTAACGTATGAACATAACAGATGCAGTAAAACATATGATATGTATCATAGCAGATGCAGTAAAACATATGATGTAGAATAGAACATATGTTGTATTATGTATGATGAAGAACAAATGCAATATAACGTATCAATAGAACATATGCAGTATAGCGTTTGATGCAGAACAGAACAGATGCAATATAACGTATGATGCAAAACAGATGCAGTACAACGTATGATGCAAAACAGAACAGATGCAGTATAAAGAATGATGCTGAACAGGTGTAGTATAATGTATGATGCAGAACAGAATATATGCAATATAATGTATAAAGCAGAACAGATGCAGTACAACGTATGATGCAAAACAAAACAAATGCAGTATAACGTATGATGAAGAACAGGTGTAGTAAAACGTATGATGTAGAACAAAACAAATGCAGTATAACGTATGGTGCATAACAGAACAGATGCAATATATCGTATGATGAAGAACATATGCAGTAGAACGAATGAACAGAACAAATGTGTATAACAAATGATGCAGATCAGAACAGATGCAGTATAACGTTCAATGCAAAACAGAACGTACGCAGTATAACATGATGCAGAACAGATGCAGTATAACGTATGAAAAAACAAATGCAGTATAACGTGTGAAGCAGAACAAAACAAATGCAGTTCAACGACTGATTCAGAACATATGCGGCATAACGTATGATGCATAACATAACAGATGTAGTATAACATTTGATGAAGAATAGATGTGGTATGACACGTATAATGCAGAACAGAAAAGATGCAGTATAACATCTGATACAGAACAGAGCAGATGCAATATAATGTATGATGTAGAACAAAACAGATGTAGTATAACAAATGATGCAGAACAGAACAGATGCAGTATAACGTATGAATCGAACATATGCAGTATAGCGTTTCATGCAGAATAGAACAGATGCAATGTAGCGTATGATGTAGAACAAAACATATGCAATATAACGTATGATGCAGAACATTTGTAGTAAAATGTATGATGTAGAACAGAACAGATGTGTATAATGTATGATGAAGAACAAATGCAGTATAACGAATGAATAAAACAGATTTTGTATAACAAATGTTGTAGATCAAAACACATTAAGTATAACATTCGATGCAGAACAAAACAGACGCAGTATAACATATGATCCAGAACAGTGCAGTATAACGTATTAATAAACAAATGTATTATAAGGTATAATGCAAAACAGAACAGATGCAGTACATCGTTTGGTACAGAACAGATGCAACATAACGTATGATGCATAACAGAACAGGTGTAGTATAACGTTTGGTGCAGAACAGATGTAGTATATCATGTATGATGCAGAAAATATATATGCAGTATAACGTATGATGTAGAACAGAACAGATGTAGTATAACGTATAATGTAGAACGAAACTGATGTAGTATAACGAATGATGCAGAACAGAACAGATGCAATATAACGTATGAGGCAGAACAGAATAGATGCAATATAATGTATAAAGCAGAACAGATGCAGTATAACGTATGATGCAGACAGAACAGATGCAATACAATGTATGATGCAGAACAGAATAGATGCAATAAAACGTATGATGTAGAATAAAAAAGATGTAGTATAACGAATGATGCAGAACAGAACAGATGCAGCATAACGTATTATGTAGAACAGAATAGATGCAGTACACCGTATGATGCAGAACAGATTTAGTATAACTTATGAACAAAACAAATGCAGTACGATGCAGAACAGAACTGGTGTTGTATAACATATGATGCAGAACAGATGCAATACAACATATGAAACAAAATAGATTTAGTATAATGTATTATGAAAAACAGAATAGATGCAATATAATGCATAAAGCATAAAAAATGATGTACAACGTATGATGTAGAACAGAATAGATGCAGTATAACGAATGATGCAGAATAGAACATATGTAGTGTAACGTATGATGCATAACAAAATAGATGCAGTATAACATATGAACAGAACTGATACAGTATATCATAAGATGCAGAACAAAACAAATGGTATATAACATATGATGCAGAACATAACAGATGAAGTATAACGAATGATGCAATATAACGTATGATGGAGAACAAACCAGATGTAATATAACGTATGATGCAGAACAGATGCAATATAACTTTTGAATAGAACGGATGCAGAATAGATGCAGTAGAACATTTGAATTAATGCAAAACAGAATAGATGCAGTATAACGTATGATGTACAACAGAACAGGCATATTATAACATTTGATGTTGTATAACGTTTGAATAAAACAGTTGCAATATAACGTATGATGCAAACCAGATGTTGTATAACAAATGATGTTGATCAAAACAAATGTAGTATAACATTTGGTGCAGAACAGAATAGACACGATATAACATATGATGCAAACCAGATGTAGTATAATGTATTAACAAATAAATGCAGTATGACGTATAATGCAAAACAAAACGGATGCAGTATAGGGTCTGATGCAACATAACATATGATGCATAACAGAACAGATGTAGTATAACGTTTTGATGCAGTATAACACATATGGTGCAGAACAGAACGGATGCAGTATAATCTATGATGCAGAATAGAAAAGATGCAGTATAACGTCTGATGCAGAACGATATATATGCAGTATAACGTATGATGCACAACAGAACAGACGTAATATAATTTTTGATGTTTGTATAACGTATATGAAGCAACACTGAACAGATGCAGTATAATGTATATAATGCATAACAGAACAGACGTAACATAACATTTGATGTTGTATAACGTAAGAATAGAACAAATGCAGTATAACATAAAATGTAGAACAGAACAGATGCAGTATAACATATAATGCAAAAAAAAAACAGATGCAGTATAACATATGATGCAGAACAGAATAGATGCAGTACACCGTATGATGCAGAACAGATTTAGTATAACTTATGAACAAAACAAATGCAGTACGATGCAGAACAGAACTAGTGCAGTATAACGTATGATGCAGAACAGATGCAGTATAACGTATGAACAAAATAGATTTAGTATAATGTATGATGAAGAACATATGCAGTATAACGTATGATGAAGAACATATGCAGTATAACGTATGATGAAAAACAGATGTAGTATAAAGTATGAACATAATGATGTTGTATAACAAATGATGCAGATCAGAACAGATACAGTATAACGTTCGATGCAGAACAGAACATACACAGTATAACATATGATGTAGAATAGATGCAGTATAACGTATGAACAAACAAATGCAGTATAACGTATGATGTAGTACAGAACAGATGCAGTATAACGTATGAACATAACAGATGTAGTATAACATATGATGTAGAACAGAGTATATGCAATAAAACGTATGATGTAGAATTGAACATATGTTGTATTATGTACGATGAAGAACAAATTCAGTATATGTACGAATAGAACATATGCAGTATAACGTTTGTTGCAAAACAGAACAAATGCAATATAATGTATGGTGCATAACAAAACAAATGCAGTATAATGTATGATGCAGAACAGGTGTAGTATAACGTATGATGTAGAAAAGAACAAATGCAGTATAACGCATGGTGCACAACAGAACAAATGCAATATATCGTATGATGAAGAACATATGCAGTATAATGTATGAACAGAACATATGTTGTATAACAAATGATGCAAGATCAAACAGATGTAGTATAACGTTCGATGCAGAACAGAACATACGCAGTATAACATATGATGTAGAACAGATGTAGTATAACGTATGATGTAGAACGAAACAGATGTAGTATAACGAATGATGCTAAACAGAACAGATGCAATATAACATATGAGGCAGAACAGAATAGATGCAATATGTTATACTGCATATGTTCTATTCTGCATCATTCGTTATACTACATTTGTTTTGTTCTGCATCATACGTTATACTGCATTTGTTCTGTTTTGCATCAGACGTTATACTGCATCTTTTCTGTTCTGCATCATGGATTATACTGCATCTATTATGTTCTGCATTATACGTGTTATACTACATATGTTCTGCATCAAACGTTATACTACGTCTGTTCTGTTATGTATCATATGTTATGCCACATCTTATCTGCATCAGATGTTGTACTGCATATGTTCTGTTCTGCATCATACGTTATACAACATTTGTTTTGTTCATACGTTATACCGAATCTGTTCTACAACATATGGTGTACTACATCTATTCTAATCAGCTTCATATGTTATACTACATCTGTTTTTTTTTTGCTTCATACTTTATACTGTACCTGTTCTCTTATACATCAACGTTATACTGCATTTGTTCTATTCTTACTTTATACAAATCAAATGTAATATTGCATCTATTCTGTTGTGCATCATACATTATACTGCCTCTGTATTGTTTTGCGTCAAACGTTATACTGCATCATACGTTCTATTGCGTTTGTTCTGTTCTCCATCATACGTTATACTGCATCTGTTCTTTATTATATGTTATACAACATCTGTTCTGTTCTACATCATACGTTACACTACATATGTTCTGTTCTGCATCATTCGTTATATTGCATATGTTCTGTTCTGTATCATACTTATACTGCATCTATTCTGCTTTATACATTATATTGCATATATTTTATTATGCATCATACATTATATTGCATCTTTTCTACAGCATATGTTATACTGCGTATGTTCTCTCCTGCATAATTTGTTATACATGATCTTTTTGTTCATACGTTACACTGCATCTGTTCTGTTCTACACCATACGTTATACTCCACCTGTTCTGTTCTGCATCACACGTTACACTGCATCTGTTCTTTATCATAAGTTATACTAAATCTATTCTGGTCACACGTTATACTGCATCTGTTCTGCATCGTACGTTATACTGCATCAGTTCTATTCTGCATCGTACTGCATTTGTTTTGTTCATAAGTTATACTAAATCTGTCATGCATCATACGTTGTACTGCATCTATTCTGTTATGCATCATATGTTATACTGCATCTGTTTTTTTTGGTGCCTCCTACGTTATATACTGCATCATATGTTATATACTACATCATATGTTATACTGCATCTGTTCTGCATCATACATTATACTGCATCAGTTCTGTTCTACATTGTACTGCATTTGTTTTGTTCATAAGTTATACTAAATTTGTCATACATCATACGTTGTACTGCATCTGTTTTGTTCTACATCTTACGTTATACTGCTTTTGTTCTATTCTTACGTTATACAACTTCAAATGTTATATTGCGTCTGTTCTGTAGTATATCATACATTATACTGCATTTGTTCTATTTTGCGTCATACGTTATATTGCATCTGTTCTATTCAAACGTTATACAACATCAAATGTTATATTGTGTTTGTTCTGTTGTGCATCATACGTTATATTGCATCTGTTCTATTTTGTGTTAATTCAAATGTTCTACTGCATCTGTTCTATTCAAACGTTATAATGCATCTGTTCTGCATCATACGTTATATTGCATCTGTTCTATTCTCCATCATACGTTATACTACATCTGTTCTGCATCATTCGTTATACTTCATCTATTATGTTCTACATAATATGTTATACACCATTTGTTTTACATCTTATGATATATTGTATCAGCTCTATTCATATGTTAAACTGCATCTATTTTGTTATGCATCATACGTTACAAGATATTATCTGTTTCTATTCAAGATATATATCGATCTCGTTTCGTTTCGATCATACGTTGTACTGCATTTGTTCTGCTTTATATATTATATTGCATCTATTCTGTTCTGCATCATACGTTATACTGCATCTGTTCTGTTCTGCATCATTTGTTATACTACATCTGTTTCGTTCTGCATCATATGTTATACTGCATCTGTTCTGTTCTACATCTTACGTTATACTGCATATATATTGTTCTGCATGAGATGTTATACTGCATCTTTTCTATTCTGTATTATAAATTTTACTGCATTTGTTCTGTTCTACATCATACGTGTTATACTACATCTGTTCTGCATCAAACGTTATACTATATTTGTTCTGTTATGCATCATACGTTATGATGCATCTATTCTGCATCAAATATTTTACTGCATCTCTTCTGTTTTGCATTATACGTTATATTTCATTTGTTTGTTAATACGTTATACTACATCTATTCTACAACATATGTTATATTGCGTCTGTTCTGTTCTACATCGAACGCTATACTGTATCTGTTTTGATCTACATCATTTGTAATACAACATCTATTTTGTTCATACGTTATACAACATATGCTCTTCATCACACGTTATACTGCATCTGTTTTTGTTCTACATCATACGTTTTACAACACTTGTTATGCATCATACGTTATACTGCATCTGTTTTGTTCTGCATCATACGTTACATTGCATCTGTTCTATTCTGCTTGAAACGCTATACTGCATATGTTCTATTCATATGTTATACTGCATCGTTCTATTCTCCATCATTCGTTATACTACATCTGTTTTGTTCTGTATCATACGTTATACTGCACCAGTTTTGTTCTGCATCGTACGTTATGTTGCATCTGTTCTGTTTTGCATCATACGTTATACTGCATTTGTTTCGTTCATACGTGATACTGAATCTGCATCATACAGTGTACTAAATCTGTTCTTATCTGCATCATATGTTATACTTCATCTTTTTTTTTTTGCATCATACGTTATATTGCATCTATTCTGTTCTACATCTTACGTTTTACTGCATTTGTTCTATTTTTACGTTATACAAAATAAACTGTAATATTGTGTTTATTCTATTGTGCATCATACACTATATTGCATCTGCTCTGTTTTGCGTCAAACCTTATACTGCATCTGTTCTATTGAAATGTTATACTGCATCTACGTCATATTGCATCTGTTCTGTTCTCCATCAGACGTTATACTGCATCTGTTCTACATCATATATTATACTTCATCTGTTATGCTCTGCATCATACATTATACTCCATTTGTTTTGTTTTGCATCTTATGATATATTGCATTAATTCTGTTTATATGTTATACTACATCTATTTTGTTATGCATCATACGTTACACTACATCTGTTTTGTTCTGCATCATTCATTATATTGCATATGTTCTGTTCTGCATCATACGTTATACTGCATTCGTTTTGCTTCATACATTATATTGCATCTATTCTGTTCTGCATCATACGTTATATACTGCATTTGTTCTGTTCTACATCATTCGTTATACTACATCTGTTTTGTCCTACATCATATGTTATACTACATCTGTTCTATTCTGCATCAGACGCTATACTACATCTTTTCTATTCTGCATCATGGATTATACTGCATCTGTTCTGTTATGCATTATACGTGTGACATCTGTTCTGCATTAAACGTTATACTACGTCTGTTCTATTATGCATCATACGTTATGCCACATCTGTTCTGCATCAGATGTTGTACTACATATGTTCTGTTCTGCATCATACGTTATACTACATTTATTTGTTCATACGTTATTTGCATCTGTTCCTTTCTACATCATACGTTATCTTGCATTTGTTTTGTTCATACTTTACACTGAATCTGTTCTGCATCAAACGATGTATTACATCTGTTCTAATCTGCATCATATGTTATACTACATCGGTTTTTTTTTTCATCATACGATATACTGCATTTGTTCTACATTTTACGTTATACTGCATTTGTTCTATTCATATGTTATACAACATCAAATGTAATATTGTGTCTATTCTGTTGTGCATCATACATTATACTGCATCCGTTCTGTTTTGCGTCAGACGTTATACTGCATCTGTTCTATTCAGCCGTTACATTGCATCTATTCTGTTCTCCATCATAGGTTATACCGGATCTGTTCTGCATCATATGAAATATCAGACTGTTTCGTTTCGCATCATTAGTTACACTACATCTGTTCTATTCTGCATCATTCGTTATGTTGCATCTGTTCTGTTCTGCATCATACGTTATACTGCATCTGTTCTGCTTTATTCATTATATTGCATCTATTCTGTTCTGCATCATACGTTATACTGCATCTGTTCTGTTATGCATCATTCGTTATACTACTTATGTTTTGTTCTGCATAATACGTTATACTGCATCTGTTCTGTTCTGCATCATACATTATACTGCATTTGTTTTGTTCTGCATTATAGATTATACTGCATCTGTTATGTTCTGCATTATATGTGTTATACTACATATGTTCTGTTATGCATCATACGTAATGCCTTATCTGTTATTTAGCAGAAGTTGAACTGCATTTGTTCTGTTCTGCATCACGCGTTATACTGCATTTCTTTGTTCATACGTTATACTGCATTTGTTCTGTTCTACATCATATGTTATAATGCATATGTTCTGTTCTGTATCATACATTATATTGCATGTGTTCTGATCTACATCATTTGTTATACAACATCTTGCTGTTCACATGTTATACTGCATCTGTTTTGTTCTACATCGTACGTTACACTACATCTGTTATGTTCTACATCATACGTTATACTGCATCTGTTCTGATTTGCTCCATACGTTATATTGCATCTATTCTTCATCATACGTTATACTAATAAATCTATTATGTTATTACGTTATACTACATCTGTTCTGCATCATATTTTATATTGCACCAGTTCTGTTCTGCATCGTATTGGATTTGTTTTGTTCATAAGTTATACTAAATCTGTTTTGCATCATACGTTATACTGCATCTGTTCTGTTCTACATCTTATGTTATATTGCATTTGTTCTATTCTTACGTTATACAAAATCAAATGTTCTATTGCGTATGTTTTGTTGTTCATCATACATTATACTGCATCTGTTCTGTTCCTTATATTACGTTATATTGCATTTGTTCTATTCTTACGTTATACAAAATCAAATGTTCTATTGCGTATGTTTTGTTGTTCATCATACGTTATACTGCATCTGTTCTGTTTTGCGTAACATGTTATACTACATCTGTTCTATTCAAATGTTATACAACATCAGATGTTATATTGTTTCTGTTCTATTTTGCGTTAATTCAAATGTTCTACTGCATCTGTTCTGCTTTCATTCTGTTCTAATGTTATACTGCATCTGTTCTGCATCATATGTTATTTTGCATCTGTTTTATTCTCCATCATACGTTATATTGCATCTGTTCTTCATAAGACATTATACTTCATTTGTTACGTTCTGCATCATACATTATACACCATTTGTTCTGTTCTGCATCTTATGATATACTACATCTGTTCTGTTCTACATCATTCGTTATACTGCATTTGTTTTGTTCATACGTTATACTGAATCAGTTCTACATCATACGGTGTATTGCATCTGTTCTAATCTACATCATATGTTATATTAAATCTGTTTTTTTTTTTGCATCATACATATACTGCATATGTTTTGTTCTACATCTTACGTTATACTGCATTTGATCTATTCTTACGTTATACAACATCAAACATAATATTGTGTGTATTCTGTTGTGCATCATACATTATACTACACCTGTTCTGTTTTGCGTCAAATGTTATAGTGCATCTGTTCTATTCAGACATTATATTGCATCATACGTTATATTGCATCTGTTCTTCATATGATCCTAACCCATAATTAATAGAATACTCAACGTTTGAGAATTAGGGTTTGAAGACGGCTGAAATTTGAGAACTATTTTATATAATAAAAATGCAAAATAACAAATAAAGATAGATATGAAAAGGAAGGCGTCACACAAACAAGAATGTTTGATAAGCCAAGGATGATCGCCACACAAGAATCGAAGAATTCCTGATAAGATCGAGGATGCAAGGAAGAACCCTAGCAGAGCTTAAGCTCACAAAAATATCAAATTGAATAATGATCTGCCTCCGTTCTCAATTCCCATAAGTTTAATACTAATTAGGTTTATCTAATACGAAATGGGCCTATAAGTAAATAGGCCTTGTACGAAATTATTTATTTTAAAGTCTATTACAAAATAAATGGGCCTCCTAGTCCACCAGGCAGGCTATACATGTTATCAGCTTATGCGTTTGTTGGGCCGCTAACAATTCAGTCTCAAGCACATGGGCCACCTTGAGTTGTAATGCTTCTTGGGCCTTTCTGAATCTGCTCCTAGTCATGGGTCCAATCATTTCATGGATTGGGTCTTGATTTTAATTCTTCTCATCATGGGCCTCATACTCTTGGGTCTTGATGTCCTCATCACTCCCTCCTTCTTGAGAAGGATTTTACCTCAAATCCATAACTTTATCATCTGCATTGAAAGGGGACAAGTCAGATACATTAAAAGTAGTACTAATATTGTACTCACCGGGTATATCTATTATATATGCATTGTCATTGATCTTCTCTAACACTTGGAATGGACCATCTCCCCTCGGTTGAAGTTTTGACTTTCTTTGTTTTGGGAACCTTTCCTTCCTCATGTGTACCCAAACCTAATCACCAGGTTCAAATACCACCTTTTTTCTTCCTTTGTTAGCTTGTCTAGCATAACTCTCATTCTTCTTTTCAAGTTGAGCCTTCACTTGCTCATGCAACTTCTTCACATATTTAGCTTTGGCCAGTGCTTCTTTGTGCTTAAACTTAGAAATGTTAGGCATGGGCAGTAAATCAAGAAGAGTTAGAGGATTAAATCCATACACAATTTCAAAAGGAGAGAAATTAGTTGTGGTATGGATAGCTCTATTATAAGCAAACTCAACATGAGGTAAACATGATTCCCAAGACTTAATTTTTTCTTTAAAGTAGTTCTAAGCAATGTTCCTAAAGTCCTATTGACTACCTCAGTTTGACCATCTGTTTGTGGGTGATAAGTAGTAGAAAATAACAATTTAGTACCAATCTTACCCCACAAGGTCCGCCAAAAGTGGCTTAGGAATTTGCTGTCTCTGTCACTTACAATGCTCCTAGGCAATCCATGGAGTCTCACAATCTCCTTGAAGAACAAGTCAGCCACGTGACAAGCATCATCTACCTTCTTGCAAGGTAGGAAATGTGCCATCTTAGAAAACCTGTCAACAACAACAAACATAGAATCCTTTCCACTCTTTGATCTAGGCAATCCCAAAACAAAGTCCAAAGAAATGTCAATCCAAGGATGTTCGGGAATAGGCAAAGGGGTATATAATCCATGAGGCTTAACTTTGGATTTAGCCTTTTTACAAACAATACAACGATCACAAAATTTTTGCACATCACGCTTCATATGTGGCTAATAAAAATGTTCTTGCAAAATTTCCAAAGTCTTTAGAACCCCAAAATGTCCCATTAAACCCCCTTCATGTGATTCACTCACAAGCAACTCTCTTATGGAACACCTAGGCACACACAATTTTTTTGCTTTAAAC
Organism: Hylodesmum podocarpum; assembly: GCA_026586105.1. Lineage (NCBI taxonomy): Eukaryota > Viridiplantae > Streptophyta > Magnoliopsida > Fabales > Fabaceae > Hylodesmum > Hylodesmum podocarpum. The sequence goes on from JALJEV010001367.1 coordinate 229,149, forward strand.
AAAAATCCATTATGCCTATAGTAACCATTTTCAGATAATTTTTCACATGCAGCAAAAATTTTAGCAAAGTCCACATCTGTCTCATACACATCCCTCAAAGATTTAAGACCAAACAATTTAGTTTCAAGTACAGAAAGTAATGTATGCCTCCTAGAAAGTGCATCAGCCACTACATTCCCTTTCCCCTTTTTATGTTTGATGACATATGGAAATTGCTCTAGAAATTCTACCCACTTAGCATGTCTTTTATTAAACTTACCCTGTCCTTTTAAGTACTTTAAGGACTCATGATCACTATGAATGACAAACTCTTTGGGTAAAAGGTAATGTTGCCAAGTCTTTAAAGCTCTAACCAAAGAATATAATTCTTTATCATAGGTTGAATAGCTAAGGGCAGCCCCACTTAGTTTTTCACTAAAATATGCAATTGGATGTTCTTCTTGCAATAAAACAGCCCCAATACCCACATTGGATGCATCACACTCAACCTCAAATGATTTTGAAAAATTAGGCATAGCAAGAATGGGTGCATTAGTTAATTCATGCTTAAGAGCAACAAATGCCTCTTCTTGTTTTTCACCCCACTTGAATCCTACATTTTTCTTAGTAACTTCATTTAAAGGTGCAGCCAAGGTACTAAAATCTTTAACAAATCTCCTATAGAAACTTGCTAGCCCATGAAATCCCCTCACCTCACTCACAGTCTTAGGTGTTGGCCATTCTTGGATGGCCTTAACCTTTTCCACATCTACTTCTACCCCTTTAGCGCTAATAACATATCCAAGGAATACCACATGATCAGAATAAAAGATGCATTTTTCCAGATTGGCATACAATTGCTCTTTTCTAAGCACATTTTAAACAGATTGCAAATGCTCAACATGTAAATCAAGACTAGTGCTATATATAAGAATATCATCAAAGTATACCACAACAAACTTGCCAATAAACTCCCTGAGAACATGGTTCATCAATCTCATGAAGGTACTAGGTGCATTAGTCAAACCAAAGGGCATAACTAACCACTCATACAAACTATACTTTGTTTTAAATGCAGTCTTCCATTCATCTCCTTCTCTAATTCTAATTTGGTTATATCCACTTTTCAAATCAATTTTAGAGAACACACATGAACCATACAGTTCATCAAGAAGATCATCTAACCTGGGAATTGGATGCCTATACTTGATGGTGATGTTGTTTATAGCCCTACAATCCGAACACATTCTCCACGAGCCATCCTTCTTGGGTACTAGGATGACTGGTACAGCACATGGACTCATGCTATTTCTCACCCAACCTTTGCTCATGAGTTCAACCACCTGTCTTTCAATCTCCTTAGTCTCTTTTGGGTTGCTTTTATATGCGGACCTATTGGGTAAAGAAGCTCCTGGAATGAGATCAATGTGATGCTCAATCCCCCTCAATGGTGGCAAGCCATCCAGTACACTTGCTGGAAAAATATCTTGATAATCCTGCAAAAGTGACTTAATACAAGAAGGCAATTCAGACTTATCAAATTGGTTAGCATACAAAATTTGACTTTGCAAAACATTAAATAGAGGGGTTGCCTTGCGCAAAGCACCCTCTTTACCTCATTTTCTCTTACTAAACAAAGGTGTTTGCCCTCAAGTGTTTCACTCTTTTCTATTTCACTCTTTCTTTTTTCATTCTTTCTCTTTTCACTCTTTCTTCTCTCAAGTGGTTCACTCTTCCTCTCTACTTCTATTTTTTCTCTCATTCTCACTTGATCCTCACACACCTCTTTAGGGCTCAATAGTTTGAGTATAATTTTTTTATCTTGGTGCATAAAAGAGATCTTGTTGGAATAGCCATCATGAATGGCTCTAGTATCAAATTGCCAAGGCCTCCCCAAAAGTATGTGGCTGGCCTCCATTGGAACTACATCACATAACACCTTATCCTTGTATTTCCCAATTGCAATATCCACTTCTACTTGGTGCCTTACTTGTACCTCACCATCTTCACTAAGCCATTGAAGTTTGTATGGTCTAGGATGTGTTTTAGTGGCTAAATTTAGCTTTGACACTAACCTAGCACTAGCCACATTGGTGCAACTCCCTCCATCAATAATCACCATGCATACCTTCCCGTCGATAGAACATCTAGTGTGGAAAATGTTCTCTCTTTGACTCTCATCCAAAGGCTTTAATTGACTACCCAACAACCTCCTAATCATTAACAAGTCTCCCTCCGTAGCCTCCAACTCTTCTCCACTTTCAAATTCTTCCTCTCCCTCACTAGCTTCAGATTGACTTGTGTACTCTCCATTATCTTTGAGAAGAATTGTCTTCTTTGTAGGACATTCATAGGAATAATGACCCATGCCCAAACACTTGAAACACTTCACTTCCCTAGTTATCTTTGATGGATGATCAGCTTGTTTTTGAGGTGCTTTTCTCCGGTTAGAAAATGAAGCATTGCTAGAGGAGGTATCCCCTTCTTTGTTGATTATATCCTTCCAATTTGGAGGGTTATAGCTAGTAGAACTCTTCCTCACTGTACTTCTTCTTTTTAGTTGTTGTTCTACTTGAACTGCCTTGTGCAAAAGATCTTCCATCTCTACAAATTCCTGCAACTCTACTACATCTCTCATGTTATTATTTAAACCATTAAGAAAGCGAGCCATAGTTACCTCAACATCTTCTTCAATTTTGGCTTGGATGATTAACACTTCCATCTCCTTGTAATACTCTTCCACCCCCTTGCTTCCTTGATACAATTTCTGCAGTTTGAGTTTCAAGTCTCTATGAAAGCTAGATGGTACATATCACTTCCTCATGATTCCCTTCATTTCAGCCCAAGTGTCCACCATAGGCTCTTCGTTTCTTATTCTCTCCCTCTGCAACTTATTCCACCATATGAGTGCATAGTCAGAAAATTCAGTAGCAGTAAGTCATACCTTTTGGTCCTCACTATAATTATTACAAGAGAACACATGTTCAATTTTGAGCTCCCACTCCAAATATGCCTCTGGGTCACTCGTACCTTTGAAAGGTGGTACATTCAACTTGATTCCTTTTATTCTTGCCTCATTCCTATTCGGTCCCACTCCTCCTCCTCCAGGTGGTCTTCTATTCTCCAATTGGTTTATCCTCTCATGGAAATCATCATGTTGTTGTTTCATCAATCTCTCCAAATGTTGAGATATTGCAGTCATTTGCAGCCGAAGGTTGTTGTTACTATTTTCTACTGCCATTGACAAACAAACAAATCAAAGGTAACAAGAAAATAATATAATTACTGTTTGTTGAAACTTACCCACTCAAGTGTTTGCACACAATTAGGCTTTTTTCTATAATAATCACTCTTACCTTTTTCCACTCGTTCTCTGACTCAAGGTTCTTACAAGAATTCAAACAATCTATTACCAAGAATCACCTTCGAAAATAATAATCAAAAAGATTTATGTTGTTTTTTTTTTTGGAAACTGAACAGAAAGTAGCAAAGAACAATTTTCCTACCAATAGAAAAACAAGGTAAGCACGAATGATAAGGGAAGACAAACAATTACCACTTAGAAATATTGTCAACTAAGAATATATATTTTGTTTGATCAATTTCGTTTTCGTTTTTTTTTTCGGCAGCTTTCGTTTTTTTTTGGCAGCTTTCTTTTTTTTTCAGATTTTTTTTTCGTTTTTTTTTTTTTTTTTTTTCTTTTTTTTTGTTTTTTTTAAATAAAATAAGATGAATAGATAGTACCGGTGAACAAGAACACGCGATGAACAAGAATAACACGGGATGAATCCTACCGATGAAACCGTGCTCGAATACCGAGATGATATGATCCTAACCCGAATTAATAGAATACTCGACGTTTGAGAATTAGGGTTTGAAGACGGCTGAAATTTGAGAACTATTTTATATAATAAAAATGCAAAATAACAAATAAAGATAGATATGAAAAGGAAGGCGTCACACAAACAAGAATGTTTGATAAGCCAAGGATGATCGCCACACAAGAATCGAAGAATTCCTGATAAGATCGAGGATGCAAGGAAGAACCCTAGCAGAGCTTAAGCTCACAAAAATATCAAATTGAATAATGATCTGCCTCCGTTCTCAATTCCTATAAATTTAATACTAATTAGGTTTACCTAATACGAAATGGGCCTATAAGTAAATGGGCCTTGTACGAAATTATTTATTTTAAAGTCTATTACAAAATAAATGGGCCTCCTAGTCCACCAGGCAGGCTATACATGTTATCAGTTTCCGCGTTTGTTGGGCCGCTAACAATTGGTCTCAAGCACATGGGCCACCTTGAGTTGTAATGCTTCTTGGGCCTTTCTGAATCTACTCCTAGTCATGGGTCCAATCATTTCATGGATTGGGTCTTGATTTTGATTCTTCTCATCATGGGCCTCATACTCTTGGGTCTTGATGTCCTCATCACTTTTATTCTGGGTCATACGTTATACTGCATTTGTTTTGTTCATACGTTATACTGAATTTTTTTTGCATCATATGGTGTACTGCAACATAACAGAACAGATGCAGTACACCGTATGACAGAGAACAGATTTAGTATAACTTTTGATCAAAACAAATGCAGTATAACATATGATGTAGAACAGAACATATGCAATATAACGTACGATGCAGAACAGAACTGGTGCAGTATAGCGTATGATGTAGAACATATGCAGTATTAAGTATGAACAGAATAGATTTAGTATACATTTGATTCAAAACAGAACTGATGTAGTATAACATATGATGCAGAACAGATGCAGTATAACGTACGAAGCAGAACTGAACAGATGCAATAGAACGTACGATGTAGTGTAACGTATGAACATAACAGATGCAATATAACGTATGATGTAGAACAGAGCAGATGCAGTAAAACATATAACGTAGAATAGAACATATCTTGTATTATGTATGATGCAGAACAAATGCAGTATAACGTATGAATAGAAAATATGCCTATAGTGTTTGATGCAGAACAAAACAGATACAATATATCATAAAATGCAGAACAAAACAAATGGGTGTATAACGCATTATTGAGAATAGAAAATATGCAGTATAACATTTGAACAAAAGAGATGCAGTATAATGTATGACGCAAAACAGAATAGATGCAGCATAACGTATGATGCAGAACAGAACAGACGCAATATAACATTTGATGTTATATAACGTAAGAATAGAACAAATGCAGTATAACGTAAGATGTAGAACATAACAGATGCAATATAACGTATGATACAAAAAAAAAGATGTAGTATAACGAATGATGTTGAACCAAACAGATGCAGTATAACATATGATGTAGAACAGAACAGATGTAGTATAATGTATGAAGCAGAACAAATACAGTATAACGTATGATGCAGAACAAAATAAATGCAGTATAACGTATGATGCAGAACAATTTAGATGTAGAATATCGTATGACGTAGAACAAAACAAATGAAGTATAACATATGAACAAAATAGATGTTGTATAACATACGATGCAAAACAGAACAAATGTTGTATAACGTATGATCTAGAACATAACAGATAAAGTATAACATATGATGCAGAAAAGAAAAAATGCAATATAACGTATGATGTAGAACATATGCGGTATAACGTATGATGCAGAATAGAACAGATGCAGTATAACATATGATGCAGAACAGAACCGACGCAATATAACAGTTGATGTAGTATAACATAAGAATAAAACAAATGTAGTATAACTTATGTTGGAGAACAGAATAGATGCAGTAAAACGTAAGATGCAAAACAAAATAGATGGAGTACAACGTATAATGCATAAAAGAACATATGTATTATAACATATGATGTCGATCAAAATAGATACAGTATAACGTATGATGCAGAAGAGAACAAATGTAGTATTACGTATTATGCAAACAAGACAGATGCAGTATTACATATGATGTAGATTAGATGCGATATAACATATGAACAGAACATATGCAATATAACGTATGATGCAGAACAGAAAATATGCAGTATACCGTCTGATGCAAAATAGAGCAGATGCAATATAACGTATGGTGCAGAACAAATGCAATACAACATATGAAGCCATATAATAAGTGCAGAAGAGAATAGATGCAATATTACATATAATGCAAAGTAGAATAGATGCAGTATTACAGATGATGTAGAACAGATGCAGTATAATCTATGATTAGAATAGATGCAATATTGTTGGACTTAAAGCTTGAAGATGCTTTGGAGTCTCTCTTGTTGTTTTGCTTTTGATGTTCATGTAATTTTGGTTTTCTTAGATGAAATGTAATTAGGTGTTTCCTATGTATTGATTGTTTAGTTTAGGCATGTATGTGGTTGTTCTTTGTGTGAATACATTGGAGAGCTTGGGAATCTAGTGTGATTTCTCATGTATCAAATGTTTGATTTCCCACTCAAACTTGTTTTGAAAATGTCTTTGGTAACCAACTGAGGTAATAGATTACCAACAGAAGGTAGTTAACTACCAACAGCAGGTTATCAACTACCAACAGTAGGTAACAGAGTGTGGAAATTCATTTGTTACTGGAGTAATCGATTACCCCCTCGGGTTAATCGATTACCATGGCTAAAAATCACCCTGGAAACCTTTGTTCACTGGTATAATCGATTACCAACCCCTGACAGTCTATTACCCCTATCAGAAAAACATCAAGTTGCCCAAATTGAGTTTTTAATTGAATCTATAAATACTCTTTTCTCAAAAATTAACATAAGATCTTGGAACATAAGTTTTAGAACAGATCATACACTTTCAAATTCTCTTTAAACTGAGTTTATCATCTTTTCCAAGAAACCCATAAAGAACTTCAAGAGTTTATCAAGTTTTCATAAAGAAAGGGCAAAACTTGATCTTTTCTCTGATTGGGTGGTATTCATAGTGTTTTCTTTTGTGATCAGATCTACACTCCAGGTATTTTCTAAACTGATCTTTTGTTTACCTTTCGTTTTCTGGGTTGTTACTCCTAGGAGAGAGGTCTCTCTGGATAGAGTAAAGGACTTTGAGAAGTGTGTTCTCAAAGGTTTGATCTTGGGTGTTCCAAGGTCAGGGAAGAACCATTCTTTAGGTTAAAGGACAGGTTTTTGGGTGTTTTGATTTCATTTTTGTGTTGCTTGTTGCAGAGTGAATGTAAAAGAACACAAAAGGGATCATTTGATAGTGGAAAACCGATCGCAACAGTTGTTGGGTTGGGACTGGATCTAGGCAGTGGGCCGAACCAGTATAAATCACTGTGCACTCTTCTTCTTCCTTCTTCTCTTTACCATTTACCGTTAATTGCTACTATCTTGGTTTATCTTCTGCAATTTGTTCAGTAATTGACTTGGTAATTAACTCGATAATTGACTCGGTAATCAACTAAAACTGGAACAGTTAGATACTGATATGGATTACGTTGCATATTGATTACTAACGTGTTTCTGATTTTTCCTTTTGGTATTTCCGCTGTGTATCTTTGATATTTCTCGCTTATCTGTCTCAATTATTGATAGGTAATCAAGAATAGTTTTTATTTGAATTAAAAGGAAATAGAAACTCGCGAAAATTGGGCTGTAGTGGAACTAGAATCTATTCACCCCCCTCTAGATTCACACATAGGGACCAACAGTTGGTACCAGAGCTTTATCTAGTAGGTTGCTCTAGTTTTGATCCATAGTTCCTTAGAATGGCCGGTAATCAATTACCATTCGCTGAAGGTGCCTCTATTAACAGACCTCCTCTTTTTTGTGGTGATAACTATCCTTTTTGGAAAGTGAGGATGAAAATCTTTATGGAGTCTGTACATAGAAGCATTTGGCAAGCGGTTGTGACTGATTTCAAGGTCCCCACATACATAGAAAATGGGAATGAGATTGAAAAACCATTTGAGAGATGGGAACAAGAAGAAATTAGAGAGAGTCGAAAAATGATGCAAAAGCTTTAAATATCATACATTCTCGCTTTGAATTCGGATGAATTTTTTAATTTCAAAGATGCAACACAAACCAAAGAAGCTTGGGATCTAATAAGGGTCACACACGAAGGAACCGCTGAAGTACGAAGGGCAAGGAAGAATACCTTGATCCAAGAATACGAAACCTTTAGAATGGCACAAGGTGAGTCCGTGATGGATATGCAGAAACGTTTCACACACATCGTAAACCATCTCAAAGGACTTGGTAAGATCTTCGTTGAGGAAGAAGTCAATGTGAAGGTGCTGAAATCCTTGAGCAGAAAATGGCAACCAACTGTCACAACAATCACTGAATCAAAGAACCTAGCCTTGATGACAAGTGCAGAGTTATTTGGTAAGTTGAGGGAATATGAAATGGATATGTCCCGTATTGCTGATGAGGAACAAAAAGATAAGAAAGCCAAAGGTCTAGCACTCAAGATGGAAGACACAGCTAGTGAGAGCGATGCATCAAGCTGTGGTAGTGAATCTGAACAGGAAAATATGAATTTCATGGTAAGGAAATTCAAAAAGTTCATGAAGAGGAACAATGATAAAAGGAGATTCAACAATTCCAGAAAAAGCTTCAAGAGGAATGAGAGTTCATCTTCAAAGGTCACTTGTTATGAGTGTGGAAAAATGGGTCACTACAAATCGGAGTGCCCCAACATGAAGAAAGGTAACAGCAGTGAGCCTAGAAGAGTAGAACATGAAGAAAGACCCAAGAAGGACAGATTTCGCAAGAAAAAGGCATACATAGCTTGGGAAGAAAATGATTCCTCAACCTCTTGTGGAAGTGATAATGAAGAAGCAAATTTGTTCTCATGGCAAATCCAACATCCGATGATGAGGTAAGTGATTCCGATTCATCTACTTTTGACTATGATGAGCTGCAAACTGCTTTTTGTGAACTTTACAAGGAAGCTGAAAAACTAGGCAAGTTGAACAAGGTTTTGAAAAACAAAATTACAGATTTGGAAAATGATATTTCTGTTTTGAAAACTGATGTTCAAAGTTTGAAAAAGGAAAATGATATCTTGAAACTACCCTGTTCAAAATGTAAGTCTTTTGATGACTCCTTGAAAAAGAATAACATGAAGTTCTTTGCATTTAGACAAACCAGCAAAAACAGAACTTTCTCATGTAGTTATTGTATGAAACCTGGACATAACTCTTATAATTGCATGATTAGAAAGGAAGGAATAACTAGTGGATTGTTTAAATGGATTAGGAAAGATAGTCACAACTCTAACACTAATGGACCCAACAAGACTTGGGTACCAAAAACAAAGTGATATCTTTTTCTATGTAGGTGTGCTTGAGAGCCAAACACTCAATTTGGTATTTGGATAGCGGCTACTCAAGACATATGACAGGCGACAAGAGCAATTTTATCTCCTTCAAATCAAAAGAATCTGGTTCAGTAGTGTATGGAGATAACAACAAAGGGAAAATACTGGGTATAGGTGTAGTTGGAGACAAATCCAACACTGTGATTGAAGATGTACTGCTTGTGGAAGGTTTGAAATTCAATCTTCTGAGTATTAGCCAACTATGCGACAAAGGCTATCAAGTATCATTCGATAATGGTTGCTGCAATATCAGTAGCAGTGACTTGAGTGAGGTATTAATGGTTGGTAAGAGACATGGGAAGTGTTTTTGTTGATGATGATGAGATTACAGGTGAAGACAGCAACAACAAACCATAATTACAACAAGATACACCAACCAATTCTCATGACCTGCCAAGAGAATGGAGGAAACCAAGAGACTTATCTCTTGACAACATCATTGGTGACATCCATAAGGGAGTATCCACAAGATCCTCTCATAATATGTTCTGTGATGATTATGCGTTTGTATCTCAATTTGAACCCTCTTGTGTTGATGATGCTATAAATGATGAATTTTGGATGAATGCTATGCATGAGGAGTTAAATCAATTTAAAAGGAATGACGTTTGGGAGTTAGTACCTTTTAATAGAGATATGAATCTAATTGGAACAAAATGGGTGTTTAAGAATAAGCTAGATGAAAATGGAATAGTGGTTAGGAATAAGGCAAGATTAGTAGCTAAGGGATATAATCAACAAGAAGGAATAGACTTTGATGAAACATATGCCCCAGTTGCTAGATTAGAAGCTGTAAGAGTCTTACTTGCTTTTGCCTGCATTCATGATTTTAAGCTGTTTCAGATGGATGTTAAAAGTGCGTTCTTAAATGGCTAAATCAACGAGGAAGTCTTTGTTTCACAACCTCCTGGTTTCACTGACTTCAGTTACCCTGAGCATGTGTACAAGCTAAAGAAGGCCTCTACGGTCTGAAGCAAGCCCCTAGACAATGGTATGAAAGGTTAAGTAAGTTTCTTTTGTCAAAAGGGTTCAGCAGAGGTAATGTTGACAAAACTCTTTTCATTAGGAGAAAGTCTAACAACATTTTATTGGTCCAAGTGTATGTTGATGATATCATTTTTGGATCAACTAATCAATCTCTGTGTGAAGAATTTGTGGAAAGCATGCAGGGAGAGTTTGACATGTCTATGATGGGAGAACTCAAATTCTTCCTAGGACTGCAAGTCAAGCAACTGAAAGAAGGAACATTTATACATCAAGCAAAGTACACCAAAGAGTTGTTGAAGAAATTCGACATGGAAAGTTGTAAGATCTCTAATATACCTATGTCAACTAATCTCTTTTTAGATAATGATGCTACAGGACTAGAAGTGGACCAAACAAAGTACAGAGGGATCATTGGATCACTCTTGTATCTCACAGCGAGCAGACCGGATATAATGTTCAGTGTTTGTGTTTGCGCGCGATTTCAATCTGCTCCAAAACAATCACACATGACCGTTGTGAAGAAAATTCTAAAGTATCTTAAAGGAACAACGAACTGCGGTTTGTGGTATCCCAAAGGTACGTCTCCTACTCTAGTCGGTTTTAGTGATTCAGATTTTGCAGGATGCAAAACAGATAGAAAGAGCACGAGTAGTGTATGTCACTTGTTTGGAGAAAGCTTAGTCTCATGGTACAGCAAGAAACAAGCATGTGTTGCTCTATCAACAGCAGAAGTAGAGTATGTTGCTGCGGGTAGCTGTTGTGCTCAAACCATTTGGTTGAAGCAACAACTTGAGGATTTTTTACTAAAGCTTGATCACATTCCTATCAAGTGTGACAATACAAGTACAATCAGTATCACGAAGAACTCGGTTTTGCACTCAAGGACAAAGCATATTGAGGTGCGCCATCATTTCATAAGGGATCATGTTGAGAAAGGTGACTGTGAAGTGGAGTTCATTGAAACGGAGAATCAACTCGCGGATATCTTCACAAAGCCCCTACCTAAGGAGAGATTCTTCAAACTTAGAACCAACCTTGGTATACTAAGTGAGGAACACCTCTCATGAATTCTCTAAGTATGGTAAGTTGGATCATTCATGGTGCTCCAACAAGGTATGAGTTCATTACATTACATAGTCATGACCAATTATATTTCAAAACATGCAAAATCAAGTGTTTTCAATGTTTCTGATATAGATAATCGATTACCATTGCATTTCAATCGATTACCTAGCTTGATTTCAAAGTTTTTGGTGAATTACTCTCTGGAGTAATCGATTACCCCCCTGGTAATCGATTACCACGATTTCAAAATGGGTTTTTCCAGTTTGTGAGCCACTGGAGTAATCGATTACCTTGGCCTCTGTTTTCAAAGTGTTTTGGTTACTCACTGGAGTAATCGATTACCACGTAAGAGTAATCGATTACCTTCGCTGCTGAAAGGGTTTTTCAAGTGTTTTTCATGGTTTTGGACCTAATCGATTACAATTTCTTAGAGTCCAATACTTTGTTCATTGAATCTTGTAACATCCCAAAAATTTAAAATATAGTTTAAGAGAGGTTTTTATAACAGAGAGAAATATAAAAATAATTAAAAATTATGAATTTTTGAAATTACTGTAGTAAATAGTAAATTACTTGTGTAAATAGTAAATTATCGTGCAAATAGTTAATTACCGTGCAAATAGTAAATTATTGTGCAAATAGTAAATTACAACAAATAGTAAAAATTATGTGGTAAATAATAAAATTACTATGGTAAATAGTAAAATTACTATGGTAAATAGTAAATTTATCGTGATAAATAATAAAATTACTGTGGTAAATAGTAAAATTACTGTAGTAAATAATAGAATCACCGAGGTAAATAGTAAAATCACCGAGGTAAATAGTAAAATTATCGTAGTAGAATATTTCGTGGAATATTCTCGTGGAATATTCTCGTGGAATATTCTGTAGAATATTCTATATTCGTAGAATATTCTCAGCAAGCAAATAGTACCTTGGGAATTCTATAAATAGGGCCTAGGGATTTCAGATGAGAAAACAAACCAAAGAACATTTCTATATTCTCTCAAGCTCTCTCTTAGGAAGAAATATCTCTAAAAGAGGAATAAGTAAGTAGAGGAAGAGTATAGGAAGTCGGGGAGAAACTTGTAAGGGGAGCCGTCCTTATCCTACTCTTCTATTCTTTGTTTTGTTGTTACTTTCATTATATTTCTTTAGTTTTTCGGATACTAAGGTGCGAAGATAATTCTTAGTATGCTCGTGGTTGCGGTTTTGTCCGATCTTCCACATCGAACGTAATTATTCTTGTTGCGAGGAAAAGTGTGGTCTTGTTTATTGGTTCTTGATGTTTCCTTGATAATTCTTGGTGTTTCTTGTTTCTTGGTTTCTTGATTTATTGGTGTTTATTGGTGTTTCTTGGTGTTGATTTCATATCGAAATATGTCTGGTTTTGAGTTGGATATGAATAAGTGGTGACATGCATGGTTGCATGAAATTGGTGATGGACTTGAATTGCTTAATGACCGATTTGAAATGCCTAGTGGAGAGGCAATATTCTAAGATTGCTTGGTGAATAGGCAATGCTTAGAAGGTTTTGAAATGAATATGACCTAGTAAAGAGGTCAAGATTTAAAATGTGATAAAGGTCATTATACAATTCAAGGTCCTAGAGCATGTTGCATGATGACTGGATAGTAGTAGACCAAGTCCGTAAGTTACGGATTCCGTCTCGTGTGAGTGGAATACCGTGGACTAGGGGGTTCTCTTGGTGGGGAAATTGCCCTGCTCATGATGATCACATGTTGCGGGGGAGGTCCTGCCGGACATTGAGGGAACTCGACAATTACGGAGTGTCTACCACTGGTGGATCTGGAGGATGTGAGGACCAGATGCCCCAGGCTATTTTCAGTGGATGGCGCCACATTGCATGTTGAGTAAATAGGGAAAGTACATCGTGAGGATACATGCATCATATAGGAATAAGAGCATGCAATAGTGATTATGTGTTTTGATTGAATACATGATTATTGTGATAAATTACTGATTCGTTTTATGGTTGATTGGTGGTCTTACCTTGTGAATTGAATTAATGGTTTGGACACAGGTTTTATATCAATAAATTACTATTTTTAAAGAAATTGAAGAATATTAAAGAATATTGGTTTTATGAATATTTTTCCTTATTTTCAAAAGTTTTACTATAATTAAAATTATTTGAGGATTAAGGAAAGCTCACCCTTGCAATTCTATTTTTACAGATTGGCAGGATTGAGAAGTTGTCACTATTTCGCAATGGTTGTTACTATTATCTTGTTGAAGATGCTTGCTATGTTTTGCATGTAGAAGTGTTGAGTAAATGTTCTAAGGTAGTAGAAAGGTAGTTATGTAAAATAATAATAGGACAAAGTTATGTAATCTGGTTGTAATGAACTTTAAAACCTATGTAATAAAAGTGTTGTTTTCTAAATCTCTCTTTTATCTACTATATCATTAACCACTTTAAATTACAAAATATAAGTAAAATAAGTAAATAAGAGGAGGGTGTTACAAATCTAACCTCAATTGTGGAAGTTTTATAAGTGATTTTCAGGTTTTGGGTTTCATTCTACACATCTCACAAACCCTAAAAATCTCTTTCTCTCTCTAACCCTAAAACCCCCTTTCATCTTCTCCATCTTCTCCACCACCACTGTTGGTCCCTATGTGAATCTAGAGGGGGGGTGAATAGATTCTAGTTCCCTAGTAATATTTCTAAAACTCTTTTCCTCACTTTTTCAATTCAATTTTATCTTGTATTAAAGCAATGTACCAGAGATATCACAGCGGAAAGATACAAGAAAATTGTAAAGCAAGAAATCAAATGGAATGTAAAGATAAGGTATAGAGAAGAGATAGTAAACAGAGATTTATACTGGTTCGGCTTTCGGCCTACATCCAGTCCCAACCCAACAACTGTTGCGATCGGTATTCCACTATAATCTTGTGTTCAATACAATCACTTCTGCACAAACACAAAAACAATCAAATACTCAAATCTCTCTATGTTCTTCCTTAGAACATATCTCACCAATTCTTGAAACCTTCAAGAATTACCTATGAGAGTACCTCTCTCAATTCTCTAACTCTTCTTCTAGAGAACCACTTTCTCTTAAGAGTTTCAAACCAAAATCAAAACACAAAACAAAGAAATAAAGATCAGTAAAGATTACACCTCGTGTGTATGCTCGATCAAGATGATAACCAAAAGTATTCAAATATTTCTTCCTTCACACAATACTCATCTCTTTGAGAAAATCTTTTTGAAATCTTTGAAGAGATTTTCAGAACTTGTAAACCTGTGTTTTTCTCTTCTTTCTTTTCTTTGAAAAACATAAAAGATCTCTCTCTTCGAAATAAATCAAAGAGGTTCCATTTAAAGCAGTTTCAAAACCATTTAGAGATGAATACTGGTGTGGTAATCGATTACAGATGTTGGTAATCGATTACTACAGAGAAACTTGTCTTCCTCTGCATTTCAAGCACGAAGTAATCGATTACTATGGAGTGGTAATCGATTACTCCAGAGCAAGTTGAGTTCCCCTGTTTTCTAAAGTCCGTTGGTAATCGATTACTACATACTGGTAATCGATTACTTCAGCTTAAATTCTTAAAACCAAAGTTTTTTGAGTTCTTTTCAAATAAAATGGGGTTCCAACTTTCTCTAGCTCAATTTACAAGAGTAAAACCAAGTTCTCTATAAAAAGATTGAATAAAACTACTCATACAAAGCCTAAACTATAACAATCAATACATTTAAACTCCTATATACAATCTATCATAAAGCTCAAAATTACAAGTATATCAAAACGAAAACTAGGAAAGACTTCTTCAGCTTCAAGTCCAACAATCTCCCCCTTTTTGGTTTTGATGTACCAAATCTTGTGTAGTGATCCTTTATGTAGATGCTGGCTTTGATGTGACCTGTAGTGTTAGTACTTTCTCCTCTTTTTTTTTTTTTTTTCAATTCCATACAGCAATTTACATACCATTTTATGAATCATCCAATTCTCATGTCACAAATATCAATTTTCAGAAATATAAAGGCAATCAATTAAACTATCTATTACAGTCATCCAATAGTTTCAAATGTGTTAATCTGCTCCCCCTAAGTCAGATGCTTAGGTACAAACAGATTCAAAAAAACGATTACAAAAACTTCAAAAGAGTAAACAGAGCAATTCAAAACAGAGCAATCAAATATAAAAAGACTAAACAACTAAAAAACCATTAACTATGTAACACCCCCTTGTAACATCCCCTCTTATTTACTTACTTATCTTATTTTTAATTAGTAATTTAAGATTGTTAATGATGTAATAAATAAAAGAGAGATTTAGGAAACAAAACTTTTATTACATGATATTCAAAGGTCATTACATCTAGGTTGCATAACCTTGTCCTTTTATTATTTTACATAACTACCTTTCTACTACCTTAGAACATCTACCCACACTTCTACACGCAAAACATAGCAAGCACCTTCACACAAGATAGTAGCAACAACCAGTGACAACTTCTTAACCCTGCAAATCTGCTCCCCCGAACGTTGTTCGAGATCATCACAGGTGTTAAAAACACAAAGTGCAAGGGTGAGCTTTCCTTAACCATAATTATAGAAAAATTGATTGAACTTCAAGGAAAACCTTTTCTTTTATAAATTTAGAAATTTCATCGAAAATATCATTTTTAGAATAATACTTCCATACATATCCATGATCACCAAAATATCAATCACATAGTAAGGCAATCAACACCCATAAACCAATTCAAACAAACCATCAATCACAATCAATGATTCAGGCATGAATTCCATTCAATCAAACACACAATCACTAATGTATGCTCCTAAGCCTACATGATGCATGCACCTTCACCATGCATTTTCACTCTTCACTCGAAATGCAATGTGGCGCCTCCATCGAAAATAGCCTGGGGCATCGATTCTCCCACTCAATCGGACCCACCGAGAGGTAGACACTCGTAATTTGTCGAGTTCCCTCGTGTCCGCAGACCTCCCCGCAACATGTGATCATCATGAGCAGGCAATTTCCCCACCAAGAGAACCCCTCTAGTCCACGGTATTCCACTCACACGTGGACGGAATCCGTAACTTACGGACTTGGTCTACTACTATCCAGTCATCATCATGCAACATGCTCTAGGACCTTGAATTGTATAATGACCTTTATCACATTTTAAATCTTGACCTCTTTACTAGGTCATATTCATTTCAAAACCTTCTAAGCATTGCCTATTCACCAAACAATCTTAGAATATTGCCTCTCCACTAGGCATTTCAAATCGGTCATTAAGCAATTCAAGTCCATCACCAATTTCATGCAACCATGCATGTCACCACTTATTCATATCCAACTCAAAACAGGACATATTTCGATATGAAATCAACACCAAGAAACACCAATAAATCAAGAAACCAAGAAACAAGAAACACCAAGAATTATCAAGGAAACATCAAGAACCAATAAACAAGTACCACACTTTTCCTCGTAACAAGAATAATTCTGTTTCGATGTGGAAGATCGGACAAAACCGCAACCACGAGCATACTTAGAATTATCTTCGCACCTTAGTATCCGAAAAACTAAAGAAATATAATGAAAGTAACAACAAAACAAAGAATAGAAGAGTAGGATAAAGACGGCTCCCTCCCCTGGTTTTCTCCCGGCTTTCCTATACTCTTCCTCTACTTACTTGCTCCTCTTTTAGAGATATTTCTTCCTAAGAGAGAGCTTGAGAGAATATAGAAATGTTCTTTGGTTTGTTTTCTCATCCAAACCCCCTAGGCCCTATTTATAGAATTCCCAAGGTACTATTTGCTGAGTAATATTCTACGAATATAGAATATTCTACGTAATATTATACAGAATATTCTATATTCTACGTAATATTCCACGGAATGTTCTACGTAATATTCTACTGAGAATGTTCCTTTAATATTCCACGTAATATTCTACTACAATTAATTTTACTATTTACCTCGGTGATTTTACTATTTACCTCAGTGATTTTATTATTTACTACAAGAATTTTACTATTTACCACAGTAATTTTATCACAGTAAATTTACTATTTACCATAGTAATTTTACTATTTACCGCAGTAATTTTATTATTTACCACAGTAATTTACTATTTGTACAGTAATTTTACTATTTGCACAGTAATTTAATATTTGCACAGTAATTAACTATTTGCACAGTAATTTACTATTTACACAGTAATTTACTATTTACTACAGTAATTTCAAAAATTCATAATTTTTAATTATTTTTATATTTCTCTCTGTTATAAAACCTCTCTTAAACTATATTTAAATTTTTGGGATGTTACAAACTACATATACTACTCCCCCTATTTGGTATATCAAATCAAAAGAGAGAAGTAGAGATGAAGTTACTAGTCTGAGTCGTCATTATCCTGGTTGAGTCATTCCATAATAGTCTCCATCAAGTCCTTTCCCAGATCATCAATGCGTTTGTTGACGGTCGCGTCCAATTCATCCATCCGGTCTATCATAATAGATTCGAAGCGAGACTGTGGAATGTACTCTCCAGAATTGTCTTCATCCATATCTTCAGGTTCTGGACGTGCTTCCTCTTGCTCTTGTGCTCCTTCATGCTCTTGCTGTGGAAAGGCCTATTGTTCCTCTCTTGTGATCCATCCAGCATCAGTTTTAATAAGCCTCATCTTCTTCAATGCTCCATTGCCGATGACATGGACATCCTTGACCAATTCTCTTGCTTCATGGGTAGTGTCAATCTGAAACATATCAATTAGTCTAGAAATAAAGAGAGAGTAAGGACACTTATTATCAAGTAGTCTCCTCGTTTTCAGCATGTTGTCCATGATCACATGAGTCCAATCCACTTGAATGTTATTCTTCAATGCAGCAATGAGGATCATGTCTTCCTCAGTCAACTGGGCATGGTTTGCTCCTCTTGCAGCCAAGATCCAGCAAACAGTGTAGTGAAGTAGCCGATCATCTGCTGTGAGGCCACCGATATTATAGGTAACTTTCTTGCCCGATGCTCTTTTAGAATTTCTATCCTCTTCCCATTGTACAGGATTCCTCAGTAGGCTCATATAGAAGGAATCTTTTTGCAAATCAAACCCTTTCTCTCTGAGTTTGTCTGCGTGTGCTATAATCCCTTCTTTTCGAATTCTAGTAATATCCAAAAAATGAGCAGGGGTAAGAGAAATCGTGGAACCTTTGACTTCAGAAGTCACAGTCATCTTCTCCATGTTTGGCTTGAGGTTGGAGTAGAAAACCTTAACCAAATCTGGATAGATGAATCCTTTCATCCCTACAAACCTCTCCAAATGCTGTTGTCTCAGAAAGGTCTGGAACGTGAAACTCTGAGAGTCTAGCTATCCAAGGTCAAGTATCTTTGGGGGAACTAGACCTTTGTTTGCGAAATCCAGGTTGAACCGGGTTTCTTGTCCCTTTGATGTGAACCAAGGGTTGATTCCTAACATTTATGGTTGAGGAGGAGGAACTTCTGGTTGTTGTTGTTGTTGTTGCGAGGATGAGGGTTTCTTCCTCTTGGAAGATTCTCCCACCTTTTTCTTTCCTTTTGCTTCTTCAGGGAAACGATCTTGAGGGTATCTGTTAGCCCTCATCTTGATTCTCTTTCCTTTTCCTTGTCCTTCCATTGTTGAGAGAGTGAAAAGCTTGAAAAGCTAGGGTTTGGAGGAAGAAGGTAAAGGGGTAGTGTGAGTGTGAATGGAGAGTTGAAGAGTCACACTTGCACTTTCTTATAAAGAGAACAAAGCCCAGAAGATTAGCCCAAGAACGAGGTAATTGATTACTAGCAGTTGGTAATCGATTATCTCAGTTCCTTATGAAGAAAAAAAGGAAAACAACCAAGAAACAATCGTGGTAATCGACATCGAACTGTAATCGATTACTCCGCAGAAGTTTCTCAAAGCATGTGAAATTTTGTTCGCGGGTAATCGATTCGCTTCGTGGTAATCGATTACTCAGAGTTTTCTTACAATTTTTGAAAATCGGTGCTTTTTGTAATCGACTTCGCTTGGGGTAATCGATTATCTCAGTACCAAAATCCTTCCCAGAGTAAATTTCACTCGAAGTAATCGATTATCGTCTTTTGGTAATCGATTATTTCTATCAGAAGAAGGTTTTTCACAAAAATTTTCACAAAAACAGAGTTATGGATAAATGTAATTAAGTAAGAAGGTTTAGTTTAGATGTTCCTCACTCAATATACTGAGGTTTGATCTAAGTTTGTAAAACCTTTCCTTTGGTAATGCCTTTGTAAATATATCCGCTAATTGATTCTCCGTGTCTATGAATTCAATGTTACAATCTCCTTTTTCGATGTGATCTCTAATAAAGTGATGTCTGACTTCAATGTGTTTTGTCATTGAGTGTAGTACAGGGTTTCTTGTGATACTTATGGCGCTTGTGTTGTCGCATTTCAAAGGAATGTGATCTACCTTTAACCCAAAGTCCTCAAGTTGGTGTTTCAACCAAATTGCTTGAGCACAACAACTTCCCGCAGCTACATATTCTGCTTCTGCAGTTGATAATGCTACGCAAGCTTGCTTTCTGCTATTCCAAGATATCAAGCATTCTCCGAAGATGTGACATGTGCCACTAGTGCTTTTCCTATCCGTTTTGCTACCTACAAAATCAGAGTCACTGAAACCAACAAGTAGTGGTGAGGTTCCTTTTGGATACCATAGTCCACAACTTATTGTTCCTTTTAGGTATTTAAGAATCTTCTTCACTGTTAGCCAATGAGATTTCTTAGGTGTAGATTGAAATCTAGCACATAAACATACAGAAAACATGATATCAGGTCTACTGGCTGTTAGATAAAGTAAAGATCCTATAACACCTCTGTATAGGGTAGTATCAACTTCATCACCTGTTTCATCAATCTCAAGATAAGTGTTAGTAGAAATAGGTGTATTAGACATTTTGCAATTTGTCATATCATATTTCTTAAGAAGTTCTTTAGTATACTTAGCCTGATGTATGAAAGTGCCACCTTCCATTTGCTTGATTTGAAGTCCTAAGAAGAAACTCAGTTCTCCAATCATAGACATATCAAATTCTTCCTGCATATCTTTCACAAATTCTTCACAAAGTTGTTGGTTAGATGATCCAAAGATAATGTCATCAACATAAATTTGAACCAATAGAATGTAGTCAGACTTGTTCTTAATGAACAAAGTCTTATCTACTTTACCTCTGTGGAATCCTTTAGATATGAGAAACTTACTCAGTCTGTCATACCATTGCCTAGGGGCCTGCTTTAACCCATACAAGGCTTTATGAAGTTTGTAGACATGTGTAGGCCAAGTAGCATCTATGAATCCTGGTGGTTGAGCTACTTAAACTTCTTCATTGATATAACCATTCAGGAATGCACTCTTTACATCCATCTGGTATAATTTGAAATTGTTGATGCAAGCATATGCCAGGAGTAGTCTAACAGCTTCAAGTCTTGCAACAGGAGCGAAGGTTTCTTCAAAGTCAATCCCTTCTTGTTGATTGTATCCTTTTGCCACAAGTCTTGCTTTGTTTCTGACCACAACTCCTTCTTCACTCAATTTGTTCTTGAAAACCCATTTTGTACCTATGATGTTCATATTGCCCTTGTCTGGAACAAGTTCCCAAACTCCATTCCTTTTGAACTGGTTAAGTTCTTCTTGCATAGCCATGATCCAAAATTCATTGTTCAAGGTCTCTTCTATACTGGTTGGTTCTACCTGTGACACAAAGGCAGTATCATAGCAAAACAAGTTTCGTGAGGATCTAGTAGTTACCCCCTTGTGGATGTCACCAATGACATTGTCAAGTGATAGGTTCCTAGGTGTCCTCCACTCTTTTGCTTGTTTCGTACAGGTCGGGTTGAGTTTCTTGATGCTTGTTATCAATGTCCATGTTCTCTTCACTTGTGTCATCATCATGTAGAAATCTTTCCTTTTGGAAAGTGTTAGTTTCATCAAATCTAATATGGACAGATTGTTCAATGCACATGGTTCTTTTATTAAAGATTCTATATGCTTTACTGGTGTTTGAATAACCAAGGAAAATGGTTTCATCAGCCTTTGCATCAAACTTTCCAATAAGGTCTTTGCCATTGTTTAAAACAAAACATTTGCATCCAAAAACCTTAAAATAAGAAATGTTTGGTTTTCTTCCATAGAAAAGCTCATAAGGGGTTTTCTTTAAAATGGGTCTTATAGAGACTCTATTGAGAACATAGCATGCAGTGTTCACAAAGACATCGCCCAAAAATGTTTAGGCATCATATGCTCATTCAGCATGGTTCTTCCAAGTTCTATAAGAGACCTGTTTTTCCTCTCCACCACTCCATTTTGCTGTGGAGTTCTTGGAGCTGAAAAGCAGTGTGATATCCCATGTTTTTCACAAAACCTTTCAAAAAAAGCAATTCTTAAATTCAGTTCCATTATCACTTCTTAAAGCTTTGATTTTCAAATCCTTTTTGTTTTGAATCTTTTTGGCAAGTACCTTGAAAACTCCAAAGGCTTGATCCTTTTTCTTGATAAACAAAACCCAAGTAAATCTTGAATAGTCATCTACTATGGCTAGTCCATACAGATTTCCACCAATACTAGCTATCCTAGATGGACCAAATAAGTCTAAATGTAAGAGTTCAAGCGGCTGATTTGTAGAAACATGTTTTACATTTTTGAAAGATGTTTTTACTGCTTGGACTTTTGACAAGTCTCACATAGTCCTTCTTTGGAAAATCTAATCTTGGGGAGACCAAAAACTAACTCTTTAGAAACTAGCTTATTCAAATGCAAAGTGTCAATGTGTGCTATTCTCCTATGCCATAGCCAATACAGATTATCATTAGAAGTTAAACATGTAGAGTAGGGAGAAGAATGATCTACTTCCAGTATGTAAATGTTGTTAGATCTCTTGCCAATCATGAGAAGTTCATCGAGTCTTTGTTTTGATGAGACAATGTTCATCATCAAAAGCAATTCTGTAGTTCTTGTCACAAAGTTGATTGATGCTCGAGAAGATTGAACCTCAATCCATCGATTAGCGTAACATCTTCTATTCTTTGTGTTTGCTGATTTCCAACAATACCGTAGCCTAGGATTTTCCCTTTGTTGTTATCTCCATATACAACGAGATCTGATTCTCTTGGTGTGAAGGTGCTCATGTTCCTTCTATCACCTGTCATATGCCTTGAGCAGCCACTGTCTAAGTACCAAATTGAGCTTCTGCTGTTCAGGCTTTCCTGCAAGAGAAAAAGAACTTATTTTGTGGGTGGTACCCAGTTTTTCTTGGGTCCATACATGTTAGTGCTACTGGTAACTTTCTTTATCCCTTTGTATTTACCACTAGAAATTCCTTTCTTTCTAATCATGCAGTTGTAAGATTTGTGTCCAGGTTTCATGCAATATGTACAAGTGTATTTAGCATGCCTAGTATTTCCAGATTTCATATGAACACAGTTTGCAGAGATGTTGATTTCTTTTAACTTTGAAATATCCTTTTCTAACTCACATACTTTTTGTTTTAGCATGGATACTTCTTTTTTCAGACTTATGTTTTCTTTTTCAAAGACTTCAGCTTGATTATAAAGTTCACAAAAGGCAGAATGTAATTCATCATAATCATCCACAATTGAGTTTGTATCACATACCTCATTGGATGTTTTAGCCATTAAGCACAGATTTGCCTCCTCAATTTCATTTTCAGATGTTGAGGATGTGTAGCCTTCATCCCAAGCAATGTATGCCTTCTTTTTCTTCTTTTCTTTTCTGGCATTTCTTTCATTTTCAGTTTTTCTCACTTTAGAGTTGTTGCTCCTTTTCAAGGTTGGACAATCTAACCTGTAGTGCCCAATCTTTCCACATTCATAGCAAGTTACCTTGACTGAAGTGTTTTCCTGCTTCTTGACTCCTTTTCTAGGTTGACCAAATTTCTTTTTAGTGTTGTTCTTCATAAACTTCCTGAACTTCTTTACCATTAAGTTGACTTGGTCTTCTTGTGAATCACTTTCATCTTCAAAGGATCCAGATTCTGTTTCACTATGATCTATCTTAAGAGCAATTCCTTTGGCTCTTTTATCTTTCTGCTCCTCATCCGCCATTCGAGTCATGTCCATCTCGTATTCTCTAAGTTTCCCAAACAGTTCAGCACTTGTCATAGCAGCAAGGTTCTTTGATTCGGTTATGGCTGTCACTGTAGGTTGCCACTTTCTATTCAAGGATTTCAGAATCTTGACATTCACCTCTTCTTCTATGAAGTTCTTGCCAAGCCCTTTGAGATGGTTAATAATGTGTGTGAATCTCTTTTGCATTTCCATGATTGACTCTCCTTGGAGCATTCTGAATGTCTCATACTCCTAAATGAGTGTGTTCTTCCTAGCTCTTTTTACCTCAGCAGTACCTTCATGGGTAACCTTGATAAGCTCCCATGCTTCTTTTGCTGTTGTGCAAGCAGATATCCTGAAAAACTCATCAGAATTCAAAGCAGAGTGAATGATGTTTAAGGCCTTAGCGTCATTTTCAGCCCTTCTAATCTTATCCATGTCCCATTCTTCAAAAGGTTTCTCTATTTCTTTTCCATTTTCTATTTTTATTGGAACTTTGTAGTCATTTACCACAACCTGCCAGATACTTCTGTGAATAGATTCCATAAAGATCTTCATGCGAACTTTCCAAAATGGATAGTTATCACCGCAGAACAATGGAGGTCTATTTATCGAAGCTCCTTCAGCGAAGGGTAAAAGATTACCAGCCATTATAGGGAACTAAGAAGGATTACTAGAGTGATTTACTAGTTAAAGCTCTTGATACCAATTGTTGGTCCCTATGTGAATCTAGAGGGGGGGTGAATAGATTCTAGTTCCCTAGTAATATTTCTAAAACTCTTTTCCTCACTTTTTCAATTCAATTTTATCTTGTATTAAAGCAATGTACCAGAGATATCACAGCGGAAAGATACAAGAAAATTATAAAGCAAGAAATCAAATGGAATGTAAAGATAAGGTATAGAGAAGAGATAGTAAACAGAGATTTATACTGGTTCGGCTTTCGGCCTACATCCAGTCCCAACCCAACAACTGTTGCGATCGGTATTCCACTATAATCTTGTGTTCAATACAATCACTTCTGCACAAACACAAAAACAATCAAATACTCAAATCTCTCTATGTTCTTCCTTAGAACATATCTCACCAATTCTTGAAACCTTTAAGAATTACCTATGAGATTACCTCTCTCAATTCTCTAACTCTTCTTCTAGAGAACCACTTTCTCTTAAGAGTTTCAAACCAAAATCAAAACACAAAACAAAGAAATAAAGATCGTAAAGATTACACCCGTGTGTATGCTCTGATCAAGATGATAACCAAAAGTATTCAAATATTTCTTCCTTCACACAATACTCATCTCTTTGAGAAAATCTTTTTGAAATCTTTGAAGAGATTTTCAGAACTTGTAAACCTGTGTTTTTCTCTTCTTTCTTTTCTTTGAAAAACATAAAAGATCTCTCTCTCCGAAATAAATCAAAGAGGTTCCATTTAAAGCAGTTTCAAAACCATTTAGAGATGAATACTGGTGTGGTAATCGATTACAGATGTTGGTAATCGATTATTACAGAGAAATTTGTCTTCCTCTGCATTTCAAGCACGAAGTAATCGATTACTATGGAGTGGTAATCGATTACTCCAGAGCAAGTTGAGTTCCCCTGTTTTCTAAGTCTGTTGGTAATCGATTACTACATACTGGTAATCGATTACTTCAGCTTAAATTCTTAAAACCAAAGTTTTTTGAGTTCTTTTCAAATAAAATGGGGTTCCAACTTTCTCTAGCTCAATTTACAAGAGTAAAACCAAGTTCTCTATAAAAAGATTGAATAAAACTACTCATACAAAGCCTAAACTATAACAATCAATACATTTAAACTCCTATATACAATCTATCATAAAGCTCAAAATTACAAGTATATCAAAACGAAAACTAGGAAAGACTTCTTCAGCTTCAAGTCCAACAACCACCATCAATGGAAGAGCAAGGACGAGGCAAGCGGATCAAGCATGTAGGTCACAAGCCTAAGCCAAGAGTTTCCCCCTGATCAAAGAAGGGTGAATCCTCCTCCAAGAGGAAAGAACCCACATCTCCTGGAGAAACCGTGGCACGCCCAATCAATCCGTGGTTCACCTCTACTGCACAAGAATCACGTTTCTATGGAGATTTCGCAAACAAGGAACTCATTCCGGCGAAGATTTTGGACCTCCGATGGCTAGATGCACAAGGGTTCACATTTCACTCTTTGCTCCGAGATCAGAACCTTGAGAAATTTGTTGGTCTGAAGGGTCACATGTACCCCGATCTAGTGAGAGTTTTCTACTCCAACCTCCGACCACACCAAGCCACCGGAATGGTAATCTCCGAGGTAAAAGGCAAACCTATGATTTTGATTCATGATATATTTTTCCGTTTTGCTGGATTTAAGAATGAAGGTATACGTCCTACGATTGAGCACTTGCAAGAACAAGGAATCGAGCTTCACAAAGATTCGTTCTTTATGAGCCTACTCAAGAATCCCGAGGCATGGGAAGCGGAAAAGGCTGCAAGAAAAGAGCGTGGGAAGAAGATAACCTACAACACCGGCGGGCTGAACGCCGACGATCGTCTTCTTCACTATACAATCTGTTGGATCCTAGTTGCAAGAGGAGCCAATCACGCTCAGATCAATGAGGAAGACACGGTGATGATGGCTGCGTTGAAAAATGGCATTCAAATCGACTGGGCACATGTTGTGATGGACAACATGCTCAAGACGAGAAGGCTATTTGACAACAAATGTCCCTATTCTCTGTTTATTTCACGTTTGCTTGAGCATTTTCAGGTTGATACTACAAATGAAAGCAGAGACTTGGTGAAGGACATTCACATCATTGGAGACAAAGCGTTAAAGATGATGTGATTGACAAAAATCGATGCTGGATGGGTGCCAAGGGAAGAAGCCCTACAACAACAACAACAAACAGAAGCTGCAACCGATCCACCTTCTGATGATGATGATTCGGCGGTGGGGAGTACATCCCTAAATCCCGTTTTGTATCAATTGTCATTGATAGGATGGATGAGCTAGAAGCTACCACTGCCAAAAGATTGGATGATATGGAGGCTACAAGCAATGCTCGCTTCTTGGATCTCAAGGAGCTGCTGGAGTCTCTTCATATTCGCTTAGATGCACTCTAGTATTCCCTTCTTATCACTCTTCTCTCTTTTGCTTATTGATATACCAAATAGGGGGAGAATGAATGGATGTATAGGTTATCCTAGATAGGGGGAGTAGAGTAGAGTAGCTTATATTGAGTAATATTGAGTAGAGTAGAGTAGCTTATATTGAGTAGTTTTTGGTAGCATTTGGTTCTGCGCTTTATGGTTGAACTGTTATTTCTGTTATTTTGGGTTGCTCTAAACAATTTATGTTTTTAGATATTTGAACTTGAACAATTCGATATGGTTGTAATAGTTTCGCCTTATGGTTTATATTCCGATTTTGTTTTTAATTCTTCTGGTCTTGATCTATGATTGTGAATTGAATCATGTCTTATATTGTTGAATGGATGATTTTACTTGATGATTGATAGTATAATGCTCTGTTTAAGATAAATAGTACTGTGAATCTGCAATGAATATACTGTATATTTGGATATCTCTAACAGTTGCAGGATTCTTAGAAGATCAACACACATCCTAAACCTCTAAGAAAACCTTGGTTGAGATTTGGTACATCAAAACCAAAAAGGGGGAGATTGTTGGACTTAAAGCTTGAAGATGCTTTGGAGTCTCTCTTGTTGTTTTGCTTTTGATGTTCATGTAATTTTGGTTTTCTTAGATGAAATGTAATTAGGTGTTTCCTATGTATTGATTGTTTAGTTTAGGCATGTATGTGGTTGTTCTTTGTGTGAATACACTGGAGAGCTTGGGAATCTAGTGTGATTTCTCATGTATCAAATGTTTGATTTCCCACTCAAACTTGTTTTGAAAATGTCTTTGGTAACCAACTGAGGTAATAGATTACCAACAGAAGGTGGTTAACTACCAATAGCAGGTAATCAACTACCAACAGTAGGTAACAGAGTGTGGAAATTCATTTGTTACTGGAGTAATCGAATACCCCCTCAGGTTAATCGATTACCATGGCTAAAAATCACCCTGGAAACCTTTGTTCATTGGTTTAATTGATTACCAACCCCTGGCAGTCGATTACCCCTATCAGAAAAACATCAAGTTGCCCAAATTGAGTTTTTAATTGAATCTATAAATACTCTTTTCTCAAAAATTAACATAAGATCTTGGAACATAAGTTTTAGAACAGATCATACACTTTCTAATTCTCTCTAAACTGAGTTTATCATCTTTTCCAAGAAACCCATAAAGAACTTCAAGAGTTTATCAAGTTTTCATAAAGAAAGGGCAAAACTTGATCTTTTCTCTGACTGGGTGGTATTCATAGTGTTTTCTTTTGTGATCAGATCTACACTCCAGGTGTTTTCTAAACTGATCTTTTGTTTACCTTTCATTTTCTGGGTTGTTACTCTAGGAGAGAGGTCTCTCTGGATAGAGTAAAGGACTTTGAGAAGTGTGTTCTCAAAGGTTTGATCTTGGGTGTTCCAAGGTCAGGGAAGAACCGTTCTTTGGGTTAAAGGACAGGTTTTTGGGTGTTTTGATTTCATTTTTGTGTTGCTTGTTGCAGAGTGAATGTAAAAGAACACAAAAGGGATCATTTGATAGTGGAAAACCGATCGCAACAGTTGTTGGGTTGGGACTGGATGTAGGCAGTGGGCCGAACCAGTATAAATCACTGTGCACTCTTCTTCTTCCTTCTTCTCTTTACCATTTACCGTTAATTGTTGCTATCTTGGTTTATCTTCTGCAATTTGTTCAGTAATTGACTTGGTAATTAACTCGGTAATTGACTCGGTAATCAACTAAAACTGGAACAGTTAGATACTGATATGGATTACGTTGCATATTGATTACTAACGTGTTTCTGATTTTTCCTTTTGGTATTTCCGTTGTGTATCTTTGATATTTCTCGCTTATCTGTCTCAATTATTGATAGGTAATCAAGAATAGTTTTTGTTTGAATTAAAAGGAAATAGAAACTCACGAAAATTGGGCTATAGTGGAACTAGAATCTATTCACCCCCCCTCTAGATTCACACATAGGGACCAACAAATATAACATATGATGCATAACTGGACAGATGAAGTATAACGTATGATGCAGAACAGATGCAGTATAACGTTTGAATAGAACAGATGTAGAACAGATGCAGTAGAACATTTGAATGAACGCAAAATAGAACAAATGCAGCATAACATATGATGCACAATAGAATAGACACAATATAACATTTGATGTTGTATAACGTTTGAATAGAACATACGCAGTATAACGTAAGATGTAGAATAGAACATATGCAGTATAACGTATGATGCAGAGTAGAACAGATGCAATATATCGTACGATGTTGAACAAAACCTGTGCAGTATAACTTATGATGCAGAACAGATGCTGTATAACGTAAGAACAGAATAGATTTAGTGTACATTTGATTCAAAATAGAACTGATGCAGTATAACATATAATGCAGTATAACATACGAAGCAAAATAGAACAGTATGCAATACAACGTACAATGCAATATAGCGTATGAACATAACAGATGCAGTATAACGTATGATGTAGAACAGAGCAGATGTCGTAAAACGTATGAACAGAAAGATGTTGTATAACAAATGATGCAGATCAGAACAGATGCAGAATAACGTTTGATGCAGAGCAGAACATACGCAGAATAACATATGTTGCAGAAAAGATGCAGTATACGTATAAACAAACAAATGCAGTATAACGTATGATGCAGAACAAAATAGATGCAGTTCAACATCTGATGCCGAAAAGATAAGGCATAACGTATGATGCATAACAGAACAGATGTAGTATAACGTTTGATGCAGAACAGATGTAGTATAAAACGTATAATGCAGAACAGAACAGATGCAGTATAACATATTATGTAGAACAGAATAAATGCTATATAATGTGTAAAGCAGAACAGAGGCAACATAACATATGATGCAGAACAGAACATATGCAGTATAACGAATGATGCATAACAAAATAGATGTAGTATAACATATGAACATTACTAATGCAATATATCATAAGATGCAGAACAAAACAAATGGAGTATAATGTATGATGCAGAACATAATAGATGAAGTATAACATATGATGCACAATAAAATAGACGCAATATTACATTTGATGTTGTATAAAAAAATATAACAAATGCAGTATAACGTAAGATGTAGAACAAAACAGATGCAATATAACGTACGATGCAGAACAGAACTAGTGCAGTATGACGTGTAATGCATAACACATGCACTATAACGTATGAACAGAATAGATTTAGTATAACATTTGATTCAAAACAGAACAGATGTTGTATGTAACAAATGATGCAGAACAAATACAGTATAACGTAGGATGCAGAACAGAACAGATGCAACACAATGTACGATGCAGTGTAACGTATGATGTATGAATAGAACATATGTTGTATGATGTATGATGCAATAAAACGTATGATGTATGAATAGAACATATGCAATATAGCGTTTGATGCAGAAAAGAACATATGCAATATAACGAATGATGCAGAACAAAACAAATGCAGTATAATGTATGATGCAAAACAGGTGTAGTAAAACGTATGATGTAGAACATAACAAATGTAGTATTACGTATGATGTAGAAAGAAAAGATGCCAAGATAACATATAATAAAGAACAAATGCAGTATAACGTATGAACAGAACGGATGTTGTATAACACGTGATCTAGATCAGAACAGATGCAGTATAACGTATGAACAAACAAATGCAGTATCACATATGATGCAAAACAGAACATATGCAGTTCAATGTCTGATGCAGAACAGATGCGGCATAACGTATAACGCATAACAGAACAGATGTAGTATAATATTTTATGCAGAACAGATAAATTATAACACATATAATGCAGAACATAACAGATGTAGTGTAACGTATGATGCATAACAAAGTAGATGTAGTATAACATATGAACAAAACTAATGCAATATATCATAAGATGCATAACAAAACAAATGGAGTATAACGTATGATGCAAAACATAACAGATGAAGTATAACATGATGTAGAACAGATGCAATATAACGTATGATAGAGAACAAAACTAATGCAATATAACGTATGATGCAGTATAACGTTTGACGCAAAACAGAACAGATGCAGTATTATGTATGATGCTCAACAGAGTAGATGCAATATTACATTTGATGTTGTATAACGTAAGAATAGAATAAATGCGGTATAACGTAAGATGTAGAACAGAATAGATGCAGATATGATGCAGTATAACATATTATGCAGATTTAAACAGATACAGTACACCGTATGATGCAGAACAGATTCAGTATAACGTACGAACAAAACAAATACAGTATAACATATGATGCAGAAAAGAACAGATGAAATATAATGTATGAACAAACAAATGCAGTATAACGTATGATGCAAAACAGAACATATGTACAACATTTGATGCAGAACATATGCGGCATAACGTATGATACATAACAGAACATATGTTGTTTAATGTATGATGCAGAAAAGAATAGATGCAATTTAATGTATAAAGCAGAAAAGATGCAGTATAACATATGATGCAGAATAGAACAGATGCATTATAACAAATGATGCAGAACAAAACATATGTAGTGTAAAATATGATGCATAACAAAATAGATGTAGTATAACATATGAACAGAACTAATGCAAAATATCATAAGATGCATAACAAAACAAATGGAGTGTAACGTATGATGCAGAGCATAACAGATATAGTATAGCATATGATGCAGAACAAATGCAGTATAACATATGATGGAGAACAAAATAGATGAAATATAATGTATGATGCATTATAACGTTTAAATAGAACAAATGCAGTATAACGTTTGAATAGAACAGATGCAGTATAATAGTTGACGCAAAACATAACAGATGCAGTATAGTGTATGATGTACAACATAATAGATGCAATATTACATTTGATGTTGTATAACGTAACAATAGAACTAATGCAATATAACGTAAAATGTAGTATAACGTAACAATAGAACTAATGCAATATAACGTAAAATGTAGTATAACGTATGATGCAAAAAAAGAACAGATGCAATATAACATATGATGCATATTTAAACAGATGCAGTACACCGTATGATACAGAATAGATTCAGTATAACGTACGAACAAAACAAAAGCTGTATAACGTATGATGCAGAAAAGAACAGATGCAATATAACGTATGAACAAACAAATGCAGTATTACGTATGATGCAGAATAGAACATATGCAGTACAACGTTTGATGCAGAACATATGCGGCATAACGTATGATGCAAAACATAACAGATAAAGTATAGTGTATGATGTACAACAGAATAGATGAAATATTACATTTGATGTTGTATAGCGTAAGAATAATACATATGATGCATATTTAAACAAATGTAGTACACCGTATGATACAAAACATATTCAGTAAAACGTACGAACAAAACAAAAGCAGTATAACGTGTGATGCAGAAAAGAACAGATGCAATATAACGTATGAACAAACAAATGTAGTGTAATGAATGATGCAAAATAGAACATATGTAGTACAACGTCTGATGCAGAACATATGCGGCATAACGTATGATGCCAAACATAACAGATGTAGTATAGTGTATGATGTACCACATAATAGACGAAATATTACATTTGATGTTGTATAACGTAAGAATAACTAATGCAGTATAACGTAAGATGTAGAACAGAACAGATGCAGTATAATGTATGATGCAAAAGAAAACAGATGCAGTACATATGATGCAGATTAGAACAGATGCAGTACACTGTATGATGTAGAACAGATTCAGTATAACGTATGAACAAAACAAATGCAGTAAAACGTATGATGCAGAACAAAACAAATGCAATATAACGTACGTGCAGAACAGAACTAGCGTAGTATAACATATGATGCAGAACAGATGCAGTATAACATATGAACAAAATAGATTTAGTATAATATTTAATTCAAAACAGAACTGATGCAGTATAACACGTATGATGCAAAACAGAATATAACAGATTTAGTAAAATTTATGATAAGGAATAGAAAAGATGCAGTACAACGTCTGATGCAGAATAATATATATATGTAGTATAACTTAGGATGTAGAACAAAATAGATGCAGTATAACATATGATGCAGAACGAAACTGATGTAGCATAACATATGAAGCAGAACAAAATAGATGCAATATAATGTATAAAGCTGAACAGATGCAGTATAACGTATGATGCAGAACAGAACAGATGCAATACAACATACGATGCAGTGTAACGTTTGAGCATAACAGATGCAGTTTAACGTATGAGAACAGAGCAGATGCAGTAAAACGTATGATGTAGAAAAGAACATTTGTTGTATTATGTATGATGAAGAACAAATGCAGTATAACGTATGAATAGAACATATGCAGTACAACATTTGATGCAGAATAGAACAGATGTAATATAACGTATAATGCAGAACAAAACAAATGCAGTATAAAGTATGTTGCCGAATAGATGTTGTACAACGTATGAAGAGAATAGATGCAGTATAACGTACGACGTAGAATAGAACAAATGCAGTATAACGTATGATGCAAAACAGAACTGATGCAGTATAGCGTATGATGAAGAACAGAACAGATGCAGTATAACGTATGATGCAGTACAAATGCAGTATGACGTATGATGTACAATAGAATTGATGCAGTATAACATATGGTGCAGAACAGAACAGAACAAATGCAGTATAACATATGGTGCAGAACAGAACAAATACTGTATAACGTATGATGAAGAACAGATGCAGCATAACGTATGAACAGAACAGATGTTGTATAACAAATGATACAGATCATAACAGATGCAGTATAACGTATGAACAAACAAATGCAGTATCACATATGATGCAAAAAAAAACATATGCAGTTCAACATTTGATGCAGAACAAATGTGGCATAACGTATGACGCATAACAGAACAAATGTAGTATACGTTTGATGCAGAACAGATAATTTATAACACGTATAATCCATAACATAACAGATGTAGTGTAACGTATGATGCATAGCAAAGTAGATGTAGTACAACATATGAACAAAACTAATGCAATATATCATAAGATGCATGACAAAACAAATGCAGTATAACGTATGATGCAGAACATAACAGATGCAGTATAACATATGATGTAGAACAGATGCAGGATAACGTATGATGGAAAACAAAACAGATGCAATATAACGTAAGATGCAGTATAATGTTTGAATAGAACAAATGCAGTATAACGTTTGACGCAAAACATAACAGATGCAGTATAATGTATGATGCACAACAGAATAGAAGCAATATTACATTTGATGTTGTATAACGTAAGAATAGAAGAAATGCAGTATAACGTAAGATGTAGAATTGAACAGATACAGTGTAATGTATGATGCAAAAAAAAAACAGATGTAGTATAACATATGATGCATATTTAAACAGATGCAATACACTGTATGATGCAGAAAAACTTCAGTATAACTTACGAACAAAACAAATGCAGTATAACGTATGATGCATAAAAGACAAGATGCAATATAACGTATGAACAAACAAATGTAGCATAACGTATGATGCAGAACAGAACATATGCAGTACAACTTCTGATGCAAAACATATGCGGCATAACGTATGATGCATAACAGAACAGACGTAGTATAACGTTTGATACATAACAGAGGTAGTGTAACACGTATAATGGAGAACAAAATAGGTGCAGTATAATCCATGATGCAAAACAGAAAAGATGGAGTATAACGTCTGATGCAGAACAGAACAGATGCATTATAACGTATGATGCAGAACAAAACAGATGTTGTATAACGAATGATGTAGAACAGAACAGATGCAGTATAACGTATGATGCAGAAAAGAATAGATCCAATTTAATGTATAAAGCAGAAAAGATGCAGTATAACGTATGATTCAGAACAGAACAGATGCAGTATAACAAATGATGCAGAACAGAACATATGTAGTGTAACGTATGATGCATAACAAAATAGATGTAGTATAACATATGAATAGAACTAATGCAATATATCATAAGATGCAGAACAAAACAAATGGAGTATAACATATGATGTAGAACAGATGTAGTATAACGTATGATGGAGAATAGAACCGATGCAATATAACATATGATGCAGTATAACGTTTAAATAGAACAGATACACTATAACATTTGACTCAAAACAGAATAGATCTAGTATAATGTTTGATGCACAACAGAATAGATGCAATATTACGTTTGATGTTGTATAACGTAAGAATAGAACAATTGCAGACGTAAGATTTAGAACAAAACTAATGTAGTAAAATGTATAATGTAGAACAGATCAAATGTAGTATAACGTATGGTGCAGAACAGAACAGATGCTTATAACGTGCGATGAAGAACAGATGCAGTATAACGTATGAACAAAATAGATGTTGTATAACAAATGCTGTAGATCAGAACAGATGCAATATAACGTATGAATAAACAAATGCAGTATCACGTATGATGCAAAACAAAACATATGCAGTTCAACGTATGATGCAAAACAAATGTGGCATAACGTATGACGCATAGCAGAATAGATGTATTATACGTTTGATGCAAAACAGATAAATTATAACAGGTATAATGCAGAACATAACAGATGTAATGTAACGTATGATGCATAACCAAATAGAAGTAGTATAACATATGAACAAAACTAATGCAATATATCATAAGATGCAGAACAAAACAAATGGAGTATAACTTATGATGCAGAACATAACAGATGAAGTATAACATATGATGTAGAACAGATGCAGGATAACGTATGATGGAGAACAAAACAGATGCAATATAACGTATGATGCAGTATAATGTTTGAATAGAACAGATGCAGTATAACGTTTGACGCAAAACATAACAGATGCAGTATAATGTATGATGCACAACAGAATAGAAGCAATATTACATTTGATGTTGTATAACGTAAGAATTGAACAAATGCAGTATAACGAAAGATGTAGAACATAACAGATGTAGTGTATCGTATGATGCAAAAAAAAACAGATGCAGTATAACATATGATGCATATTTAAATAGATGAAGTACACTGTATGATGCAGAACATATTCAGTATAACGTACGAACAAAACAAATGCAATATAACGTATGATGCAGAACAGAACATTTGTAGTACAACGTTTGATGAAGAACATATGCGACATAACGTATGATGCATCCAGAACAGACGTAGTATAACGTTTGATGCATAACAGAGGTAGTATAGCACGTATAATGGAGAACATAATAGATGCAGTATAATCCATGATGCATATTTAAACAGATGCAGTACACTGTATGATGCAGAACAGATTCAGTATAATGTACGAACAAAACAAATGCAATATAACGTATGATGCATAACAGAACATATGCAGTACAACGTTTGATGCAAAACATATGCGACATAACGTATGATGCATCACAGAGCAGACGTAGTATAACGTTTGATGCATAATAGAGGTAGTATAACACGTATAATGGAGAACAGAATAGATGCAGTATAATCCATGATGCAAAACAGAAAAGATGCAGTATAACATCTGATGCAGAACCGAACAGATGCATTATAACGTATGATGCAGAACAAAACAGATGTAGTGTAACGTATGATGCAGAAAAGAATAGATCCAATTTAATGTATAGAGCAGAAAAGATGCAGTATAACGTATGATTCAGAACAGAACAGATGCAGTATAACAAATGATGCAGAACAGAACATATGTAGTGTAACGTATGATGCATAACAAAATAGATGTAGTATAACATATGAATAGAACTAATGCAATATATCATAAGATGCAGAACAAAACAAATGGAGTATAACATATGATGCAGAACAGATGTAGTATAACGTTTGATGGAGAACAGAACAGATGCAATATAACGTATGATGCAGTATAACGTTTGAATATAACAGATGCACTATAACATTTGACGCAAAACAGAATAGATGTAGTATAATGTATGATGCACAACAGAATAGACACAATATTACGTTTGATGTTGTATAACGTAAGAATAGAACAAATGTAGTATAACGTAAGATTTAGAACAGAACAGATGCAGTAAAATGTATGATGCAAAAAAAAAAACAGATGCAGTAAAACATATGATGCAGATTAGAATAGATGCAGTAATATGATGTAAAAAAAATTCAGTATAACATATGAACAAAACAAATTCAACAGAACATATGATGCAGGAGAAATGTAGTAAAATGTATGATGTAGAACAGAACAAATGCAGTATAACGTCTTTAGCAGAACATAACAGATGTTGTATAACATATGATGAAGAACAGATGCAGTATAACGTATGAACAGAACATATGTTGTATAACAAATGCTGCAGATCAGAACAGATGCAGTATAGTGTATGAATAAACAAATGCAGTATCACATATGATGCAAAACAAAACATATGCAGTTCAACGTCTGATGCAGAACAAATGTGGCATAACGTATGACGCATAACAGAACAAATGTGTTATAGGTTTGATGCAAAACAGATAAATTATAACAGGTATAATGCAAAACATAACAGATGTAATGTAACGTATGATGCATAACCAAATAGAAGTAGTATAACATATGAACAAAACTAATGCAATATATCATAAGATGCAGAAAAAAACAAATGGAGTATAACTTATGATGCAGAACATAACAGATGAAGTATAACATATGATGTAGAACAGATGCAGGATAATGTATGATGGATAACAAAACAGATACAATATAATGTATGATGCAGTATAATGTTTGAATAGAACAGATGCAGTATAACGTTTGACGCAAAACATAACAGATGCAGTAAAATGTATGATGCACAACAGAATAGAAGCAATATTACATTTGATGTTGTATAACGTAAGAATAGAACAAATGCAGTATAACGTAAGATGTAGAACTGAACAGATACAGTGTATCGTATGATGCAAAAAAAAAAAACAGATGCAGTATAACATATGAGGCATATTTAAACAGATGCAGTACACTGTATGATGCAGAACAGATTCAATATAACGTACGAACAAAACAAATGCAGTATAACGTATGATGGAAAAAAGACAAGATGCAATATAACGTATGAACAAACAAATGTAGTATAACGTATGATGTATAACAGAACATATGATGTACAACTTCTGATGCAGAACATATGCGACATAACGTATGATGCGTAGCAGAATAGACGTTGTATAACACGTATAATGGAGAATAGAATAGATGCAGTATAATCCATGATGCAAAACAGAAAAGATGCAGTATAACGTCTGATGCAGAACAGAACAGATGCATTATAAATTATGATGCAGAACAAAACAGATGTAGTATAACGAATGATACAGAACAGAACAGATGCAATATAACATATGATGCAGAAAAGAATAGATGCAATTTAATGTATATAGCAGAAAAAATTCAGTATAACGTATGATTCAGAACAGAACAGATGCAATATAACAAATGATACAGAACAGAACATATGTAGTGTAACGTATGATGCATAACAAAATAGATGTAATATAACATATGAACAGAACTAATGCAATATATCATAAGATGCAGAACAAAACAAATGGAGTATAATATATGATGCAGAACAGATGTAGTGTAACGTGTGATGGAGAACAGAACAGATGCAATATAATGTATGATGCAGTATAACGTTTAAATAGAACAGATGCACTATAACATTTGACGCAAAACAGAACAGATGTAGTATAATGTGTGATGCACAACAGAATAGATGCAATATTACATTTGATGTTGTATAACGTAAGAATAGAACAAATGCAGTATAACGAAAGATGTAGAACAGAACAGATGCAGTATAATGTATGATGAGAACAATATAGATGCAATATATGCAATATAACGTATGAATAGAACATATGTTGTATAATGTTTGACGTACAGCAGAACAGATGCAATATAACGTACGATGCGAAGAAAATAAATTGCAGTATAACGTATGATGCAAAACAGGTGTAGTAAAACGTATGATGTAGTACAAAACAAATGCAGTATAATGTATAATGCAGAATAGAACTGATGCAACATAAACAAATGATGAAGAACAGATGCGGTATAACGTATGAACAGAACAAATGTTGTATAACAAATGATGCAGATCAGAACAAATGCAGTATAACGTTCGATGAAGATCAGAACAGATGTAGTATAACGTTCGATGCAGATCAGAACATATGCAGTATAATGTATGATGCAGAACAGATGCAATATAACATATGAACAAACAAATGCAGTATAATGTATGATGTAGAACAGAATAGATGTAGTTTAACATCTTATGCAGAACTTATAAGGCATAACGTATGATTCATAACAGAACAAATTTAGTATAACTTCTGATGCAAGGTAGATGTAGAATAACACGTATAATGCAGAACAGAACATATCCAATTCAACGTCTGATGTAGAACAGATGCGGCATAACGTATGATGCGTAATTGAGAACAACTGAAGTATAACGTTTGATGCAGAATAGATGTATTATAACACGTACAATGCAGAAAAGAACAGATGCAGTATAATCTATGATGCAGAACAGAACAGATGCAGTATAACGTATGATGCAGAACACAACATAACTGACACAATATAACATTTGATGTTGTATAACGTTTGAATAGAACAGATTCAGTATAATGTATTACGCAAAACATAATAGATGCAGTATAACATATGATGCACAACAGAACAGACGCAATAGAACATTTGATGTTGTATAACGTAAGAATAGAACAAATACGGTATAAATTAAGTTGTAGAACAGAACAAATGCAATATAACGTATGATGCAAAAAAAAAAAACAGATGCGGTATGACATATGATGCAGAACAGAACAGATGCAGTATAACGTATGATGCAGAACAAATGCAGTATAACGTATGAACAGAATAGATTTAGTATAATGTATGATGAAGAATAGATGCAATATAACGTATGAACAAAATATATTTAGTATAACGTATGATGAAGAATAAATAAAGTGTAACGTATGGTGCAGAACAGAACATATGCAGTATAGCGTATGGTGCAGAACAGAACATATGCAATATAACGTATGAACAAAAAGATTTTGTAAAAAAATGATACAGATCAGAACAGAAGCAATATAACGTTCGATGCATAACAAAAAATACGCAGTATAACATATGATGCAGAACAGATGCAGTATAACGTCTGAACAAACAAATGCAGTATAACGTATAATGCAGAATAGAACAGATGCAATTCAATGTTTGATGCAAAACAGATAAGGCATATTTGAACAAATGTAGTATAACGTCTGATGCAGGACAGATGTAGTATAACACGTATAATGTAGAACAGAATAGATACTGTATAATCTATGATGCAGAATAGAAAAGATGCAGTATAATTTATGATGCAGAACATAACAGATGTAGTATAACGTATGATGCAGAACAAAACAGATGCAGTATAACGTATGAGGCAGAACAGAATAAATGCAATATAATGTATAAAGCATAACAGATGTCGTATAACGTATGATGCAGAACTGAACAGATGTAGTATAACGAATGATGCAGAATAGAACAGATG
The DNA here is from genome assembly GCA_026586105.1 of Hylodesmum podocarpum. Classification (NCBI taxonomy): domain Eukaryota; kingdom Viridiplantae; phylum Streptophyta; class Magnoliopsida; order Fabales; family Fabaceae; genus Hylodesmum; species Hylodesmum podocarpum. The sequence goes on from JALJEV010001367.1 coordinate 269,393, forward strand.
TAGTGTAACGTTTGATGCAGAACAGAACAAATGCAGTATAACATATGATGCAGAACAGATGCAATATAACGTATGATGGAGAACAGAACAGATGCAATATCACGAATGATGTAGTATAACGTTTGACGCAAAATAGAACAAATGCAGTATAACGTCTGAATAGAACATATGCAGTATAGCGTTTGACGCAAAACAGAACAAATGCAATATAATGTATGATGTAGAATAGAACATATGTTGTATTATGTATGATTAAGAACAAATGCAGTATAATGTATGAATAGAACATACGCAATATAGCGTTTGATGCAGAACAGAACATATGCAATATAACGTATGATGCAAAACAAAACAAATGCAGTATAACGTATGATGCAGAACAGGTGTAGTAAAAAGTATGACGTAGAACAGAACAAATGCAGTATAACGTATGGTGCACAATAGAACAGATGCAGTATAACGTTATATGCAGATCAGATACAGTATGTATGAACAAAACAGATGCAGTATAACGTACGATGGCGAAAAAAACATATGCAATATAACGAATGATGCAGAACAGATGCAATATAACGTTTGAAAAGAACGGATGCAGAATAGATGCAGAACAGATGTAGTAGAACATATGAATTATTGCGAAACAAAACAGGTGCAGTATAACATATGATGCATAACAGAACAAACACAATATAACATTTGATGTTGTATAACGTTTGAACAAAATAGATGAAGTATAACGTATGACGCAAAACAGAATAGATGCAGTATAACATATGAAGCACAACAGAACATACACAATATAACATTTGATGTTGTATAGCGTTTGAATAGAACAAATGCATTATAAAGTATGACGTAAAACAGAACAGATGCAGTATAATGTATGATGCACAACAGAACAGACACAATATAACATTTGATGTTGTATAACGTAAGAATAGAATAAATGTTGTATAACATAAGATGTAGAACATAACAGATGCAGTATAAGGTATGATGCAAAAAAAAAAAAACACAGATTCAAGATAACATTTCATGCAGTACAGAATAGATGTAGTATAACGAATGATGCAAAATAGAACAGATGTAGTGTAACATATGATGCAGAACAGAACAGTTGCAGTATGTTGCAGAACAAAAGCAGTATAACGTATGATGGAGAATAGAACAGATGCAATATAACGTATTATGCAGTATAACGTTTGAATAGAACAGATGCAATATAACGTTTGACGCAAAACAGAGCAAATGCATTATAAGGTTTCAATAGAACATATTCAGTATAGCATTTGATCCAGAACAGAACAAATGCAATATAACGTATGGTGTAGGATAGAACATAAGTTGTACTATGTATGATGAAGATCAAATGCAGTATAACATATGAATAGAACATACACTGTGTAGAGTTTGATGCAGAACAGAACAGATGCAATATAACGTATGATGTAAAACAAAACAAATGCATTATAACATATGATGTAGAACAGGTGTAGTAAAACGTATGACGTAGAACAGAACAAATGCAGGATAACGTATGGTGTAGAATAGAACAGATGCAGTATAAAGTTTGATGAAGAACATATGCAGTATAACGTATGAACAGTACAAATGTTGTATAACAAATGATGTAGATCAGAACAGATGCAATATAACGTATGATGCAGAACAGAACAGATGCAGTATAACGTATGATGCAAAACAGAACATATGTAGTATAACGTATGATGCACAACAGAACAGACGCAATAGAACATTTGATGTTGTAGAACAGATGTAGTATAACGTATGACGCAAAACAAAATAGATGTAGTATAACGTAAGATTAGATCAAATGCAGTATAACGTAAGATGTAGAACAAAACAAATGCAGTATAACGTATGATGCAAATAAAAACAGATGCAATATAACATATGACGCAGAACAGAACAGATGCAATACACCGTGTGATGCCGAACAGTTTTATTATAACTTATGAATAAAACAAATGCAGTACGATTAAGAATAGAACTGGTGCAGTATAACGTATGATGCAGAACAGATGCAGAACAGATGCAGTATAACGTATGAACAAAATAGATTTAGTATAACATGTATGATGCAGAACAGAACAGATGCAATATAAGCTATGATGAAGAACAGAACAGATGCAGTATAACGAATGATGTAGAACAGAACATATGTAGTATAACGAATGATGCAGAACAGAACATATGCAGTATAACTTATGATGCAAAACAAAATAGATGCAATATAATGTATAAAGCAGAACAGATACAGTATAACGTATGATGCAGAACAGAATAGATTCAATATAACGAATGATGCAGAACTGAACAGATATAGTGTAACGTATGATGCAGAACAGAACAGATGCAATATAACATATGATGCAGAACAAATGCAGTATAACTTTTGAATAGAACAGATGCAATATATCATAAGATGCATTATAACATATGATGCATATTAAAATAGATGCAGTAAACCGCATGACGCAGAACAGATTCAGTATAACGTATGAACAAAACAAATGCAGTATAACGTGTGATGTAGAACGGAACAGATGCAATATAACGTACGATGCATAATAGAACTGATGCAATATGACGTATGATGCATTATAACGTATGAACATAATAGATTTAGTATAACATTTGATTCAAAACAAAACAGATGCAGTATAACATATGATGCATAACAGAACAGATGCAATATAACGAATGATGCTGAACAGAACATATGTACTGTACCGTATGATGCATAACAAAATAGATTCAATATAACATATGAATAGAACTGATACAGTATATCATAAGATGCAGAACAGAACAAATCGTGTATAATGTATGATGCAGAACATAACAGATGAAGTATAACGAATGATCCAGAACACATGCAGTATAACGTGTGATGGAGAACAGAACAGATGCAATATAACGTATGATGCAGAATAGATGAAGTATAACGTTTGAATTAACGCAAAATAGAACAGATGCAGTATAACGTATGATGCACAACAAACAAACACAATATAACATCTGATGTTGTATAACATTTGAATAGAACTGATGCAGTATAACATGTTACACAAAATAGAATAGATGCAGTATAGCGTATGATGAACAACATAAGAGACGCAACAGAACATTTGATTTTGTATAACGTAAGAATAGAACAAATGCAATATAACGTAAGATGTAGAACAGGATAGATGCAGTATAACGTATGATGTAGAACAAATGCAGTATACATAATAGATTTAGTAGTATATCGTCTGATGAAGAATATATGCAGTATAACGTATGGACCAGAACAGAACAAATGCAGTATAACATATGATGCAGAACATAACAGATGTAGTGTAATGTACGATGTAGAACAAAACATATGCAGTATAACATATGAACAGAAAGATGTTGTATAACAAATGATGCAGATCAAAACAGATGTTGTATAACGTATGATGTAGAATAAAACATACGTAGTATAACATATGATGTAGAACAAATGCAATATAATGTATGAACAAACAAATGCAGTATAACGCATGATGCAGAACAGAACAAATGCAGTTCAACGTCTGATACACAACAGATAAGACATAAAGTATGATACATAATAGAACATATATAATATAACGCGTTTGATGCAGAACAGATGTAGTCTAACACGTATAATGCAGAACAGAACAAATGCAGTATAAGCTATGATGCAGAACAGAACAGATGTAGTATAACGAATGATGCAGAACAGAACATATGTAGTATAACGAATGATGCAGAACAGAACAGATGCAGTATAACGCATGATGCAGAACAAAATAGATGCAATATAATGTATAAAGCAGAACAAATGCAATATAACGTATGATGTTGAATAGAACAGATTGAATATAACGAATGATGCAGAACTGAATAGATATAGTGTAACGTATGATGCAGAACAAAGAAAATGTAGTATAACATATGATGCAGAATGATAAGTGATAGATTATACATGTTTTCCTAGGTGTTTTCAGTCCATTTCCATCCATTTTCACTAGGTTTAGTTGTAGTTTAAATAAGAAAACATTGAAAATATTATGTATGTTTAGTGTTAGTCTTTGATTTAGTGTTTTGTTAGTTTGATAAGATTTTCTTGTGTTTTTAAGTCATTTTATCCTCTTTTCTGTTAATTGTAGGTTGATTGAAGAGGAGATAGAAGCTTGGAAGGAAAGCCCATGAACTTAAAATGAAGACTTGGAGTGCAAGCCATCAAGAAGAAGAGAAATGGAAGCTCAAGTCAAGAAATCAAGGCAGGAAATCACGCCCAGGAGCAAAACTACCTATCATGGAGGCGCAAATTGGACTTCCTTGCTGTCAAAACGCGCCTAGGCGCGAGCCAGGGCGCACTGCAACCCACTCTTGCTGGAAATTTACGCCAGGGCGCGAAGCTACTTGTATGGAGGCGCATTTCCACTTCTTTCACTGGAGTTTGGCGCCAAGGCGCAAAACAACTAAATGGGAGGCACAAATCTTCAGTTATAAAAGGGCTTTTCGGCGCGAATACAAAGGAGATCGAGAATTCAGTTTTTTTTAGTTCCTTCCTCTGCACGCTTCTTGCGATCTCTATCTTCTCCACCTTCGTTCTCCATCCTCCACCATCAAACCTAGAGATTTCTGAGCTTGTGAGCTTGTGGAAGCAAGAATTGAGCAATTATGGAGTCTCTCTTGTGTTTGATTTCTTTTTCTCTTCTTTCTTTTCTCATTTCCATGCTAGATTAGATTTCTAGGTTAGGGATGGGGATTTTGATTCCAGAACTCTTGTAACGGACTTCTATGTTAATTCAAGTGTAATTTCAGTTAATTGATTGATCTCTTCCTGCTTATTGCTAATTCTTGAGGTTTAATTCATGAAGTTCAAGTAGTGATAGGGATATTAATGTTTGTACTGAATTGAACTGTTCCTTGAGTGTTTGTATCTCGTTTCAATTATGCAATTGAAAGATTGATAGTTGAATTAGAAGAGGAAGTGTATCATTATAGTTATGTATGAGTCTAGGGATAGAACTTGCATGCTATGAGATATTGTGAATTCATCTGTTTCGCTTCTTGAATGCACTTATGTTTTCACCTAAGGAATTAAGGATTATATTAGTCATTCAAAGGGACTAAAGACCTAGGAATAGGATTAGTCTTCGGTATCACGAATTCTAGTCTCCAATTGATTGATCCTTATTGAATTGACATAGGAAATAGTTACTTGAGGGAAGGAATTGAATGAACCTATTCCCTAACTCTATTCAGTATCTTTGAAACCTAAACATTTACTGCTTTTCCTTATTTGTTTACAGTAGATTGCTTACTTTTACATAATTGCCTATTTTTACACAAAATGCTTAATTCATTGATTCGTCCTAATAGCAAAGCATGTTGAGTATTCGATACTTCATCAACTAGTCTCTGTGGTTCGACAACCTTAACTCACTTTTTCTAAACTTGTAACGACCGGTACACTTGCCGAAGTGTGACTAAAAATAGTCAACAAGTTTATGGCACCGTTGCCGGGGACTATTGAGTGAATATCGATAGTCTTGACGTGCTTGCTACTTAGGACACAATTTTTTTACTGTACTTGTTTGTTAATACTCATACTGTTCTGTTCTGTTTTCCATTGTTTATTTTCATAATTTTCATTCTGTTTTTAGTATTTCCTGTTTTCATTCGATTTGTGGTTTATGCGAAAAGCCAAGGAAACTGATCTTTTGTTTGAACCAGAAATTGAAAGATTTTGTAGGAGGAACTTGAAGGCAAATAAAGAAAATAAAGAGGCTATACCAGAAAATACAGCAGCAAATATGGATAATACAAGGCGTATGACTCTTGAGGAGTTGTACACTCCTAATGCTATGGGCTGTGGATCCAGTACCGCACCACCTACTGTTGCAGCCAACAATTTCGAGATTAAACCTGCTCTCACTCAGCTGGTAAGGCAAGAGCAGTTTGGAGGTTTGGAAGAGGAAGATCCAAATTAGCATGTGCATAACTTCCTACAGATTTATGGTACAATTAAAATGAATGGAGTTCGGGATGATGCAATTCGGCTGAGGCTGTTTGAATTCTCACTCAAAGGAGAAGCTAAGATGTGGCTACAAATTTTTCCTCATGGCTATTTCACTACATGGGAGGACTTAGTGAACACATTTTTGGCTCAATACTTTCCACCAGAAAAATACAACTACTTCAGAGCAGAGATTTCTTGCTTCAAACAAAAAGATGGAGAGTCCATCAGTGAGGCATGGAGGAGATTCAAGTCCTTGTTGAGAAGGTGCCCTCACCATGGATTTTCTGATCTGCAACAAGTCCATATCTTCTATAATGGACTGCGGTCGCATACAAGATTGCTAGTGGATGCCTCTGCTGGAGGTTCATTAAGAAAGAAAGATGCACATAAAGCAAGAGTGATCATTGAAACGATGACTTCAAATCGTTATGATGCTCCTAGTGATTTCTTTGGTGAAAGAAGAGGAGTGATTGAGCTTGGAGCTAATGATGCTTTATTGGCTCAAAACAAGCTGATGACTCAAAAGATGGATCAAATAATGAAGCAGTTTCAAGTGGTCCAGCTTAATGTTGTTCAAGCACCTCCAGTCAGCTGTGAATATTGTGGGGGAGGACACAAGTAGAGTTTTGTGAAAGCTTAAGAGCTAATGTTGAGGAACAAGCTCAAGTGAATTACATGGGAAATCCTCAAGGTAACACCTATGCCAACACAAACAGCTATAACCCTCACCAATGAAACCATCCAAATCTGTCATATAGGAACAATAATTATCTGCAACCCAACTCTTCCTCTTATGACCAGAATTTCAAACAAACCTTCAATCCTAGACCACCTTTCAATCAAAACATGCCATACAACCAGAACTTCAACTAGCATCAAAACCAAACATCTTCATCTAACCAACATTATAACCAAAACCAACCACAAAATCTACCTTTCAACCCAAACCATTCTAAATTCCCAACCAACCAACCTAGAAATGCTCCAGCAAGCTCTAACATGAATCCTGTTCCAAGAGAAGGATCTTCAACTTTAGAAAACATGTTCATGTCCTTTCTACAAAGGACTGAATCTATGTTCACAAATCAAGAAGCTTCTATTAGGAATCTGGAATCACAGATTGGCCAGCTTTCCAAGCAACTCTCTGAAATAAATCAAGGAAATCTGCCAAGTGATACTATTGTGAATCCAAAGGAGCAGTGCAAAGCTATTACCACAAGGAGTGGTAAGGTGTTGGGAAAGGAAACTATAGAAATGAAAGGAGATGCAGTGGAGGAAGAAGAAAATACTGCAAAGAGTGAAAGGCAACCACCTGTGCCTATAATTCTCACTGAAAAAAGAGAGTCACCTAGAAAAACAAAGAAGCAGATCCTAGAAGAGGCTGGCCGGCATGAACACATTTCACCTTACTGCAAGCTTCCCTATCCGCAAAGGGTGAAGAAGGCCAATGATGACAAGCAGTTTGCCAAATTCTTTGACATATTGAAGAGTTTGAGAATCAACATTCCATTTTCTGAAGCACTGCAAAAGATGCCATCATATGCCAAATTCATTAAGGAAATCCTATCCAACAAGAGGATGCTGCTAGATGATGAAACAGTAGCAATGACAGAGGAATGTAGTTCCATCATTCAGAGAAAGCTACCTCAGAAACTGAGGGATAGAGGACCCTTCACCATTCCTTGTTCAATAGGCGAAGTGCTAATAGGTAAGGCCTTGATTGATTTGGGAGCTAGCATAAATTTGATGCCTTTTTCTGTGCTGCAGAAACTGAACATACAGGACATGGACATCCAACCTACGATGATGACGCTGCAACTAGCGGATCGCTCCACCAAACGTCCGTGCGGAGTAGTGGAGGACCTCTTAGTGAAGGTGGACAAGTTCGTATTTCTATGAGACTTTGTTGTCTTTGGAAATGGAAGCGATGAAGAAGTTCCAATCATCTTAGGAGACCATTCCTAGCCACCGAGAGTCCTAATTGATGTGGCACAAGGTGAACTCATTTTGAGAGTTGATGAAGAAAAGGTATCCTTTAACATATTTGATGCAATGAAATTCCCTGCAGAAAAGTCACAATGCATGATGGTGGATGTGTTGGAACCTATAGTGGAAAATGTTTATGAAAATGAGATTCTTAACTTCATAACAAAGGAGGAAAAATTTGATACTTCTAGTGTTGAAAATGAAAAACAAGAAGTTGAGAATTTCATAGCTGCAGTGGAGACCAACACTTCATTACCATCAAGTATTGAACCATTAGAGGAAACATCTAAAATGGCTGAGAAAACAAAAACTGAACCTAAGAGTGAACTTAAGCAACTTCCCTCTCATCTTAGATATGGTTTTCTTGAAAAAAATGACACATTCCCGGTGATCATAAGCAACTCTTTGGATAAAAGGGAAGAGGACAAGTTGCTTAAGATCCTTAAGGAGCATAAATCTGCAATTGGGTGTCAGATTTCTGATTTGAAAGGTATAAGTCCCTCATTTTGCATGCACAAAATCCTGCTTGAGGACAATTTTAGACCTGTGATACAACCTCAAAGGCGTTTAAATCCTACTATGAAGGAGGTTGTACACAAAGAAGTCCTCAAACTACTTGATGCTGGCATTATTTATCCCATTTCGGATAGTTCCTGGGTAAGTCCAGTACAAGTAGTTCCCAAGAAGGGGGCATGACTGTAATTGCAAATGAGAAGAATGAATTAATTCCCACCAGGACAGTGACTGGGTGGAAAATGTGCATAGATTACAGAAGGTTGAATGAATCCACAAGAAAAGATCACTTCCCCTTACCTTTTATGAATCAAATGCTTGAAAGGTTAGCTGGTCATGCTTATTATTATTTTCTGGATGGATACTCTGGTTATAACCAAATTGGGGTAGACCCTAAGGATCAAGAAAAAACTGCTTTCACTTGTCCTTATGGGATTTTCCCATACCGGAGAATGCCATTTAGATTATGTAATGCACCAACAACTTTTCAAAGATGCATGATGGCCATTTTTGGTGACATGGTTGAGAAATTTATTGAAATCTTCATGGATGATTTTTCAGTATTTGGTTCCACTTTTGAAAACTGTTTAGAAAATTTGGCTTGTGTATTAAAACGATGCCAAGAAACTAATCTTGTCTTGAACTGGGAAAAATGCCATTTTATGGTTAAAGAAGGCATAGTTTTAGGGCACAAAATTTATGTTGATGGTATAGAAGTGGACAAAGCAAAAATCGAAGTGATAGAGAAACTGCCTCCACCAGTGAATGTGAAAGGAGTGCGTAGTTTCTTAGGTCATGCTGGTTTTTATAGAAGATTCATCTAGGATTTTTCAAAAATTTCTAAACCATTGTGTCACTTGTTGGTGAAGGAAGTGACCTTCAATTTTGATGAAACCTGTTTAAAAGCCTTTGAGACTTTAAAAGAGAAGTTAACAACAGCTCCAGATTGGAGTTTACCTTTTGAAATTATGTGTGATGCAAGTGATTATGCAATAGGAGTTGTACTAGGACAAAGAAAGGAAAAACTTGTAAGAGTTATATATTATGCTAGCAGAGTGCTTGATAGTGCTCAAATCAATTACTCAACTACAGAAAAAGAGTTGCTAGCCATAGTATTTGCTCTTAACAAATTTCGTCCATATCTCATTGGCTCAAAGATTATAGTGTATCGACCATCTGCGCCTTGAAATACCTTCTAATGAAGCATGAGAGTAAACCAAGGTTGATTCGTTGGGTTCTCCTTTTACAAGAATTTGACATTGAAATTAGAGATAAAAAAGGAAGAGAGAACTGGGTTACAGATCACCTCTCAAGGTTACCTCGTGATGAAATAGAAGGTAGTGATATCCCTATTTCTGAAACTTTCCCAGATGAGACACTCTTTAGTATTTCTGATGCTCCTTGGTTCAGCGATATCGCGAACTTTAAGGTATCCAACTATATCCCCCCTGGCTTATCTCATCAACAAAGAAAAAAACTGTTTTCTGATGCAAAATACTATGTTTGGGATGAGCCATTTCTTTTCAAGTGGGGTATAGATGGACTCCTTAGGAGATGTATCCCTGAGGAAGAGGTCAGTTCTGTGCTTTGGCACTGTCATAATTCCCCTAGTGGAGGTCATTTTAATGGGGAAAGGACAGCCAAAAAGTTTTTGCAAAGTGGTTTATACTGGCCATCTATTTTTAAAGATGCAAAAGCTTTTGTGCAAACCTGTGACAGATGCCAAAGAAGTGGAAACATTTCTAGGAGAGATGAGGGACCCTTAAACAATATTTTAGAGATAGAGGTCTTTGATGTGTGGGGGATGGATTTTATAGGACCATTTCCTCCATTCTCCCACACATACATCCTAGTAGCTGTAGATTATGTTTCCAAGTGGGTGGAAGCCATTTCTGCCCCAACTAATGACTCTAGGATTGTAGATGTCTTTATTCATAGAAATATCTTTGCTAGATTTGGGGTTCCTAGAGCTTTCATCACTGATGGTGGAAGCCATTTCTGCAATAAGCATCTAGAAAGAGTTCTCAAAAGGTTGGGGGTGAAGCACAAAATTTCAACACCATATCACCCCAAACCAGTGGGCAGGCAAAGTTAGTCAATAGGGAGATCAAGAAGATATTAGAACGAACTGTGAATCTGTCCCGAAAAGACTGGTCAAAAAGACTAAATGATGCTCTTTGGGCATATAGGACAACATATAAGACTCCCATTGGCATGGCACCATTCCAGATGGTCTATGGAAAGGCATGCCACTTGCCTGTTGAACAAGAACATAAGGCATACTGGGCCTTAAAGTACCTCAATTCTGACTCTCACTCAGGTAGTAAAAAGAGACTATACCAACTCCATGAGTTAGATGAACTAAGACTTCAAGCATATGAAAATGCCAAGATTTACAAAGAAAGAACAAAGTTATGGCATGATCGTAAGCTTAAGAGAAGAGAGTTTTACACGGGCCAACTAGTGTTGCTTTACAATTCTAGATTAAGGTTGTTTCCGGGAAAGCTAAAGTCTAGATGGTCTGGTCCATTTGTTGTAAAAGAAGTATTTCCACATGGTACAATTACCTTAGAAGACCTTGATAAGTCTAGAGAATTCAAAGTGAACTGCCAAAGAGTCAAACCTTATTTGGGAAATAAGTTTGAGAAGGATAAGGTCTCTGTTGAGCTTCAAGACCCTCCTTGATAGAGTCAAGTCACATGTCAAGCTAGTGACATTAAAGAAGCGCTTCGTGGGAGGCAACCCATTCAATTAAGAGAAGTTTTCTGTAACTTCTTGTTGTTGATATGTTTGTTAATCTTTTAACAGTTGAAAAAGCAAAAATAAAATACAATTTAAAAATTATATTAGAAGTATAAATACATGATACAGTATAATAAATTTGATTCTTGTGTTGTTGATAAACAATAGATATAGGAATAAATAGTTGAAATTATAGTGTTCTTGAGTTGATAAGAAATAAGAGAATGGGTGAGGAGCAATAACATTAGTGGGAAACTTTGAGGTTCAATGCATGTTCATTTTAGATGTAATCCTTGTGCATAGGATAGAATACCTCAACACAAAATGGCTAGAGTATGTGCACAAGTTGGATGAAGTGCATTGAGAGCATGCAAAGATAACCTCATCTGTCATCAAAATGCGCCCCAGCGCAGCTCTTCTAGGTGTAGGGCGCAGAAATTCGCGCCAAGGCGCAAGAGAGGGCGCAATTTCCCCTTGCTCACTGTCCAAACGCGCCTCAGCGCGAATTAAGTGAAGAGTGAGGCGCGTTTTGAAGGCCCTTCTCTAGCCAAACGCGCCGCGGCGCAAATGAGAAGAGAGGGGGGCGCGTTTGAACCCCTAGTCTCGGCCAAGACGCGCCTAGGTGCGATTCCTTTAAGTGTGAGGCGCAAATTGCTGCGCCTAGGCATAAAGAAGGGCGCGAGCTTGCGCCAAGGCACAAACAAGAGGCGCAACCATTCCATTCTTCTTCTCACCTAGTGCTTGTGAATTCCCAAGAGAGCAATCCCACTCTCAATCAATTCTCAACTCCATCACTTCACATTGCTAGTAATTTTGAGTTGATTTCTCCATCTCCATCTTTCTAGTTTTTCATTTCGTTCAAGAATTCTCATTGTGTACACTTAAACATCTTCGGCTCAAACAAGGTATGCTTATCTAATCCATCTATCACTAATTGTTTTCTTCATTCTCTAATCTCTAACTGCATGATTCATATGATTAATTGGAATGAGGGTGCAAAAATTTTGGTTCGAACCCTAATACCCCCTTTTGTGCGAATTCAAATTGTTCACCTTGATGATGTTGCATGCTCTCGTTTTAATGATTGTTGATAAATGACATTGATTGATTGTAAATGAATGTTGAATATTGTCTTGGGAGTGCATTGTATAAAGTAATTAGGAAGAGTTATTCCATGCTCATGCATGCTCACATAGTGTTTGTTAAAATTCCTCAATGAAGTTTTGAGTGTGTTTTATGTGCATAATTCTAGTGAGCATGACCATATTATAGTTGCTTATGTATCTCCTTTGGCAATTCCAATTTGATTTCTCTTTGAACCGCACTATTTGTTGATGACAATGCATGTTCTTTATGGTGATGATTGTTATCTAGATGCATGCATATTTTTCTCATATATACTTTGGTTGTGTAGGTTAAATTTTAAAGAGAAAATCATGGCATCGAGTAAGCAACCAGCTGGATCATCTTCAAGGGAACCAAGGACTAAACATAGAGCTTCCAAGGGACAATGCCAAGAGTGTTGGACTTGAAGCTTGAAGAATGCTGTTGTGTCTCTCTTAAGTGTTTTGGTTTTGATGAATGAATTTTCGGTTTTCATAGATGAAGTGTAATTAGGATATATCTATGTATTGTTTGTTGAGTTTAGGCATATATGTGTTGAGTTCTTTATCTTAAGGCCCCAGAGATGCTTTAAATTTGTGTATGAGTGATCATGTGAATAATGGTTGATTTCCATTTGAGAAAAACAGTTTTAAAAACCCTGGAAATCCATTTTTCACTGATGTAATCGATTACATCCTTAGTGTAATCGATTACATTGAATTTGCTCTCTGGTGTAATCGATTACATCTCCAATGTAATCGATTACATTGAGCAAGCTCTCTGGTGTAATCGATTACATCTCCAATGTAATCGATTACATGGTTTGGCCTCTCTGGTGTAATCGATTACATCCCCTATGTAATCGATTACATGCTTTGAAATTCACTGTTTTTGGGTTTCCCTCTTCAATGTAATCGATTACATGCTCGTGGTAATCGATTACATGCCTGGAAAATTCAAATTGGAGGGTTCTAACGGCTAGTGTAATCGATTACAATCATTTGGGATCAATTACATTGACCGTTGTAGCTCAGTTTTGTACGTTTTCTCCCTCCAAATTTGATCTATAAGTATGAACTTGATGAAACATGTGAAGGTGCTGAAAACCTAACTTCTTGAAACTATTCCTACACTTTCATATGCTCTAAATCTAGAGTTCATCAAGGTTTTCAAAGACAAAGGGGAAACTTGATTCATTCCATTGATTGGGTGGATTTCATAGTGCTCATTTGTGATCAGATTCTACACATAAGGTGTATTCTTTACTGATCTTTTATATTTCCAATTTTGGGTTGTTGCTCTAGGAGAGATGTAACACCCTCCTCTTATTTACTTATTTTACTTATATTTTGTAATTTAAAGTGGTTAATGATATAGTAGATAAAAGAGAGATTTAGAAAACAACACTTTTATTACATAGGTTTTAAAGTTCATTACAACCAGATTACATAACTTTGTCCTATTATTATTTTACATAACTACCTTTCTACTACCTTAGAACATTTACTCAACACTTCTACATGCAAAACATAGCAAACAAGATAGTAGTAACAATCATTGCGAAACAGTGACAACTTCTCAATCCTGCAAATCTGTAAAAATAGAATTGCAAGGGTGAGCTTTCCTTAACCATAATTATAAAAAATTGATTGAAGTTCAAGGAAAACCTTTTCTTTTATAAATTTAGAAAGTTCATCGAAAATATCATTTTTAGAATAATACTTCCATACATATCCATGATCATCAAAATATCAATCACATAGTAAGGCAATCAACACCCATAAACCAAATCAAACAAACCATCAATCACAATCAATGATTCAAGCATGAATTCCATACAATCACTAATGTATGCTCGAGACTACATGATGCATGCACCTTTACCATGCATTTTCACTCTTCACTCGAAATGCAATGTGGCGCCCTCCACCGAAAATTGCACTGGGGCATCGATTCTCACTCTCAATCGGACCCACCGAGAGGTAGACACTCCGTAATTTGTCGAGTTCCCTCAGTGTCCGGCAGGACCTCCCCCGCAACATGTGATCATCATGAGCAGGGCAATTTCCCCACCAAGAGAACCCCCCAGTCCACGGCATTCCACTCACTCAGACGGGAATCCGTGACTTACGGACTTGGTCTACTACTATCCAGTCATCATGCAACATGCTCTAGGACCTTGAATTGTATAATGACCTTCATCATATTTTAAATATTGACCTTTCCACCAGGTCATCTTCATCTCACCTCATTCTAAGCATTGCCCATTCACCAAGCAATCTTAGAATACTGCCTCTCCACTAGGCATTTCCAATCGGTCATTAAACAATTCAAGTCCATCACCAATTTCATGCAATCATGCATGTCACCACTTATTCATATCCAACTCAAACCAGGACATATTTCGATATGAAATCAACACCAAGAAACACCAATAAACATCAATAAATCAAGAAACCAAGAAACAAGAAACACCAAGAATTATCAAGGAAACATCAAGAACCAATAAACAGTACCACACTTTTCCTCGTAACAAGAATAATTCTGTTCTGATGTGGAAGATCGGACAAAACCGCAAACCACGAGCATACTAAGAATTATCTTCGCACCTTAGTATCCGAAAAACTAAAGAAATATAATGAAAGTAACAACAAAACAAAGAATAGAAGAGTAGGATAAGGACTCCCTTACAACGGGTTTCTCCAAAAACCTTCCTATACTCTTCCTCTACTTACTTGCTCCTCTTTTAGAGATATTTCTTCCTAAGAGAAACTTGAGAGAATATAGAAATGTTCTTTGGTTTGTTTTCTCATCGAAATCCCTAGGCCCTATTTATAGAATTCCCAAGGTACTATTTGCTCTGAGAATATTCTCGAATATAGAATATTCTACGAATATTATACTGAGAATATTCTATATTCTACTGAGAATATTCCACGAGAATGTTCCACGAGAATATTTACGAGAATGTTCCATGAGAATATTCTACTGAGAATGTTCCACAAGAATATTCTACAGAATGTTCCACAGAATATTCCACAGAATATTCCACAAAATATTCTACTACAGTAATTTTACTATTTACCTCAGTGATTTTACTATTTACCTCAGTAAATTTACTATTTACCACAGTAATTTTACTATTTACCACAGTAAATTTACTATTTACCATAGTAATTTACTATTTACCACAGATAATTTTATTATTTACCATAGTAATTTACTATTTGCACGATAATTTACTATTTGCACTGATCATTTACTATTTGCACAGTAATTAACTATTTGTACAGTAATTTACTATTTATACAGTAATTTACTATTTACTACAGTAATTTCAAAAATTCATAATTTTTATTTTTATATTTCTCTCTGTTATAAAAACCTCTCTTAAACTATATTTAAATTTTTGGGATGTTACAATACTCCCCTCCTTTTTAAAAAATTTCGTCCTCGAAATTTCCATTCTTGTTACAAATCTTATTCTTCTATTCTACTTTCCCAAAGTTTCTTTACTTTCAACTACTTCCTCTTATAATTTTACCTTATGTTTTGAAATCTAATTGTTACCCTCAACCTTGCTATCCTTATATGCGAGACTATGATTTCCTCTTTTCCCTCTTATAAATCTTCCTCATTTGTTTTCATTAATATTTTTCTTTTCTTAATTCTTAAGAATAGGATCCATTTCTTGTTTCTATCTTATTTCATTCATAAATACATTTATTCTCAAGGCTCCTAACTTATCCTAACTCACACGCAAGGTTGAAGTTCCTAAAATTGCTCTATTAAATCCATCTCTTTGACCATTAAACTTGATATGGCTATGGTCTTCCTACTTAAGGTGCCAACCACTACATTTTCTTTGCACTTAAGATTGAAACCATGATTTCTTAGAAATGTTTTCCACCTTCCTTGCCTCATTTGGCTAAATAAACACTTAAAGACTATTGTGGTTACTAAATACCTCAAATCTTGTTCCAAGATAGGGTCACCATATTTTAAGCGCAAATACTCTCTAATAGACTAGTTCTAGGTCATGGGTTGGGTAGTTCCTTTCATGGGTTTTCAATTGTCTTGATGCATAGGCTATCACTTTTCCTCCTTGTATTAGTACTCCTCCTAAACCTAGTTTAGAGGCATCACAATAGACTTCAAACGATTTGAGTTGGGTTTGGTAGGGTCAAAAGGAGAGTTAGTTTTTAGTTAGGGTTTGGAAACTTTGTTCTGATCGTTATTCCATACAAAAGCTTGGCCTTTTCTAGTTAAGGTTGTGAGAGGCAAAGCTATCTTGGAGAAATCTTTTGTAAATATCCAGCTAATCCTAGAAAATGCTTTATTTCTGTCACATCTTTTGGTCTTTCCTATTTTAGAACTACGTTTACCTTATGTGGATCTACTGCAAATCCTCCTTGTGATATTACGTGTCCTAGGAAACTAACTTCTTATAACCAAAATTCACATTTGGATCATTTCGCATATAACTGTTGGTCTTTCAAGATTTGTAATACCACTCTAAGATGTTTAGCATGATCCTCTTTGGTTCTCGACTATACCAAAATATCATCAATAAACACGACCACAAATTTATCCAAATATAGTTGGAAAATCCTATTCATGTAATCTATGTAGGTGCATTAGTTACTCCAAAGGGCTTAACCATATACTCATAGTGTCCATATCGGGTACTAAAGGCCGTTTTAGGGATATCTTCAGCTTTTACCCTTGTTTGGTGGTATCCAAACCTTAGATCAATCTTGCTAAATACACAAGCTCCTACTAGTTGGTCCATAAGATCATCTATCCTTGGTAAGGGATTCTTATTCTTAATGGTTACCTTATTTAGTTGTCTATAATCTACACAAAGTCTTATAGTTCCATCTTTCTTCTTTACTAGGAGTACGGGTGCTCCCCAAGGTGATACACTAGGTCTAATAAACTGTTTCTTCAATAGTTCTTCTAATTGTTTCTTTAGCTCTGCTAGTTCTAAGGGTGACATCCTATAAGGTGCAACGAGAGATTGCTGCTCCAGTCGGGTAGGTCTATCAAAAATTTGATTTCCCTTGTAGATGGTAGTTGGTTTACCTCTTTAGAGAATACTTGAGAGAAATCTGTACTACGGGTATATTATCGAAGGTGACCTTTTGTTCCACTTCTAGGTTAGAAAGGATCATATATACCTAATTGTGTTTTCTTCATGTCCTATTTCACTTGGTTAGTAGAAATTATCTCCATATCCTTTCTTATTTAAATTCGAAAAAGATTAAGGTTTTATCGAAGCATTTTATAAGGACATGGTTAGAAGATAACCAGTCCATTCCAAGGATAATATTAATTTGGTTTAAAGGTAGGCAAACTAGGTTAACTATAAAGGTTTTGTTACTTAGTTTTATAGGACAATCTAAACAGATATGGGTGGTTGAAACAAACTCATGGGTAGAGGTAATTATTATTAAATCAATGTCTAGAAAAATAGTGGAAGTTGTAACCTTTTAGCACAATCTATAGATATAAAGGAATGAATGGCACCAGAGTCAGATAGTACAAGTAAAGAAATTCCACGTACGTACCTTGTACTAGATCAACGATATTTGAGACCTTAACTCCATCAAGGGTGAATATTCTTCCTACAACCTTTGATTTCCCTAGTTGATATTGTTGGTGCCTCTTTAAACTATTGGTCATGCTTATACAAAACTTAGTCTTCTCAAGTCAAGGTGGTTAATCCTTTAATATTAGGTAATCTTCCTAAGCGTATCGACTTTAATTCCTCCTTGGGTTACTACTTATTCCTCCTTTAACTAAACTCTTTCTTCCTTAAAAATACTAGTTACTCTCTCGGATTTCGAATCCTTCTAGCTTCTTTAAGGTTTCTTTAACCATCAAAATGCATCAACCATTATTGTATCATCCTAGTATATCTTCTAAATGCATCTTAGTGTTGTCAAAAGGTTTGTATTAGGATAAGAGCTAGGTAGTTACTAATCATTTCCTATAAAGTTATCTTAAGGACTTTTAACTTTGGTGATATTCTTAGGTTTTTCCTATTCCTTAGTACGACTTCTCCTTTGAAGGGATCATTTCCTAAAATTGGCTTCTTTTAGGATTCACTTTCGATCCTCTTTATTTGATTTGCTACTTTTTAAGGAGAACTTCATATATTAATCTTAGTTCTAAAAATTTCTATCTTTTTCTCTTCTAAGGGAGTTCTCTTTTATGGTAATACTCTTAAAAGGGTTTTCTATTATAGGTAAGTTATCGAGGATATCTTTTGATTTTATCTCTAGAGAGGGTTATCTTTATGTCTAATTTTCTCCTTAAATCTTTAGTCTTAGTTGGTAGGAACATCCTTTATAGGGTCAACAACAACTCCCTTCCCTAAATTCTTCGTTTTTCTTCTTAGCCTACGCTTATCAAAATCTTAGGTAAAAACTTATAGGGCTTTAACTACAATTCTATAACTTATTTCAACCACTACTTTCTATTCCTATCTAATCCTAAGCCATGTCACTAACCCTAAAACTAATTTTTCATTGATTGAACCAAGAAGCAATCAAGTAAACACACCAAATAATCAAACAAGCACACAAAGTACACAATCATTCACACAACAAAAACATAGCAGACACATAACTCACAAGTCGAACTGGTTCGACCTGCTCTGATACCACTAAATGTAACACCCTCCTCTTATTTACTTATTTTACTTATATTTTGTAATTTAAAGTGGTTAATGATATAGTAGATAAAAGAGAGATTTAGAAAACAACACTTTTATTACATAGGTTTTAAAGTTCATTACAACCAGATTACATAACTTTGTCCTATTATTATTTTACATAACTACCTTTCTACTACCTTAGAACATTTACTCAACACTTCTACATGCAAAACATAGCAAACAAGATAGTAGTAACAATCATTGCGAAACAGTGACAACTTCTCAATCCTGCAAATCTGTAAAAATAGAATTGCAAGGGTGAGCTTTCCTTAACCATAATTATAAAAAATTGATTGAAGTTCAAGGAAAACCTTTTCTTTTATAAATTTAGAAAGTTCATCGAAAATATCATTTTTAGAATAATACTTCCATACATATCCATGATCATCAAAATATCAATCACATAGTAAGGCAATCAACACCCATAAACCAAATCAAACAAACCATCAATCACAATCAATGATTCAAGCATGAATTCCATACAATCACTAATGTATGCTCCTGAGACTACATGATGCATGCACCTTTACCATGCATTTTCACTCTTCACTCGAAATGCAATGTGGCGCCCTCCACTGAAAATAGCCTGGGGCATCTGATTCTCACTCTCAATCAGACCCACCAGAGGTAGACACTCCGTAATTTGTCGAGTTCCCTCAGTGTCCGGCAGGACCTCCCCCGCAACATGTGATCATCATGAGCAGGGCAATTTCCCCACCAAGAGAACCCCCCAGTCCACGGCATTCCACTCACTCAGACGGGAATCCGTGACTTACGGACTTGGTCTACTACTATCCAGTCATCATGCAACATGCTCTAGGACCTTGAATTGTATAATGACCTTCATCATATTTTAAATATTGACCTTTCCACCAGGTCATCTTCATCTCACCTCATTCTAAGCATTGCCCATTCACCAAGCAATCTTAGAATACTGCCTCTCCACTAGGCATTTCCAATCGGTCATTAAACAATTCAAGTCCATCACCAATTTCATGCAATCATGCATGTCACCACTTATTCATATCCAACTCAAAATCGGACATATTTCGATATGAAATCAACACCAAGAAACACCAATAAACATCAATAAATCAAGAAACCAAGAAACAAGAAACACCAAGAATTATCAAGGAAACATCAAGAACCAATAAACAGTACCACACTTTTCCTCGTAACAAGAATAATTCTGTTCTGATGTGGAAGATCGGACAAAACCGCAACCACAGAGCATACTAAGAATTATCTTCGCACCTTAGTATCCAGAAAAACTAAAGAAATATAATGAAAGTAACAACAAAACAAAGAATAGAAGGGTAGGATAAGGACAGCTCCACTTAAAGTTTCTCCCGGCTTCCTATACTCTTCCTCTCTTACTTGCTCCTCTTTTAGAGATATTTCTTCCTAAAGAGAGCTTGAGAGAATATAGAAATGTTCTTTGGTTTGTTTTCTCATCCGAAATCCCTAGGCCCTATTTATAGAATTCCCAAGGTACTATTTGCTACGAATATTCTACGAATATAGAATATTCTCTGAGAATATTATACGAGAATATTCTATATTCTGAGAATATTCCGAGAATGTTCCACGAGAATATTCTGAGAATGTTCCAGAATATTCTACGAGAATGTTCCACGAGAATATTCCACAGAATATTCCACGAATATTCTACTACGGTAATTTTACTATTTACCTCGGTGATTTTACTATTTACCTCAAGTAAATTTACTATTTACCACGAGTAATTTTACTATTTACCACAGTAAATTTACTATTTACCATAGTAATTTACTATTTACCACTGATAATTTTATTATTTACCACGGTAATTTACTATTTGCACAAGTAATTTACTATTTGCACAGTCATTTACTATTTGCACAGTAATTAACTATTTGTACAGTAATTTACTATTTATACAGTAATTTACTATTTACTACAGTAATTTCAAAAATTCATAATTTTTATTTTTATATTTCTCTCTGTTATAAAAACCTCTCTTAAACTATATTTAAATTTTTGGGATGTTACAAGAGAGGTCTCTCTAGATAGAGCATTGTATTTGAGAAGTGATTCTCAAAGTTTGATCTTGGAGTTGCCAAGGTCTTGGAAGTTCTGTTCTTCAGGTTGAAGAAAACAGTTTTGGGTGTTTTGATTTGTTTGTATTGCTTGTTGCAGAGTGAATGTAAAAGGATACAAAAGGAATCATTTGATAGTGGAAAGCCAATCGCAACAGTTGTTGGGTTGGGACTGGACGTAGGCAGTTGGCCGAACCAGTATATATAGCTGTGCACTCATCTTCTTCCTTACTCTCTTTACAGTTTTCACTATATTGTTATTGTTCTTATTCTGCTCTGTTTTGGGAAACTGTATTGATAATCAACTCATTAATTGGTTTAGAAATAGAATCAGTAATTGAACTTGTATTTGAATCTGAAATTGAAAGGTAATTGATAGGAAATCAAGATTAGCATACTGTTGAATTAAAAGGGAATTAGAAACACGAAAATTTGGGGTAAAGTTTAACAAGAATCTATTCACCCCCCCCTCTAGATTCATACATAGGGACCAACAATTGGTATCAGAGCTACTTCTAGTAAGTTGCTCTAGAATTTGATCCATAATGGCAAGTAATCAATTACCTTTTGCTGAAGGTGCCTCTATTAATAGACCTCCTCTGTTTTGTGGAGATAACTATCCATTTTGGAAAGTTAGAATGAAAATCTTTATGGAGTCTATAAATAGAAACATTTGGCAAGTGTTGTAATCGATTTTAAAATCCCCACATATATAGTTGATGGAAATGAATTAGAAAAACCTTTTGATAAGTGGGAACCAGAAGAAATTAGGAGAGCGAGAAAATGATGCTAAAGCTTTAAATATTATACATTCAAGATTAAACTCGATGAATTCTTTAGAATTTCAGCTTGTACATGACAAAGGAAGCATGGGATCTCATCATGGTGACTCATGAAGGTACTCCTGAGGTGAGAAGAGCTAGAAAGAACACACTCATCCAAGAGTATGAAATGTTGAGAATGGCACAAGGTGAGTCTATCATGGACATGCGAAACGATTCACACACATTGTGAATCACCTCAAAGGACTCGGTAAGGTCTTTGTTGAGGAAGAGGTAAATATAAAGGTCTTGAAGTCTCTAAGCGAGAAAATGGCAACCAACGATCCATGACCATTACTGAGAATCAAAGAACTTGGCCTTAATGACAAGTCTTGAGTTGTTTGGTAAGCGAGAGAATATGAGATGGATATGTCACGTATGGTGATGAAGAGCAAAAAGACAAGAAGGCTAAGAGTTTAGCACTTAAAATGGAGGACACAGCTAGTGATAGTGATGCATCATCAAGCTGTGAAAACGAATCTGAGCAAGAAATGAATCTCATGGTCAGAAAGTTCAAAAGGTTCATGAGGAAGAACAACAACAAGAAGAGATTCAACAATGCTAGAAAAGGATCATCTTCGAAGGTCACATGCTATGAATGTGGCAAGGTGGACACTATAGATCGGAGTGTCCAAACTTGAAGAAATCAAAACGGTGAGCCTAGAAGAGTGGAGCAAGAAGAAAAACCCAAGAAGGACCGATATCGGAAGAAAAAGGCCTACATTGCTTGGGAAGAAAATGACTGCTCATCATCTAGTGAAAGCGAAAATGAGGAAGCCAACTTATGTCTTATGGCTAAACCCGAGAATCGGATGATGAGGTAAGTGATTCGACTCCTCCAAAAATGATAATGATTATGATGAATTATATCTTGCTTTTTGTGAGTTATTTAAAGAAAGAAAAATTTGAAAAACTAAGTAAGGTTTTGAAAAACGAGTTCTTGAATTAGAAAAAGAAATTTCTGTTTTGAAAACCAATAATCAAGAATTAAAAGATGAAAATGATAAATTGAAATTGCCCTGTTCAAAGTGTAAATCTTTTACTGCCCCTTTGAAAAAGAATAACAAGAAGTTCCATACATTTAAACAAACCAGCAAGTATAGAAACTTCTCATGTAGTTATTGTATGCAATCTGGACATAATCATTATAACTGCATGATTAGAAAGAAAGGCTTAGATAATGGATTGTTTAAATGGATAAAGAAAGATAGTCACAGTTCTAACATGAAAGGACCTAACAAGATTTGGGTACCAAAAACCAAATGATATCTTTCTATGTGTAGGTGTGCTTGAGAGCCAAACACTCAACATGGTATTTGGATAGTGGTCGCTCAAGACATATGACGGGTGACAAGAGTAACTTTATCTCCTTCAAATCCAAAGAATCCGGTTGAGTGTATGGAGATAACAACAAAGGCAAAATTCTGGGTATTGGTGATGTTGGAGACAAATCCAACTCCGTGATTGAAGATGTACTGCTTGTAGAAGGTTTGAAATTTAATCTTCTGAGTATTAGCCAATTATGCGACAAAGGATATCAAGTTTCATTCGACAAAGGCTGCTGCAAGATCAATAACAACGAATCGAATGAGGTATTGATGGTAGGTAAGAGAAGAGGTAACATCTATATACTTGAACTTGATCATTCATCATCATATCATGCATGTCTTACGTCTAATGATGATCTATCTTGGCTTTGGCATAGACGTATAGCACATATTGATGTTCATCAACTTAATAAACTGTCATCTAAGAGCTTAGTAGAAGGACTACCTGAATTAAAGTTCAAAAGAGAAGGCCTATGTGATGCATGTCAGAAAGGCAAGCAATCTAGAAACTCTTTCAAATCTAAAAATGTTGTTTCAACTTCTAGACCGCTTGAATTGCTGCACATGGATCTCTTTGGTCCATCTAGAACTACTAGTTTAGGTGGAAATCTATATGGATTAGTTGTTGTAGATGACTACTCTCGTTTTGCTTGGGTTGCTTTTATACCAAGTAAAGACACCACTTTTAAAGTTTTCAAAATACTTGCTAAAAAGATTCAAAACGAAAAAGATTTGAAAATCAAGTCCATTAGAAGTGATCATGGAGGGGAATTTGAAAATGAACTTTTTGAAAAGTTTTGTGAAAAATATGGAATCGATCACAACTTTTCTGCTCCAAGAACTCCACAACAAAATGGGGTTGTTGAGAGGAAAAACAGATCTTTAGTAGAACTAGCAAGAACTATGTTGAATGAAAGTGATTTGCCTAAATATTTTTGGGCTGATGCAGTTTCCACCGCATGCTATGTTCTAAATAGAATTGTGATTCGACCTATTTTAAAGAAAACTCCTATGAACTCTATAAAGGCAAGAAACCCAATATCTCTCATTTTCGGGTATTTGGGTGTAAGTGTTTTGTTTTGAATAATAGCAAAGAGCCTATTGGTAAGTTTGATGCCAAGGCTGATGAGGGTGTGTTTATTGGGTATTCATCATCAAGTAAAGCATATAGAGTCTTTAATAAAAGGAGAATGTGCATTGAGGAATCTGTGCATGTTAAGTTTAATGAAACTAACAATCCCCAAAAGGGAAGTGTATTTGTTGATGATGATGAGCATGTAGGTGAAGAAAGCATAAGCAAAGAAGAACAGCAAGAACCACCAACTACTTCTCATGAGCTTCCAAAAGAATGGAGGAAACCAAGAGATTTATCTCTTGATAACATCATTGGTGACATCCATAAGGGAGTATCTACTAGATCTACTCATAACATGTTTTGTGATGATTATGCATTTGTGTCTCAATTTGAACCTTCTTGTGTTGATGATGCTATAAATGATGAATATTGGATGAATGCTATGCAAGAAGAATTAAATCAGTTTAAAAGGAATAACGTATGGGAGTTAGTACCTTTTAAAAGAGATATGAATGTAATTGAAACAAAATGGGTGTTTAAGAATAAGTTAGATGAGAATGGAATTGTGGTTAGAAATAAGGCTAGACTAGTAGCTAAGGGATATAATCAACAAGAAGGAATAGATTTTGGTGAAACATATGCCCCTGTTGCTAGACTAGAAGCTGTTAGAGTTTTACTTGCTTTTGCGCATACATGATTTCAAGTTGTTTCAAATGGATGTTAAAAGTGCTTTCTTGAATGGCTATATCAATGAAGAAGTTTTTGTTTCACAACCTCCGGATTCACTTGATTTCAGATTTCTGAACATGTATACAAACTCAAGAAGGCCCTATATGGTCTTAAACAAGCCCCTAGACAATGGTATGAAAGGCTAAGTAAATTTCTTTTGTCAAAAGGGTTCTGCAGAGGTAATGTTGACAAAACTCTTTTCATAAGGAGGAAGTCGAACTGTATTTTGTTGGTTCAAGTTTATGTTGATGATATTATTTTTGGATCAATTAATAAATCTCTGTGTGAAGAGTTTGTGAATAGCATGCAAGGGGAGTTTGACATGTCTATGATGGGAGAACTCAAATTCTTCCTAGGACTACAAGTCAAACAACTGAAAGATGGAATCTTCATTCATCAAGCAAAGTACACCAAGGAATTGTTGAAGAAATTCGACATGGAGAGTTGTAAGGTCTCAAACATTCCTATGTCAACTAATCTCTACTTGGATAATGATGCAGCTGGACAAAGTGTAGACCAATCAAGATATAGAGGGATCATTGGATCACTCTTGTACCTCACAGCAAGTAGACCGGACATCATATTCAGTGTGTGTGTTTGTGCAAGATTCCAATCTGCACCAAAGGAATCACACATGGCAGCTGTGAAGAAAATCTTGAAGTATCTCAAAGGAACTACGAACTGTGGTTTGTGGTATCCTAAAGGTACGTATCCTACATTGGTTGGTTTTAGTGATGCTGACTTTGCTGGTTGTAAAACTGATAGGAAAAGTACTAGTGGAGTATGTCATTTGTTTGGAGGAAGCTTGGTCTCATGGTATAGCAAGAAGCAAGCCTGTGTAGCTCTTTCAACTGCTGAGGCAGAGTATGTAGCGGCAGGTAGCTGTTGTGCTCAGACCATTTGGTTGAAGCAACAACTGGAAGATTTTGGACTTAAGCTTGATCATATTCCAATCAAATGTGACAACACAAGTGCCATCAGTATCACAAAGAACCCGGTCTTACACTCAAGAACAAAGCACATTGAAGTGCGTCATCACTTCATTAGAGATCATGTTGAGAAGGGAGATGTTGAGGTGGAATTCATTGACACAGAAAATCAACTCGCGGATATCTTCACCAAACCTCTGCCCAAGGAGAGGTTCTTCAAACTTAGAACCAATCTTGGTATACTAAGTGAAGAACATCTCACATAAGTATTGTAAGTGTGATAGTTTAAATCATTCATTTGTACTTAAATTTGGTATGAATTCATTACTTTACATGATCTTGACCATTAACATGAAGAATCAAATGTTTTTCAATCATTCTATATGTGAAATCCATGAACTTTGCAGTACATAGCCTATTTTCAACATGATTTTTGGTTTTCCTTAGGATGTAATCGATTACAACATGTATGTAATCGATTACAAGCATGTTAGGCTCTGATGTAATCGATTACAGGTCCAATGTAATCGATTACAACAGATTGGGTTTCTGATGTAATCGATTACAGTCCCAATGTAATCGATTACATGGGTTTGAGGCTCTGATGTAATCGATTACATCACGTGGTAATCGATTACATGAGCTCTGAAAGTGATTTTCAGAGCTCTGTTCTTCGTTTCTGGGCTTTTTGTTCTAAGTTTTTGGAAGCCCGCTTGCACATTCATTGAACCTAGCCTCTTTGTGATTCTTATTAGTGCCTTGATTAGGTTTTCATTCTCTTCACCTTCTCTTAACCCTAATCTCCATAGCCTCCGAACCCTAATCTCTATCTCACAACCTTAGTTCTTCATCTTCTTCATCACAACCTTCAACCATGGACGGCCAAGGAAGCAGCAAAAGGATGAAGGCTAGAGCAAATAGAAATATCCAAGAAGAAAGACGCACCAAGAAGAGACAAGATACCTCCTCCAAAAGGAAGGCCCCGGAAGAAGGAGTGCATCACAATCCTTGGTTCACAACGAAGGATCAAGAAACATGCTTCTTCACAAACTTTGCCAACCGGGAACTCGTTTCTCCGAAGGTTTTGGACTTGAGGTGGCTGGACCATGAAGGGTTTACCTTTCATTCGGCACTCCGGGATCAGAACTTGGAGAAATTTGTTGGGCTGAAGGGTTACATATACCCAGATTTGGTAAGGGTATTTTATTCCAATCTCACATATCACTCTGAAACAGGGAA
This sequence comes from Hylodesmum podocarpum, assembly GCA_026586105.1. Taxonomy (NCBI): domain Eukaryota; kingdom Viridiplantae; phylum Streptophyta; class Magnoliopsida; order Fabales; family Fabaceae; genus Hylodesmum; species Hylodesmum podocarpum. The sequence goes on from JALJEV010001367.1 coordinate 296,704, forward strand.
AATTATGTCTGAAGTAAAAGGAGTGACCATTGATCTATCTCATGACATGTTCTTCGAGCTTGGAGGAATAACAAATGAGGGGATAGTCCCTTCTTTGGAAAATCTGGAACAAGAAGGGTTTGAACTGCAAAAGGATGCGTTTTACTTGAGCATGCTAAGAAACCCTGAATCTTGGGAAGCTGAGATGACAGCAAGAAGAGAAAGAGGAATGAGGAAGACCTTTGGCATTGGTGGTCTCAACACTGATGACCGTCTTCTTCATTATGCTATTTGCTGGGTTTTGGCTGCCAGAGGTACCAATCATGCTCAACTTATGGAAGAAGACATGATCTTGATGGCTGCCTTGAAGAATGGAATTCAGATTGACTGGGCTCATGTTATCATGGACAACATGACCAAAGTAAGGAAATTCCATGAGTTTAAGTGCCCATATGGTTTGTTCATATCACGTGCTCTTGAAAGGTGTCAAGTGGATGTATCCAACGAGCACAGAGAATTGGTAAGGGATATCCATGTTCTTGGTGATATGATCTTTGAAAAAGATGAGGTTAACCAAGAGACAGTGAAATTTGGGTACCTAGAGATGAGATTCAACACCAACAACAACAACAACAACAACAGCAAGAGCAACCACAACCTGAAGAACATCCTCCTACTGATCATGATGCGGATTCAGCAGCTGGGGATTACATCCCTAAGTCTCGCTTTGAGTCCATTGTACTGGATAGGCTTGAGGAGATGGATAAGCGTCAAGAGGATCTGGGAAAGCAGATTAAGGACTTGGAAAGGAATCAAAATCTGCATTTTCTTGACATGCGAGTCTTGATGGAGACCATCATGGAGCGCCTCAATCAAGATGATGACGACGGCGATGATCAGTGACTCCTTTTTGGTTTGATATACCAAATAGGGGGAGAATAGTATAGGTTATCTTAGATAGGGGGAGTTGAGTTGAGAGTAGATTTTTTAGGTTGTTTAGCTGAAATACTGTTTTATTGATTTCAGAACTATGTCACATGTTTATCTTTTATATTAAATAAAATTTGGTTTGTTTTATGAATCTTTGGTCTTGATCTATATATGTATTTGAATCATGTCATATATACTTGAATGAATGGTTAATTAGTAGTGCATATGCATATTGTATTTTCTGGAGATTACTAACATATGCAGATAATTCAAAAGAACAACACATATCCTAACTCTAAGAAAACCTCAAAGGTGATTTGGTACATCAAAACCAAAAAGGGGGAGATTGTTGGACTTGAAGCTTGAAGAATGCTGTTGTGTCTCTCTTAAGTGTTTTGGTTTTGATGAATGAATTTTCGGTTTTCATAGATGAAGTGTAATTAGGATATATCTATGTATTGTTTGTTGAGTTTAGGCATATATGTGTTGAGTTCTTTATCTTAAGGCCCCAGAGATGCTTTAAATTTGTGTATGAGTGATCATGTGAATAATGGTTGATTTCCATTTGAGAAAAACAGTTTTAAAAACCCTGGAAATCCATTTTTCACTGATGTAATCGATTACATCCTTAGTGTAATCGATTACATTGAATTTGCTCTTTGGTGTAATCGATTACATCTCCAATGTAATCGATTACATTGAGCAAGCTCTCTGGTGTAATCGATTACATCTCCAATGTAATCGATTACATGGTTTAACTTCTACGGTGTAATCGATTACATCCCCTATGTAATCGATTACATGCTTTGAAATTCACTGTTTTTGGGTTTCCCTCTTCAATGTAATCGATTACATGCTCGTGGTAATCGATTACATGCCTGGAAAATTCAAATTGGAGGGTTCTAACGGCTAGTGTAATCGATTACAATCATTTGGGATCAATTACATTGACCGTTGTAGCTCAGTTTTGTACGTTTTCTCCCTCCAAATTTGATCTATAAGTATGAACTTGATGAAACATGTGAAGGTGCTGAAAACCTAACTTCTTGAAACTATTCCTACACTTTCATATGCTCTAAATCTAGAGTTCATCAAGGTTTTCAAAGACAAAGGGGAAACTTGATTCATTCCATTGATTGGGTGGATTTCATAGTGCTCATTTGTGATCAGATTCTACACATAAGGTGTATTCTTTACTGATCTTTTATATTTCCAATTTTGGGTTGTTGCTCTAGGAGAGAGGTCTCTCTAGATAGAGCATTGTATTTGAGAAGTGATTCTCAAAGTTTGATCTTGGAGTTGCCAAGGTCTTGGAAGTTCTGTTCTTCAGGTTGAAGAACAGTTTTGGGTGTTTTGATTTCTGTTTGTATTGCTTGTTGCAGAGTGAATGTAAAAGGATACAAAAGGAATCATTTGATAGTGGAAAGCCAATCGCAACAGTTGTTGGGTTGGGACTGGACGTAGGCAGTTGGCCGAACCAGTATATATCGCTGTGCACTCATCTTCTTCCTTACTCTCTTTACAGTTTTCACTATATTGTTATTGTTCTTATTCTGCTCTGTTTTGGGAAACTGTATTGATAATCAACTCATTAATTGGTTTAGAAATAGAATCAGTAATTGAACTTGTATTTGAATCTGAAATTGAAAGGTAATTGATAGGAAATCAAGATTAGCATACTGTTGAATTAAAAGGGAATTAGAAACACGAAAATTTGGGGTAAAGTTTAACAAGAATCTATTCACCCCCCCTCTAGATTCATACATAGGGACCAACAAAGAGCAGAAAAGGACTACAAAGAAAGTCAAGGCAAAGGCTACTCGTGAACCAGAAATTCCAAAGTTTGACACTCACAGATTTCGGTCCTTGGAGCATGCAGAAGCCTTTGCATCTCGGTTTACAGCACGCACAGTGCTAGTAGAGCGGAAATTCAATATAAGTCCAAGCCAATTCATAAACGAAGGAAATGGTGAGTTGTCCCAGCAATCCATCTATAGAGAAGTATACAAGGAGATCACTGGAAGAAAATGGAATAGATTGGCCAATATAACATTCCCGGCATATCAGGAGTTGGTTCTAGAGTTCTATGCAAATCTGACAAGTGGAGATAAAGAAGAAATGCATCTTACGTCCGGGGAAAACAAATCTCATTTTCACCTCAAGCAATCAACAAATTGCTATTAATCCCTTTTTCTGATGCAAGGGATTGTGCCTTTCAGTATAGAGCATCACGCAAAGCCGACCCAAGCAAGGTGGATGATTTGTTATGTGAAGGAAAAGGAGCTTGGAAGGACAGTGAATGGCACAATAATGGAGTTAGGCATGTGAAGTCTTCATCACTATGTCTCAAAGCAAAAATGTGGTGGGCTTTCATTTCTGGAATCTTATTGCCAATCCAGCACAAGTCTTCTATCACAAAGAAGAGGGTTTGGTGCTTATACACTATAATGAATGGTGAGTATCTTAATGTTGGCTTAACTATAGCTAATGAGATTCATGCACTGCACTTGCAAAAACAGGGGTCTCTGTATTATGCAGGCATCATTACACAGTTGTGTATTGATGTTGGAGTATCATGTGAGGGTTTAACCCCTATGAGGCTAGGGGCAACATTGGATGTGAAGTTCACCAAAGGAGAAGCCAATACACGAGCCACACCAGAAGCACCTTCCTCTTCTAAAGCCAAAGCCACAACAAGTTCAAAAAGGAAAAGCTCCTATGGCAGCAACCCCATCTAGTGCTGCAGATTCAAAGCAAGATAAGATATTGAGGCATTTGAGGGTAGTTCAAGGAAACATTCGTAGAGTTCATGAATCTACAAGGGCTTGCATTGCAATTAAACCCCTTCTGAGAACTGTGGCATCCCAAATGAATCTGCCTGTGGAGAAGTTGGTGCCACTTGAAGCATTCAACAGTGAGATGATTGAAGACTTGATGAGGTTTGAAGAATTTTCTGAGGATTGCGAAGGCCAAGCACCTAATGAGGGACAAGATAAAGATGATGAAGAAGTTGATGGTGGGCAGAATGAAGAAGTAGAGAGTGATGAGGAAGAAGATGACGATACACAGGATGAGGATTAGTGATTTTATTTAGTAATTTTGTTTAGTAATACACTTTCGGTTAATGTAGTATAACTAGACCATTTTACTGTTATTTTACTGTTAATTGACTTTCATGTTAGTTTATTTTGACCATTGTGAAATTTTAGCTGTTTTACACTGTTGGAAAAACATGGAAATTGGCACTTGGTGCAGACCCTCTGAATATCATGGCTAGTCTTCAACAGGGAGTGTTCTTATACTCTTTTGTTTTAATTGTTGATTGATGATTGTTTAGAGTACACCCCCCTATTTTGTTGCACCATATTATGAAGGTTGATTTCATTGATATAACATTGTCTCTGTAGTTCAGTAAAATAAATTATGCACATTTTGGCACTTAGGTTCAGCTCAAGGTTCTATGACAAAGTTGCATGTTTCTCAAATGTTTGAAGAGATGTTGTATGAGATTCTAGCATGACAATTTTCTAGGTTGTGACATGATTAATGAATTTAGCAATGTTATGCAATGATTAATCCTGGATAGTCAATTGGGCCTCCAACATAATTCATTCTTGAGTGTTTTACCATCTGAAGTATTGTTCTAGAACTTGCTTTAGCTCTTGATCAAAATTGCATACATTTAGATTTGGACACAAATGATAAAGGCAATTTTCTTTCTTGTAGCCTTGAGCCAAATAGGCCTGAACCTTTAAATTTTCCATTGCTAGCCCCTTTGAGCCTGAATCAACCCTTTCTTTCTTGGATACTTAAGCTCATTACAAGCCTAAATAAGTGAAAAACCAATTGTCCTGCCATTGGAACTTTAAGAGTATTGGTTTCTTTACTTAGAGGATAAGTTCAAGATTAAGTTTGGCGTTGAAATTTTGGGGTGCATGTGTAGCTGTTGACTTGAGGACAAGTCAAAATTTCAAGTTTAGGGTTGTTGTTATGTGGTTCACCTAATACAGGGTGGGTATTGGTGTAATTTTGTGAATAATATATAGTGTAGTATAGTTGCATTTTCTCTCTTTTTCATGCATACCATGCAAAATTTTTATTTTTCTTCATGTGTTGGCAATTAGTGAGACCACTTAAGAAAAGCAAAGTGCAAAAATAAAGAGAAAAACAAGAAATTGAAAAGAAAGAAAAAGGAAGAAGAAAAGAACAAGATGACAAAAGTTACAAGAAATGATGTGTAAAAAAGAAAAAGAAAGCAAAAATCAGAAGGAAAGAAAATAGCAAAAGTTATAAGAAAGCAAAAAGAAAGAAAAAGAAGCAGAAGAAAATGCAGTTTAAGAGTAAAAGAAATAAAGGAAGAAAAGAAAATAAAGTTGGTCTCATTACTTGTTTGTTTTTACTTATTGTTAGTCTCTGTTCTGTTTTTAATTTTTCGTCTGTTCATCATTAGTCCATGCATATCATATAGGTTGTATCTTTTACTCTTTAAGTTCTTGTGGATATTTAGCCAGTTACCTTTTCTTTCAACCCACCTTTACCTAAGCCCCACTACAACCCTGAAAAGACCTTTTGAGTGTCCAATTTCTACTTGAAGGCAGTGGAGATTTTTAGAGTCATTGTAAGCCTATGGTAACATACCTTCTGATTAGTAACATTGAGAGAAACACAAGCCTAAACACTTGAGAGATTGAGTGTAAACACTTAACTGGAGAGGACTGTTTGATGTTGCTAAAGTACATTTTTTTCATGCCAATCTAGAGTTGATTGCTTATGCTTGATGAATTGTGCAATTCTTGAGAACGTTTTGAGCTCATGTTCAACTTTCATAGATAAATTGAGTTGGCTTAAGGAGTTAAGAATTGCATAATGCATTTTCAGTGGCTGTTGAGCTAAATGATTATATCATGCTTATTGACCTTTGTAATGATGGAATCTATGTTTGCTTGAGGACAAGCAAAGCTTTAAGTTTGGGGTTGTGATAAGTGATAGATTATACATGTTTTCCTAGGTGTTTTCAGTCCATTTCCATCCATTTTCACTAGGTTTAGTTGTAGTTTAAACAAGAAAACATTGAAAATATTATGTTTGTTTAGTGTTAGTCTTTGATTTAGTGTTTTGTTAGTTTGATAAGATTTTCTTGTGTTTTTAAGTCATTTTATCCTCTTTTCTGTTAATTGTAGGTTGATTGAAGAGGAGATAGAAACTTGGAAGGAAAGCCCATGAACTTAAGATGAAGACTTGGAGTGCAAGCCATCAAGAAGAAGAGAAATGGAAGCTCAAGTCAAGAAATCAAGGCAGGAAATCACGCCCAGGCGCAAAACTACCTATCATGGAGGCGCAAATTGGACTTCCTTGTTGTCAAAACGCGCCTAGGCGCATGCTGGGGCGCAAATTCATCCTCCCTCTCTGCCCAGACGCGCCTAGGCGCGAGCCAGGGCGCACTGCAACCCACTCTTGCTGGAAATTTGCGCCAGGGCGCACTGCAACCCACTCTCTCTTGTGTTTGATTTCTTTTTCTCTTCTTTCTTTTCTCATTTCCATGCTAGATTAGATTTCTAGGTTAGGGATGGGGATTTTGATTCCAAAACTCTTGTAACGGACTTCTATGTTAATTCAAGTGTAATTTCAGTTAATTGATTGATCTCTTCCTGCTTATTGCTAATTCTTGAGGTTTAATTCATGAAGTTCAAGTAGTGATAGTGATATTAATGTTTGGACTGAATTGAACTGTTCCTTGAGTGTTTGTATCTCGTTTCAATTATGCAATTGGAAGATTGATAGTTGAATTAGGAGAGGAAGTGTATCACTATAGTTATGCATGAGTCTAGGGATAGAACTTGCATGCTATGAGATATTGTGAATTCATCTGTTTCGCTTCTTGAATGAACTTATGTTTTCACCTAAGGAATTAGGGATTATATTAGTCATTCAAAGGGACTAAAGACCTAGGAATAGGATTAGTCTTCGGTATCACGAATTCTAGTCTCCAATTGATTGATCCTTATTGAATTGACATAGGAAATAGTTACTTGAGGGAAGGAATTGAATGAACCTATTCCCTAACTCCATTCAGTATCTTTGAAACCTAAACATTTACTGCTTTTCCTTATTTGTTTACAGTAGATTGCTTACTTTTACATAATTTCCTATTTTTACACAAAATGCTTAATTCATTGATTCGTCCTAATAGCAAAGCATGTTGAGTATTCGATACTTCATCAACTAGTCTCTGTGGTTCGACAACCTTAACTCACTTTTTCTAAACTTGTAACGACCGGTACACTTGCCAAAGTGTGACTAAAAATAGTCAATAATCATCCTAGAAGGGAACTCATCATGATGCAAATTAAAATAGTTAGGTACAACCAAAAATTCCATCTTAAGTTCTTGAGAACCTAGTGTAAAGCAAGTGTAACCATGCAACTTGGAATGAGTAAGAGTTAAGGAAATCTTCCCCATGGTTAGCTTGAAACTTTTAACCACTTCCTCTCTTCCATGATGTTTGTTCCATGGTTCCATGGCACACAACTTCTTGCTTGGACCTATAGCACAATCATCCTCAAAACAATAGTTAGGACAAAAAAGAATACCAAACTTAAGAGCAAAGTCATACTTCCCTTTCAAGTGTCTTTCCAACCATAGGCTTTCTTTACTTTCAAGATTACCTACAAGAGAAGAACTCAAAGAACTAGATGTGGATAAGCATAATAATATGGATTTCCTAGCTAAAAGTCTCTTCTTCCTATAATCTCTCTCTTCTCTTTGGAACCACTCCTAGATGATTTTTCTAACTTGTTTTTCACTTGTTTTGTGTAGTGGCATTTTCTGTAATTATGCTGGAAGTTTCGGCCAAGGCTCTTTTTTTACCATTTCTAGATGATTTTTCATGCTTCTTGGCCTCACTACCTTGCCTTTCACTCTCTCTTTTAAGTTTCATCTTCACTTGGTCTTCTAGTACTTCCTTAAGTGACAAAGGCTTTAAGTGTACCTTGCGGCCAACATGATTAAATATGTAAGTATTTGCTACACCATCATGTAAAGCATGCCTATCATATTGCCATGGTCTACCCAATAGCATGTGAGTTGCCTCCATAGGAACTATGTCACATAGAATTTCATCATGATATTTCCCTATGCTAAATGCAACTAAAATTTGTCTATCCACTACCAACTCACCCTTCTCACTTAGCCATTGCAATTTATAGGGTTTGGGGTGTGGGGAAGTTTTCAAACCAAGTTTCTCAACTAATCTAGTACTTACAACATTAGTGCAACTACCACTATCAATTACTAAAGAGCAAACCTTCCCTTGTATGTTACATCTTGTGTGGAAGATGTTTTCCCTTTGAGTATCATCAAGCTCATGGTAGGCACTTCCTAGCATCCTTCTCACCATGAGGAGGTCACCTTCTTCGGCCATCTCTTCACTTGAGTGCTCACTTGCATTTTCTCCTTCATGCTCACTTAAAGAGTGGCTTGACTCCTCACTTGTGACTCCTCCATCCATCCTCACTATCATAGTCTTCTTGTTTGGGCATTGAGAAGCAATGTGTCCATGTCCTAAAAATTTAAAACACTTGATGTTAGATGGTTTAGAATTTAATTTAGGCACATCCTTACCTTTGTCTTCTCGGCCAAACTTGGAAGAAGGCTTGAATGAACCCTCCTTCTTTTGCCTTTCCTTCCAACTTGAAGAACCACTAGTATAGGACTTCTTCATGGTGAACTTCCTCTTCATTTGAGCCTCTATCTTCTCGGCCTTATGGATAGCTTCTTCCAAGGTCCTATAGCTTTGAAGTTCCAAGACATCTTGGATCTCCCTATTCAATCCATGGGTGAACCTTGCTAAGGTAGCTTCCTTCTCTTTTTGGCAATCGACCCTCATCATAGTAAGCTTAAGATCTTTGTAATATTCTTGCACACTTCTCCCTCCTTGTGTCAACCTTTGGAGCTTGACATGCAAATCCCTCACATAAGATTTAGGAATGAACCTCCCTCTAAGAGCATCTTTCAATTGTGTCCAAGAGATAATGGAAGGTCTCCTCCTCTTTTCGGCATCTGTGAGAATTTGGTTCCACCAAACCAAAGCATATCCCTCAAACTCTAGTATGGCAAGGTTGAGTCTCTTCTCCTCACTCAAGGTAGGGTTGCAAGAAAACACTTGGTCAACCTTCATGATCCAATCAAGTAAGCCTTCGGCTCCTCCTTCTCCTAGGTACTTTGGAAGAGTAATCCTAGTATTGGCTTCCCAACCTCTTTGCTCCTCCTCTCCAAAACACCTCCTATGCATGAAAGGTTGTCTCCTATAGGTGCCTCGGTCATTCCCTCTTCTATGCTCTCTCTCATTCTCATATTCCCTATAGGCATCACTCTTTTCATGGTTACTACCCTCATCACTATCTCTAGGTGAGTAGTAGTGTCCTCCTTGGCTCCCTCTCTCACTTCTACTTCCTCAATTGGTTTTACTCCCTCCTTTATAGTATCCCTTTCCTTTTACCTCTCGGCCCTTCCTACTCCCTTCATCCCTAAATCTCCTTTCACTATCTTCTCTCAACTCATTCATCTCATTTTGCAAATGGTTGAATTTTTCCGTCATGAAGTCCATCATTCTCTTAGTCTTGGGAGACAAATCATTTCCAACGCTAAGTGGACTATCCATAGCTGCAATGAAAGGGTTAGTACACAAAGAAAATAATAATCAAGGACCTTACCACTCACTAAGTGTGTCACTCAAATATCAACTCGTGTATGCACTCTTAGTGGCTCTTTCTCTAGTGTTCTCTCTAGCCTTTTACCACTCAACTCTCCTCTTAAGCTTCTTAGGTGAACCTCAACTCAAGCACAAATATGGCTACAAGTCCATGTGAAAGAGGAACAACTCTACTTTCAAGCTCAAGAATTCCAAGAAAAATGGCAAAAAACTCTAGACAAAACTCAAGATTCCAAAAGGACAAGCAATAAAAGCTAAAATGAAGGAATAAGCTACTTAAACTCAAGGAATGGAATGATATGTGACAATGGCACAAACTGGACAGCAAGGAATTAGAGAATATGCTGGATCAATCACTAACCAAGACAAGCAAATAATCAAGTACAAACTCAAATTTGGTAGTGATCAATTTAGAAACCAGTTTTGAGCACAATTTTGGGGCTTGCGGCACAAGTAGTGTTCAAGTTATTAATGCACTAATTTGATACCAATAAAAATGATGTAAGTGCAGTAATATATGGCTGGACAAGTATCAAATACATCAAGTTTCAATTATGCAAAAATTTGAGTCAAAACAAGCTAGTCACAAGTACACACTACTAGGCTAATTTCCAAGCTACTAGTAATTTTACTAGGTGAATGAGTGTGCTATGTCTTAGCTCTAAGTCCAATTTTCTTGCTCAATTTTCTTTTGCACTTCTTAAACACTTTAATAGCTTGCTGGACAGAATTTACAAGTCCACTAAATCTCACTTCAAGTACTCCAAATTTCTAGTACTTTTCAAGGCTCTTTTTCTAGCTTTCTTTTGAATTTTCTCACTTGTTTTCTTCTTGTTTTGATTTCTTTTCACTTGATTTCTTTTCTATCACTTGTTTTCTTTTCTTTTCTTGTGTCTAAGCTACTGGACCGAGATATATTTTGCCTAAAACAAGCATTCCAAGCTCAACTACTAGTGCTAATGCTACTACAAGGTGTAATAGGGATTTAGACCTATAGTAAGCACTCTACTAGCATGTAATGATGTTGATGTCTCAATTTTGCATGTATGAACTTGAATGTACAGAATTATAGGCTCAAGTGCAGTACCAAAACAGAGGAAACAGAATTCACAAGGTATATAGCTCACGGTTTGGAAATTTACACATCAATTGAAAGCAAAATTGATACTAGAAGCAAAAATCAAGTGCTAATTGATGTTGAACTTATGAAATTAGTAATTACTACTAGTTAAACATGAATTGACCGAACAAAACATGAATACATGACATATTTTTGAGATTCAAAATCAAAACACAAGATACTCCACAGATCTATACAATGCACCGAACAAAATTTGAAGATAAGTTCAAAAACACGGCTAACGGCTACTTTGAATGATTTTCTCAACAAGATTTCAAGATAACTCAAGGAACTCAAAGATGAACAAGAACATGACTTAAGGAAGAAGAAAATTCAAAAGAAAATTCAAGATCTAGAAGTTTAAACTCACGGATATGAAACTCTACTTGAAGAAGGAACAAGCTCTTGATACCACTTGATGTAAGCCTTCCATGGAAGTCTCACTTGCTTTGCCCAATCTTCACTTCTCAAGCATAAGCTTCATGGTTTAATGGAGTAAATTGCGGAATCCAAACTCAAAGAAGAAGAAAGATATAAAATGGAATAGAGAAGAAGATGAGGAGCGCCATGCTAGAAGCAATAAGCTCTAGGTAGAATTGCCACATGGAGAATGCACCATGATAAGACTCATAAGAGGTTTACTCAAGAAACCTAGAAGAGAAACTTTCTCTCTCAAGCAATATGCTTCTTTCTAAAATTCATCAAAAGTGATTACAATTCAGAAAATTGCCTACTTATACTAATGAAAATGGTGCCAAGCTTGCTATGGAAGGATCACATGCTAGCCCTTGGATTGGAGTCTAGATCAACGCATGGGAAGCTTAGTTGAAGCAAGCACACGGATCAAGACTCTTAACCATAGGATTTGGCTCTAATCTAATGGCCTAAATTCGAAATTGGAAGCATGGAACTTGTGACTCAAGTTTGAATTCTAACCACATGATGGGATCTAGATCATAAGGCCAAAATTCACTCTTGAGAAGCATGACACATGTGACTCAAGTTTGAATCTCTACCACTTGATAAGATCTCATCAAGAGGATGTAATTCACTCTTAAGTGGTGCTTTAAGCATGCTTAATTTCGGATTCAAACTCATCCTTTAGATGGAGATCCAATCTTAAGGCTAGAATTTGAATTGAGTTAGTGGAATTTCCACTAACTTCCCTCCAAAACTCTCTCCACTCTCTCTAGGGAGAGTGTGCGCCACTCTCTCTCAAAATGCACATTAAATCTGTTCCTAAACTATTACAAAGCTAAGGCCAAAATTAAATCCTTAAAACAATTACACAAATTGAAAGGAAACTACAAATAAGGCCTAATACACATAAGCATTCGCTATAAATTCCTGGAAGTATCCCAACGCAAACTTCAAGCTTATTTTCCTACTGGATCCAGTCCGAACTGGGCTTTGGTGTCTTCATAGTTTTTGTAGCCCTTGAAGTCTTCTTTAATTTGCCACCAAGAATGCCTCAATTGGAGTTGTGTAGCTCGAGTTATGATCAAAATACTGAAACAGGTCAGATGCAAAAATCAGCAGCGAATTTTTATTAAAGACAATTAAAAGCCCAATTTACAAATAAGGTGTTTGGAGAGTTTTATTGGGCATTTGGAGATGGTTCTCCATCACCTTCTACCTCTCCTATGACCCCTATACTCATGGTCATCTTCATCATTGCTCCCACCTTCACTACTCCTAGGTGTATGTTGGCTTCCTCTACTAGCACTCCCTCGGTGGCTAGAACTTCCAGCACCTCTATGTTCATGGTTTGCTTGGTTTCCACTTGTCTCACCAAGGATCTTCTTCTCTAGTTCCTTCCTAATCTTCCTCTCTTCTTTAGCTCTCCTTTCTAGATCAAACCTCTCCTCTAAACTAGTTTGTAGCATGTTTTTCATTAGATCCATCATTTTTCTAGTTTTAGGTGAAAGGTCATTTCCTACACTAGGGGAACTATCCATAGCTGCATAACAAAGATTAGTACACAAAAATATAGAGAAAATAGGATCCTTTCCACTCACTAAGTGTATGCGCTTAAGTCACTCGTATTTCACACTTTAAGACTCTTTCTCGAATGTTCACTCTTGTCTTTTTCCACTCAAACTCTCTTTATACTCTTGTTCAAACCTCTAATCAATCATTCAAGGTTCAAATATCCAAAGTGAAAGAGGAACGGTTCTAGAATCAAGCTTAGGAATTCAAAGAAATACAAACTCAAGACAAAACTTAAGAGTCCAAAAATGACAAGCAATAAAAGGTTCTCAATGAACAAAATTTTGGCTACTCAAATATAAGAAGTTTATATGTGACAAAGGCACTAAACTACTGCAGTTTGGACAGCCACAAATAATGCTCAAAAACTGGAAAATTATGGCAACACCGAAGACAAAATTTCAAGCCAATTTAATAGCAATTTGAAACCGGATTTTTTAGGCAAGTTTCAAGTGAATTTTTGTGAAGTGATTTTAAGTGATTAGGTGCAGTTTTTCCACCACTGTACAGCCAAGTAATATGCTCAAAATACAGGGGAAAAAAATAGAGTTTCAATTTACCAAGCACATCACACACCACAAGTTCAAGAATCTAGGCTACTAGCAATCTAAACTCAAGTTTTGGTGATAATGCTTAGTCCTAAGTGTCTCTAGTGTTCTAAGTCCTTTGAACCACTAATTTTGGGAGTTTTTAGAGGCTCAAATAGTCAAGGTACTGCACTGCACATTTAGGCTTTAATTTCACTAAATTCACTTTTCAATTGCTATTTTTCTACTCACTTGAATTTCACTAGAATTTCACTTTTCTTGTTTTTCTTCTCTTTGAATTTTCTTGTGATTCTTTTTCTTGTAATCTTTCTTTTAATTTTCTTTTTCCTTTGACTTTGTACTTCTTTTTATTGACTTTCTTTTGCTGGACCGAATTGAGAAAAACCTAAGACTAAAGCAAAATTAAGTCTAAAATTACTAGTAAGCTAGATGAAGCAAGGTGATAGCTACTTGAACTTGTAAGTGCACAAATCTTAGCACCTAAAACACGTGAACAGCACCTTGAACACAATCAAAACATAGATCCACGGAATTTAGAAGATTTGGCACGGTTCATATGCAGCACATCAAGAACATACATGAAGAATTACAAAAATAAGCTAGAAAAGAAAATTAAACGGTGAATTTGTCATGGATTTTCTAGGAATTTTAGATCTAGGAATTTTTCAACATGAAAACTCAAAATCAAGATGAAGACAACTCAAGGAACATGTGAAGAACTCAAACAAGTTCATACAACACGGATTAACAGAAAAAATTGAAGAGAAAATGCAAACTCAAAGTAAAGAAAATTCAAACCGGATAGGATGCTCCAATTGAAGTAGAACAAGCTCTAGATACCAAATTTGATGCAATCCTCAAGGAGAATAGCATAGGAGTCACGGATCTTCATGCTTCAATGGAGACTTAGGTGTTTAGGAAGAAGAAGCTTGCGCCTCAAGGAGAAAAGAAATGGAGAAAACGGATTAGAAGAGGAATGGAAGCGCCATGGCAAGTGCCAATAAGCTTGAGGTGGAACCGCCACAATGGAGCAAGGAAGCCATTGATGAGATTCAAGGTTCTTCACAAGAACACAAGAGAAAAAACACTCAATTTTCTGAATTCAATTCTCAATTAATCAAAAGTGTTTACAATTCAAAATTCCTACTATTTATAGGCTAGCATTTGGCGCCAACTTGGAGAGCAAGCTTCAATTTGTAACCATTGGATGAGACTTGGGATCAACGTGTGGAAAGCTCTCTCAAGCACATCACACGGATCACCAAGCTCCATCCTTGGATCATGCAAGGATCCTATGGCCACGGATTGAAGTGGAAGTGGTGGAATAAGCATGTCTTAAGTTTGAATAGTAGCCTCTTGATTAGATCTTAATCAAGTGGCTAGAGTTCACTTAAGAATTGGTGCCAAAAGCATGTGCTAGCTGAATTTGAACTCATCCATTGGATTAGAGACTCTAGATCTCATCTAATGGTTGGAATTCAAATTGAGTTAGTGCTTTTCCCACTACTTTTCCCTCCAATTCTCTCCCACTCTCCCTAGAGAGAGTGGCGCTCACTTTCCCTCTTTTAAGAGTTGAATTTCGGTTCTTGCTAGCATGACTAGAACCGTGAGCTACACTTTCTCAAATGTGTCTAATTATTCCAAGTTTAATTTCCTAATTACAAATTACAAGTACTAGAAAAATTATAAGTCCTATTACAAGTTAAGAAGAAGTCTTGAGTTGACTCTTAACTTGAGAGTTGACTTTGACTTTGGAGTTGACTCTCCACTTCTTCTTGTATTTTCTTTGTCATGGATCATGTGATTCTTCTAGGAAAGGATGGTCCTCCATCAACTTCCTTCCAAATTTTCTAAATGATTTAGTGTTTTGTTGGTCTGAGAAAATCTAGGTTAATAAACTTAAGGGTTCTGGCTAGACTGAGTTTCAAATTATGTTTAACAATTTATTCTGGCATTGATGTGTAAATATTAACGGGTGAACTCACCCTAACTTTACAAAACTTTTTTGTTTCATGTTTGACCTAAAAGATGTCAAGTGGAGGTCATTGTTCGAGGTGTAAAAATAGCAGTAGCATAGGTCATGGTGGAGGTCGATCAATAACCCAACCATCTAGTGCTTCCCTGGATGTTGAAGTACACAATTTCTACATGAAGACATCACAATTGTTGGGGAAGCCCCTAATCCAAGGGAAATAGATCCATCATATAGCAAGATATGGATCTATCTTGATTAAGACACGTAATTATGAATTATTTTCAATAGTTTTTCTTACATATTTTTCAAATGAAATTGTTTGAATGAAAAATTAATACCTATGACTTCTCTAAAGTTTCAAGTTTATTTCACTTGCTCAAATGATCAGACATATGAAAAGTGTCATTCAATCAAAATATCATAGACCAATGTATAATTGAAGCACAACTCCTCTGAAAGTTAGGGAACTGTGATTTGGAGAGTGGAAGGTTAATTTGAAATTTGTTTATCATTTCATTTATATATATATCAACTTTTGTGTAATTAATAATTTACATTATTTTGTTACAGAAACCTTTCAAGTGGCTACTGACACATGAATCTACTTTGGCAAAACTTCTTGAGTTCTTGAAAATTGTTTTGGAAAGGAGTCCCCGAAAGAAGGACTTGTTTCTGAGTTCTACTTTTAGAAAGCACCTTCCAAATACAACTTTGTTGATTCCTAGGTGTGTACCCTTCATGAAGAACTAGCAAACAAGGATAATTTAGTAGAACCTTTCCCATTTCACTTTTAATATCCTTCTAGTCCTTGCACATTTCTTCTCATTTTTCATCTTTTTATTTTTCTTCTCTTCTTCCTTATCAATGACACACTTCCCCCCTTCTAGCTTCTCAAACAAATTGTAGCTCTTCTCTTTGTAGAATGCTCTTCTCTTTGTACCATGAGCACAACATCATCACAACAAAGGAACGGATATGAGAAATGTTTCTGTTTTGTGAAAAAAGCCGAGAGAAGATAGCAGATTCCGCCAAAGTTGTAAACAAGGAAGAGAAAAAGAAAAGGGAACGTAAATGTGGGTATCATAGAAAGAATCGTGAGCAGAAGGTAAGGGAAGGGAATTATGAACGTAAATGTTGTATTCATGGTACGAAGAGAAAAGCATTCTATTAATCAGGTACAATTTGTTTGAGAAGCTAGTAGGGGGGAAGTGTGTCATTGATGAGGAAGAAGAGAAAAAAAATAAAAAGATGAAAAATAAGAAGAAATGTGCAAGAACTAGGAAGGATATTGAAAGTGAAATGGGAAAGGTTCTACTGGACTATCCTGATTTGCTAGTTCTTGATGAAGGGCACACACCTAGGAATCAGCAAAGTTGTATTTGGAAGGTGCTTTCTAAAAGTAGAACTCAGAAATGAGTCCTTCTTTCGGGGACTCATTTACAAAACAATTTTCAATAACTCTACAATATTTTGTGCTTAATGAAACCATCATTCCTTGACAGCTTACCTGTAAAACTAAGAAGTTTTGCCAAAGTAGACTAGTGAAGGAAAAGAAAGCTTCGAAAGATATACGTTGGGAACCCATTTCTTCTTCTAATTGTGTTGAGGAGAAAATAAACCAGCCAAAATTGTTGATGAATCCATTTGTTCATGTTCACAAAGGTATCATTCTTGAGAAGAACATTCCTGGGTAGAGAGAATGTGTGCTGGTTTTGAAGCAAGATGGTTTGCAGCAAGAAACTCTAGAGAGCATTGAATGTTCTCAAAACATACTGAACTTTGAACACAAGTTGGCCTTGGTCGCAATCCATCCATCCCTTTTCCTCAACTGTTCTATGTCAAAAAAGAAATATCAGTTATTGACAAGGGTCTGTTTTTGAAATGCAAATTCTTTTAAACAAAAACAACATATTTCTAAAGTAAACTAAGCCTCTGCAAAGAGTACAATACACGGTTGTGGTAGCATCCTTACATCAGAACATCGAAAGAGAATGGTCAGTAACTAATTTCTTAATTATTTGAATAGTACATTATATCTTTGATTAGCCATTGATTTTAAAATATAAATTGCAAAGTCCAAAATCTGGTAAAGAGTCTTTAATGTTTGAGTTATTTATGTGAACTCATAAGATGAAAGGATCAAATGAATTTATTGATAAAAAATCATATGAGACATTTGTAAGTGTCTACAATTTGAACTTTTTAGCCAGAAAACTAGTTTTAAGTATTATATATTTTATAATTTAGGTTATTTCTTGGTTGGCGGTGATTATGTTTTTGCAGGAGGCATATAATAAATTGAAGCAAGATAAGTCTTTCCTGGGCTCAACTAATGTTGTTGATGGTGGGGCTAAGGACGTTTAGTTGAGCCCTGGAAAGACTTACCATGTTTTTATTTATTATAAGCCTCCTGCAAAAACATAATCATCGCCAACCAAGAAACAATCCAAATTATAAAATATATAATCCTTAAAACTAGTTATCTAGCTAAAAATGTCAAATTGTACTTAAAAATGTCTCACCTGGTCTTTGATCAATAATATCATTTGATCCCTTCTTCTTATGAGTTCACATAAACAACTCAAACAATGAAGACTTTTTACCATATTCTTGACTCTACAATTTATATTTTAAAATTAATGGGTAATTTAAGATATAATTTAAAATTCAAAGAGTCAGGAAATTGGTTACTGCCATTCACCTTCGATGTTCAGATGCAGGGATGCTACCACAACCGTGTATTGTACTTTTTGGAGAGGCTCGATTTACTTTAGAAATATGTTGTTTTTGTTTAAAAGAATATGTATACTAAGCTTCTTTTAACTGTTCAAAAATAGGGTCTAGTATCCAAGCAGAGGCACATTCGTCGTCCTAATTTTATACATTGTTGCTTGAAGGCGATCCGTACACTTTTGGTTTCAGTTATCCATAATCTTTTATTCATGTGTCGGTAGGCACATGAAAAGTTTTTGTAACATAATAAGGCAAATTATTAATTATGTCATAATTTTATATATATATATATATATATATATATATGAAACGATAAAAAAAATTCAAATTAACCTTCCACTCTTCAAACCACAGTTCCTTAACTTCTAGAGGAGTTGTGCCCCAATTATACATTGGTCTATCATATTTTGATTGAATGACACTTTTAATACGTGTGACCGTTTGAAAAACCGAAATAAACCTGAAATTTTAGATAAGTCATAGGTATTAATTTTTCATCCAAATAATTTCATTTGAAAAATATGTTAGAATAACTATTGAAAATAATTAATACTTACGTGTCTTCATCATGATATATCCATATCTTGCCATCTGATGGATATATGTCCGTAGGTTTGGGGGCTTCCCTGAAAGTTGTGATCCATTCATGTAGAAATTGTGTACTTTGTTGCTCACTTAAACGAGGAGATTCTTCAACATCCAGGGAAGCACTAGATGGCCAAGTTAATTACTGACCTCCACCACGACCTCTGCTACAACTACTTCTATCCCTCGAACCACGATCTCCACTTGACATCTTTATGGTAAAACATGAAACAAAAATGTTTTGTATACCAACAACTTGATATGTTTAATTCATATGTAGTATATGCAAAACATTAACTTGAAAATAAGAGATACAAGGAAATTTAGGGTGAATTTACCAGTTAATGTTTACATATCAATGTTTGAATAAATTTTTAAACATAATTGGAAACCAAGTCTACCCAGAACCACAAAGTTTATTAACCTAGATTTTTTCAAACCAACAAAGCACTAAATCCCTGAAAAAAGTGGAAAGGAAGTGCTCCAGGTATATATACATGCAGTATACCTCAAATATCCGTAGTCATGTAAAAGAGTATACTATTAAAACTTTGTGGTAGATGTTGGTAGGAAAATAGAATATGAAGAGCAAGATATATGCATTGTTATACAACATGAACATTCACAAAATTTAAAGTACCTCTAACAAGCTATAAACATGTACACATAACAAAACTTGCAATTTTAAACAAAATTAGTAAGCAAAAAACATATGACTACATAAGTCATACAAAATTTAAAGAACTATCACATTACAAATTTAATTTAATAAGAGAACTCATCCCCTAATGTGTCATCTTCATCGTTGTCCTCTTCCTCTTCAATTTCATTATCACTCAAGTCTTGATTGATAAATGAGTTATTGATCTCTTCATGTACACCTTGATTGTCCCTTAGACTTTAAAGCTCATCATTGTTAATGTTGACTGGTGTGATTTCTTCAATTTCATCACCTTGATATGCATCTCGATTAACTTCAATACTAGGATCATCAGTTGTTCTCCTTGCTTTTGTTTTTATGATGGCTACCCAAATAGCCTTATCATAGTTTGCAGGAAAATGCACATAATACACTTGTATTGCTTGTTGTGAAAGTATGAAAGGATCATACTTATCATACCTTTTTCTTGTATCAATCTCAACAAGCCCATACTCCTTATGAATCTTTACGTCACGATTAATGTTTGGGTCATACCATTCACACTTAAATAACACTATATTCTTATTTGGCAACCCCATATATTCTAACTATACGATTTCTTCAAGTATGCCATAAAAATCACTCTCAAAACTACCATAATCAGTGCCCTTGATGCATACACCGCTATTAGATGTAGATCTATGTTGACACCAAGATTGTGTGTGAAACTTATACCCATTAATAAAATAAGTAGGCCATATTTGTCAAATTCTTTTTAGTCCCCATGAAATGTCCTTCAAAAAAAGATCATGCACCCTATTGTTTGGATTAAGAACTTGTCATAAAATTTTACATGATGAATACACCGCTATTAGATGTAGATCTATGTTGACACCAAGATTGTGTGTGAAACTTATACCCATTAATAAAATAAGTAGGCCATATTTGTAAAATTCTTTTTAGTCCCCATGAAATGTCCTTCAAAAAAAGATCATGCACTCTATTGTTTGGATTATGAACCTGTCATAAAATTTTACATGTTCATTCATAAACATGAAATTGAGATTAGCAAAACAATATTATTAATTAATTTTCACGAACACCAGCTTATAAATTCTTGAAACCATATAGGAAATTCAGTAGTTATCCTTTCATTTATCTCTTCATCACTAATTCGAGGTATTGAAAAGAATAGCATCTCAATATATAGACTATAGCAAAAAGTAGGAGTTTAATACTAATGTAGAACTTGAATTTGTTAAGTTGAACATTTAGTGAAATATATGAGAGAACACACTTTAAAATCGGTTGCACTTCATCATAATTTTGAAGAACATACTCTGTTGCAGCTACTATTGATGGAGGACCATCCATCTCCAAAAGCCTAACAAACTCTCTAAACCTTAATCTTTAATAAATTGGGCTTCTAATAAATTCACAATGTTTTTACTGTCTGACCAGGTTCAGTATTCCGACCATACCTCACGCTACACAACACCAATTGAGGTGATCTTGGTGCCAAATTAAAGAATACTTCAAGGGCTACAAAAGCTATGAAGACACCAAAACCCAGTTTGAACTGCAACTAGTTGGAAAATGAGCTTGAAGTTAGCATTGGAATGCTTCCAGGAATTTTCAGCGAAATATTTTAATGTTTAGGCTTATTATTAGTTTTCTTTCAATTATGTAATTGTTTTAAGGATTTAATTTGGGCCTAAACTTGTAATAAACAAATAATTAGTGACCCTTAGATAGGATTCTAATCTAAGGGTTAAGCTTAGAAGCTTAGAGTGCAAGCTTGGCACCGTGACCATTAGATGAGGATACTAATCCAAGGTCTAAGCTTAGAAGCTTGGAGTGCAAGCTTTGCGCCGTGACCATTGGGTGAGGATCTACATCCAAGGGTGGAGGATTGATCCTTTTTCTCCAAGTTAATCAAACTTGCATCACAAGCTTCCTTCCGTGGCCATTAGATTAGAATCTAATCCAAGGGTGGACATTAGTTCCTTGCATAGCAAGCTAGCACCCCACCTTAGTAGTATAAATAGGATTTCCTTTGTAATTCAAACACTTTTGATAAAATTTCTGAATATTGAATTAAGCTAAGAGCTTATTTTTTGAGAGTATTCTCTCTAGTGTTCTTGTGAAGAACCTTGAATCTCATCAATGGCTTCCTTGTCCATTGTAGCGGTTCCACCTCTAACTTATTGGCACTTGCCATGGCGCTTCCATCTCTAAACTCAATCTATTTTCTATTTTCTTTTCACCTTTGATTCCGCTTCTTCTTCCTCACAGCGTGAGCTTCTTCTTCATTTTCTTCCAAGCCTCCATTGAAGCATGAAGATCCGAGCGCATGAAGCTATTCTCCTTGAGGATTGCATCAACTATTTTAAGATTACTTACAAATAGAGTCATGCACACACCGGAAAGGCGACCGAGATAGTTAAAGATGGAAAATGGTGGTTGATGAAGTGAAATGGTGGTTGATGAACTCTAGTTATGCTACACTGAACATGTTCCTGAAAATAGTATAAACAAAAATTAATGTTCTCTTTAATAATATTAATATAAGTTTCACATAAAGATCCTTCCACGCGAGCTTTATTCTTAACTTTTTTTTTAAGTATAGAGAAATCCATATCAAAACAATTTATTAAAATTTGACACCTTAATGATACAACTAGAAGTTAATTAACTCCCAAAACGACATCATTTTGTCTCTAGTATTTTGTTTATGTGTGTGTATCTGTATATATATACGAGTTGGGTTATCGATGCCAGTTGGCCCCTTATCCTATCTACCAATTTTTATTGCTAGGGATATTGGAATAGAATAATATAACACCCATCTTTCTACCAACTACACTCCATTATCCAAAATACATAATTATGTCTGATGTGTGTTTATAATGTAGCACACACACCATATTGTAGGGACCCAATATGCTAAGCATTGTCTCCTTAATAATTTCTCTAATATTACACCAACTATTTTCATAACTTTTTCACGCACAAATGTGTATATTATATATATATATATATATATATATATTTGAAATAAGAAAATTTAGAATTCCTGATTTAACAATATCAATTATTTGTAATGAGAAATGATAAAATGTTAACACACAATACAAAGTCGACTCATTATATTTTAGTATTTAAATTTTTTTATATGAAAATATAGATTTCTGTTAAGGTGACAAGTTGATTGCGTATAAGTGTTGACCGTGTAACATTTCTCATTTGTAATTATGTGTACTATATTATAAATACACGTCTATACCATAAATATCAAATTTGAATACGTGGTAGCAAATTAACCAAGTATAAGCATTGTTTTACTTTGACTCATAGATCAGTAGGAACAATATCATTGAAATTGTGAACTTGAAGTGATAATTGGAAGTATGTCATCATGGTTACCGTTATTTCGTCTCCCATAAACTTCTCTTTGACTTTTCTTGATTTCCAATTCCTTGTTTAATTATGAAAAAACCTATACAGGTCAACAGTCAATCTCAATTAAAATTAATTAAAATATTTTAAAAAATAAATAAAAATCATAAAAATATATGATCTTAGTTGACCATGATTCAATCTGACATCAAAGTAAAATTTACATTCATTAATAATGGATGATAGCGTCGAAAACTGCATGTCAATTCATAAAGGGTGAAATCATCCTCTAGTTATAACTTTTGGTGTTAGATCTTGAATCAAATATTGTGTACGTTAGTCACCGCTTTCCTTGCCACCACTATTCTTAGGCACCGTTGTCACTAGCCTCTGCAACAACTCCTGTTTAGATTTTAAAAGAGAAACATTCTCTTGGCGGGAATTGAAACCACTCTTTTCTCCCTCTTTGTCACGAAAATTGAAACCCTTCTCTTCTCATTTGCCCTACTCACTGCTTTCCCTTCATTGTCCTTCGTGTTTAGTTTTTTCGGTGTCCCTCTCTTCGTGTTTATTTCTTTCCTTCGAAACATAGTCTAGTCCTTTATTTGTGATTTGTCTAACGTTGTCTGGCATGGGTTTAACTAGACGAGTTTTGCTATGTTCTCCTTCTCGAATTGTTAAGGTTGGTGATCTAACTTCAATATACTTTAATCTATTTTTGAAACATGTTGTATACTCTTGGTTTACTGTTATAAAGTTTTTGATATTTTTTATTTTGTTTTGGTAATTTGTTTCATGAGTTTTGTGCTGTATACTTTTGTGAATGATGTTGTACGCATTTGTTAAGCATGTTCTATACTTTTCTTGAGCATGTTGTATACTCTTGGTTTACTGTTATGAAGTTTTTGATTTGTTTAGAGTCATGCATTTCTGGATTTACCTTTGTCCACATATATCAACAAGTTTTTAACTCGTTTGTTTTTGTCTTGTAGTGTAGTCCTATCCAAACTCTAATTGATATTCTGAACACACATTTTTAGTCGTGGGTTCTTAGTCTTTGATTTTACAAAACACACATTTTTAACTATCCACGTTGGACATTACTGAGGTATTTTGATAATCTATAGTTTTTTCCATTCTTTCCACTTATCTGTGTATAATATTACGCTTAAAGAATTTATGGAAAACTATAAGCTAAAGAATTTAATATATTCCTCATATGCAAACAATATAACCAAAACAAAGTATATTGAGTCAAAGTTGTTTTTATTTAAATTGAATTATGTTATTTGATGGATATCAAGGATAAAGATAGATATGTGTAAGAGGACGTCCGAATTAGAAATGTTTAGCGTAAGCATAATCACAGAAAATATTGGCATAGTCATATAATAAACCAGAATATAGCCAAAACAACATGAGAGTCATCTATACACTGTGATGATTTTATATACTATCGTTGAAATTTTAAGAATTAATGTACCATAATTCAAACAGAATTTGCACACCAGACAAAAATTATACACATTACAAATTTAGTTTAATAAGAGAAATCATCATAAGATTCATGTTCATCCCCTAATGTGTCATCTTCATCGTTGTCCTCTTCCTCTTCAATTTCATTATCACTCAAGTCTTGATTGATAAATGATTTATTAATATCTTCATGTACACCTTGATTGTCCCTTAGACTTTGAAGTTCATCATTGTTAATGTTGACTGGTGTGATTTCTTCAATTTCATCACCGTGATATGCATCCCGGTTAACTTCAATACTAGGATCATCAATTGTTCTCCTTGCTTTTGTCTTATGATGGCTACCCAAATAGCCTTATCATGGTATGTAGGAAAATGCACATAATACACTTGTATTGCTTGTTGTGAAAATATGAAAGGATCATAATTATCATACCTTCTTCTTGTAATAATCTCAACAAGCCTGTACTCCTTATAAATCTTTACGCCACAATTAATGTTTGGGTCATACCATTCACACTTAAATAACACTATATTCTTATTTAGCAACCCCATATATTTTAACTATACAATTTCTTCAAGTATGCCATAAAAATCACTCTCAAAACTACCAAAATCAGTGTCCTTGATGCATACACCTGATGCAAATCCATGTAGCTAGAAGATGCTCCACGGATCTAACACCCTTTGTTGCCCAATCTTCAATTCACCAAGTGATCCTCACTCAAGATCAAGAGAGGCTTGCGGATTATAGGTTTAGATAGGTGATGGTTTCGGTATGCGACCAAGAAGAAGAAAATCAAAAATGGAATGAGATTAGAAGCATGATAGTGCCATGATTCAATGGAATCAATAAGCTAAGTGATGAATCGCCACTTGAGTCATGGATCAAGATAAGATTCAAGGTTCTTTGAAGAAACCCTAGGAGAGCACTCTCCCTTTCTCAAGACACAAGTCTTAGAAAATTCTATTTCATTCAATTCAAAAGTGATTATAAAATGGAAATTTCCTAAGTTATAAGACCCCTTTTGTGTGGTTGGCCTTGAGTCATCCTAGCCACTTGATCCTTGATGGATTGATCAAGTGATGCTAAGCACCCCTCACTTGATCAATTCAAGAAGGATCTAGAGTTAATGAGATCAAGAGGCTTATAACTCATCTAAGTTTGTGATGATCATGGATTAATTAAGATGGAATTCTATGCCTTGGATTAGAAGTAAATCCTAAGGCTAGAATCCTTTCTTAGATGAGAGTCAACAATTTAGAACTTGACTTAAATTTACACCTTTGATTATAGAATAATCAAGTGGTGGAAATTTAAATGAAGTTAGTGGCAATTCCACTAATTCTCTCTCTTAATCCATCCACTCTCTTTTAAGAGAGTGTATTACACTTGCTTAGTTGGGTCATAAGACACTTAAGCCCATCTTAAGAGGCTTTGACCAACACAAATAGAAGTCAACATGTCCATAAAAGGAGCTTGGCCTAAATTCACAAACAAACATAGGTCCAAGCTTTACACAAATTAAAGCTAAAGTAATTACAAAATACTTAGAAAATTACAAGGCTTCATTTGCCCACTTTGTTGACTTCCAAGAGTTGACCGTTGACTTTGACTTTGACTTGTTGACTTTGACTTGGTCAACTCTTCTTCAACTTGGGCTTCAATTCTTCTTTGCATTGCCCTTGTAATCCTCATGCTTGGGAGATGGTCCTCCATCAACACCGCTATTAGATGTAGATCTATGTTGACACAAAGGTTGTGTGTGAAACTTATACCCATTAATAAAATAAATAGGCCATGTTTGTAAAATTCTTTTTGGTCCCCATGAAATGTCCTTTAAAAAAGAATCATGCACCCCATTGTTTGGATTATGAACCTGTGTCATAAAATTTTACATGTTCATTAATAAACATGAAATTGAGATTAGCAAAACAATAATATTAATTAATTTTCACGAACACCAGCTTATAAATTCTCGAAACCATATAGGAAACTCAGTAGTGATCCTTTCATTTATCTCTCCATAACTAATTCAAGGTACTGAAAACAATAGCATCTCAATATATAGAATGTAGCAAAAAGTTGGAGTTTAATACTAATGCAGAACTTGAATTTGTTAAGTTGAACATTTAGTGACCTATACGAGAGAAAACACTTTAAAATCGGTTGCACTTCATCATAATTTTGAAGAACATACTTTATTGCAGCTACTATTTCAAGATCACTTAGAAGTCGAATCGTACACACACCGAAAAGGCGGCCGAGATAGTTAAAGATGGAAAATGGTGGTTGATGAAGTGAAATGGTGGTTGATGAACTCTAGTTAAAACATGTTCCTGAAAATAGTATAAACAAATATTAGTGTTCTCTTTAACAATATAAGCTTCACATAAAAATCCTTCTACGCGAGCTTTATTCTTAACTTTTTTTTTACGTACAAAGAAATTCGTATCAAAACAATCTATTAAAATTTGACACCTTAATGATATAACTAGAAGTTAATTAATTCCCAAAACGACATCATTTTGTCTTTGTATTATATATATATATATATATATATATATATATATATATATATATATATATATATATATGTGTGTGTGTGTGTGTGTGTGTGTGTGTGTGTGTGTGTATGTGTATATATATAGGAGTTGGGTTTACCGAGGCCAGTTGGCCCATTATCCCATCTACCAATTTTTATTGCTAGGGATATTGGAATAGGATAATATAACACCCATCTTTCTACCAACTACACTTCATTATCCAAAATATATAATTATGTCTGATGTGTGTTTATAATGTAGCACACACACCATGTTTTAGGGACCCAATATGCTAAGGATTGTCTCCTTAAGAATTTCTCTAATATTGCAGCAACTATTTTCATAACTTTTTCCCGCACAAGTATATATTGTTGGACTTTAAGCTTGACAATGCTTGGGTGTCTCTCTTGTTTTGATTTTGATGCTAAGTAATTTTGGTTTTCTTAGATGAAATCACTCTCTTCTCCCTCTTTGTCACGAAAATTGAAACCCCTCTCTTCTCCTTTGCCCTACTCACTACTTTCCCTTCATTGTCCTTCGTGTTTAGTTTTTTCGGTGTTGATGGAAGACCATTCCCAAGCATGAGGATTACAAGGGCAATGCAAAGACTTCCTTTGTGTTGGTCAAAGCCTCTTAAGATGGGCTTAAGTGTCTTGTGACCCAACTAAGCAAGTGTGTTATACTCTCTTAAAAGAGAGTGGATGGATTAGGAGAGAGAATTAGTGGAATTGCCACTAACTTCATTTAAATTTCTACCACTTGATCATACCATAATCAAGGGTGCAAATTTAAGTCAAGTTTCTAAAATATTGACTCTCATCTAAGAAGGAATTCTAGCCTTTGGATTAGCTTTTAATCCAAGGCATAGAATTCCATCTTAATTAATCCATGATCATCACTACTTAGATGTGTCTTGGACCTTATGATCTCATTTAAGTTTAGATCCTTCTTGAATTGATCAAGTGAGGGGTGCCTAGCATCGCTTGATCAATCCATCAAGGATCATGTGGTTAGAATAGCTCACGGTTAGCATATTATAACTTAGGCATTTTCTAACTTTGTATTCACTTTGGTCATTTATGAAATGAGAATTTCTAAGACTAAAGTCTTAAGAAAAGGAGAGAGCTCTCCTTGAGTTTCTTCTAAGAATCTTGAATCTTATCAAATACAATCATATTTATTCAAAAATTGGTTTTTCAATATTTCATTCAAAAAGAGTAGTCAAATTTTTTAGTTCAATATATTAAATATTTTCTTGCAATATTTGTAATCCACTTCTTTGAAAGGATCCTAAATTTTAAAACCTCAAACTGTTAAAAAAATTAATTTTATTGTGATAAATAAAATTTTTAACAAGATAATATTGTTTTATTTAATTAATTTTTTGAGAAGAAGATTGTGCAACACCAGTGTAAAGTGTTTTGTTTTGTTTTTTTTTTTTTTTTTCAGAATCAACTAATCATAAAGTATTGTGATAAATTTGTTGATTTTGATTACTAATATTATAAAAGTCTTACAAAATGGATTTTAGACGATTTACAAAGTAAAATCATTTTTTATATATATTTTTTTTAAGAAGTGTGAATATATTAGAAGTTAGAATGAATCTTGTCAACCAATATGTTCTAGTGAATTCTATGAATTTAATTTTTTTATTATATTTTTTAATGAATTAATTAAAAGTGGAAGGAAGCCTGTCAATTAAACATTATTAAAATAATTATTTTTATATATTTTCTAGTGAAGTGTGAATTTATTAGAAGTTTGAATGAATTTGGTCAACCAAAATTTTTAGTAAATTTAATGAATTTAACTTTTATGTTAATTTTTTTAATGAATTTATTAAGAGTGGAAGGGATTCTGTCAATCAAACTTTATTAAATCATTATACATATATATATATATATATATATATATATATATATATATATATATCCTTTAATGAGGTGTGAATTTATTATAAGTTTGAATGAATCTGGTCAATCAAAATGTTTTGATAAATTTAATGAATTTAATTTTATGTTATATTTTTTTTATGAATTTACTAATAGTAGGAAGGAATCTGGTCAATCAAATTTTATTAAAATCATTTATATATATTCTAATGAAGTGCGGATTTATTAGAAGTTTGGATAAATCTAGTCAATCAAAATGATTTTTGTAAATTTAATCAATTTAATTCATATGCTATAATTTTTAATGAATTTATTAGGAGTGGAAGGGAATCAAGTCAATCAAATTTTATTAAAAAAAAATTTCTATATATTTTCTTTTGCATTGTGGATTTATTAGAAGTTTGAATGAATCTGGTTAACCATACTACTGGTAAATTTAATGAGTTTATTTTTTATGACATATTTTCTAAAACAAAATTATTAAAAGTGGAAGGGAATCCAGTCAATCAAACTTTATGGAAAAAATTTCAACAATAATTCATTAACTAAAATTTAATTTTATTTCAGTCTAATTAGTAAAAAAAGAAAAGACTAAGTAGTCAAGACGCTTTCAAAGTAGAGGAGAGAAAAAAGAATCCAAAATTAAATATATAAATACACGGGTTTTTTCTAAACCTAAATCACCTTTCGTATTTTCTTTGTCAACCTTTATTCTTCATTCTCCTTCATTCTCCTTCAACTCTCTCTATTCTTTATTCTTCCTTCTTCTTATGGTCGTGCTCTTTTAAAGAAGGTAAGCAATTGAATTCTCCTTCTCTCTGTGATGATATATTCAAGTGTGTTGATAAAAGAATTTAGAAGATTAAGTAATTCAGCTTCATTTTGATGGTTTAATTTAAAGTTATTAGGGTTTATATTTGATTTTAGATTTGTGATTTTTCCTTTTAATAGGTGCTTGAACAAGTGTTTGTTGAAGCTATTCTTAGTTGTTGTGAAAACTTTGCAGAAAGGTAAGCTTCAATGGATTGTGACCGTTCTCACTCTCTTGTCCCGATTCCCCTTTTCGTTCTCTGATAGAGGCCTCCTTAGAGAGATCCCAAAGAGTCCTTGATGTTGCCCAATCTAGCTTCTTCAATGCAACTCCAAGCCAAGCTTTAATGAAGCTCTCGGTCAAAGCTTCAATGGTGGGGTAGAAAACCGAAAAAGAAAAAGAGCAACCTCCAAGTTCAATTTCTAAAACCCAAAAATGAAATTATCAAAGGGTTACACAAATTGGACCTAAAGAGTGCTCTAGAAGCTAACTAAATGCATGTTCATGTGAGTCTTACACTAGAAGTTTCTTCTACCACTTGAAACCCATGTAAAAACTTGAAACCCACAGCAACATACATCTACTCATGGTTATGGAAAAGAAAACACAAAGGACTAAACAAAACTACAAGAAAACAAATCAAACAAAGAAGCTTACAAAGGAAGTTACTCTAGAACCATGAATCTTGTTATGGAAGATAAAACAACTATGGGTAAAACTTCAAGACAAGCATGCATGGACACTCAAACCCACGGTTTGAAGAAGAAAGAAAGAAGAAAAGCATGCTTAGACACAAACCAACCGAACAAAATGAAGACAACTCAAGGAAACTAAGACTAGGCTATAGAAAGAAGATATGGAACATTGAAAACTCAAAGAAAACTATGGAAACTTAGGAAACCCATTACTAACCGGTTGAAGATGACCCATTGAAGAAGACAACAAGCTCATGATACCACTTGATAGAGGCCTCCTTAGAGAGATTCCAAAGAGTCCTTGATGTTGCCCAATCTAGCTTCTTTAATGCAACTCCAAGCCAAGCTTTAATGAAGCTCTCGGTCAAAGCTTCAATGGTGGGGTAGAAAACCGAAAAAGAAAAATAATGGAAGGGGTGAGAAATGGTGAGGGTTGGCGCCATGGCAAGCCAATAAGCCTAGGGAGAACCGCCACAATGGAGGATGGAATCCATTGATAAGATCCAAGAAACCTTGCTAAGCAAGACAAGAGAATCCTTTCTTAAGAAAAGCTCAAAGCTATTTCATTTATCAAAATATCAAAAGTGTCTTACATGGTTATGAAGGGAGCTTATATAGCCCACGGTTTAGCTTGGGTAGCAAGCTAAACTAAACCTAACCCAAGCTAACTAATCCTTACCCTAAGCTAAAACTAACCTAACCGAACCCTAACTAACTAGCCTAAGGTAACAAACTAATTAATGAGGAGCTAGGTTAGTTACATGTCACTTTCCAAGTGAAAGGTCATCAATCCTTGATCTAGTCCCTTGATTAGGATGACTTGATCAAGGGTTGAGGCTTCTCCTTAAGTGGAGACATGGATCACCACCTAAGTAGAAGTCTACTTAACCTTTAACACATGAGTTCACTTTAGAATTTCACTTAAACTCAAATTTACTTGAAATTCACTTGAAATTCTAAGGTGAACCTTAATGCACATCATTTTATTATTTGTACCGTTAAGTCATGCACTAAACACAAGTAAAAGAAATTCAAAGTATGCCCTCAAACAAATTAGGCCGTGAGCTTGCCAAGCTCCTACATGGCATTACAAAGATTCAAAAATATTTACAAGTATATTACAAAAATCCTTAGTATTTCTAAGGCCTTGAAGCTTGTAGCATTCCTTGACCTTCTCCAACTCCTCTTCAAGCTTCTTGAGCATGCTTCCAGTGAGTTTCCTTGGAGGAGGTTCTTCTTGTGGGGATAGTTATCTATCATTCTCACTCTCTCGCGGTTTCGCTCAACTAGAGCTTCCCTTGTTGCCATATAAGATTCAAATCTTGGTTGAATATCTTCTTATGCTTGAAAATATGTCTTGTTCTATGCATAGGGTAGAGTTTAGGGCAGGATCCTTGCTTTAGAGAGCAATTTGACGAAACAGTAGGAAAGGCAGTTGCAGAGATGAGAATAATTGGTAATATTGACGACTCCCTCGTTTAATTGATCATTGCTTTCATACTTTGTGACCTGCTTCAATGTTTGCTTCTTGTTATGTATCCAGCAAAATATTTCACCCTTTGGTTCGTGTGATTGGATTGATTGTTTATTGTTGCCAAGGGTCATGATTCTAAGGTATCTAATAGTTATTGAAAATTTTATAATAACTATAAGATAAATTTTCTTCGTTAGTTGGAGTTTGTATATAAAAGATTGAGTACATTGGGCCTGAAGTCTCACTACTATGGTTCCAAATTGTTTTGAATAGCTGCATACATGTTATTATAGAAAGACATTAATCCTATGCATCTCTTACTGCTATTGTTTCAATCCTTTAATTTAGGTGTCAGGCTCTTATCAGAAGGTGTGGATTTTCTTTTAAATGATGAACTTCAGGAAAATTGTAGAGAAAGGGGATATCTTTCATGCTGTTTCTGTCGAAGAAATATGCAAACAGGTTTAATGTTGAGAACAATTTAGGATTAATTGTGTTCAATTTAAGTACTGGATTTTGAATATCAAAGGCTACTTGTTTTTTTATTCTCAATTAATCAACCTATCTGTACAACATAGTTTGATTGAACTTTGAATCACTTGATGCCATCATCTCTTTTAGTTCTTTCAAGTTAATTCTAGATAGGTTAGTGAAGCCAAAAATGATATAAAGAAAAAATAGCAATTTTCTTTAGGTTATAATTCTTGTATCCTCTTAGTGTATTGGAGCTGGGAGGTACTTCACTTGCAAAAGTAATTATGAACATAATATTGGGTATCCACTTTCTTTTGTTGATTGTTGTTCTATTACATTCCTTCAATATAATTACTGTGTCTCAAGCTTCTTTTTTTTTTGGTTGGATTGCAGTGCATCGTTTAGGATTCTAAAAAGGCCATCCAAGAAATATCAAACCCCACCACTCAATATATATCATTAGTGTCAACCACGTAATTATTTATTTAATCTTCTTATGTCAATGCTTTCTATCCTAATTGACAAAACAAGTTACTTATTTGTGCAAATTATGAATTCTGCTATTTTGGTTCTGCTTTTTTTTACCTTTATTGCTTTTTTAATTGGTTTATAATTTGTCCTAAAACCAAAGAATAAATTGTAATTATTTTTGGATATACGTTATTTATTTTTATTATCTTCTTGCATACTTGTATTTATTGTAATATTTTTATTAGGGAATTCTGCCATTGGAAGACAAATTTCGGTAAAAAGGCTCTCACAAGCTTGTCATCATCTGTCTAATGCAAGTCTGGATTTTCACTTGTTAGGTATGTTTTAAGTTAGTTTCATTGAATATCATGTAGCTTTTTTAGTCTTTGTTGCAATTATTTCTTCATTAGTTATGAGTTATAAATTAGTTATGACTATGGCGACAAGTCAAATGGCTCTGCTTTGGGGTTAAGGGTTGTTGGGAGTGTCAAACACTCATTGAGTGTCCAATTAAAAAATTATTTTGTAGATTATTTATGCTAACACTTGTATACAATTCTAACACT
This sequence comes from Hylodesmum podocarpum, assembly GCA_026586105.1. Classification (NCBI taxonomy): domain Eukaryota; kingdom Viridiplantae; phylum Streptophyta; class Magnoliopsida; order Fabales; family Fabaceae; genus Hylodesmum; species Hylodesmum podocarpum. Next base: position 329,721 of record JALJEV010001367.1, read on the forward strand.
TCTATTCAACTTACTTTTTTAACCTATAGAAAAATCAGCTGAAAATAAAATGTGGAATATTAGAAAAATTATTTTTATTAATGTGTTTAGTCTATTTTATGTTTCCCTCTTTCAAAGTTGTGAACCTTTGTCCTTGAAAGGAATGATAACTAGTCCTGTAGAAAGATAAATAAATGAGATTAGTATTAGGAGAAAGAACTATAAGAGACTTAGTGGCTTGATATGGAGTTGAAAACTACATGATATATAACGGTTGAAGATGACGTTGCAGACAGATAGACAAACACACTTGTTTGTGTGAAAAAGTTATGAAAATAGTTGGTGCCATATTAGAGAAATTCTTAAGGAGAGATTGCCTAACATATTGGGTCCATGTAAGATGGGGTGTGTTCTACATTATAAACACACATCAGAAATAATTATAAATTTTGAATAACAAAGTGTAGTAGGTAGCTATAACAATAATGTAGAGAGAGAGAGATAGATATAGATATATAAAATGATGTCATTTTGGTAGTTGATTAACTTCTAGTTGTATCATTAACGTATCAAATTTTTATACATTGTTTTGATATAGGTTTTTTCTTACTTTAAGAAAAAAGTTAAGAATAATGTTCACGTGGAAGAATAATGTTTTCAACACCTCAAATTAGTGGTCGAGAGAAAAATGAAAGGATCGCTTCTAAATTTCCTATATTGTTTCAAGAATTTGTAAGTTGGTGTTCGTTATGTGTGCATGTTTATAGCTTGTTGGAAGTACTTTAAATTTTGTGAATGTTCATGTTTTATAACAATGCATATATTTTGCTCATCATATTGCATGTATATATACGGAGAGCATTTCCTTCCTAATTTTCTTAGTGATTTAGTGTTTTGTTGGTCTAAGACAATCTAGGTTAATAATGTTAGGGGTTCTAGCTAGACTGAGTTTCAAATTATGTTTAACAATTTATTTAGGCATTGATGTGTAAAGATTAACTGGTGAACTCACCTTAACTTTTCTTGTATCTCTTATTTTCATGTAAATGCTTTGCATATACTACACATAAATTAAACATATCAAGTTGTTGGTATACAAAACTTCTTTGTTTCATGTTTGACCTAAAAGATGTCAAGTTGAGGTCGTGGTTCAAGGGGTAGAAATAGCAGTAGCAGAGGTGGTGGTGAAGGTCGATCAATAACCCGACCATCTAGTGCTTACCTGGATGTTGAAGAATCTCCTCTTTTAAGTAAGAAACAAAGTACACAATTTCTACATGAAGACATCACAATTGTTGGGGAAACCCTTAAACCTAGGGAAATAGCTTCATCACATAGCAATATATGGATCTATCTTGATAAAGACACGTAAAATGAATTATTTTCAATAGTTTTTCTTACATATTTTTCAAATGAAATTGTTTGAATGAAAAATTAATACCTATGACTTCTCTAAAGTTTCAAGTTTATTTCACTTGTTCAAACGATTAGACGTATGAAAAGTCTCATTCAATCAAAATATGATAGACCAATGTATAATTAGAGCACAACTCCTCTAGAAGTTAAGGAACTGTGGTTTGGAGAGTGGAAGGTTAATTTGAAATTTTTTTATCATTTATATATATATATATATATATATATATCAACTTTTGTGTAATTAATAATTTCCATTATTTTGTTACAGAAACCTTTTCAGATAGCTACTGACACATGAATCAAAGATTATGAATAATTGGAACCAAAAGTGTTCGGATTGCCTTCGAGAAATAATGCTTAAATTTAGGAGGGTGAATATGCCTCAAGGTAAAAAGCCTGCTTGGATACCAGACCTTGTTTTTGACAGAGAATAGTTAAGGAAAAGGGATGGATGGACTGAGACCAGGGCCAACTTGTGTTCAAAGTTCAGTCTGTTTTGAGAACATTCAATGCTATCTAGAGTTTCTTGCTGCAAACCATCTGGGTTCATAACCAGCACACATTCTCTCAACCCAGGAATGTTTTTCTCAAGAATGATACCTTTGTGAACATGAACAAATGGATTCATTAACAATTTTAGCTGGTTTATTTTCTCCTCAACACAATTGGAAGGAGAAATGGGTTCCCAACGAATATCTTTTTGAAGCTTTCTTTTGAAGCTATCCTGGTTTGCCAAAGTAGACTAGTGAAGGAAAAGAAACCTTCAAAGGGTATACGTTGGGAACCCATTTCTTCTTCCAATTGTGTTGAGGAGAAAATAAACCAGCTAAAATTGTTGATGAATCCATTTGTTCATGTTCACAAAGGTATCATTCTTGAGAAGAACATTCTTGGGTAGAGAGAACGTGTGCTGGTTTTGAAGCAAGATGGTTTGCAGCAAGAAACTCTAGAGAGCATTGAATGTTCTCAAAACATACTGAACTTTGAACACAAGTTGGCCTTGGTGGCAGTCCATCCATCCTTTTTCCTCAACTATTCCCTGTCAAAAAAAGAAATATCAGTTATTGACAAGGGTCTGTTTTTGGAATGCAGATTATTTTAAACAAAAACAACATATTTCTAAAGTAAACTAAGCCTGTGCAAAAAGTACAATACACGGTTGTGGTAGCATCCCTGCATTTGAACATCGAAGGAGAATGGTCAATAACTAATTTCTTAATTATTTGAATAGTAAATTATATCTTAGATTAGCCATTAATTTTAATATATAAATTGCAAAGTCATGAATCTGGTAAAGAGCCTTCAATGTTTGAGTTTTTTATGTGAACTCATAAGATGAAGGGATCAAATGAATTTATTGATAAAAAATCATGTTAGACAATTGTAAGTGTCTACTATTTGAACAGTTTAGCTAGACGACTAGTTTTAAGGATTATATATTTTATAATTTGGGTTATTTCTTGGTTGGCAGTGATTATGTTTTTACAAGAGACTTATAATAAATTGAAACAAGATAAGACTTTCCAGGGTTCAACTAATGTTGTTGATGGTGGGGTTGACGACATTTAGTTGAGCCCTGGAAATATTTACCTTGTTTCAATTTATTATAAGCCCCCTGCAAAAACATAATCACCGCCAACAAGAAACAATCTAAATTATAAAATATATAATCCTTAAAACTAATTTTTTAGCTATAAAGTTCAAATTGTAGACACTTACAAATGCCTCACCTAGTCTTTGATCAATAATATCATTTAATCTCTTCATCTTATGAGTTCGCATAAACAACTCAAGCAATGAAGGTTTTTTACCAGATTCTTGACTCTACAATTTATATTTAAAAATAAATGGGTAATTTAGGATATAATTTAAAATTCAAATAGTCAAGAAATTGGTTATTGAACATTCACCTTCGGTGTTCAGATGCAGGGTTTACTTTAGGAATATGTTGACTTTAGGAATATGTTGACTTTTTCGAGAGGCTCGGTTTACTTTAGGAATATGTTGACTTTGTTTAAAAGAATATGCATACCAAGCTTCTTTAACTGTTCAAAAATAGGGTCTGGTATCCAAGAAATCTTTTTACCTTGAGACACATTTGCCGTCCAAATTTTATACATTGTTGCTCAAAGGCGATCTGAACACTTTTGGTTCCAGTTATCCATAATATTCGATTCACGTGTCGGTAGCCACATGAAAGGATTCTGTAACAAAATAATGCAAATTATTAATTTTGCAGAATTGATATATATATATATATATATATATATATATATATATATATATATATATATATATATATATATATATGTATGTATGTATATATGAGGAGTTGTACCCCAATTATACATTGGTCTATCTTATTTTGATTGAATGACACTTTTAATATGTGTGACCATTTGAAAAACCAAAATAAACCTGAAATTTTAGGGAAGTCATAGGTATTAATTTTACATCCAAGCAATTTCATTCAAAAAATATGTAAGAATAACTATTGAAAATAATTAATACTTACGTGTCTTTATCATGATAGATCCATATCTTGCCATCTGATGGATCTATGTCCCTAGGTTTGGGGCTTCCCTGAAAGTTGTGATGCATTCATGTAGAAATTGTGTACTTTGTTGCTCACCTAAACGAGAAGATTCTTCAACATCTAGGGAAGCACTAGATGGCCAAGTTAATTACTGACCTCCACCAAGACCTCTGCTACTGCTACTTCTACCCCTCGAACCACGACCTCCACTAGACATCTTTATGCTAAAACATGAAACAAAAATGTTTTGTATACCAACAACTTGATATGTTTAATTCATGTGTAGTATATGCAAAACATTAACATGAAAATAAGAGATACAAGGAAAGTTAGGGTGAGTTTACCATTTAATGTTTACATATCAATGTTTGAATAAATTGTTAAACATATTTTGATACCAAGTCTACCCAGAACCCTAAGTTTATTAACCTAGATTTTTTTAGACCAAAAAAACACTAAATCCCTAAAAAAAATGGAATGGAATTGCTCGAGGTATGTATACATGCAATATACCTCAAATATCCATAGTCATGTATAAAAGAATACTATTAAAACTTTGTGGTAGATGTTGGTAGGAAAATAGAATACAAAGAGCAAGATATATGCTTTGTTATACAACATGAACATTTACAAAATTTAAAGTACCTCTAACAAGCTATAAACATGTACACATAACAAAACTTGCAATTTTAAACAAAATTAGTAAGCAAAAAACATATGACTACATAAGTCATACACAATTTAAAAAACTATCACATTACAAATTTAGTTTAATGAGATTTATGTTCATCCCCTAATGTGTCATTTTCATCATTGTCCTCTTCCTCTTTAATTTCATTATCACTCAAGTCTTGATTGATAAATGATTTATTAATCTCTTCATGTACACCTTGATTGTCCCTTAGACTTTGAAGTTCATCATTGTTAATGTTGACTGGTGTGGTTTCTTCAATTTCATCACCTTGATATGCATCCCGGTTAACTTCAATACAAGGATCATCAGTTGTTCTCCTTACTTTTGTTTTTATGATGGCTACCCAAATAGCCTTATCATGGTTTGCAGGAAAATGCACATAATACACTTGTATTGCTTGTTGTGAAAATATGAAAGGATCATACTTATCGTACCTTCTTCTTGTATCAATCTCAACAAGCCCATACTTCTTATGAATCTTTACGTCACGATTAATATTGGGTCATACCATCCACGACTTCCTCATTTAATTGATCATTGCTTTCATACTTTGTGACCTGTTACTGCTTCAATGTTTTCTTCTTGTTATGTATCCAGCAAAATATTTCATCCTTTGGTTCGTGTGATTGGGTTGTTTATTGCTGCCAAGGGTCATGATTCTGAGGTATCTAATAGTTATTGGAAATTTTCTAATAACTATAAGATAAATTTTCTTCGTTAGTTGGAGTTTGTATATAAAAGATTGGGTACATTAGGCCTGAAGTCTCACTACTATGGTTCCAAATTCTTTTGAATAGTTGCATACATGTTATTATAGAAAGACATTAATCCTATGAATCTCTTATTTCTATTGTTTCAATCATTTAATTTAGTTGTCATGCTCTTATCAGAAGGTGTGGATTCTCTTTCAAATGATGAACTTCAGGAAAATTGTAGAAAGAAGGGATATGTTGGGGTTGTTTTCTGTCGAAGAAATGTGCCAACAGGTTTAGTGTTGAGAATAATTTAGGATTAATTGTGTTCAATTTAAGTACTGGATTTTGAATATCAAAGGCTACTTGGTTTTTTTATTCTAAATTAATCAACCTATCTGTAGAGCGTAGGTTGATTTAACTTTGAATCACTTGATGCCATCATCTCTTTTAGTTCTTTCAAGGTAATTCTAGATAGGCTTCCTCTGTCGGTGAGGCCAAAAATGATATAAAGAAAAAATAGCAATTTTCTTTAGGTTATAATTCTTGTATCTCTTAGTGTATTGGAGCTGGGAGGTACTTCACTTGCAAAAGTAATTATGAACATAATATTGGATATCCACTTTCTTTTGTTAAATGTTGTTCTATTACATTCCTTGAATGTAATTACATTGTCTCAAGCTTTCTTTTTTTGTTTTGCTTGGATTGCAGTGCATCGCTTGGTATTCTATAAAGGCCATCCAGGCAATATCAAACCCCACCACTCAATGCATATAATTAGTGTCAACCACGTAATTATTTATTTAATCTTCTCGTGTCAATGCTTTCTATCCTAATTGACAAGTTACTTATTTGTGTAAATTATTTATTCTGCTGTTTTTGTTCTGCTTTTTACCTTATTGCTTTTTTAATTGGTTTCTAATTTGTCCCATAACCAAAGAATAAATTGTAATTAATTTTGGATATACGTTATTTATTTTTATCATCTTTTTGCATGATTTTATTTATTGCAATATTTTTATTAGGGAACTCTGCCATTGGAAGACAAATTTTGGTAAAAAGGCTCTCACAAGCTTGTCATCATCTGTCTAATGCAAGTATGGATTTTCACTTGTTAGGTATGTTTTAAGTTAGTTTCATTGAATATCATGTAGTTTTTTAGTCATTGTTATAATTATTTCTTCATTATTTACGAGTTATAAATTAGTCTTGACTATGGCGACAAGTCAAATGGCTCTGCTATGGGGTTTTAGGTTGTTGGGAGTGTCAAACACTCATTGAGTGTCCAATAAATAAATTATTTTGTAGATTATTTAAGCTAACACTTATATACAAATCTTACACTTCTATTGAAATTATTTTTTTCAACCTATAGAAAAATCAGTTTAAAATAAAATGTGGAATATTAGAAAAATTATTAGATTATTAGAAAAATTATTAGAAAAATTAGCTTATTAGTGGCTTGATATGGAGTTGAAAAACTACATGATATACAAAAGCTGAAGATGACGTTGACTGACACACTTGTGTGCATGAAATAGTTATGAAAATAATTGGTGCAATAATAGAGAAATTCTTAAGGAGAGATTGCCTAACATATTGGGTCCATGTAAGATAGGGTGTGTGCTACATTATAAACACACATCAGACATAATTATAAATTTTGGATAACGAAGTGTAGTAGGTAGCTATAACAATAATGTAGCAAGAAGAAAGATGGATGTTATATTATCATATTCCAACTATATATATATATAATGATGTCATTTTGGTAGTTGATTAATTTGTAGTTGTAATACATTGTTTCGTACTTTAAAAAGTAAAAATAGAGTTAGTGTGGAAGGATTTATATGTGAAGCTTACATTATTGAAGAGATCACTACCTTTTGTTAACACTATTTTCAGGAACATGTTCAATGTAAAAAAATTAAAGTTCCAAGGATTGATGACAGTGGTGCATCACTTCATCAACCACTGTTGTCCATCTTTAACTATCCCGGTCACCCTTCTGGTGAGTGTAGGACTCGATTTCTAAGTGATCTTGAAATGGTAGCTACAACAAAGTATGTTCTTCAAAATTGTGATGAAATATAACCAGTTTTAAAGTATGTTGTCTCTTATAGTTCATTATATGTTCAACTTAACAAATTCAAGTTTTGCCTTATTATTAAACTCTTATTTTTTGTTGAAGTCTATATATGGAGCAGCTAATGTTTTCAACACCTCGATTAACTTCAATACTAGGATCATCAGTTGTTCTCCTTGCTTTTGTTTTTATGATGGCTACCCAAATAGCCTTGTCATGGTTTTCAAGAAAACGCACATAATACACTTGTATTGCTTGTTGTGAAAGTATGAAAGGATCATACTTATCATACCTTCTTCTTGTATCAATCTCAACAATCCCATACTCCTTATGAATCTTTACGCCATGATTAATGTTTGGGTCATACCATTCACACTTAAATAACACTCTATTCTTATTTGGCAACCCCATATATTCTAACTATACAATTTCTTCAAGTATGCCATAAAAATCACTCTCAAAACTACCATTATCAGTGCCCTTGATGCATACACCGCTATTAGATGTAGATCTATGTTGACACCAAGATTGTGTGTGAAACTTATACCCATTAATAAAATAAGTAGGCCATATTTGTAAAATTCTTTTTGGTCCCCATGAAATGTCCTTTAAAAAAGGATCATGCACCCTATTGTTTGGATTATGAACCTGTCATAAAATTTTACATGATGCATACACCGCTATTAGATGTAGATCTATGTTGACACCAAGATTGTGTGTGAAACTTATACCCATTAATAAAATAAGTAGGCCATATTTGTAAAATTCTTTTTGGTCCCCATGAAATGTCCTTTAAAAAAGGATCATGCACCCTATTGTTTGGATTATGAACCTGTCATAAAATTTTACATGATACATACACCGCTATAAGATGTAGATCTATGTTGACACCAATATTGTGTGTGAAACTTATACCCATTAATAAAATAAGTAGGCCATATTTGTAAAATTCTTTTTGGTCCACATGAAATGTCCTTTAAAAGAAGATCATGCACCCTATTGTTTGGATTATGAACCTGTCATAAAATATTACATGTTCATTCATAAACATGAAACTGAGATTAGCAAAACAATATTATTAATTAATTTTCACGAACACCAACTTACAAATTCTCGAAACCATATAGGAAATTCAGTAGTGATCCTTTCATTTATCTCTTCATCACTAATTCGAGGTATTGAAAACAATAGCATCTCAATATATAGACTATAGCAAAAAGTAGGAGTTTAATACTAATGCAGAACTTGAATTTGTTAAGTTGAACATTTAGTAAACTATATGAGAGAACGCACTTTAAAATCGGCTGCACTTCATCATAATTTTGAAGAACATACTTAGTTGCAGCTACTATTTTAAGATTACTTACAAATTGAGTCGTGCACACACCGGAAAGGCGACCGAGATAGTTAAAGATGGAAAATGGTGGTTGATGAAGTGAAATGGTGGTTGATGAACTCTAGTTATGCTACACTGAACATGTTCTTGAAAATAGTATAAACAAAAATTAGTGTTCTCTTTAATAATATAAGCTTCACATAAAGATCCTTCCGCGCGAGCTATATTCTTAACTCTGTTTCTTTAAGTACAAAGAAATCCATATCAAAACAATCTATTAAAATTTGACACCTTAATGATACAACTAGAATTTTGTCTCTAGTATTTTGTTTATGTGTGTGTGTATCTGTATATATATACGAGTTGGGTTATCGAGGCCAGTTGGCCCCTTATCCTATCTACCAATTTTTATTGCCAAGGATATTGGAATAGGATAATATAACACCCACCAACTACACTTCATTATCCAAAATATATAATTATGTCTGATGTGTGTTTATAATGTAGCACACACACCATATTATAGGGACCCAATATGCAAAGCATTGTTTATATATATATATATATATATATATATATATATATATATATATATATATATAATAAGAAAATTTAAAATTCTGATTTAACAATATCAATTATTTGTAATGAGAAATGATAAAAAGTCAACACACAATACAAAGTCGACCAGTCAACTTATGCCAAATCTATATTTTCACTCATTATATTTTAGTATTTTAAATTTTTTTATATGAAAATATAGATTTGTGATAAGGTGACAAGTTGATTGCGTATAGGTGTTGACCGTGTAACATTTGTCATTTGTAATTATGTGTACTATATTATAAATACACATCTATACCATAAATATCAAATTTGAATACGTGGTAGCAAATTAACCAAGTATAAGCATTGTTTTACTTTGACTCATAGAACAGTAGGAACCATATCATTGAAATTGTGAACTTGAAGTGATAATTGGAAGTATGTCATCATGGTTTATGTTATTCCGTCTCCCATAAACCTCTCTTTGACCTTTCTTGATTTTCAATTCCTTGTTTAATTATGAAAAAACCTATACAGGTCAACAATCAATCTCAATTAAAATTAATTAAAATATTTTAAAAAATAAATAAAAATCACAAAAATATATGATCTTAGTTGACCATGATTCAATCTGACATCAAAGTAAAATTTACATTCATTAATAGTGAATGATAGCGTCGAAAGCTGCATGTCAATTGTGCTATAAAGGGTGAAATCATCCTCTAGTTATAACTTTTGGTGTTAGATCTTGAGTCAAATATTGTACATGTTAGTCACTGCTTTCCCTGCCACCACTGTCCCCGGCCACCACTATTCTTAGGCACCGTTGTCACTAGCCTCTGCGACAACTCTAGTTTAGATTTTAAAAGAGAAACATTCTCTTGGCGGGAATTGAAACCACTCTTTTCTCCCTCTTTTTCACGAAAATTGAAACCCCTCTCTTCTCCTTTGCCCTACTCACTGCTTTCCCTTCATTGTCCTTCGTGTTAAGTTTTTTTGGTGTCCCTCTCTTCGTGTTTATTTCTTTCCTTCGAAACATAGTCTCGTCCTTTGTTTGTGATTTTTCTAACGTTGTCTGGCATGGGTTTAACTAGACAAGTTTTGCTATGTTCTCCTTATCCAATTGTTAAGGTTGGTGATCTAACTTCAATGTACTTTAATCTATTTTTGAAACATGTTGTATACTCTTGGTTTATTGTTATAAAGTTTTTGATATTTTTTATTTTGTTTTGGTAATTTGTTTCATGAGTTTTGTGTTGTATACTTCTGTGAATGATGTTGTACGCATTTGTTAAGCATATTCTATACTTTTCTTGAGCATGTTGTATACTCTTGGTTTCCTGTTATGAATTTTTTGATTTATTTAGAGTCATGCATTTCTGGATTTACCTTTGTCCACATATATCAACAAATTTTTAACTTGTCTATTTTTGTCTTGTATTGTAGTCCTATCCAAACTCTCATAGCATAATTGATATTCTGAACACACATTTTTAGTCGTGGGTTCTTAGTCTTTAATTTTACAAAACACACATTTTTAACTATCCACGTTGGACATTACTGAGGTATTTTGATAATCAATAGGTTTTTCCATTCTTTCCACTTATCTGTGTATAATATTACGCTTAAAGAATTTATGGAAAACTATAAGCTAAAGAATTTAATATATTGAGTATATTGAGTATATTGATACAAACAATATAACCAAAACAAAGTATATTGAGTCGAAGTTGTTTTATTTAAATTGAATTATGTTATGTGATAGATGTTAAGGATAAAGATAGATATGTGTAAGAGGACGTCCAGATTAGAAATGGTTATCGTAAGCATAATCACAAAAAAAAGGTAAAAACATGGGTTGATAACGTAATGAGGAATCTTATTAGATTTACATTTGTTAATATTTTTTTCTGATCATCTACTAAGAGATGGTTATGAAAACGAAGTACATTATACTAAATGAATTAGTCTACTTCATGCCCTCTATATTGGGGGTATTTATTGATAAGTCATTTGTAAGTAATGCATGGAAATTTGAAACACTATGGATCTTAGATAAGCTCTATAATGGCTATTATTTAAACCAGGATCTTTTATGAATTTGGTGTTCTTTTTAAAGGGTCAAATTTTTATATGGTCCAAACAGGCAAAGTTAAGTGTAATTTTTTTTATTAAACTAGATCCTTGTTTTTACATACTACTCTGCTGACTAAAGTGTGTTATATAATTACTGTTACTAAATTTTCTTTATTATGAACATTCTGTATCAACACAATTTTATTTTTTGAATCAGAAAAAAGCATGCTGGTTTTATATTGAATAATTAGGTTGTTTTGTTTTATGAAGCATGTTTAATTTATCGATGTACTCTTTTGAGTTGGCATCTATGTTAGGGTGGTAAATTGAGTACATTATTATGTTGGGAACTTAGGGTATCAGCTAATAAACAAGATGTTACAGATGTTTTCTTTTTAGCCGTATTATAATTTCTTACCTCATTCTAATACTCTAAATTTTGATCATAATTTTTCTTGCAAATGAGTGGAGAAGATCTCGATGTATCAGCTTTTCCTAATTTTCCTAATGGTGAGAGTATTTTCACTCAAACTGGTACAATTGAAGGTAGAAAAGGAACTCTATATAAGGGTTTATCCTATAAAATCTCCTTACATTTTCACCTAGACCATCCTTTTTATCCTTCCCAAGTGAAGTTTGAGGCAACATTTTTTCATCCAAATGTTGATTAGTTTGGAAACATTTGTTTGGACATCCTTCAAATATTCATCAACTTAGAGAATAAATAATCATGTATTAGAGCCGAATTTTCCAATACTTGTGTTTTGGTGGGTTTGGATCTACCATCTAGTTTTATTATGGATGTCAAGAAAATGTAGATGGGAATTCAAATTTTATTGCGTCAAATCTGTATAAGTTGTTTCAACAACTACATTCTCTTCAAACTAATAATTGTTCTACTTGTGTGTTTTTACCGAACAGTGGTCTTCAACTTATGAATGCAAAACTATCCTTTTGTCCATTCAAAGTTTGCGAAAAGTCTCATTCTTAATATCTATTGAGATTTGCATTCACATTTATCAGTTTTTTAAGCAATTTACTTTCTAATAACAAAGCCTAACCTGGAGAGTCTTCCAATTAGTTGTGATGCAACACTCTGGAATGATAAGGAAGGTTTGGAAAAACATATTTTTAAACTTCCATCATAAATATTGGTTTGTATTACAAACTTTTTGTAATAATTTATACTGCATACTATTTATTATTGTAGGTCTTATGTTTTCTCATTTGGTCTTCACTTCAATTATTGTATTCCTAGAGGGTTGTTGGTTTGGTCTTAACACTTTAAGTCTTAGCCTATTCACTTCCGTACTCAGTATGTATAATTCTCTTGTAGAGTAGAGTTATGTTAATTTGTTGTGCAATGCATATTTTAATTGGGGCTATACATGGAATATGTCATGCAAAATATAGGAGAATGGTTTTAAAAACAGTATTTTGCTAGAGAAACTCTTGAATGTTGATGGATACAATTCCAAATTGAGACCAATGAGTTTCGGTATCACAGTTGTAGCCATTTTCCCTGAAGAAAAATTTTATTGCTTTTAAATGTCATTTTTTCAATGCATGTATTGTAACATGAAAGTAAGCGAGTTTTGAAATCCTTTGAAAGTCTATCTTTATGTATAAAGTAGTAAATTTTTCATTGTAGGAAACAAATTTTTGTGATATTTTCCCCTAATGTACAATGCTTAAAATTTTATATTGATGTTACATGATATCTATCACTTTGAAGTTGATGTACGATCATCGAATCCCAATTTTGTATGTGCCTCAAAATTTATTCATAATTATTTAATTATGACATAAATATAGGTTTATAATTATTTAACTATTTGACTAAAATTTCATTCATTTTAGTTTAAATTTTACTACTAGTGCTTGTCTCGTCAACAAACTCAGCAACAATCATGGTTTCAAAAGAAGAGGTATGATTCAATTTATATTTGAACTAGATCAATTTTTTTAATGAGATTTATGTTAAATTCTGATGTTTTCAAGTTGTAGGAAGCTTTATTATCTATTGAAATTAAAATTATTAAATTGGTATGCATTTGGCATTTCCTGTATTTAGTAAAATGATGCTTCTATTGCAAAAGTATGCTGGGAATTAGACTCTATTTAAGAGTAAGTATATTCACATGTCCGTGTTTAAATCTATTTCTAATGATCAATGGTATTTAGGAAGATAAATAAATTAAATTTTTTCTTTGGTATATTTTATAATTTAAACAAAGATGAATTAACAATTTCTATAGACAACTTGTCTTTGTTTTCTATTATTTGTTCAACATATATGTTTTGTTTTTTTTATGATATTAGAGCGGAAAACATGTCTCAGAAAGCTGCGGGAGAAGAACCTTTGCTAAAGTTTGCTAGAGTACTAGAGGATCATACTTTTAAGGCGATATCATTTTTGTTTATTTTATTTTTTATGAACCCATCCAATCTAATTGTATGTATTATATTTCTTATTTAGAGATATCTACAGTGCCACCTACTTGTTATTTATGTTACAAAATTTAGCTTTCACTTATATTATATTAACTAACTAGTTCAGTTCATTTTTGTGGAAAATATTTATACCTTTTATGGAAACAATTTGAAAGATTAGAAATTTGATAGTATAAAAAAATCTCGCAGAAAGTTAAACATCCAATTCTCGTACTTTCTAATGAAAATATGTTTTCAATAAAAATATATAATTTAGATTTGAATTCATATCTTACATTTGATGGCTTAAAATTAATCTTATTAACAATGAAGATATTAACCGCCTAAGTTAACAAAATTTTACCTATCAAGACTATTGACAAAAAATAACACGATTTTCGTATATTATGAAAAGGTCAATTAAATAATATTTCTGAGTTGTATATAAATCAATGAATACGAATGACTCAATTTGTTTATTGAATAACCATTACCCTATTTATAGTCAAAAATAAATAATTGGGCTGGTTAATGAACTAATTTGGCAACTAATTTGGCTACTCATATAATAAACCAGAATATAGCCAAAACAACATGAGAGTCATCTATTCACTGTGATGATTTTATATACTGTCATTGAAATTTTAAGAATTAATGTACCATAATTCAAATAGAATTTGCACACCGCACAAAAATTATTTGAAAGATCAATCTAGCTATGTTCGCAGTTAACATATACATTTAAAACAATGAAGACATTTTCCATCATTGCGGCTTCCCAAAAATTAACTCAATTCATAGTTGTTCCTTCTTTGTAAAACACTTCCTAATCCAGGTTGCTTTATAATGAACACATCTTCTATATCATACACAAAGCGAATCATCCATACGCTACTTTGGCATCTATTCCTAAAAAAGATAATAACAAATTGTATGAATGCTTAGTAATGAAGATTACGCACTTAATTGCAAACAGAAATGATCAAAATTGAACCAAATCAGACCCCTCATTGTAATGTGAAATTAAACTATACATAGAAACTGTAATATTCTATGTCATGTGTGAAAGAACTTTGGTGTTCGCTAACACACATTGCGGAATAAAAGGATCTAATTTTGCATCTAAATTATATTTAAATAGAAGGAATAGCAAATGTGTACTTGTTGACGAGCACTTAAGCCAAAAAAAAAAATTCTTCAATAATGTGAAGACTCTACGTGTATCCGCACCGAGACTGACCTCTATTTGCCAACAACTTTGACAGGCGGAATAATGATTAGTGATCCGGGAGAAAAGTTGATAGTAGGTTTTTTTTTTGTTGTCTGTTGTTGTGTCTTTGGCATGCAGCCTATGGCCATATTTATAGCACACCGAAGATAACAAACTTCTCATCAAATTCAAAATTTGAAATATTTGATCAGTTAAAAGGTAACTAATCTTTTATCTTTTATTGCTAACTGATTACAGATTCGAATTTTGAAATATTTGATCAGTTAAAAGATAACTAATCTTTTATCTTTTATTGCTAACTGATTAGCTATTCAAAATTCAAATAATTTGATCAAATCAAAATAACAAATCCCTTATCTTTTATTTCTAACCGATTAGATATTCAAATTTTCAGCCCAAATTCCAAACAGAAAATCTTTCATGTTTGTTTTTATTATTTCACCAAATCTTTCATATTATTCATATTTCTAGTGCTAGCAAAAATATGATAATATTCCACTTAAGAAATTAATTAATTAAATTCTCTAATTTAATTAATAATCAAATATTAGAATAATTTCTCCAACAGAGATTAGAACACTCGTTTGTGTGTGACCCCGTAGGTTCAATACTAAGCCGGTAATATATCAATCAAATTAATATATTAATCAAGGTAGGCATCTAGCAATACTCCTTAACGTCCGGATAGCATGAAGTAGCATTTTACTTTCAAGAACCAGTAGAAGAGTAGTATAATATTTTCTTCCATCCTTACAGCTCTGGAAGTATTTAATTCTACAAGTATTTTAATCATATCCAATATCCATTCAACAAGTGCTCTGAAGCACTAGGTGTCCGGAATCAAAATACAATAAATAACTCGTTAATTACTATGACAATCTCAGGTCAAAGGAAACTATTTAACATCTTCTTGAAAATTCTCTATTGACAGTTTATGGTAAATATTAACCATTAAAAAATTTTTAATTGGGTCTGTTCAATGATCACATCAACATGTGATTCATCTATACATGTGAATTAATAAATGAGATCTATTAATATTTATCCAATAAATACTATCACATATATATTAATCTATCCAGATTATTGATGTCCTATTTCAACAATCCTATGATCAAGAACGATTTAGATTAAAATTAAAATCAAACTTGTTTCTCGTTATTATAATCTCTATTATAATAACAAGTCTTTAGTTTTAATCGAGGACATTATCAAATAAACTATTTAATCAAATGATAATAAAATAATACATTATTATTCACAATTGGAATTGATTACATGATGACTTGGATCATGGGCATAAACATTTATTCCCAACAATGTGAAATTTCCTTTAATTTGCTTAACCTCTTAGCATACATGGCATCAATTGAACTTCTAAAAAATTGAACATGGAAGTAGTCGGAGATTTAGGAAAGCATCATGATCTACCAGCTTGGGGGCTCACATTTGAGGTTAGATATCTTATATGAGTTTACTTATTTTTCAAAACTTCTACAAAGAATTCCGACCACTCATAAAAATCAAACGTTACCGTGATACTAACAAGGTTTTTGGGGTTCTTCATTGTTTCATTGTCAACAATGGAAACATTGACATTCAAACAATGAAGAACCTAAAAGATTTCCTGAAAATATGTTTAATCTTGGGTCATTCTCAGCCACAGTTGGGATCTCCTAACCTATTTATAAAATTTTATCAAATTATAATTAGTTTTATACTAAAGTAAAGCAACAAACATATTACTAAAGCAAAGCAGGAAACATAGTACCATTTTGTGGAAATACAAATATAGTAGTGATGGTCTACATCATGAGAACCATCACCAATGAATGAATGAACTATTCGACAATAGTTGAACTTCGACATAAAAAAATATATGTGCACGGTGGAGTGATCGGGAACGGTCTCTCATGTTATACCTCAGACGACCGTGGAATAAACAATATTGGAAGGTTAAGCATTTTTTTTTGCTTAAAATAGACATAATAATCTATTTAATTTATATTGATATGCTTATATTTTTCCTTTGAGTAAGAAATTGTTTGTCCCTAATCATAATAACATTACTTTCACTAATGAAAAAACATTTACCATGATCCACATTCACGGCGGGCTTAAAACAAACATAGTCATTGCATTTTTCATACTGGTTCTTAAAATATATGTTTGAAGGAACTTTGGTGTTCACTAACACACATTGCGAAATAAAAAGGATCTAATTTTGCATCTAAATTATATTTAAATGGAAGGCATAGCAAATGTGTACCTGTTGACGAGCACTTAAGCCAAAAAAATTCTTCAATAATGTGAAGACTCTACGTGTATCCAAACCGAGACTGACCTCTATTTGCCAACAACTTTGACAGGCGGAATAATGATTGGTGATTCGGGAGAAAAGTTGATAGTAGGGTTTTTTTTTGTTGTTCCTTTTGTTGTCAGTATCTTCTTTTCGGCATGCAGCCTATAGCCGTATTTATAGCACACCGAAGATAACAAACTTCTCATCAAATTCAAAATTTGAAATATTTGATCAGTTAAAAGATAACTAATGTTTTATCTTTTATTGCTAACTGATTAGTGATTCAAAATTCAAATAATTTGATCAAATCAAAATAACAAATCCCTTATCTTTTATTTTTAACCGATTAGATATTCAAATTTTCAACCCAAATTCCAAACAGAAAATCTTTCATGTTTGTCTTTATCATTTCACCAAATCTTTCATATTATTCATATTTCTAGTGCTAGCAAAAATATGATAATATTCCACTTAAGAAATTAATTAATTAAACTCTCTAATTTAATTAATAATCAGATATTAGAATAATTTCTCCAACAGAGATTAGAACACTCGTTTATGTGTGACCCCGTAGGTTCAATACTAAGCCGGTAATATATCAATCAAATTAATATATTAATCAAGGTAGGCATCTAGCAATACTCCTTAACGTCCGGATAGCATGAAGTAGCATTTTACTTTCAAGAACCAGTAGAAGAGTAGGATAATATTTTCTTCCATCCTTACAGCTCTGGATTAACTCTAGAGTATGGTATTAATGTCAAACTCTCTTTGAGTTAATTTATAATGACTTAAGAAACTCATTTCTTCCCTCATTTAATTTTTCCTTGCCAGGATATAATTTTATTCATAGAGCTCAAACTCATTACCAAGAGTTGATGGATCCCTTCTTGATTAATCATTAATTCTACAAGTATTTAATCATATCCAATATCCATTCAACAAGTGCTCTGAAGCACTAGGTGTCCGGGATCAAAATACAATAAATAACTCGTTAATTACTATGACAATCTCAGGTCGATCAAAGAAAATTATTTATTATCTTCTTGAAAATTCTCTATTGACAGTTTATGGTAAATATTAACCATTAAAAAATTTCAATTGGGTCTGCTCAATGATCACATCAACATGTGATTCATCTATACATCTGAATTAATAAATGAGATCTATTAATATTTATCCAATAAATACTATCACATATATATTAATCTATCCGGATTATTGATGTCCTATTTCAACAATCCTATGATCAAGAACGATTTAGATTAAAATTAAAATCAAACTTGTCTCTCATTATTATAATCTCTATTATAATAACAAGTCTTTAATTTTAATCGAGGACATTATCAAATAAACTATTTAATCAAATGATTATAAAATAATACTTTATTATTAACAATTGGAATTGATTACATGATGACTTGGATCATGGTCATAAACATTTATTCCCAACAATGTTTTCACAGCGTTTACATTAAGAACTGTCATAAAAAAGGGATTTAATTTAGCTCCAACCCCCTCCACTCACTTTCCCTTTTTCCCTAACCTCTCTAGTCATCCCCTTTCCTCTCTTCTCTTACTCGCGTTGCCCGTGTCAGCCCCCCACTACCCCCTTCCACATTGCAGTCTCTGCCACTGCCTCCTCCTTGCACCATCCATTGTTAAAATTCAATGTATTTTCCCATGCCCTCTGTTTCAAACCCTAGTCGTTTAGTTTCCGTCTCATGGTTTCCTTTCTCTTATGTGATCCACTGTTAATTTTGCATTTCATTTCGTTCTAATTGTCGTCTCTCCGCGCTCATCATTATCGTTGTGTTCCACTCTTGAAGTTTTGCTAAATTTTCCCTTCCAAAGTCAGCCTTCATGGGTATTATGGACTTTTGTTAGTTCATATTGTCATATATAGATTTTTTATATTATGTAATTGATTCTTCGCATGAAATATTGTTAATAGTAGATTAAATAATACAAAAACTCTTATCCAATTGGAAGAACATAGAGTTATTATTTCTATAGTTTTTAAAATATATTGAAATTTAATGTTGGTAAGATTTCATTTAATATATAATGGAGGCAACTTATTATAATGGGATACAACTTGCTTGCAATTTATGTCGCAGTGCTTTCATCATTGTTGTCATATTACGTCCTAGTAATATAATATAATATGTCTGTGCATTTATTTATTCTTTCAAATGTTATATAATTTGACATGCTATGATTTGAGATGACATGACAATTCCAATATGATTTAACATGTTCGGTCATTCTTGCACTATATTCATCAAGCTGTGTCTCTAGATTTTCTTTTTTATTGGATAATTACACGTGAAATGAAATCTAAGCAACTTTCCCATAATTATTGACAAACCATATTTCAAGTCGTGTCTAAAAAAATTGACGGGCAATAATTTGAGTGAATTGATGTAAATGTAATAATGGATGTGAAATATTATTTTTAAGATTAATTGACATAAAATATTTCATTTTTAACATCATCCAGTGAATTGTGATTTTTAACTGACGTCAAATCTTATTTTTACACTAGTGTTTATTATTCAGCTATGATGTAGGCTTTAGTTATTTTAATATTGATATTGTTAATGTATTACTTCAAATTTTTCCATCCTGAAATTTTTAATTTTGATCATATTGTGTGCATATATTTTTATTGGTAATATTATTATAAATATAATAAAAGAAAACTATATTAAAAAAGATAGTTGAAATTTTTTATACATTATGATGTAAATTAATCTCAAATTTTATTCCAGATTTTGTTTCTTGCAACATTTTATTTTTTTTTAACTAAATGTATAAAAGTATCCGCAAAGACTTTCCATTCTAAATCATATATCATTCAACATATAGTATAAAAAATAATAGTGGAATAGCAAATAAATATAAGAATGATCTACGTAATCTAACATCATGTAATTATAAGTAAAGTAAATATTTTAGATATAACTTGAAAGGAGTGACAATAGGAAATATCATGAAAATTGAATGCATACGCAGGACAACCTATAAGAGTCAAACTATAAAAAAAAATGAAAAAAACCTGTAAAAAAATTGTTTCGGTAATTTCACTAATCTATCTTAAATATTTTAATTATAAATGATTTTTCATTCAACTTGAAATATGTCATCGGTAACTAACTAAAAGATACATAAAATACACACCGATTTTCAACTAGTTATTTGAAAAAATAAAAAAATACACATTAAAGTAATGACCTAATCTACGTTTTTTAGAAATATAAATCAAAAGGAAAAAATAAGCCTTCAACCTAAGACCTTACTATCTAGAATGTCATTAGTCAACAATATCTATCAGTTAGTAGAATTGCCTGATTGCACTATAACACCCTTTAAAGGATCATTCTCATTACTAAGTATCAATTTGATGAATGCTCCCAATAGAGCAATCTCCCACTACTGACTAGAATATCTGTTGATGGGATAATCACAGGACCTTTGCCATATTTAGAGCTCTCATCATCAGATGAATCTAAAATAATTAGTTTTGATGTTGGATGTTCCCCTATTGGTGGCTAGTTCACTAGAACATGTTTTCAGACTTATTTCGGTACTAGTTTCTCACGTGATTGTCCACCAGAGGTGGAAGTATTAGTAGGTAATGGTACCTAAGACCACGCTATATTGTGTAGTGTGGTGATTTATGTTCCGAGAAATGCTTTTCCGCCAAGCGAAAAAATCCAATTTGTCTAAACTAATCCATATTCAAACCAAATTGTTTCTAGTTAAATTTATTTTAGTTGACTAAGTTTTTATCTAAATCCATTTCTTTGTTCATAAAATAAATTTGGATATCCAAATTTTAAGAATAAGTAGTTTATAGATTGAAAAATGGATATCCAAATTGGACTTAATCTATTTTATCATTAAAGAAAATATTGGACTTAATTTTAAAATTAAAAGATCAAATTAGATTTTCTATTACTAGAGAGATCAGTAAACATATAAGGATTATATTTTTAATTGATATGATATTTTTACTTATTTTTACTTATGAATAAAAAATAATACTTTAATATATAGTTTCAATATTAACTTAATAAAAAAAAACTGATAGGAAAATAAATAATTTGTTTTAAAATAAATAAATAAATAAATAAATCATGAATCAGTTTTAAAAATTTTTATTAAACATAAACATGAAAGTTACAAAATTAATTCTAAAATTTATTTTTAAAAAATAAGTTTTTTTATTTAAAATTAATTCAAAAAAGTATGAAATTATTTCTAAACTAAAAAATAATTTTAAACCAAAAATAATTTTTAATTTTAATTGAACATTCTGATTGGTTGGCATTCATAGTCTTCACAGGTGATCAGAATCTACACACACATGTGTTTTCTAACTGATCGTTTTGTTTCCCATTTGGATTTGGGTTGATTACTCTAGGAGAGAGGTCTATAAATAGAGTAAGGTTCTTTGAGAAAGATTTTCTCAAAGGGTTGTTGGGTTGGGACTGGATGTAGGTAGTGGGTCGAACTAGTATAAATCATTGTGCACTCTTCTTCTCCCTTCTACTTTTTATCTTTTGCCTTATATTTTTCATTATCATCGTTTAATTTTTGTTATACGTTTGGTAATTGACTCGGTAATCAACTAAAATTGAAACAATTAGATACTGCTTTTAATTACGCATGCCTATTGATCACTAACGTGTTTCTTGTTCTTTCTTTGTGCTATCTGTTGTGGATCTTTCATATATCTTGTTCCTATGACTTAAGATTAGATAGTTAATCAAAAATAGTTTCGATTGAATTAAAAGAAAGTAGAAACGCACGAAAATTGGGCTGTTTTGGAACTAGAGTCTATTCACCCCGCTCTAGATTCACCCGTAGGGACCATCAATTGGTACTAGATCTTTATCTAGAAGGTTGTTCTAGATTTTGATCCATAGTTCCTTGGTCGGTAATCATTTATCTTTCACTGAAGGTGTCTCTATTAACAGACCTCCACTATTTTGTGGTGATAACTATCCTTTTTGGAAAGTGAGGATGAAAATCTTTATGGAGTCTGTATATAGCTACAAAACTCTTTATTCATACATCATGTGAGGTAGCCAATTCAGCCTTCACAGCAGAAGTAAATCGAGATAAGATACAACTTTACTAACTAGCATAAAAATGTAATCATATATTGATTTCCTGTTATCAATATATATTGATTTCCTATTATCAATGCAATGAACATAGTTTGAGTAGAGTTGCATCCAATTGGATTTGGTGCATACTTTGGATTCCACTAGATTTTCTTTAATGATAAAATTAAACGTCGTTTAATTATAACATTTTTTTTAAAAAAAATTAGTATGTCATTGTGTAATGTTTTATGCAAAAAATATATTAAATGTACTTTACAGCACTCGTAACCCTATTTTATCAATACTCTTTTATGAATAGTTCTGGATACTTTCTCAATTCATAAGTTCTCATTAAATATTTCTTATTTATTTTTTATGTTTAACTATTATGTATTGTGCAGTGTTATGAATAATTGGACCAAACCAAATGGTCCAATAAGTTAACCTATAAAACTGACTTGCAGTTGAATTGAAAATTGATGAATCAAGATAAAATTGATAAAACCAGTCAAAATTAGTATAAAACTAGTTTCAATTGGTTCTATTATAAAAAATTTATATTTAATTATTCTAAAATAAATAAAAATACATATTTGATAAAAATTATTCATTGTGTTAAATTATTTTAGCAATGATTATTAATTTTTTATCGTATAAAATACTAATCTTAGTTTAGATTTTTTCTATGCATAAAATAATATTATTTTTATTTTTAGAGATCTAAGATTATAATATTATATTTTATTTGATATTATTATATATATATATATATATATATATATATATATATATATAATTCTTATCATTATTTTATTGATACCAGACCACAACTTCTAGCAAACCACTGAACCTTAAACTAATATCTTAACTGATTCATTGACTGATTTAGTTTTCTGACCATGATTTCGTTGGTTTAAAGTTTTTACGCAACCAAGCAATTATAAATTATATAATATACTATATTTTAGATAATTAAATAAAATCTAACTCTTAAATATGTTATTTATGATTTATTAACAATACAAACATTATTTGCACTATTAATAATATATAATAATGATTGTTTTTAATTTTTTAAAAATTAATTCTTTATTTTGAAAATTATATTTTATATGTTTAATTATAAACCGGGGAAATGTGCATAGATGGTTTTTTGTTGTTTCGAATACAATTTGATTTTTGGGTTTATGCAATTTCTTAAAGAGAAAAATTATTGATTCCAATTTGATTAATTCGTGGGTTCTACTTCACCTTCATTAACGTTATGAATATGGTTGGGTCAAACAAAACCAAAGGATGAACCTATTCTATTTTTTTTGAGAAAAAAATATTGAAATTAAATATTATGTTATAAAAGAAACGATTGATATAAAATTTATTAACATTACAAATCTGGTTGTTGATATATTTACTAAATTCCTTACTTAATATAAATGTAATCTGACCATAAGTTATGAAAGGAGTGTTTTGTAATAAAATAAATATGATTATTGGTTTCTAGAGCTAGTAGAGGATGGTGAAAAGGTAGGACATGTGGCATGTCTTGAAGAAAGGGTCTTTTGCATGTCTGTTATGAAAGAAGTTTAAAATTTTAATATGAAAAATGTTTAGTAGATAACTGTAATACACACACCATCCTGACAACCAATCATAAAATTGCGAAATGAGAGAAATAAATATATGTTATGTGAGTGAATTGGCTGAATTTTGAAGTAAAGTTAATTTGAAATTGTGACGTTTGATTCTTTTTACTCTAGATCCTGTTAAAAAGTTTCCTTAAAAAAAACTTTAAGCCCACTATCATCCAAGAATTTCCCCATAGGCTAAGAGTTTCACTCTATGAAAACCTAAATCGAGAAACCTCAAGCTTTCATTGTGACAATAAACAAACGAGACACCAAGTGACTACACTTTCATCTAATCAACTCCCAGTGATGTCCACTCACACCATCTTCCTCGAATAAAGGAGTGCTCTCACCATATACATTTAGAATGTGTTTGACCTAGAGTACCTTGCATGTATTGGCGCAACTAGTATGAAAATACTTTTGACGTTGGTTATTAATTGACGTATCTGACATCATTATGCTGAAACTTTTATATCAGTTATTGAATCGACATCAAAAATGTATTTTATACCTTAGTTATTTGAAAAATATGTTAGAATAACTATTGAAAATAATTAATACTTACGTGTCTTCATCATGATATATCCATATCTTGCCATCTGATGGATATATGTCCCTAGGTTTAGGGGCTTCCCTGAAAGTTGTGATCCATTCATGTAGAAATTGTGTACTTTGTTGCTCACTTAAACGAGGAGATTCTTCAACATCTAGGAAAGCACTAGATGGCCAAGTTAATTACTGACCTCCACCACGACCTCTGCTACTACTACTTCTACCCCTCGAACCATGACCTCCACTTGACATCTTTTTGGTAAAACATGAAACAAAAATGTTTTGTATACCAACAACTTGATATGTTTAATTCATGTGTAGTATATGCAAAACATTAACATGAAAATAAGAGATACAAGGAAAGTTAGGGTGAATTTACCAGTTAATGTTTACATATCAATGTTTGAATAAATTGTTAAACATAATTGGAAACCAAGTCTACCCAGAACCACTAAGTTTATTAACCTAGATTTTTTCAAACTAACAAAGCACTAAATCCCTGAAAAAAGTGGAAAGGAAGTGCTCCAGGTATATATACATGCAGTATACCTCAAATATCCGTAGTCATGTGATGTAGGCACATCTAAGGAAAATCACTCACCTAGAAGAATTACTAGAAGCTCCAAGTTACCTTAGCTTAGGATTTGATTTTTGTAATTAAAGTGCAAATAATTTTGATGGCCTTGTAAGTTTTTGGCCAAAAGTGTATTTTCTTTTAAGTGTTTGCTTAACATTGTGCTTAAAAGGCTAGTAAGCTTAATGAGTGAAGCTTAATAGGGTGAATGAATTTAAGTTCAAGTTCATATTAAATTCTCATTTGAAATTTAAATTTAATTTGGTTTGAGTTTGAATTTCAAATTATGAATCTAAGGGTTTTGTTTCAAGAAGATTTTCAATTGGATTAGGATCCATGCCTAATCCAAGAGCAAATCTTAACCCTTGATTAGATGCACTCATCCAATGGATGATAATCAAGTGGAAAGTGACATGTAACCTTTGAAAGTGACATGAAACACTCTTGAAAGTGACATGTACTTAAACCTTTGAACTTGTGGCTCTTATTCATTGACTTGTAGAGTACTTTAAAGTTGTTTAGCTTCCTCTTCAAGACTTCCTAAGCCTATATAAAGCCAAAAACAAAATTGTAAAGGAACTTTTGATAATTGATGAATGAATAAGCTTTGAGCTTTTCTTTAAGAGAGGATTCTCTTGTCTTCCTTAGCAAGGTTTCTTGGATCTTATCAATGGATTCCATCCTCCATTGTGGCGGTTCTCCTTAGGCTTATTGGCTTGCCATGGCGCCAACCCTCACCATTTCTCACCCCTTCCATTCTTTTTCCTTTTCGGTTTCTTCCTTCCATTGAAGCTTTGACCGAAAGCTTCCTTAAGCCTTGGTTTGGAGATTGTTGAAGAAGCTAGATTGGGCAACTTCAAGGGCTCTTTGGAATCTCTCTAAGGAGGCCTCTATCATCATGTAAAAGAGTATACTATTAAAACTTTGTGGTAGATGTTGGTAGGAAAATAGAATATGAAGAGCAAGATATATGCATTGTTATACAACATGAACATTCACAAAATTTAAAGTACCTCTAACAAGCTATAAACATGTACACATAACAAAACTTGCAATTTTAAACAAAATTAGTAAGCAAAAGACATATGAATACATAAGTCATACAAAATTGAAAGAACTATCACATTAAAAATTTAGTTTAATAAGAGAAATCATCCCCTAATGTGTCATCTTCATCGTTGTCCTCTTCCTCTTCAATTTCATTATCACTCAAGTCTTGATTGATAAATGAGTTATTGATCTCTTCATATACACCTTGATTGTCCCTTAGACTTTCAAGCTCATCATTGTTAATATTGACTTGTGTGATTTCTTCAATTTCATCACCTTGATATGCATCTCGATTAACTTCAATACTAGGATCATCAGTTGTTCTCCTTGCTTTTGTTTTTATGATGGCTACCCAAATAGCCTTATCATGGTTTGCAAGAAAATGCACATAATACACTTGTATTGCTTGTTGTGAAAGTATGAAAGGATCATACTTATCATACCTTCTTCTTGTATCAATCTCAACAAGCCTATACTCCTTATGAATCTTTACGTCGCGATTAATGTTTGGGTCATACCATTCACACTTAAATAACACTATATTCTTATTTGGCAACCCCATATATTCTAACTATACAATTTCTTCAAGTATGCCATAAAAATCACTCTCAAAACTACCATAATCAGTGCCCTTGATGCATACACCGCTATTAGATGTAGATCTATGTTGACACCAAGATTGTGTGTGAAACTTATACCCATTAATAAAATAAGTAGGCCATATTTGTAAAATTCTTTTTGGTCCCCATGAAATGTCCTTCAAAAAAAGATCATGCACTCTATTGTTCGGATTATGAACCTGTCATAAAATTTTACATGTTCATTCATAAACATGAAATTGAGATTAGCAAAACAATATTATTAATTAATTTTCTCGAACACCAGCTTATAAATTCTCGAAACCATATAGGAAATTCAGTAGTTATCCTTTCATTTATCTCTTCATCACTAATTCGAGGTATTGAAAACAATAGCATCTCAATATATAGACTATAACAAAAAGTAGGATTTTAATACTAATGCAGAACTTGAATTTGTTAAGTTGAACATTTAGTGAAATATATGAAAGAATACACTTTAAAATCGGTTGCATTTCATCATAATTTTGAAGAACATACTCTGTTGCAGCTACTATTGATGGAGGACCATCCATCTCCAAAAGCCTAACAAACTCTCTAAACCTTAATCTTTAATAAATTAGGCTTCTAATAAATTCGCAATGTTTTTACTGTCTGACAAGGTTCAATATTCCGACCATAACTCACGCTACACAACTCTAGGGATATTGGAATAGGATAATATAACACCCATCTTTCTACCAACTACACTTCATTATCCAAAATACATAATTATGTCTGATGTGTGTTTATAATGTAGCAGACACACCATATTTTAGGGACCCAATATGCTAAGCATTGTCTCCTTAATAATTTCTCTAATATTACACCAACTATTTTCATAACTTTTTCACGCACAAGTGTGTATATTATATATATATATATATATATATATATATATATATATATATTTGAAATAAGAAAATTTAGAATTCCTGATTTAACAATATCAATTATTTGTAATGAAAAATGATAAAAAGTCAACACACAATACAAAGTCGACTCATTATATTTTAGTATTTAAATTTTTTTATATGAAAATATAGATTTGTGATAAGGTGACAAGTTGATTGCGTATAGGTGTTGACCGTGTAACATTTCTCATTTGTAATTATGTGTACTATATTATAAATACACGTCTATACCATAAATATCAAATTTGAATACGTGGTAACAAATTAACCAAGTATAAGCATTGTTTTACTTTGACTCATAGAATAGTAGGAACAATATCATTGAAATTGTGAACTTGAATTGATAATTGGAAGTATGTCATCATGGTTACCATTATTTCGTCTCCCATAAACCTCTCTTTGACCTTTCTTGATGTCCAATTCCTTGTTTAATTATGAAAAAACCTATACAGGTCAACAATCAATCTCAATTAAAATTAATTAAAATATTTTAAAAAATAAATAAAAATCACAAAAATATATGATCTTAGTTGACCATGATTCAATCTGACATCAAAGTAAAATTTACATTCATTAATAGTGAATGATAGCGTCGAAAACTGCATGTCAATTGTGCTATAAAGGGTGAAATCACCCTCTAGTTATAACTTTTGGTGTTAGATCTTGAATCAAATATTGTGCACGTTAGTCACCGCTTTCCCGCCACCCACTGTCCCCGACCACCACTATTCTTAGGCACCGTTGTCACTAGCCTCTGCGACAACTCCTGTTTAGATTTTAAAAGAGAAACATTCTCTTGGCGGGAATTGAAACCACTCTTTTCTCCCTCTTTGTCACGAAAATTGAAACCCTTCTCTTCTCCTTTGCCCTACTCACTGCTTTCCCTTCATTGTCCTTCGTGTTTAGTTTTTTCAGTGTCCCTCTTTTCGTGTTTATTTCTTTCTTTCGAAACATAGTCTAGTCCTTTATTTGTGATTTGTCTAACGTTGTCTGGCATGGGTTTAACTAGACGAGTTTTGCTATGTTCTCCTTCTCGAATTGTTAAGGTTGGTGATCTAACTTCAATATACTTTAATCTATTTTTGAAACATGTTGTATACTCTTGGTTTACTGTTATAAAGTTTTTGATATTTTTTATTTTGTTTTGGTAATTTGTTTCATGAGTTTTGTGTTGTATACTTTTGTGAATGATGTTGTACGCATTTGTTAAGCATGTTCTATACTTTTGTTGAGCATGTTGTATACTCTTGGTTTACTGCTATGAATTTTTTGATTTGTTTAGAGTCATGCATTTCTGGATTTACCTTTTTTCCACATATATCAACAAATTTTTAACTAGTCTGTTTTTGTCTTGTAGTGTAGTCATATCCAAACTCTAATTGATATTCTGAACACACATTTTTAGTCATGGGTTCCTAGTCTTTGATTTTACAAAACACACATTTTTAACTATCCACGTTGGACATTACTGAGGTATTTTGATAATCTATAGTTTTTTCCATTCTTTCCACTTATCTGTGTATAATATTACGCTTAAAGAATTTATGGAAAACTATAAGCTAAAGAATTTAATATATTCCTCGGATACAAACAATATAACCAAAACAAAGTATATTGAGTCAAAGTTGTTTTATTTAAATTGAATTATGTTATTTGATGGATATCAGGGATAAAGATAGATATATGTAAGAGGACGTCCGAATTAGAAATGGTTATCGTAAGCATAATCACAGAAAATATTGGCATAGTCATATAATAAACCAGAATATAGCCAAAACAACATGAGAGTCATCTATACACTGTGATGATTTTATATACTGTCGTTGAAATTTTAAGAATTAATGTACCATAATTCAAACAGAATTTGCACACCGCACAAAAATTATTTGAAAGATCAATCTAGCTATGTTCACAGTTAACATAAACATTTAAAACAATGAAGACATTTTCCATCATTGTGGCTTCCCAAAAATTAACTCAATTCATAGTTGTTCCTTCTTTGAAAAACACTTCTTAATCCAGGTTGCTTTATAATGAACACATCTTTTATATCATACACAAAGCGAATCATCCATATGCCACTTTGGCATCTATTCCTAAAAAAGATAATAACAAATTGTATGAATGCTTAGTAATGAAGATTACGCATTTAATTGCAAACAGAAATGATCAAAATTGAACCAAATCAAACCCCTCATTGTAGTGTGAAATTAAACTATATACAGAAACTGTAATATTCTATGTCATGTGAAATTTCCTTTAATTTGCTTTACCTCTCAGCATACATGGCATCAGTTAGACTTCTAAAAATTGAACTTAGAAGTAGTCGGAGATGTAGGAAAACATCATGATCTACCAGCTTGGGGGCTCACATTTGAGGTTTATATATCTTATATGAGTTTACTTATTTTTCAAAACCTCTACAAAGAATTCCGACCACTCATAAAAGTCAAACGTTACCGTGATACTGACAAGGTTTTTAAGGTTCTTCATTGTTTCATTGTCAACAATTGAAACATTGACATTCAAACAATGAGAACCTAAAAGATTTCTTGAAAATATCTTTAATCTTGGGTCATTCTCAGCTACATTTGGGATGTCCTTACCTATTTATAAAATTTTATCAAATTATAATTAGTTTTGTACTAAAGTAAAGCAACAAACATATTACTAAAGCAAAGCAGGAAACATAGTACCATTTTGTAGAAATACATATATAGTAGTGATGGTCTACATCATGAGCCATCACCAATGAATGAACGAACTATTCGACAATAGTTGAACTTCGACATAAAAAAATATATGTGCGCAGTGGAGTGATTGGGAACGGTCTCTCATGTTATACCTCAGACGAGCGTGGAATAAACAATATTGGAAGGTTAAGCATTTTTTTTTGTTTAAAATAGACATAATAATCTATTTAATTTATATTAGTATGCTTAAATTTTTCTTTTGAGTAAGGAATTGTTTGTCCCTAATCATAATAACATTACTTTCACTAATGAAAAAACATTTACCACGTTTCCACATTCACGGCGGGCTTAAAACAAACATAGTCATTGCATTTTTTATATTGGTTCTTAAAATATATGTTTTCAGGACGGTTAAGAACCGTCGTAAAAAAGGGATTTAATTTAGCTCCAACCCCCTCCACTCACTTTTCCCTTTTCCCTGACCTCTCTAGTCTTCCCCTTTCCTCTCTTCTCTTACTCGCGTTGCCCATGTCAGCCCCCCACTACCCCCTTCCACATTGCAGTCTCTATTTTGTCGTCTGCCACTGCCTCCTCCTTGCACCATCCGTTGTTAAAATTCAACGTATTTTCCCAGACCCTCTGTTTCAAACCCTAGTCGTTTAGTTTCCGTCTCACGGTTTCCTTTCTCTTATATGTTCCACTGTTTATTTTACATCGCGCTCGTCATTATCGTTGTGTTCCACTCTTGAAGTTTTGCTAAATTTTCCCTTCTAAAGTCAGCCTTCATGGGTATTATGGACTTTTGTTAGTTCATATTGTCATGTATAGATTTTTGATATAATGTAATTGATTCTTCCCATGAAATATTGTTAATAGTATATTAAATAATACAAAAACTCTTATCCAATTAGAAGAACTCAGAGTTATTATTTCTATAGTTTTTAAAATATATTGAAATTTAATGTTGGTAAGATTTCATTTAATATATAATGATGTCTGCAACCCTTATACTAGTCATGGAGGCAACTTATTATAATGGGATACAACTTGCTTGCAATTTATGTCGCAGTGCTTTTATCATTGTTGTTATATTACGTCCTAGTAATATAATATAATATGTCTATGCATTTATTTATTCTTTCAAATGATGTTATATAATTTGACATGCTATGATTTGAGATGACATGACAATTCCAATATGATTTAACATGTTCGGTCATTCTTGCACTATATTCATCAAGCTGTGTCTCTAGTTTTTCTTTTTTATTGGACAATTACACGTCAAAATAAATCCAAGCAAGTTTCCCAAGATTATTGACAAACCATATTTCACGTCGTGTCTAAAAAAGTTGACGAGAAATTATTTAAGTGAATTGACGTAAATGTAATAATGGATGTGAAATATTATTTTTAAGATTAATTGACATAAAATATTTCATTTTTAACATCATCCAGTGAATTGTGATTTAAATTTTTTAATTTTGATCATATTGTGTGCATATATTTTTATTGGTATTATTATTATAAATATAATAAAAGAAAACTATACTAAAAAAGATAGTTGAAATTTTTTATATATTAAGAAGTAAATTAATCTCAAACTTTGTTTCTTGCAACATTTTATTTTTTTAGTATAAAAAATAATAGTGGAATAGCAAATAAATATAAGAATGATCTACGTAATCTGAATTAAAAAATGTTATATATACAATCTAAACATCATGTAATTATATGCAAAGTAAATATTTTAGATATAACTTGAAAGGATTGACCATAGGAAATATCATAAAAATTGAATGCATACGCAGGACAACCTATAAAAGTCAAACTATAAAAAAATGAAAAAAACCTGTAAAAAAATTGTTTGGGTAATTTCACTAATCTATCTTAAATATTTTCATTATAAATGATTTTTCGTTCAACTTGGAATATGTCATCGCTAACTAACTAAAAGATATATAAAATACACACCGATTTTCAACTAGTTATTTGAAAAAATAAAAAAATACACATTAAAGTAATGACCTAATCTACGTTTTTTAGAAATATAAATCAAAAGGGAAAAAATAAGCCTTCTACCTAAGACCTTACTATCTAGAATGCCATTAGTCAACAATATCTATTAGTTAGTAGGATTGCCTGATTGCACTATAACACCCCTTAAAGGATCATTCTCATTACTAAGTATCAATTTGATAAATGCTCCTAATAGGGCGATCTCCCACTACTGGCTAGAATATCTGTTGATGGGATAATAATCACAGGACCTTTGCCATATTTAGAGCTCTGATCATCAGATGAATCCAAAATAATTAGTTTTGATGTTGGATGTTCCCCTATTGATGGCTCGTTCACTAGAACATGTTTTCAGACTTATTTCGGTACTAGTTTCTCACATGATTGTCCACCAGAGGTGGAAGTATTAGTAGGTAATGGTACCTAAGACCACGCCATGTTGTGTAGTGTGGGGTAATGGTACCTAAGACCACGCCATGTTGTGTAGTGTGGTGATTTATGCTCCGAGAAATGCTTTTTCGCCGAGCGAAAAAATTCAATTTGTCTAAATTAATCCATATTCAAACCAAATTGTTTCTCGTTAAATTTAATTTAGTTGATCAAGTTTTGATCTAAATCCATTTCTTTGTTCATTAAATAAATTTGGATATCCAATTTTAAGAATAAGTAGTTTATAGATTGAAAAATGGATATCCAAATTGGACTTAATCTATTTTATCATTAAAAAAAATATTGGACTTAATTTTAAAATTAAAAGATCAAATTAGATTTTCTATTACTAGAGAGAACAGTAAACATATAAGGATTATATTTTTAATTGATATGATATTTTTACTTATTTTTACTCATGAATAAAAAATAATACTTTAATATATAGTTTCAATATTAACTTAATAAAAAAAAACTGATAAGAAATTAAATAATTTGTCTTAAAATAAATAAATAAATAAATCTCGAATCAATTTTAAAAAATTGGATTAAACATAAACATGAAATTTACAAAATTAATTCTAAAATTTATTTTAAAAAAATAAGTTTTTTATATAAAATTAATTTAAAAAAAGTATGAAATTATTTCTAAACTAAAAAATAATTTTAAACCAAAAATAATTTATAATTTTAAACCAAAAATAATTTTTAATTTAAAATGAGTTTTAAACCAAGAACCAATTTCAAAACTTGTTCTAAACCAATTTTTAAAGTATCAAAATTAATTTTTTATATAAAATTGATTAGATCTAAATTCTAATCAATCTAATTGGATTTAGATAGGATATGAAATGAATTTTAAAAAATTTAATTGAAGTTTACCTTTAATTCCTTCCAAATTTTAACAACCTAAATCTCTTCCTTTTCATTTTTACTGCAATGTTCTCTTTGAAAATTCCATATGGAACTTCCAATTAATATAGAGATAAAGTAGTTTTTTAAACTTTCAATTTTCGTTCCCGCCCAGGGTAGAGCAGATTACATCTTCTTAACAATAGATTGATTCTTAATTATAATTAATTTCTTTATATTGAAATTGATTGTAGAATAAATTTAGTTTCAAATTGGTTTTATGGTTAACAAATACACTTGTGTAGGCATACTTCATCTTAAGCGTGACTAGACTCATTACTGTTTGTTTCACTATAGTTGCCACACAAGTTATCATCTTCTTGATGAACTTACATATTAGTTTTTTTATTGCTAGAAGTACATTCAAACATGTATATCTATGGGCTCTCACTAGTTGAAAATGCATCATAATCAGTGTCGAGATCTATCATCCATAAGGATCATTGTCTTAAACCTCACACACACATCTCTCTAGTTACCTCTGAAAAAGTTTCCCTCAAAAAAACCACAGGCCCACTCTCTTTCAAGAATTTCCCCGTGAGTTAAGAGTTTTCTTCTATGAAAACCAAAATTGTGAAACCTAAACCTTTCTCTACGACTCCAAGATTTATTGTCTAGAGTGAGCCTAAGATAGAAGTGTTGGATTTAAAGCTTGAATATGCTTGGGTTTCTCTCTTGTTATTTTGATTTTGATGAAATGTAATTTTGGTTTTCTTAGATGATATGTAACTAGGTGTTTCCTATGTATTGATTGTTTAGTTTAGGCTTGCATGTGATTGTTCTTGGTTGGAATGCCTTAGAGAGCTAAGAAAATCTTATGTG
This sequence comes from Hylodesmum podocarpum, assembly GCA_026586105.1. Lineage (NCBI taxonomy): Eukaryota > Viridiplantae > Streptophyta > Magnoliopsida > Fabales > Fabaceae > Hylodesmum > Hylodesmum podocarpum. The sequence continues at coordinate 364,372 of JALJEV010001367.1, forward strand.
ATTTCTCTTGATTCAAATGTTTGGTTTTGCCTCTTAAAATATTTTGAAAAAGGTCTTGGTAACCAACCGAGGTAATAGATTACCAACAGAAGGTAATCAACTGCCATTAGTGGGTAACAGAGTGGCGAACAACATTTGGCTCTGCAGTAATCGATTACCCCCTCAGGTTAATCGATTACCATGAGAAAATTCACCTTGATAAGTTTTGCTTCTCTGGTTCAATCGATGACCAGTTTCTGGGAGTCGATTACCACTCTCAGACATTCATAAAATTGCCTAAATTGAGTTTTTAAATGAAAATATAAATACCCTTCTTTTGAAAATCTTTTAGAACAGAACTACAATTCTTGGAAATACATCTTTTGAACTGCTCAAACACTTTCATACTCTTTTTATTCTTTTCTCCAAGAATATCATAAAGAATTTCAAGGTTCCTCAAAGAACTTGTTTTCAAAAGACAATATTAATTGAACATTCTGATTGGTTGACATTCATAGTCTTCACAGGTGATCAGAATCTACATACACATGTGTTTTCTAACTGATCTTTTTGTTTCCCATTTGGATTTGGGTTGATTACTCTAGGAGAGAGGTCTCTCTAGATAGAGTAAGGTTCTTTGAGAAGGATTTTCTCAAAGGGTTGATCTTGGAGGTGCCAAGGTTAAAGGGAATGGTTCTTTGGGTTAAAGAACTGGTGTTTTGTGTGTTTTGATTTCGTTTTTGTGTTGCTTGTTACAAAGAGAAAGTAAAAGTGGTCATTATAGTGGAAAATCGATCGCAACAGTTGTTGGGTTGGGACTGGATGTAGGCAGTGGGTCGAACCACTATAAATCATTGTGCACTCTTCTTCTCCCTTCTACTCTTTATCTTTTGCCTTACATTGTTCATTATCATCGTTTAATTTCTGTTATACGTTCAGTAATTGACTCGGTAATCAACTAAAACTGGAACAGTTAGATACTACTTTTGATTACGTATGCCTATTGATCACTGACGTGTTTCTTGATCTTTCTTTTATGTTATCTGTTGTGGATCTTTGATATATCTTGTTTCTCTGACTTAAGATTAGATAGTTAATTAAGAATAGTTTTGATTGAATTAAAAGAAAGTAGAAACACATGAAAATTGGATTATTTTGGAACTAGAATCTATTCACCCCCCTCTAGATTCACCCGTAGGGACCATCAATTGGTACCAGATCTTTATCTAGTTGGTTGTTCTAGATTTTGATCCATAGTTCCTTAGAATGGTCGGTAATCATTTACCTTTCGCTAAAGGTGCCTCTATTACCAGACCTCCACTGTTTTGTGGTGATAACTATCCTTTTTGGAAAGTGAGGATGAAAATCTTTATGGAGTCTGTACATAGAAGCATTTGGCAAGCGGTTATGACTGATTTCAAGGTCCCCACATACATAGAGAATGGGAGTGAGATTGAAAAAATCATTTAAGAGGTTGGAACAAGATGAAATTTGGAGAGCTCAAAATGATTCTGCTTTAAATATTATACATTCTGCTTTAAATATGAAAAACCATTTAAATATTATACATTCTGCTTTAAATTCCGATGAATTTTTCAGAATTTCAGCTTGCAACACTGTAACATACCATTTTTTTTAATAATAATAATAAATTTTCTAAATGTCTAATTTAATAATAATAATAATTAATCATGTAGCGTCTCAGTTTAATTAATTGTGTAACATATCATTATAACGTCTCAATTTAATAATATTGAAGAACAAATTTTATGTATCTTATTCAAGGGATGAATACAATATGAATTTATAGACTAGATACAACTTAATCAAGGAAATAGGAAATAAGTAATTAAGGTAATACAAATCAAATCACCACAAAATCTGTCCCAAATCACCACCAAATATGTTAGAAAGCAAAATCTGCAATAATTAAGGAAATAATTATCTTCAACAAATAAAAATAATGAAAATTGATTATGTAACGTTATAATTTTAATGGGTAATAAATGCCTGGGGGTGGTTGAGCAACTATAAAAGGGCGAGTCTACTGCACTTTCTGATCACACATTCTTCCTCATTCTTCCTTTCTTTCCTTTCTTTCTCTCACGTTCTAGCATTGCCTTTTCTCTAAAAGGGATTGAAGTGTCTGACGAGAGGGTGGAGATCGGAGCTCTTCCAACTTCAATTTTCTTCACACAGAGTGTCTTGAGTTCAGGTTAGGGTAGTTCTAAATTTAATAGTAATAATAAAATTTTCCTATTTTCCATGCTATCACAATTATGTTTCTTACCTGCTATACCTTGTCATTACTTGTCTATTTATATTTGATTTTAGTTTTTCGTTTTAAACTATAAAAATTACTTTGTGAATCCCTGTTGCAACTCGTGGATCTATTTGGCTGGTCTTATATGGTGATGTGTTGGAATATTAATTTTTTTGTTTGTTCCTATTTGGATTTCTAAAGCACTGATTGAACCTTTGAATGTGTGCACCTGATGTGAGTATATGATGGGTTGCTTGGTGATGCAAATTAGGGAAATAGATTCCTTGTGATGTTGGTTTGATTATTGAAACAAGCGTGCTATTGCTTTGAATTGAATATATGAAGAGTTTGCGTTTAGATTTGTAAAATAATAATAATAGTAATAATAGATATTTATATATTATTTGGCTAAAGTGCATTTTGAAAAGTAACCTAATTAATTTTAAAACATACTTTTGCTTACGTACAAATTGTAATATTTGTTTTATAATGTTTAAAAGTAATGATGAATGGATAAAAAAAATAATAACTCACTCATTTTTAAATAATTCTTTTGTTACTTATGCAAATTTAGAAAATATTGGTATGACAATTGTTGTAATAATAAAATGAATATTTAAAAGAAAATTTTGGAATGTTACGTAATATATTGGTGTTTAATAAAATGAATATTTAAAAGAAAATTTTGGAATGTTACGTAATATATTGGTGTTTAATCACCAACAAGTTTAAAATTTAAGTTGTGTGGTCTGTTCAAATTTTAGAGTTATTGATTTACTGTTATCTATTGTTTTGTACCATTTATTTTGATAATTCCATTTAAAATGACTATTTATTTGGTTTATAATTTATTTAAATTAATTGCTATATTGTGATAATTATTACTTTATTAGTATTTATTTCCTTTAGTTATATTATGTTTTCCGATAAAATCTTAATGAGTTTAATTATTTTCGCTAATTACTATTTTATTAATTTCTTAATATTTCTATCCTTCCTTGTATCGTTTTGCCTTTTGTTTGGTAATTCTTTCGTAATGGCTATTTATTTAGGTTTAGAAGTTAGTTGGATTGTGATAATTGTCATTTAATTTGTGCTTAGTCCTTTTAGTTATATGATGTTACTCATGTTTAATTAATTGTATGTTGATCTTAATGTCTTTTGTTAAATAAAATATTATGTTACGGGGAAATGATTGATATGGATTAAGAGACTAATTATACGGGTCATATTGCATTGACGAGAAGTTTAGGTTCATGATAATCTGTTTTAAAAATGTTTTTTTAATGAGAGGGATGGATGCCTACCGTTAGAATGAGCGGTGAGGTTGTCCCTCGGGAATATTCTTTTAAAACATTGTGTTTTAAGAATGAGAGATTATCGTGAATGCTAAACGAAGTGAAAATGTTTTCGAAAGGTAAGGATGAATGGAACTAGTACAGTTGGTCCCTCACGGGTCTTTGTAATGGCGTAGGACTTTGAGGGTATTCGCGGTGGGGAAAGCTTCCACTATGGCCGATCACCATGAGTGGAAGTGACTCCTGTTGCAACACTGGTTGCCCTAACTGTAACTGTCTAGTATTTCTAGTGAGAGTGTCAAATGTGACATGTACTCCTAGCATCGTTCGATTGTTTTGATGGTACCTGTTGACTTTAAAATATACGTGTGTCAATCTTTCGGCAAGTGTACCGATCGTTTACAAGTTTAGAAATACTGAGTAAGAGTTGTCGAACCACAGAGACTAGTTGTGAATTATCGAATGTTTAGCATGCTTGCTATTAGGACGAATCAAGGAATGAATCATGTATGTGAAACTAAGCTATTATGTAAAATTAAACAATGCACAGTAAAGTAAGGAAAACTGTAAATGTTTAAGTTTCAGATATGATGAAATGAGTTAGGGAATAGGTTCATTCAATTCCTTCTCTCAAGTAACTATTTTCTATATCAATTCAATGAGTATCATTCAATTGGATATTAGAATTCGTGATACCGTAGACTAATCCTATTCCTAGGTCTTTAGTTTCTTTGAATGACTACTATAATCCCTAATTCCTTAGGTGAAAACAGAAAATCATTCAAGAAGCGAACAGATGAATTCACAATATCTCATAGCATACAAGTTCTATCCCTAGACTCATGCATAGCTATAGTGATACATTTCCTTTCCTAATTCAACTATCAATTTTCCAATTGCATAATTGAAACGAGATACAAATCCTCAAGAAATAGTTCAGTTCAGTTCAAACATTAATATCCCTATCACTATTTGAATTTCATGAATTAAACCTCAAGAATTAGCAGTAATTAGGAAGAGATCAATCAATTAGATGAAATTACACTTGAATTAACATAAGGAATTCGTTACAAGAGTTCTGGAATCAAAATCCCCAATCTCCCTAACCTAGAACCTAGCCTAGCATGGAAATGAGAAAAGAAAGAAAGAAACAGAAATCAAACACAGAAGAAGCTCCATAGTTGCTTGATTCTTGCTTCCACAAGTTCACAAGCTCAGAAACCTCTTGATTTGATGGAGGAGGAGGAGAACGAAAGTGGAGAAGAGAGAAAATGTAAGAAGCGTACAGAGGAAGAAAACAGAAAACTGAATTATGAACTTCTCCCTTTGAATTCGCGCCCAAAAACCCTTTTATAAGTGAAGAAACGCGCCCCCCATTTCAGTAATTCGCGCCCTGGTGCGTTTGTGCCGCAACCTGCAGTGAAACGCGCCCCCATTCGCGCCCTAGCGTGCCCGCGCGCCTCTTGATGGTCCTAAATCGCGCCTAGGCGCGTTTTGGCTGAGAGTTGGGCTGAAACGCGCCCCCATGGTCCAGTGAAACGCGCCGCGGCGCGCTCACGCCTCCAACAGCTCCTGATTTTCGCCAGGCGCAACTACTTGAGTACTTTGACTAAAATGGGCATAACTTCCTCCACAGATATCGGTTTGAGCTCTGGTTTTTTGCAAATGAAAGAGGTTAGATAGAGCTACAACTCTCATGAAGACACGAAGAGCCAATTCGGAGTGCAAATTGAGTGAAAGCTGGGCTCAAATGGATGTGCTCCCTTGACTTGAGCTTCAACTTCTCTTCTTCTTGATGGCTTGCACTCCAAGTCTTTCTCTTAGGTCCATGGCTTTCATTCCAAACTTCTATCTCCTCTTCAATCAACCTACAATTAACAAGAAAGAGGATAAAATGACTTAAAAACACAAGAACACTTATAAAACTAACAAAACACTACATCAAGAACTAACATTAAACAAACATGGTATTTTCAATGTTTTCTTGTCTAAACTACAACTAAACCTATTGAAAATGGATGGAAATGGACTGAAAACACCTAGGAAAACATGTATAATCTAGCACTTATCAGTACCACATGGCATGAGAGTGAAATGTGAGTGGCATGCATCATATTGGGTTGTATAGTTAATTGTGATGATTTGTTGATTGAAATTTCATGTCTTCTCTATATCTGTTGTTTGTATGTATTGTTCCCATGATCTTATTATTATCATTAAATTATGAGCTAACCCTATGGTTGTGTCTGTGGTTGACACCTGTGATGACCCCACGAACGGGCGAGCAGATGAGCAGTTGCTTGGAGACACCACGCCGTAGGCTAGAGGAGAACATGAATTCTTGAAGACATTATGATGTTATTACTTTCCTTTTTGTGTTTAAGAAATTTCCATTATATACGAATGTTGAAGTTTAAGACATTTTGTTTTATGAGAAATTTATATTTGCAATTGTAGAAACTTTACTTTGAAAATTTACTACATGAAATAAGATTTGGTTTGTTTTATCAAGAGACGTAGTCATTTACCATAGAGAAATTGGAGTATTTAGTTTAGAAGTGGAGGGGTGTTACAAACACAACCAAAGATGCTTGGGAATTAATAAATGTCATACACGAAGAAACCGCTAAAGTACGAAGGGTAAGGAAGAACAACTTGATCCAAGAGTACGAAACATTTCGAATGACGCAAAAAGAGTCCGTGATTACACACATTATCACAATAACCTCAGCTACAAAACTCTTTATCAATACTATTTTATGAATAGTTCTGGATACTTTCTCAATTCATAAGTTCTCATTAAATATTTCTTATTTAATTTTTATGTTTAACTATTATGTATTGTGCAGTGTTATGAATAATCGGACCAAACCAGATGGTCCAATAAGTTAACCTATAAAACTGACTTGCAATTGAATTGAAAATTGATGAATCGATATAAAATTAATAAAACCAGTCAAAATTAGTATAAAACTAGTTTGAAATATTATAAAAAATTTATATTTAATTATTCTAAAATAAATAAAAATACATATTTGATAAAAATTATTCATTATATTAAATTATTTTAGCAATGATTATTAATTTTTTACTGTATAAAATACTAATCTTAGTTTAGATTTTTTTTATGCATCAAATAATATTATTTTTTATTTTTAGAGATCTAAGATTATAATATTATATTTTATTTGATATTATATATATATATATATAATTCTTATCATTATTTTATATATATATAATTCTTATCATTATTTTATTGATACCAGACCACAACTTCTAGCAAACCACTGAACCTTAAACTAATATCTTAACTGATTCATTGACTGATTTAGTTTTCTGACCATGATTTCGTTGGTTTAAATTTTTTACGCAACCAAGCAATTATAAGTTATATAATATACTATATTTTAGATAATTAAATAAAATCTAACTCTTAAATATGTTATTTATGATTTATTAACAATACAAACATTATTTGCACTATTAATAATATATAATAATGATTGTTTTTTAATTTTTCAATTTTTAAAAAATTAATTATCTATTTTGAAAATTATATTTTATATGTTTAATTATAAACCTAAATCGAGAAACCTCAAGCTTTCATTGAGACACCAAGTGACTACACTTTCATCTAATCAACTCTCAATGATGTCTACTCACACCATCTTCCTCGAATAAAGGAGTGCTCTCACCATATACATTTAGAATGTGTTTGACCTAGAGTACCTTGCATGTATTGGCGTTACTAGTATGAAAATACTTTTGATGTTGGTTATTAATCCTCGTATCTAACATCAATATATTGAAAATTTTATATCGGTTATTGAATCGACATCAAAAATATATTTTATACCTTAGTTATATTGATGTAGAAAGTGGGCCAACAAATAAAGAGGATTTTCTATGTCAGTTGTAAAAGAATCGACGTAAAAAGTTGTTTAGAAACAATATTTTCTGTTTTTGACGTGTGTACATTCCCATTGTCATGCTACAAATATTTATACAAAATAAATGACATAAAAGTAATTTCTAAAGATTAACTTGCAATAAAAGGTGAAGGAAACAAGAGAATAAAAATGAACAGGGTAAAAATTATAAAAACTAATATCACAATTCTTTCAAATTATACGTTATATACATTTTTTGGAAGAGGATTATTTGCAGTTATTTTTGTGACGTGTAGTTCTAAACATCCCAATTAAATTATATGTATTAAATAATTAATAAAATTTTAAACTGATACAAAATTTTCGGAGCATGAGATTTGAATACAGAAACATTTTTATTCTCTTATCACATTTTAATTTTCAAAATTGTCTTTTAAAACAAATCTACACAGGTTAGTAAATAATAATTTCATTTATTCTCTTATCACAATTTATTTGCTCTTACTTTCCTTGCCAGGAAATGCAAAACTATGCTTTAGATACTTGCTTTTGTTCTGCAATGTTGGTCAACCATACTTTGTGCTTCTGGCTAATACATATAACACAGATAAGAAGGAAATATCACATAGTAATATACTAAAGAATCAGATCTGTTGATTGTATTTATACTACGGATGAATTATAAATGTACGAGTAGAAGTACAAAAGAGATAATGTTTTCAAGTACAAACTTATTACTCTTCGTGTTTGCCCTTGTGGAACCGTAGGCAGCGTGTTTGGCTCATCAGTACGTTGAAAGTACTACAACCAAAATTAATATTGAGAATTCCAAAGTTACTCTAATGCCAAAATCCATGGCTTAATGATTTTCAGAGTAAAAATAAAATAAAATGGAGTTCACATTAATTGCTTCAGAGCAACAGAGATATTAAACATAGCTAGCTTCATTTTCTGAAAGATCTTTTGTTTGAGTATACAACACTTTAAGCCTTGCCAATGACTTATCTCCAGGCTTTCCAACTACTTCAGGTGCTGCATCAAAATGACAGGGAACTATCAATACCAAAATGTAGAGATCCCTTTTAACAATTTCCTTTAAGTTCTTTCTTGGTTTAACCCTACACTTTTTCACAAGACTAGATGCCTCTTCTCACTTTTACTTCTAGAAGCCTTCTGTGGCTTTCACAAGTTATGACATTATTCAAGTTATTACCTTTACTTGCAATGGATGCATCAGGCTTTGGAGTTCCATTTTTAGCTACTTCTTGCTGCTTTATGGCTTTTGATTCAAAGTATTCAAGCCATGCAGAAGCATCCTGCATTGGGAAATAAAAGAAAAACTTTCTTAAAAATTGTAACATTAGCCAATACCATCTATTAACCCCCATATTTTTCCAATATAGAGTTCAATCCAAGATTAGTATCAAATTGTAGATTCTTTTGGCATATACAAGTAATACCATCCGAAAAGAAAAATAACCTGTGTACGGAGATCTTCTGGTCCAAGCTTTTCTTGAAGCATCTTTAGTGTAGTTTGTTCATGTTACACACTCGGAGAATATGCATCCATCAATGATAGAGCTATAACTATGGCGTGATAGCTTGCAGCAGTCTATAACATTAAAAATACTGTATAAAACAAAGTTAGTGTTTTATACAGTGTCAATCTGGACAATAAGACATATTAACTATCACTCTGTATATTCAATCATGTTAGTTAATTTTTTAATCTTATTTTACTTATCATATATGTAATTAAGAAATGAGAGAGATTGGGCAAAACTCACTTGGTGACCTCTAAATTCTATTTGAATTTTGACAGCTGAAGATTCTTGAATCTCCCTCAGGTGTTGGTGTGTAGAAAAAGAATCATCATGTCTACTTTTAAAAGTTTGGAGTAATAGCCACTGTTAAAGCATGCTTGCTTTTTTCTTTTCCCATCCTTTGACAGTGTAATTGAAGGCAATCTTAAAAGTTTGGAGTAATAGCCACTGTTAAAGCATGCTTGCTTTTTTCTTTTCCCATCCTTTGACAGTGTAATTGAAGGCAATCTATAATTCTTAAATAAGCTTCAACCTCACTGACAGTAACTGGGCAGTGGAAAAGAAAAATTGACACAAGCACAAGTTTAAAATACAAAACTAACATAAGTCTTTATGCAGAATGTGCCTCACACCATGCAAAGCAGATGCGACAACATAAGCATACCTTATTTCATAAGAAAAAAAAAACCATAAATATAAAGCATCAAATTTTCAGTTTCTGTAGCTCTTCTAGAACAAAAATATCAGTAATAATATTCAATTGTTTGGTAAGACATACTAGAACACGTAAATACATGTTAAATTATAATGCAGAGTGAAACCGAGAACTTTTCTTGACTTTTGATTCACCTAATATATATAACAATAAATAGCCGCTGCATCACTTTATTTTTGTGGATAAATTATTTTCAACTATCATACTGAATTTATAATCCCTTATATCTTCAAATTTATAATGCTTTCCCATTTTAAGGCTACCTTTCAAAAAATTTTTAACAAATATCTTTACTTGAAATGTAATTATGCTTTAATGCCCAATGTAGTCCCCCTGTCCAACATAAAATTATACCCATTAATATAATCTGAAGTGTACTGACAATGTTCATTGCCACACATCAACAAGATGCAATATAGAGAAGTGTTCTGACAATGTTCATTATTCACTGATTCACAATATAGAAAACTGTTTTGGATTTTTTGTTAAATTAATGGAGAAAAACAACAACAATGTTCTAATTTTCTACGCACTACTACAAAAATTACATGCCACTACGCGCACACTACTACGGTTCTATGTGACCGTCGTGGTCTGTGACGCGGTGGCAATTTTGTAATATTGATGTTACAAACTACAACGGTTCAAATTAGAACCGTCTTAGTCTGTAACGAGTGGCATTTTTGTAATATTTTCCTTACAGACTAAGACGGTTTAAATTAAAACCGTCGTAGTCCGTTAGGTGAGCAATCTTCTTCTTCACGAAGAGCCCTGGGTTAACCCCATTTCTTCTTCTCCCTCCATTCTTGCGCGCACACTCAACCTTCTTCTCCCTCCGCCTTCTTCTTCTCACTCAGCCTTCTCGTCACCAGTGTAATGTCATCGGCACAATCCCTAACTCTGACGCTCTTCGCGATTAGCTTCTTAAAGGTACACTTCGTGAATCGCTCCTCGTCATTTGCATTGTTTAGGGTTTTAGTGGAATGTTTAGGTTAGCGAGCTTAGTGGATTGTTTAGGGTTCACGTTTCACATTGTGTTAGTGGTTATTGAGAAGAAGCAATTGCATTGTGTTAGTATGTTAACGTTGGGCTTTGGTAATCCGAGGTTATTGAGTTTGAAGCTCTAGCTGTAGAATATGGTTTTGGTAATTTGATTAAATTGAAATTAGTGTTGAAATATGAACATTACATTCATATGCATTGCTGAACGTGGTAACTCTAGCTCAATACATGCATTTACAAAAGCAAAACCGGTTTCTATATTTGCCTTATTGTGTATCTGATGGAGGACCATCTCCAAATATGAGGATCACAAGGGCTATGCAAAAAAGACTAGAAGCTCAAGTTGAGGAAGAGTTGACCAAGTCAACAAGTCAAGGTCAAAGTCAAAGTCAATGGTCAACTCCTCAAAGTCAACAAATTGGGCAAAAGAAGTCTTGTAATCTTCTTATTAGTTTGTAATTAGTTTAGGCTTAATTTTGTATAAGCTTAGACCTTAAAATTGATGTGTATGTTTCGACCATGCCTTATTGGACATGATTGACTTGGGTTATTTAGTCAAAGCCTCTTAGAAGTGGGCCTAAAAGTCTTATGACAAACTAAGCAAGTGTAATATACTCTCTTAAAAGAGAGTGAGTGGATTAAGGAGAGAAAATTAGTGGAATTACCACTAACTTAACTTGAATTTCCACCACTTGATTATTCCATAATCAAAGGTGCAAATTTAAGTCAAGTTTATAAATGTTGACTCTCATCTAAGAAGGTATTCTAGCCTTTGGATTTACTTCTAATCCAAGGCATAGAATTCCATCTTGATTAATCCATGATCATCACATGCTTAGGAGAGTTTTGAGCCTCTTGATCTCATTAACTCTAGATCCTTCTTGAATTGATCAAGTGAAGGGTGCCTAGCATCACTTTATCAATCCATCAAGGATCCTAAGGCTAAGAGAGCTCACGGTCAAGGCACCCAAAGCTTGCTTATAACTTTTAGGCAAATTTCCATTTGTAATCACTTTGGTCATTTATAAAAAGAGAATTTCTAATACTAAAGTCTTGAGAAAAGGAGAGAGCTCTCCTAGGGTTTCTTCAAAGAACCTTGAATCTTATCATGGATCCATGATCCAAGTGGCGATTCTTCTACTTAGCTTATTGGTTCATTGAATCATGGCGCTACCACCCTTCTCAATCTACATCCATTTTTGAATTCTTCTTCTTTGATTCCTTAACCGAAACTCTAGCCATTCACCTAGCCTATTCCGCACCTATTCCATGGTTGATGAGTGATGATCACTTGGTGAATTGAAGATTGAGCAAACATATGTGTTAGATCCGTGGAGCACATCCTTAGCTTCATGGTCTTGCATCAGTATCATTCTGTAAAACTATTCTAGTATGTGATATTTGTGATATTTGTAATATGTTCAGAATTAAGTGATATTTGTAATTTGTTCTAGTATTAGGTGTTAAAGAATGCTGCAATGGTTCACACTAGGGAACACTACTGCATAATGCCACTGGAACAAAATGGATGTTATGTAGTGTTCACTCACTAGTCACTATTATTTCTAACAAACTAAAACCCACTGAAACAAAGATTAATTAGTGTAGGTTCAATAAACTTGCATTTATGGCTAAACAAAAATTTTGCTGCAATTGGACTTTACTAAGTTGATTAATTAGATTGTTTCAAGGAAGCGTAAATTAGGAACAAGTTGCCAAATTAGTCAAACACTTTTTTCTTGTTTTTTTTCATTTCTTTTTTTGGGACGGAGGAGATTGATCATAAGAGGAGCAATATCTCAAGTTGATTATATCAGCATTGTAGTATAAGATGCTGATACATACTGCATATTGACCTAATATTGCACATTTTTCTTTCCTCATAAAACAGCTATTGGAAGATTACTTTTTCATTGTCTTTGGTGTTTTGTGAACTTTCTTTCTTATAGCTGTTATCTATGTACTTATTTTTTTAATATTTTAATTAATTTTTTAGTTTTTTAATTATTTTATATTTTAATTTTTAGTTTTCCTAAAATTTTATATCAATTTTATTTTTATTAAATTAAAGTATTAAATATTAATATGAAAATGTTATGTCATTCTTTGACTACGTGACAATTAATAATTCTAATTTAGCAATTCAGTTCTAGATTCAGCTCATCGCATACATTCAGCTAATTGTATAATGTATTTCCCTTGTTTTTCTTGCCACACTAAAATGCCAAAACTGAACACATCAGCCATTCTGGCATAACTGAACACATCCCCCAAAACTGATCATCATTAGCTGCACGCCAAGGCCATCTGATTTTGCATATTCAGTATACTACATTACTACTCATTATAACTGATTCAGGACTAATATCCAAACTTGGTTAAATTGCTTCATATGAACCAATTGACCAACTTTATTATCATCTTCACTGTTACAGGTTGTGGTGGCAATTATCAGCATCATTTGTCTAATTATTTTATCATCTGCTGGTGGTATCATAAGAATTTTGGATGGCTTTTAAGGTAATAATTCACCTGTATTTTTTTGCTAGTGTGATCTTATTTTACTCATTTTCTTTTTCCACCAAATGCTAGTGTGATCATATATTTTGAGCATTTTTTTAACAGAAATTAAGGAGTTGATTTACTAGAAGACAAACTTCATCCAGTTGGTCCAGTTGAGAACTTAGCAAAACATCTCAGTGATCCTCTTGGTAACAACTTGCTCAGAAAATCAAAGTTGAAATGATTGTAACAGTTCATTTAATCCCATTGCACTAATTGCAGATTTGACTAAGGGTTTTGCATTTTCATCCTCGTTCAAGTGAGAACATTGGCATTGGACCGCAAGACATAGAGGTATGTGTTCTTGTTTGGAGATGGTTTGGATGTGCGGTTAGAATTTATTCCTTGACTATTAGATAGAGATTAAAACTGGCAGAAATATGATAGACTTGTTTAAGCGAATTACCAACATACTAAAAGAGGTTTCAAGATAGAAACTTGGAGTACCAACATACTAACAACTAGACATTGATGCATACATACGTGAAAGTGACATAGTGTGATCACATCTACTTTATTTCTTAATTTTCTGGATGTATTTTTTTCCTTTGTAACTATAATCTACTCTTTTTTTTTACTTTCTTAATTTTCTGCATATATTATTTTGTAATAACATGCAATATTTAACAATAACATTAAATATTCATGCTAACTTGCTTTCATTAGCTTTGGTGAATATTATTGATTAAGGTATGGATCGTAGTTGGATGAATGAAAGTCGAATTAGTACGGAGTTTGAGGCTAGAGTTGAAGACTTTTTGGAATTTTCTAAGCAACATGATCACTTCTCCAGTGGGGGGAAGTTTTGTTCCCCTTGCGTCAATTGTTTGAACGGTGTTCAACTGAAAGAGGAAGAAATTCGAGAACACCTGTTGTGTGATGGGATTCTTAGAAGTTATACAACATGGACCTGATATGGTGAGTTATTAGACACATTGACAACATCTAATGTGTCTGCACCGGAGTTGGATATATAAATTGATGACAGACTTGAAGACATGATTCAAGATGTTGGTCCGAAAAACTTTTTGAAAGCCCACGTATATGACACGTTGCTTAGTGATGCGAAGACACCTTTGTACAAAGGGTGTTATACCTTCACTCGTATGTCTGCAGTGTTAAAATTGGTTCATCTGAAGGTGGCAAATGCATGGACTGACAAAAGCTTTACTCAATTGCTAGAGTTTTTGAGTGAAATGCTTCCAGAAGGTAACACATTGCCAACCCGCAATTATGACGCTAAGAAGATTCTTTGTCCAATGGGTATGGAGTATAAAAAAATTCATGCATGCCCAAATGATTGCATCTTATATAGAAAAAAATTTGAAGCGATGCACAAGTGTCCTAGGTGTGGGCTGTCACGTTACAAAAAAAAAAGGGTGGTTATGATAGTGAAGAAGGAACAAAGCAGGGTGGTGCTGCGAAGGTGGTATGATATCTTCCAATAATTCCTAGATTTAAGTGACTTTTTGCAAACGCCAATGACGCTAAGAATCTTAGATGGCATGCAAATGAAAGGACATATGATGGAAAGCTTCGACATGTGGCTGATTCCTTGCAGTGGAAGAAGATTGATCTAGAGTTTTCTTCATTTTGCAGTGATTCAAGAAACCTCTGCCTAGGTCTGGCTTCAGATGGAATGAATCCGTTTGGTAATTTAGCCACTACTCATAGTTCGTGGCCTGTGTTTTTTGTTGGAACTAAAGCTTGATGAAGTTTTGGTGTCTCTCTTGGTGTTTTTGATTTTGATGTAATGTAATTTTTTGGTTTTCTTAGATGAATGTATTTAGGAGTCTTTCATATGTATTGATTGTTTAGAATAGGAATGTATGTGTTGTTCTCTGTTTGAAAATTTATCAGACGATACATCAGACGATACATCAGACGATAGTATCAGACGATAGGTATCAGACGATACATACAGACGAAAGGGTACAGACGAAAGGGTACCAGACGAAAGGGTACCAGACGAAAGGGTACAGACGAAAGGGTACAGACGAAAGAGTACAGACGAAAGAGTACAGACGAAAGAGTACCAGACGAAAGGATACAGACGAAAGGTATCAGACGATAGGTATCAGACGATACATATCAGACGATAGGTATCAGACGATACATATCACACGATATATATCAGACGATATACATCAGATGATAGACTTCAAAGTTCACTCATTCAGTCTGAAGAATTGCATCGTCTGTCCTGGGAAGTGAAGATCAGACGATACATGAAGATTACTCAAGCTAAAGTCTTCGTCTTACCATAAAGTGAAATCTAAGATGGAAGGATAAGACGAAACTTCAAGACTACTCATGCAGTCTTAATAAACTACATCGTCTGACCTGGGAAGTAAAAGAACAGACGAAAGTAACTCCAACATTTCAGAATCTAAGAGTTACAATGGAGTAATCGATTACCATAAGGTCATGTCGATTACCACGACGATGTCGATTACCATAAGGTATGTCGATTACCATGCTGAGAAAATCACCCGAATGAATTTCATCTCGGCGATGTCGATTACCACGAACATGTAATCGATTACCACCGCAGAGAATGTTTAAAAGTTGCCTGAAATGATTTTTCTAACATCCCACTTGATTACCCACTTATTTTAATCAATTTTAAACTTCATAAAAGTCAATTTTTGAGGCTCCAACGGTTCAATTTGAGGCTCTTCCAACGTTCTGATTTTTGGAGATCAAATTGTCAACAATTGAGGCTCCATCTTACTCTATAAATGGAAGCTACTTTGAAAAACCAAATACAGAGTTTTATATAGAGTTTTTGTACAGATTTGAAAATACTCTTGAAAGACTTGAAATTCATTTTCAGAAAAGCCTATACACTTTCAAATCCTCTCTAAGAGAGCTTATCATTTTCTTCAAGAGAAATCACTAAGAACTTCAAGAGTTCTTGAAAGAATTTTGAGAAAAGGCAACAATAGTCATTTTGTTGATTGGGTGGTATTCAAAGTTCTATTAAATTGTGATCAGAATCTACACTCCAGGTGTTTTCTAAACTGATCTTTTATTTGTCAATTTGATTGTTGGGTTACTACTCTAGGAGAGAGGTCTCTCTGGATAGAGTAAGAGTATTTGAGAAGTGTTTTCTCAAAGGTTTGATCTTGGGTGTGCCAAGGTCAGGGAAGAACGGTTCTTTGGGTTAAAGAACTGGTTTGGGTGTTTTGATTTCGTTTTTGTGTTGCTTGTTGCAGAGTGAATGTAAAAGAACACAAAAGGGATCATTTGATAGTGGAAAACCAATTGCAACGAGTTGTTGGATTGGGAATTTGGATGTAGCGATTTTGAACCAAGTATAAATCAGCGTGCACTCTTCTTCTTCCTTACACTCATTACTATTTACCTTACTTGCTATTATCATTGTTAAATTCTGCAAGTTGTTTGGTAACTGAATTGGTAATTAACTCAGTAATTAACTTGGTAATCAACTTAAACTGGAAAGGGTAGATACAAACATTGTATAAACTGAAAATTGATTACAAACTTGTTATTAATAATTCCTTTGATATTTCTCACGCATAAATTTGAGTATACTCTGTTTGAATTAAAAGGAATTAGAACTCACGAAAAAATAGGCCAAAGTGAACTAGAATCTATTCACCCTCTAGATTCACCGAAAGGGACCATCAATTGGTATCAGAGCTACTTCTAGTAAGTTGCTCTAGAATTTGATCCACAATGGCCAAGTAATCAATTACCATTTCTTGAAGGTGCCTCTATAAATAGACCTCTCCTCTGTTTTGTGGAGATAACTATCCATTTTGGAAAGTTAGAATGAAAATTTTTATGGAGTCTATACATAGAAGTATTTGGCAAGCGTTATAGCGATTATAAAATCCCCACACACAAAGTAGAAGAACAAGTAGTTGAAAAACCATTTGATAAGTGGGATCAAGAAGAAATTAAGAGAGCTGAGAATGATGCTAAAGCTTTAAATATTATACATTCTGCTCTTAACTCGATGAATTCTTTAGAATTTCTGCTTGACAACAAACTAAAGAAGCTTGGGAGCTTATCATGGTAACACATGAAGGTACAACGGAAGTACGAAGGGCAAGGAAGAACACCTTGATCCAAGAGTATGAAACCTTCAGAATGTTACAAGGAGAGTCCATAATGGAGATGCAGAAACGATTTATCCATATCATCAATCATCTCAAGGGACTTGGCAAAAGCTTCATAGAAGAGGAAGTGAATGTCAAGATTCTAAAGTCTCTAAACGAGAAAATGGCAATCAAGCGTGAAGCCATAAGCGAGTCTAAGAATCTTGCTGCAATCACAAGTGCGAGCTATTTGGTAAACTAAGGGAATATGAGATGGATATGTCTCGTATTGCAGATGAAGAATCAAAGGACAAGAAAGCCAAAGGCATAGCACTCAAGATGGAGGACACAGCTAGTGATAGTGATACATCAAGCTGTGGAAGTGAATCTGAACAAGAAAACATGAATTTCATGGTAAGAAAATTCAAAAGATTCATGAAGAAGAACAATGACAAAAAGAGATTCAACTCTAGAAAAGGCTTCAAGAGGTTTGAAGGTTCATCTTCAAAGGTCACTTGCTATGAGTGTGGTAAAACTGGACACTACAAATCTGAATGTCCAAACATTAAGAAAAGCAGTGAGCCTAGAAGAGTTGAACATGAGGAAAGACCCAAGAAGGAGAAATTCAGAAAGAAAAAGGCCTACATTGCTTGGGAAGACAATGACTCCTCATCCTCTAGTGAAAGTGAGAATGAAGAAGCAAACTTGTGTCTTATGGCAAATCCAACGAGATGATGAAGAGGTAAGTGATTCGATTCATCTATAAAAGATTATGATGAGCTGTATGATGCATTTTGTGATCTTGTGAAAAAAAGCTGAAAAATTAGATAAGTTGAACGAGTTTTGAAAAACAAAAATGCTTGATTTAGAAAATGAAATTTCTGTTTTAAAAACTGATGTTCAAACTTTGAGAAAAGAAAATGATGATTTGAAACTACCTTGCTTAAAGTGTAAATCTGTAGATGCCTCTTTGAAAACTAATAATAAGAAATTCTTTGCCTTTAAACAAACCAACAATAACAGAACTTTTCCATGCAGTTATTGTATGAAATCTGGACACACATCTTATAATTGCATGATTAGAAAGAAAGGAATTTCTAATGGCTTGTTTAAATGGATTAGGAAAGATAATCACTGCACTAACATTCATGGACCCAAAAAGATTTGGGTACCAAAATCAAAATGATATCTTTTTCTGTGTAGGTGTGCTTGAGAGCCAAACACTCAACTTGGTATTTGGATAGTGGCTGCTCAAGACATATGACTGGAGACAAGAGCAATTTTATCTCCTTCAAATCAAAAGAAACTGGATCGGTAGTATATGGAGATAATAATAAAGGGAAAATTTTGGGTATTGGTGCTGTTGGAGAAAAATCAAATCCTGTCATTGAAGATGTATTGCTTGTGGAAGGTTTGAGGTACAATCTTCTGAGTATTAGCCAACTATGTGACAAAGGTTATCATGTGTCATTTGATAAAGGAAGCTGCAAAATTTGTAGCAGTGAATCAAATGAGGTACTAATGGTTGGTAAGAGACATGATAACATCTACATCCTTGAACTTAATCATTCATCATCATATCATGCATGCCTTACATCAAATGATGATATATCTTGGCTTTGGCATAGACGCATAAGACATATTGATGTTCATCAACTTAATAAACTGTCATCTAAGAACTTAGTGGAAGGGTTACCTAACTTAAAGTTCAATAAAGAAGGCCTATGTGATGCATGTCAAAAGGGCAAGCAGTCTAGAAACTCTTTTAAATCTAAAAATATTATTTCAACTTCTAGACCACTTGAGCTATTGCACATGGATTTGTTTGGACCCTCTAGAACGGCTAGTTTAGGTGGAAATCTATATGGACTAGTTTTAGTAGATGACTACTCTAGATTTACTTGGGTTGCATTTATACCTAGTAAAGACAATGCCTTCAAAGTTTTTAAAATCATTGCCAAAAGGATACAAAAGCGAAAAAGATTTGAAAATTAAGTCCATTAGGAGTGATCATGGAGGTGAATTTGAAAATGAGTATTTTGAAAAATTTTGTGAAAAATATGGAATCAATCACAATTTTTCTGCTCCAAGAACTCCACAACAAAATGGTGTTGTTGAGAGGAAAAATAGATCTTTGGTAGAACTAGCTAGAACAATGTTAAATGAAAATGATTTACCAAAATATTTTTGGGCTGATGCGTTTTCCTGCATGCTATGTTCTAAATAGAGTTGTGATTCGTCCTATTTTAAAGAAAACACCCTATGAACTCTATAAGGGCAAAAAGCCAAATATATCTCATTTTAAGGTATTTGGCTGCAAATGTTTTGTTGAATAATGGCAAAGAAAACATTGGTAAATTTGATGCCAAGGCAGATGAGGCTGTGTTTATTGGATATTCATCAACTAGTAAAGCATATAGAGTTTATAATAAAAGAAGAATGTGCATTGAGGAATCTGTGCATGTTAAGTTTGATGAAACTGACAATCCCCAAAAGGGAAGTGTTATTGTTGATGATGATGAAGATACAGGTGAAGGAAGCAGTAGCAAACCTCAAGAACAGCAAGAACCACCAACCACATCTCAAGATAAATCAAGAGAATGGAGGAAACCAAGGAACTCTCTCTTGACAACATCATTGGAGACATCCATAAGGGAGTGTCTACTAGATCTTCCTATAACATGTTTTGTGATGATTATGCTTTTGTATCTCAATTTGAACCCTCTTGTGTTGATGATGCTATTCTTGATGAATTCTGGATAAATGCAATGCATGAGGAATTAAATCAATTTAAAAGGAATGATGTTTGGGAATTAGTTCCTTTTAATAGAGATATGAATGTAATTGGAACAAAATGGGTGTTTAAAAATAAGCTAGATGAGAATGGTATTGTGGTTAGAAATAAAGCTAGACTAGTGGCAAAGGGTTATAACCAACAAGAAGGTATAGATTTTGGAGAAACTTATGCCCCTGTTGCTAGATTAGAAGCTGTGAGAGTATTACTTGCTTTTGCATGCATTCATGATTTCAAATTATATCAAATGGATGTTAAAGTGCTTTTCTGAATGGCTATATAAATGAGGAAGTTTATGTTTCACAACCTCTGGATTTACCGACTTTAACTACCCCGAGCATGTATATAAACTTAAGAAGGCTCTCTATGGCCTTAAGCAAGCCCCTAGACAATGGTATGAAAGGCTTAGTATATTTCTATTGTCAAAAGGGTATCACGAGAGGAAATGTTGACAAGACTCTCTTTATTAAAAGAGGTCGACAACATTTTATTGGTTCAAGTATATGTAGATGATATAATCTTTGGATCAACCAATTCATCTCTGTGTGAAGAATTTGTAGATAGCATGCAGGGTGAGTTTGACATGTCTATGATGGGAGAACTCAAATTCTTTCTAGGACTACAAGTCAAACAACTAAAAGAAGGTATATTCATTCATCAAGCAAAATACACTAAGGAATTATTAAAGAAATTTGACATGGAGAGTTGTAAAAGCTCTAATATCCCTATGTCAACTAATCTCTACTTAGATAATGATGCTACACGGGATTAGGAGTAGACCAAACCAAATATAGAGGATTATAGGATCACTTTTATATCTTTGACAAAAGCAGACGACATAATGTTCGGTAATGCGTGTTTGTGCAAGATTTCAATCTGCACCTAAACAATCACATATGAATGTTAAGAGAATCTTAAAATATCTCAAAGGAACTATAAACTGTGGTTTATGGTATCCTAAGGGAACATCCCTAATTTGGTAGGTTTTAGTGATGCAGATTTTTTGGATGCAAAGCGATAGGAAAAGCACAAGTGGAGTATGTCACTTGTTTGGAGAATGCTTAGTCTCTTGGTATAGCAAGAAACAAGCTTGTGTTGCTTTATCAACAAAGACGAGTATGTTGCTTTGGTGGTATTTCTTTGTGCTCAAACCATTTGGTTGAAGCAACAACTTGAGGATTTTGGACTAAAGCTTGATCATATCCCCATCAAGTGTGATAACACAAGTGCAATTAGTATCACTAAGAACCCTGTTCTACATTCCAGAACTAAGCATATAGAAGTAAGACATCATTTCATTAGAGATCATGTTGAGAAAGGAGATTGCAACGTAGAGTTTATTGATGAGAGAATCAACTAGCAGATATCTTCACAAAACCTTTGCCAAAGGAGAGATTCTTCAAACTTAGAACCAATCTTGGTATACTAAGTGAAGAACACCTCTCTTGAACTCCCTAAACATAGTAAGAATACTCATTCATAATACTTTAACATGATATGAATTCATTACATTCAATAGATATGACCAACACAATTGCAGAATATGGAAAATTAAGTGTTTTTAGGATTACTCTCGGTAGTAATCGATTACCACACACTTGTGTCGATTACCATGCTCTGTTTTAGGCAAATCTTTAATTTGCTCTCGTAAAGATGTCGATTACCACCTAATGGTAATCGATTACCACAATCGAAGAAAGCCCCTCTTTTGATTACTCTCGGCGATGTCGATTACCATACCATAGTAATCGATTACCACTGCTTCTGAGAGCTTACTTCAAGTGCTAATGGGCCTCTTCTGGAAATTCAATTCAAGATTCAACGAATCTAGACCAAAATTTGAAAGGTTTAATGAGGGATTTCAGATTTTAGGGTTCATTCTAATCAAATCCAAACCATAGAACCCCTTTCTCTCTCTAAAACTCTCTCATCTCTCTCTAGAAACTCTTCATCTTCTTCTTCAATTCATCCATGGAAGGTCAAGGAAAAGGAAAAAGAACCAAACACATGGGTCACAAATCCACTTCAAGTGTTCCATCTCGTTCAAAGAAGAGAGAATCATCTTCCAAAAGGAAGAACTCCTCAACTCCTGAAGAAACCATGGAGGAACACATTCACCCATGGTTCACCTCTAAAGCTCAAGAGAAACTCTTCTATGGCAAGTATGCGGGAAAGGAGCTTGTACTGCAAAAATTTTGGATACAATGTGGCTGGATCTTGAAGGGTTTACCTTTCAAACGCTTCTCGGGGAACAAAATCTTGAGAAGTTCGTTAGTCGAAGGGTTACATCTATCTGATTTGGTGAGAGTATTCTACTCCAACCTTCGACCAGACGATGATTCCGAAATGCTTGAGTCTGAGGTAAAAGGCAAACCCATCATTTTCTCTAGAGATTTATTCTTTCAAATTGCTGGATTCAGAGAGGAGGGTATTAGACCCACATTTGAATTATTGAAAGAACAAGGAATCCATCTTAACAAAGATTCTGTTTATATGAGTTTGCTGAGAAATCCCCAAATTTGGGAAGCGAGAAAAAAAGTGATAGAAAAGAGCATAGGAAGAAAATCACATATAATATTGGTGGGCTGAATGCTGATGATAGACTTTTACATTACACCATTTGTTGGATATTGGCTGCAAGAGGAGCCAATCATGCCCAATTAACTGAAGAAGATTTAGTGATAATTTCTGCTCTGAAGAATAGGATTCAGATTGATTGGCCTTATGTTGTGATGGACAACATGCTAAAGGCAAAGAAATTCATGGATAACAAGTGTCCCTATTCTTTGTTCATCTCAAGAGTACTTGAGTATTTTCAAGTTGATGTCACAAATGAACATAGAGAGCTGGTAAAGGACATTCACATCATAGGTGAAAGAGCATTAAAAATGATGAGATTGGTACAGACTGATGCTGGATGGATACCAAGGGAGGAAGCACAACCAGAGCAACAGCAACAAGAAGGAGATGCATCTCAATCACATCCTGATGATGATGATGATGATTCAGCTGCAGGGGAATACATTCCCAAGTCACGCTTCGAATCCATTGTCATTGATAGATTAGACGAGATTGAGAAACGCATAGAAGAGGTAGACGAAGCAAACGAAGAGCGCTTCCAAGAGCTCAAGGAGATGATGGAATCTCTTCATGCTCGTTTTGATACTATGTAGTGTTCCTTTCCTATAGATTCCCTTTTTGCTTATTGATATACCAAATAGGGGGAGAAATCATAGGTTATCCTAAGACGGGGGAGAGAAATCATAGGCTATCCTAGATCGGGGGAGAAATAGAAATTCTGGTAGTACTCTGTTTATTATGAACAAACTGAATTTTTTTATGGTTTAAATCTGCAATGTCTTTAATTATCCTGGTCATTAGTCTTTAAATATGAACTGAATCATGTCTTATGAATGAATGATTCTATATGATATTGCTCTGATACGTAATGGAATGTATGGTGAAACTGCAATATACTGTGTATTTGGTTATTTTTATCAATTGCAGGAATTTTAGAAGATCAACACATATTCTAAAAAACTCCAAAGAAAACCCTTGTTGATATTTGGTACATCAAAACCAAAAAGGGGGAGATTGTTGGAACTAAAGCTTGATGAAGTTTTGGTGTCTCTCTTGGTGTTTTTGATTTTGATGTAATGTAATTTTTTGGTTTTCTTAGATGAATGTATTTAGGAGTCTTTCATATGTATTGATTGTTTAGAATAGGAATGTATGTGTTGTTCTCTGTTTGAAAATTTATCAGACGATACATCAGACGATACATCAGACGATAGTATCAGACGATACATACAGACGAAATGGTACCAGACGAAAGGGTACAGACGAAAGGGTACCAGACGAAAGGGTACCAGACGAAAGGGTACAGACGAAAGGGTACAGACGAAAGAGTACAGACGAAAAAGAGTACCAGACGAAAGGATACAGACGAAAGGTATCAGACGATAGGTATCAGACGATACATATCAGACGATAGGTATCAGACGATACATATCACACGATATATATCAGACGATATACATCAGATGATAGACTTCAAAGTTCACTCATTCAGTCTGAAGAATTGCATCGTCTGTCCTGGGAAGTGAAGATCAGACGATACATGAAGATTACTCAAGCTAAAGTCTTCGTCTTACCATAAAGTGAAATCTAAGATGGAAGGATAAGACGAAACTTCAAGACTACTCATGCAGTCTTAATAAACTACATCGTCTGACCTGGGAAGTAAAAGAAGGCGAAAGTAACTCCAACATTTCAAGAATCTAAGAGTTACAATGGAGTAATCGATTACCATAAGGCTGTCGATTACCACGAGCCGATGTCGATTACCATAAGGTAATCATGTCGATTACCATCTTGAAAATCACCCAGAATGAATTTCATCTCGGCAGTAATCGATTACCACGAGCTGTAATCGATTACCACCGCAGAGAATGTTTAAAAGTTGCCTGAAATGATTTTTCTAACATCCCACTTGATTACCCACTTATTTTAATCAATTTTAAACTTCATAAAAGTCAATTTTTGAGGCTCCAACGGTTCAATTTGAGGCTCCTCCAACGTTCTGATTTTTGGAGATCAAATTGTCAACAATTGAGGCTCCATCTTACTCTATAAATGGAAGCTACTTTGAAAAACCAAATACAGAGTTTTATATAGAGTTTTTGTACAGATTTGAAAATACTCTTGAAAGACTTGAAATTCATTTTCAGAAAAGCCTATACACTTTCAAATCCTCTCTAAGAGAGCTTATCATTTTCTTCAAGAGAAATCACTAAGAACTTCAAGAGTTCTTGAAAGAATTTTGAGAAAAGGCAACAATAGTCATTTTATTGATTGGGTGGTATTCAAAGTTCTATTAAATTGTGATCAGAATCTACACTCCAGGTGTTTTCTAAACTGATCTTTTATTTGTCAATTTGATTGTTGGGTTACTACTCTAGGAGAGAGGTCTCTCTGGATAGAGTAAGAGTATTTGAGAAGTGTTTTCTCAAAGGTTTGATCTTGGGTGTGCCAAGGTCAGGGAAGAACGGTTCTTTGGGTTAAAGAACTGGTTTGGGTGTTTTGATTTCGTTTTTGTGTTGCTTGTTGCAGAGTGAATGTAAATGAACACAAAAGGGATCATTTGATAGTGGAAAACCAATTGCAACAGTTGTTGGATTGGGACTGGATGTAGGCAGTTGGCTGAACCAGTATAAATCACTGTGCACTCTTCTTCTTCCTTACACTCATTACTATTTACCTTACACTGCTATTATCATTGTTAAATTCTGCAAGTTGTTTGGTAACTGAATTGGTAATTAACTCAGTAATTAACTTGGTAATCAACTTAAACTGGAAAGGGTAGATACAAACATTGTATAAACTGAAAATTGATTACAAACTTGTTATTAATAATTCCTTTGATATTTCTGCTGCATAAATTTGAGTATACTCTGTTTGAATTAAAAGGAATTAGGAACTCACGAAAAATAGGCCGAAGTGAACTAGAATCTATTCACCCCCCCCTCTAGATTCACCCAAAGGGACCATCATTTTTGATAATTTACAACTTACCTCCATCATTGTGCATGAAGCGAAAGTATATGATGTTCTCTATGTTGTTCTCGGGCCCAAAGCAGCCTAGATTGAAGACTTAAGATTATTATGGGATGAAGGTGTTGATGTTTATGACGGCTTTGCCAAAGAAACCTTCAAGTTACATGCCATGTTGTTTTGCACTATCAATGACTTTCCAGCATATGGAAACTATCTATTTGGGCTTCCTTGTTCGTGGGCACATATCTATCCTAACCCCTACTTGGGATGATATTCCGGTGACTCAACGAAACATGCTATGGCAGGATCTTCTGGTCATTTCTTTGTGTTGGACTTAAAGCTTGAAGATGATTTAGTGTCTCTCTTGGTGTTTTTGCTTTTGATGTAAAGTATTTTCGGTTTTCCATAGATGAAGTATAATTAGGATTGATCCATGTATTGTTTGTTGAGTTTAGGCATGAATGTGTTGAGTTCTTTGTTTGAGGCCCCAGAGAATGGTTAAAACTTGAGTATGGATGATCATGTGACTAATGTTTGATTTCCCTATGTGAAAAACAGTTTTGAAAAACCTGGAAATCCATTTTTCACTGATGTAATCGATTACAGGGGTGATGTAATCGATTACATTTGTTTTCCTCTCTGGTGTAATCGATTACATGGTGTATGTAATCGATTACATTATTTTTGCTCTCTGGTGTAATCGATTACATGGTTGATGTAATCGATTACATGGCTTGGCCTCACTGATGTAATCGATTACATCTCCAATGTAATCGATTACATGGTTTGAAATTCACTGTTTCTGGGTTTCCCTCTTCAATGTAATCGATTACATGCTCGTGGTAATCGATTACATGCCTGGAAAAATCAGTTTGGAGGCTCTAACGGCTAGTGTAATCGATTACATGTATTTGGGATCAATTACATTGACCGTTGTAGCTCAATTTGCACGTTTTTCTTCCTCCAAATTGGTTCTATAAATACAAACTTGATGAAACATATGAAAGTAGAGAAAACCTAAGCTTGTGAACAAACTCTCACACTTTCATATGCTCTGTAAATAGAGTTCATCAAGGTTTTCAAAGAGAAAGGGCAAACTTGATACATTCTGTGATTGGGTGGATTTCATTGTGTTTATTTGTGATCAGAATCTACACTCAAGGTGTTTTCTATCTTGATCTTTATTTATATTTCAATTTCTGGGTTATTACTCTAGGAGAGAGGTCTCTCTGGATAGAGTAAGTGTATTTGAGAAGTGTTTTCTCAAAGGTTTGATCTTGGGTGTGCCAAGGTCAGGGAAGAACTGTTCTTTGGGTTGAAGAACAGGTTTTGGGTGTTTTGATTTCGTTTTTTGTGTTGCTTGTTGCAGAGTGAATGTAAAAGAACACAAAAGGGATCATTTGATAGTGGAAAGCCAATCGCAACAGTTGTTGGGTTGGGATTTGGGACGAGTAGGCGGTTGGCGAACAGTATAAATCATTTGTGCACTCATTTTCTTCCTTATCCTCTTTATAGTTTTCCTTATATTGCTATTATCATTGTTTAAATTCTGCAGTATATTTGGTAACTGTATTGATAATCAACTCAGTAATTGATACGGTAATTGAATCATTAATAGAATAGGTAATTGATACGGTAATTTATAAGTGAATCTAGAACCGTTTTGTTTGAATTCGAAAGGAATTAGAATCTTCCGAAATTCGACTAAAGTTGAACAAGAATCTATTCACCCCCCTCTAGATTCATACATAGGGACCAACAATTGGTATCAAAGCTACTTCTAGTAAGTTGCTCTAGAATTTGATCCATAATGGCCAGTAATCAATTACCATTTGCTGAAGGTGCCTATATTAATAGACCTCCTCTGTTTTGTGGAGATAACTATCCTTTTTGGAAAGTTAGAATGAAAATCTTTATGGAGTCTATTCATAGAAGTATTTGGCAAGCTGTTGTAACTGATTTCAAAATCCCCACATATATAGTTGATGGAAATGAATTAGAAAAACCATTTGAGAAGTGGGAACCAGAAGAAATTAGGAGAGCTGAAAATGATTCTAAAGCTTTAAACATTATACATTCTGCTCTTAACTCTGATGAATTTTTTAGAATTTCTGCTTGTACAACAGCAAAAGAAGCTTGGGAACTCATAATGGTAACTCATGAAGGCACAACGGCGAAGTACGAAGGGCAAGGAAGAATACCTTGATCCAAGGTAGTATGAAACCTTCGAGAATGTTGCAAGGAGAATCCATAATGGAGATGCAGAAACGGTTCATACACATCATCAATCATCTCAAGGGACTTGGCAAAAGCTTCGTAGAAGAAGAAGTGAATGTCAAGATTCTAAAGTCTCTAAATAGAAAATGGAAATCCCGTGATGCCCATAAGCGAGTCAAAGAATCTTGCTTGCAATCACAAGTGCAGAACTATTTGGCAAGCTTAGAGAGTATGAGATGGATATGACTCGCATGGCGAGATGAGGAGCGAAGGACAAAGGAGCCAAAGGAATTTCTTTCAAAGTGGAGCATCTTGAAACGAATCGAATCTGAATCCTCGAAGAAGAAAACATGAAACATATAGTAAGAAATTTCAAGAAGTTCCAAATGAAGAACAGTGAGAAGAAAAGGTTCAACAATGATAAGAAGGACTTCAAAAGAAGTGAGAGTTCATCTTCAAAGGTGACTTGTTATGAGTGTGGCAAAGTTGGTCACTACAAGTTTGAGTGCCCCAATATGAGGAAAGCCAACTACAATGAGCCTAGAAGATCTGAACATGAGGAAAAGTCCAAGAAGGATAAATTCAGAAAGAAGAAAGCATATATAGCTTGGGAAGAGAATGATTCCTCAACTTCTAGTGAGAGCGATAATGAAGAAGCAAATTTGTGTCTCATGGCAAATCCAACATCCGATGATGAGGTAAGTGATTCCGATTCATCTACTTATGATTATGATGAGCTGCAAACTGCTTTTTGTGAACTTTACAAGGAAGCCGAAAAACTAGAAAAATTGAACAAGGTTTTGAAAAACAAAATTACAGATTTAGAAAATGATATTTCTGTTTTGAAAACCAATGTTCAAGATTTGAAAAAGGAAAATGATAATCTGAAACTACCCTGTTTAAAATGTAAATCTGTGATGCCCCTTTAAAAAGAAATAACATGAAATCCTTTACACAAACTAGTAAAAATAGAACCTTCACATGTAGTTATTGCATGAAACCTGGTCATAATTCTTATAATTGCATGATTAGAAAGGAAGGTATATCTTATGGTTTGTTTAAGTGGGTTAAGAAAGTTAAAATTGATGATGCTAACATGGCTGGACCCAAGAGAAGTTGGGTACCAAAATCAAAGTAAACTTTCTCTTGTAGATATGCTTGAGAGCCAAACAATCAACAATTGGAATCATGGAACAATTGGTATTCTGGACAATGACTGCTCAAGACATGTGATTGATGAAGAAATCAAAACTTATCTCCTTTCAATCAATAGAATTTGGATCTGCAGTTTATGGAGATAACATAAGGGAAAATTTTATACCTCTACCTTTGATTATTCATATTTTATATTTTCTTTAGTTCGTTCATTCTTATCTCTATTCTCTATATTTGATTATAATTCTCTCTGTTTTTGCTTTTGATATACCAAATAGGGGGAGAAGTATAAGTTGATAGAATATAGTTGATAGGGGGAGTAAGGAGTAAGTATATAGTTGATAGAATATAGTTGATAGGGGGAGTAATATATGGCTTATATGAACATTTATTTCATGAATCTGCAACATTTCTATTTTGTGCTTGCATTACTAACAATTGCAGGATTCGTAAAAGATCAACACACATCCTAAACCTGTAGGAAAATCTTGGTTGAGATTTGGTACATCAAAACCAAAAAGGGGGAGATTGTTGGACTTAAAGCTTGAAGATGCTTTAGTGTCTCTCTTGGTGTTTTTGCTTTTGATGTAAAGTATTTTCGGTTTTCCATAGATGAAGTATAATTAGGATTGATCCATGTATTGTTTGTTGAGTTTAGGCATGAATGTGTTGAGTTCTTTGTTTGAGGCCCCAGAGAATGGTTAAAACTTGAGTATGGATGATCATGTGACTAATGTTTGATTTCCCTATGTGAAAAACAGTTTTGAAAAACCGGAAATCCATTTTCATCGATGTAATCGATTGGGGTGATGTAATCGATTACATTTGTTTTCTCTGGTGTAATCGATTACATGGTGTATGTAATCGATTACATTATTTTTGCTCTGGTGTAATCGATTACATGGTTGATGTAATCGATTACATAACAACCTCATGATGTAATCGATTACATCTCCAATGTAATCGATTACATGGTTTGAAATTCACTGTTTCTGGGTTTCCCTCTTCAATGTAATCGATTACATGCTCTTGGTAATCGATTACATGCCTGGAAAAATCAGTTTGGAGGCTCTAACGGCTAGTGTAATCGATTACATGCATTTGGGATCAATTACATTGACCGTTGTAGCTCAGATTTGCACGTTTTCTTCCTCCAAATTGGTTCTATAAATACAAACTTGATGAAACATATGAAAGTAGAGAAAACCTAAGCTTGTGAACAAACTCTCACACTTTCATATGCTCTGTAAATAGAGTTCATCAAGGTTTTTAAAGAGAAAGAGCAAACTTGATACATTCCTGTGATTGGGTGGATTTCATTGTGTTTATTTGTGATCAGAATCTACACTCAAGGTGTTTTCTATACTGATCTTTATTTATATTTCAATTTCTGGGTTATTACTCTAGGAGAGAGGTCTCTCTGGATAGAGTAAGTGTATTTGAGAAGTGTTTTCTCAAAGGTTTGATCTTGGGTGTGCCAAGGTCAGGGAAGAACTGTTCTTTGAGTTGAAGAACAGGTTTTGGGTGTTTTGATTTCGTTTTTTGTGTTGCTTGTTGCAGAGTGAATGTAAAAGAACACAAAAGGGATCATTTGATAGTGGAAAGCCAATCGCAACAGTTGTTGGGTTGGGACTGGACGTAGGCAGTTGGCCGAACCAGTATAAATCGCTGTGCACTCATTTTCTTCCTTATCCTCTTTACAGTTTTCCTTTTATTGCTATTATCATTGTTTAAATTCTGCAGTATATTTGGTAACTGTATTGATAATCAACTCAGTAATTGATACGGTAATTGAATCATTAATAGAATAGGTAATTGATACGGTAATTGATAAGTGAATCTAGAACCGTTTTGTTTGAATTCGAAAGGAATTAGAATCTTCCGAAATTCGACTAAAGTTGAACAAGAATCTATTCACCCCCCCTCTAGATTCATACATAGGGACCAACACTTTGGTGATAATTAGTTGGTATTTATTCATTTCAGTATATTATTCTTTATTATATTGCTAACTTCTAAAAATTTTATTCTTTTTTATAGGTCACTTTCGATATTCCTAATGTGGAGTCCCTAAAGGTCATGTCTTCCATGGCTACTATGCTTAGGCAATGGAAGTCTCAACTGACCCGGTACATATATAATAAAGAAGATGGCAACATTTCTATGCCTAATTATAGGGGCATAGATGAAGAAACATGGGAGAAGTTTGTTCAGATATGTTTGTCTCTTGAGTGGCAGGTTAGTAAATGTTGAAATGGAAGTCTCAAGTTACCCGATACATATATTTTCCAGCATTCAACAATTACTAAATGTTTGTTTTATGTTACAGGCAAAGAGGAATAAGGCAAAGAAGTGTCAAGCAACAAATGATTATCCTCATATTTTGTCTCGAGGGGATTATAAAGTGTTGGAGGAAAGGATCTTGACTCAGAAGTTAGGATGAAGAAGTCAAGCGACTTCACATCATCATCTTCCAAGTGTGCTGCTGAAAATATTGTAAGTTTATTTTTGTTCTTAATTGATGATATTATTTTTTGAAAATACTGCATGTTTTAATTAAAGTAACAACAACAACTATTCCTTACTTGCAGGATTCCCTAGTTGAGCAGAGCAGTCAGGGATCATTTGTGGCACAGGGAAGAGATGGCATACTTTCATCTGCCATTGGCAAACCCGAACACCCAGGGCGTGTTTGTGACGTTGGTCAAGGTGTGGGGATTGTTTCATACTTTGGAAAATCTTCACACCATCGATGTTTTGACTCTGCAATCAACCAACAAACAATAGAGTCTTTGAGGCAAAGTATCACTGAAGATGTTACCGTCAGGATGAGGGAACAAATAACAGAAGAGTTGGCTGCAAAAGTTTCACAGAATATCATGCAACAAGTAGGCCTACAAGGTCAGTGCCTAGGAACTGCTACAGAGGTGAGGCAAACTGTTCATGTTAGCACGAAATTTAGTTGCTCACCAGACGGGGACATCCCTGAAGAAGCTTTTCAATGTGGGTTGTATGTTGAAGAAAACCCAATTAGATTGGTGGCCATTGGAAGAGTTGTAGGGGCGGAGCAACCATACATGGTAAGCCCATGGGAGATGATGAGTTGAGGGTCACTGTTGATGACGCACATGACCCTGATGCTCCACTACCCTTGCCCACTGAAGAGGTGCAAGTGGTAGGACAAGCTCTTGGTACTTTCATTGCATGGCCAAAACATCTTGTTAAGGAATTGGGTGCAAAGGTGTGTATTGTTTTTACATCTGTTTTATTAACTTATAATATATTGATGATGTTTCTAACAATTTATTTTATTAAATCAAATCCCCAAAGAAGAAACTTACACCCAGGAAACCACGATCAGAGCCAGAGCCAATTGATGATCCTCTGCACTGCTTGTTAGAGTTGGCTAATAAGATTAGGAGCAAAAGTTTGGAGCTCTATTGGGATAAAAAAATCTTTGGTAGAGAAAGCAACATGCCTCTGTACATTCACATGTCAGATTGCATGGAGATGTATTCAGGCATGGACGAGATGAACCTAACTCACGTGTAATTTTGGATCATGTAAGTACTTTAACTATTAATTAAATATGTCAAATTTCAAAGAGTATAAACAATCATTTATGTTACATGTAGTGGCCATAGGCAACTTATTGTTCTTTGCCCGATGGATCATCTCGTGGTTTTTTTTTGTTCCTTGCACAAACCTCTTCCTCCGAAGTTGAAGAAATTGCTTGAAGGGTACGTAAATGTTATTTAGTTGTTATCTTTCACTTGACTTATATTTAATTATTATAGTGTAAAATTAATGTATAATTTAATTTAACCAGTATTCATGTTGGACATCATATGCTCACGAGCAATAGTCGTGCCAGACCAAGACTTGATTTTGTAATAACAAAGGTAAAAATGTTTCTCTTAGGAAACACAAAAACAACATTATGTACACCTTATAACACAAATAAGGTGTCTTGATAAATTCAAATCTTTGTAGGCTAATAAACAAACAACTCGACCACAATGTTGTTTCTATGTCATGCAGTGGATGGAAAGCATAATTCGGATGGGGATAACAGACCACTGGTTAGAGGTACATACTTTTTACCTACAATTGTTTGTGAATTTAATTAATGATACTTACATGTTAATAATTAGTCATTATTTTCCAGACTTTTAGTGATTCAATGCCATTTGCTGAAGAGGCCATCGACTACACTCGCAAGCAATAAGCGACATTTTTAGTGTATTGTAGTAAGAAACAAAGCATAGATGTGTCTTCTGAAGCTCATAATTAGAAATATACATGTAAAGTTTTGATTTTAAGAATTTTTAGTCAGGTATTTGGATTATATCATCATTTCAGTGAGTAGTAGTTAATTACAGCCCTATTAGTTAAAGTATGACTTTTGGTTTATGAACCATCTTATTTATTGTCCATTGTTAAAAAAAAAAATAAGCAGACTACGACGATTTTAACAATAACCGTCGTAGTTTGCTTAATTACGCTTGCAGACTACGACGGGTTAAACTAAAACCGTCTTAGTCTGCTAAAACAGACTACGACGGTTTCAAACTATGATGGTTTTATTTAAAACTGTTGTAGTCTGTTTTATCAGACTAAGACAGTTTCAGACTACGACGGTTTTAGTGTGAACCATCTTAGTCTGCAAAAACAGACTACGACAACAGTTGTTACTACGGTTCATGAACCATCGTAGAGTGTATGTTTGAACCGTCGTAGTATGTCTTTTTTGTACTAGTGACGCCTCGCAATATTAAGAAACAAAGGAGGTTTTATAGATTATATTTTCAGATTTTTTCCCTATAGGTCCTACAAAGAAAGTGGGAAAATATATTATAATATCAATACTTATTTGTCATTTCAGGTATATGGTTTCCATTGCGCTTACCATATTCATCAAGTGGTGCATCATAATCATAGCTTGTAGCAGTAAAAAGACTACCCACGGTTCTACCAAATTCCGTTCCCCGTGATATTGAAAGGAACAAAATAAAGGGGTTTAGTTGAATATTCAAAAGGGGTAAACAAAGACATCAAAATAAAAAAATAATGAAGTTACCATTTAATAATTTACAAACTTAATAATTTACAAATTTAATATTTTACAAATTTAATAATTTACAAATTTAATAATTTACAAATTTAATAATTTACAAATGTTCCCCATTTTTTATAAATCTTGCAACTGAAAATGCCTAGTCTTCAACAGTTCGATAAGGAACAACACCTCCAAACTCAGTAAACCTTCAAGCATGAGAGGAATAGAAGCAATGAACATGCAACATCTCTGGTGAAATAATTGTGCAATAGATCAATAAACCTTTAGTTATAACTTCACTTCACTCATATGTGCTAGTCAAATATCAGATAACATTTCACAAACACCATAACCTTCAGTTATCAATGCGAAGGACAAATAACACAAAGAATTAAAAAAAAAGAGTGAAGGATGCAAGCGAACTAGAAGAATAACAACTAAATCGTAGCCACCAAAACAAAGGTTGAAATCGAGGATACCTGCATGTCATCGTTGAATTCTGTCTCGACTCCGCAATAACGAGACTCACTCTTATCACCTTGCCTTTCTCCGAGAGGAATTTTCGCTACTTCAACACATTGAAAAAATGTGTAGTGTTTGAGGTGCAATATGTAATGGTTAAGCTCAAGTGATTTTGAGCACGGTAGTGAGTTGGCAAATTGAATGGAGATGTAGGTTTTTAGTAGGGTTTTGTTGAAGAAGCTACTACTGCCACCAAACAAACACCAACACTAGGTTTTGGGGGTACACTGATTGAGCTTTTCTTGCAATTATTCGTTGAAGTGTTTCTCAAAGCCCTGGTATTTCTATGCACCACTAGCAAAAATGCAAGAGACTGAAAGCGAATAGGATTCATGATGGTGAGAGAACCGCCAACGCCAACGGTAGAAGGAGGGAACTGTGATGGCAGGCAAGTGAGGAGGGTAAAAGGGGAAGGGAACAGAGGAAATTGGCGAAAATGAGGGATATGGGAAAGCGCATAAGAGAAGAAGAGAAACTATAGAGGTAAAAGTGAATAAGGTCGAAAGGGTAGGCATTAAAATCAAACTTCTAGACGGTGGTTACTTAATTAACCTACCTCAATTGGATTTACAACTTTGGTGAACTTAAAGGTGTAGTATGCTGTGATAATTGGGACAAAGATATCTTCAATGACATTATTCTTGTTGCTATCGTGGACTAGAATGTTCCAAAGAACTTGTTTGGTTATTTTTTTTGAGGAAGTTAAGATATAATGAATGTTCCAAAGAACTTGTTTGGTTATTTTTTTTTTTGAGGAAGTTAAGATATAAAAAAAAATTCCTCAACTAAGGGATTCTACACAAGGTTAGTTTCAAGACCAACATCTCAAAAGAAAACGGTTTTAGAATTTTTATTCAAAGATAGTAGTTTTAGAAAATTTTCTAAAATTTTAATTTTTTTAATTAATATTTTACCTTTGTTTTTTGAATTTTATTTCATTAAATTTTTAAAATAAATTATCAATTATTAAAAATTTAAATTAAATATTTATGAAAAATCAAAAATATTATTTATATATTAAAAATATTATATTATTACAAAGTGTAGTTTTAAGAGTATTTAATTATTATAACCTTTAGTTAAATATAACCATTCAACTGTGTATTGAAGACAATACTAATTAATATGAAAATACATTTATGAATCAGTTAATAAGAAAAAATAATTTAGTTATCAAAACAATATACAGAGGTTTTATTTTTTTTAAAAAAAAAATCATAATAATGATGCAAAAATTACTATAATCACTATATTTTATATTTAATTTTGATAGAAATCTATCTCTAAATCATTAAATTAATGGATACAAATTATTATCGTAGACCTATTTGATTAAACGAACACAAATTATTATATAATAGGTATTTGTTGAAGATTCTTAATTAACACCCCTAATTAATCGACAATGAAATATGCACATATGTATCTCATATGTTCTTTTCTTTTCTTTTTCTATAACTTTTGTGTAACATAAAAAAGTATCGACTACCATATATAGTTAATATAATATATTTTATATTTAAGATAATTAAGAATATATCTCTGAATTATTTAATTAACAGATTATTTTATAGTTAAAATTTAACATGTACACATGCAAACGTTTGAATTTATGTACACAAAAAATTTGATATCAAATAAATATTTAAACATATTTGAATACAATTTAATATATGCATGTGTGTTTTTAATATTAAAATATATCAATGAAAATTTGATTTTTTAAACTTTATTTGAATTCATTCGATTAATTAAAAATATTTAACTTTAACAAGCTAGTTTATTTAATTAAAAATATAATCATATTCATACAAAAATTATTTTTTCAATATTTCATTCAAAAAGAATAGTCAATTTTTTTAGTTCAATATATTAAATATTTTCTTACAAAATGGATTTTAGATGATTTACAATGTAAAATAATTTTTTATATATATTTTTTAATGAAGTGTGAATCTATTAAAAGTTTGAATGAATCTAGTTAACCAATATATTCTGGTGAATTCTATGAATTTAAATTTTATATTATATATTTTTAATGGTGTAATTAAAAGTGGAAGGGAAGTCGGTCAATCAAACATTATTAAAATCATTTTTTTATATATTTTCTAGCGAACTGTGAATTTAATTTTTGTTAAGTTTAATGAATTTAAGTTTTATGTTAAATTTTTTTGATGAATTTATTATAAGTTTAGATAAATTTAGTCAATCAAAATCTTTTTGGTAAATTTAGTCAATTTAATTCCTATGTTATATTTTTAATGAATTTATTAGAAGTGGAAGGGAATCAAGTCAATCAAATTTTATTAAAAAATATTTTCTATATATTTTCTTATACAATGTAGATTTTATTAGAAGTTTGAATGAATCTATTTAGCCATATTGCTGGTAAATTTAATGAGTTTAATTTTTATGATATTTTTTAAAACAAAATTATTAAAAGTAGAAGGGTATCCGATCAATCAAACTCTATGGAAAAAATTTCAACAATAATTTATTAACTAAAATTTAATGTTAGTTCAGTTTAATTAGTTAAAAAGAAAAGACTAAGTAATCAAGACGCTTTCATAGAAAGAGAGAGAAAATAGAATCCAAAACTATGGGGTATTTCTAAACCTAAACCAAAACAATTGTTCTCTCTTGCCGTCTCACTCCAACCTTTCTTTCTTGTCGTGCTCTGTTCTTCAGTCAACGTCTTGCTATATTCTTTATTTTTTCTTCTTCTTGTGGTGTGCTTTTTTAAAGAAGGTAAGCAATTGAATTCTCCTTCTCTTTGTAATGATATATTCAAGTGTGTTGATGAAAGAATTTAGAAGATTAAGTAATTCAGCTTCATTCTGATGGTTTTATTTAAAGTTATTAGGGTTTATATTTGATTTTAGATTTGTGATTTTTCCCTTTAACAGGTGCCTGAACAGGTGTTTGTTGAAGCTATTCTTAGTTGTTTTGAAAACTTTGCAGAAAGGTAAGCTTCAATGGATTGTGATCGTTCTCACTCTCTCGTCTCGATTCCCCTTTTCGTTCTCACTCTATCGTGGTTTCGCTCAACTAGAGCTTCCCTCGTTGCCAAATAGGATTCAAATCTTGGTTGAATATCTTCTTCTGCTTGAAAATATGTCTTGTTCTCATAGGGTAGAGTTTAGGTCAGGATCCTTACTTCAGAGAATAATTTGAAGAAACAGTAGAAAAGGTAGTTGCAGAAATGAGAATAATTGGTAATATTGACGACTTCCTCGTTTAATTGATCATTGCTTTCATACTTTGTGACCTGTTACTGCTTCAATGTTTGCTTCTTGTTATGTATCCAGCAAAATATTTCATCCTTTTGGTTCGTGTGATTGGGTTGTTTATTACTGCCAAGGGTCATGATTTTGAGTTAACTAATAGTTAGTAGAAATTTTCTAATAACTATAAGATAAATTTTCTTCGTTAGTTGGAGTTTGTATATAAAAGATTGTGTACATTGGGTTTGAAATCTCACTACTATGGTTCCAAGTTCTATTGAATAGCTGCACACATGTTATTATAGAAAGACATTAATTTAGGTGTCATGCTCTTATCAGAAAGTGTGGATTCTCTTCCAAATGATGAACTTCAGGAAATTGTAGAGAGAGGGGATATGCTGGGGCTATTTTCTGTCAAAGAAATGTGCCAACAGGTTTAGTGTTGAGAATAATTTAGGATTAATTGTGTTCAATTTAAGTACAGGATTTTGAATATCGAAGGCTACATGATTTTTTTATTCTAAATTAATCAACCTATTTGTACAGCGTAGGTTCATTTAACTCTGAATCACTTGATGCCATCATCTCTTTTAGTTCTTTTAAGGTTATTCTAGATAGGCTTCCTCTGTCAGTGAGGCCAAAAATGACACAAAGAAAAAATAGCAATTTTCTTTAGGTTACAATTCTTGTATCCTTTTAGTGTATTAGAGCTGGGAGGTACTTCACTTGCAAAGGTAATTATAAACATAATATTGGGTATCCACTTTCTTTTGTTGATTGTTGTTCTATTACATTCCTTCAATATAATTACTGTGTCTCAAGCTTTTTTTTTTTTTGCTTGGTTTGCAGTGCTTCGCTTAGGATTCTAAAAAGGCCATCCAATGTATATAGTTAGTGTCAATGCTTTCTATCCTAATTGAAAAGACAAGTTACTTATTTGTGCAAATTATGAATTCTGCTGTTTTGGTTCTGCTTTTTATCTTTATTGTTTTTTTAATTGGTTTCTAATTTGTCCCATAGCCAAAGAATATATTGTAATTAATTTTGGATATACGTTATTTATTTTTATCATCTTTTTGCATGCTTGTCTTAATTGCAATATTTTTATTAGGGAACTCCGGCATTGGAAGACAAATTTCGGTAAAAAGGCTCTCACAAGCTTGTCATCATCTGTCTAATGCAAGTATGGATTTTCACTTGTTAGGTATGTTTTAAGTTAGTTTCATTGAATTTCATGTAGTTTTTTAGTCTTTGTTGCAATTATTTCTTCATTATTTATGAGTTATGAATTAGTCTTGACTATGGGTTTTGGGTTGTTGGGAGTGTCAAACACTCATTGAGTGTCCAATTAAAAAATTATTTTGTAGATTATTTATGCTAACACTTGTATACAATTCTTACACTTCTATTCAAATTATTTTTTTTAACCTATAGAAAAATCAGATTAAAATAAAATGTGGAATATTAGAAAAATTATTTTTATTTATGTGTTTAGTTTATTTTATGTTTCCCTCTTTTAATGTTGTGAACCTCTGTCCGTGAAAGGAATGATAACTAGTCCTGTAGAAAGATAAATAAATGTGATTAGTATAAGGAGAATTTGTAAGTTGGTGTTCGTTATGTGTGCATGTTTATAATATTTTTGGAAGTACTTTAAATTTTCTGAATGTTCATGTTTTATATCATTGCATATATCATACTCTTCATATTGCATGTATATATACCGAGAGCACTTCCTTCCTAATTTTCTTAGTGATTTAGTGTTTTGTTGGTCTGAGATAATCTAGGTTAATAAACTTAGGGGTTCTAGCTAGACCGAGTGTCAAATTATGTTTAACAATTTATTTAGGCATTGATGTGTAAAGATTAATTGGTGAACTCACCCTAACTTTGCTTGTATCTCTTATTTTCATGTCAATGCTTTGCATATACTACACATGAATTGAACATATCAAGTTGTTCGTATACAAAACTTCTTTGTTTCATGTTTGACCTAAAAGATGTCAAGTGGAGGTTGTGGTTCGAGGGGTAGAAATAGCAGTAGCATAGGTCGTGGTGAAAGTCGATCAATAACCCGACCATCTAGTGCTTCCCTGGATGTTGAAGAATCTCCTCTTTTATGTAAGACACAAAGTACACAATTTCTACATGAAGACTTCACAATTGTTGGGGAAGCCCCTAAACCTAGGGAAATAGATCCATTAGATAGCAAGATATGTATCTATCTTGATAAAGACACGTAAGAATGAATTATTTTCAATAGTTTTTCTTACATATTTTTCAAATAAAATTGTTTGAATGAAAAATTAATACTTATGACTTCTCTAAAGTTACAAGTTTATTTCACTTGTTCAAACGATCAGACGTATGAAAAGTGTCATTCAATCAAAATATGATAGACCAATGTATAATTAGAGCACAACTCCTCTAGAAGTTAGGGAACTGTGGTTTGGAGAGTGGAAGGTTAATTTGAAATTTTTTTTATCATTTCATATATATATATCAACTTTTGTGTAATTAATAATTTACATTATTTTGTTATTAAAACCTTTCAAATGGCTACTGACACATGAATCGAAGATTATGGATAATTTGAACCAAAAGTGTTTGGATCGCCTTCGAGCAATAATGTCTAAAATTAGGTGGGTGAATGTGCCTCAAGGTAAAAAACCTGCTTGGATACCAGACCCTGTTTTTGACAGAGAACAGTTAAGGAAAAGGGATGGATTCACTGAGACTAGTGCCAACTTGTGTTCAAAGTTTAGTCCGTTTTGAGAACATTCAAGAGATTCTTGCTGCAAACCATCTGGCTTCAAAACCAGCACACATTTTCTCAACCCAGGAATGTTTTTCTCAAGAATGATACCTTTGTGAACATGAAAAAATGGTTTCATCAACAATTTTAGCTGCTTTATTTTCTCCTCAACGCAATTGGGAGGAGAAATGGGTTCCCAACGTATATCTTTTGAAGATTTCTTTTCCTTCACTAGTCTATTTTGGCAAAACTTCTTGAGTTCTACAGGTAAGCTGTCAAGAAATGATGGTTTCATTAAGCACAAAATATTGTAGAGTTATTGAAATTTGTTTTAGAAATGAGTCCCTGAAAGAAGGACTCGTTTTTGAGTTCTACTTTTAGAAAGCACCTTCCAAATACAACTTTGCTAATTCCTAGGCGTGTGCCCTTCATGAAGAACTAGCAAACCAGGATAGTCCAATAGAACCTTTCCCATTTCACTTTCAATATCCTTCCTAGTCCTTGCACATTTCTTCTCGTTTTTCATCTTTTTATTTTTCTTCTCTTCTCATCTTTCCCATTTCTCGTTTTCCCCCTTACTAGCTTATCAAACAAATTGTAGTTGATTAATAGAATGCTCTTCTCTTTGCTGATGGTGGGGTTAAGGACATTTAGTTGAGCCCTGGAAATATTTACCTTGTTTCAATTTATAATAAGCCTCTTGCAAATGATAGAAAGTGCAGTTTTAGTAATTCAGGTTGTACATGTAGATTAGTAGTTAAAAGTTGTTAGAAGGACCAGTTAGAAGTGAAAAGAAGTTTCAGTTAGGTCCCTGTATGAAATACATGTATAAAAAGCCTTCTGACTTAGTTTTGTTAATGAGAATCATAATCAGTTTCTTTCAATATTTCTCTTTCTAAATTCTCATTACTTTCTTCTCAAAAATAAACAATTCTACTGTGTAAACTCTGACAATTGGTATCAGAGCTCTGGTTCTGATCCAGGGGAAGAACAACGGTCATATTCTGCTCACGTCTATAGCTGCAAGATCGACGAAGAACACTATTCGTGATTGATTAGAAGAATTGAAGATGACTGGAAACGGAAATGGATTCGGAAACAATCTTCTTGGAAACCTACCGGTTTTGGATGGGAAGAATTGGGACAGGTGGTGTGTGCAGATGAAGGTCCTTTTTGGATTTCAAGATGTTCTTGATCTCGTTGAGAATGGGATTCAAGAACTGGGTAAAGAAGACAGTTCTGGTGATGCTCAGAAATCTGCACTCAAAGATTTGAAGAAGAATGATTGTAAAGCCTTGTTCCTAATCCATCAATGTGTCAATGAATCACACTTTGAGAAGATTGCTTCTGCTAGGATTTCAAAGGAGGCTTGGGAGACATTGAATCAGTTTTATGCTGGTGATGAGAGGATGAAGAAGGTGAAGCTTCAAACTTTGAGAAGACAATATGAGCTATTCCAAATGGAAACCTCTGAATCTGTTGCAGATTATTTCATAAGGGTACAAGCGCTCATCAATCTGATGCGAAACAATGGAGAAAAGATCACAGACCAAATGCTTGTTGAAAAGATTCTGA
This sequence comes from Hylodesmum podocarpum, assembly GCA_026586105.1. Lineage (NCBI taxonomy): Eukaryota > Viridiplantae > Streptophyta > Magnoliopsida > Fabales > Fabaceae > Hylodesmum > Hylodesmum podocarpum. Next base: position 406,552 of record JALJEV010001367.1, read on the forward strand.
GAACATTGACACCAAGATTTGATCATATAGTGGTGGCAATCGAAGAATCTAAGGATCTTTCAAAGATGAGAATCCAAGAATTACAAAGTTCTTTGGAATCTCATGAGCAGAGTTTGAACGAAAGAGGTAGTGAGAAGACAAGTGTGCAAGCACTGAAAGCCCATGTGTCAAAGCAAAAAACTGAAAAGAAGAAGGGTTGGAGTGAAAAGGGAAAAAGGAATAACTGGAAAGATGAGTTGGAGTTCTAAGAAGCAGTCAGTGGTTGCACTTTCAACCTGTGAAGCTGAGTATATAGCTGCTTTCTCAGCAGCTTGTCAAGCAGCTTGGATCAAGGTTCTGCTAGAAGACTTGAAGGTGAAGATGGATTCCACTGCTCAACTTCATGTGGACAACAAGTCAGCTATAAGCCTTGCCAAAAATCCTGTAGGACATGGAAGATCAAAACACATTGAAACAAGGTTTCATTATATCCGAGATCAGGTCACCAACAAGAAGATAGAGCTGCATTATTGCAAGACAGAGATGCAGACTGCAGACATTTTAACTAAACCAGTTGGAGGTGAAAGATACAGATTGCTGAGAGGATTGCTTGGTGTCACTGAAATGAAAAACCTGAATTAAGAGGGAGTGATAGAAAGTGCAGTTTTAGTAATTCAGGTTGTACACGTAGATTGGTAGTTAAAAGTTGTTAGAAGTGAAAAGAAGTTTCAGTTAGGTCCCTGTATGAAATACATGTATAAAAAGCCTTCTGACTTAGTTTTGTTAATGAGAATCATAATCAATTTCTTTCAATATTTCTCTTTCTAAATTCTCATTACTTTCTTCTCAAAAACAAACAATTCTACTGTGTAAACTCTGACAGCAAAAACATAATCACCGCCAACCAAGAAACAATCCAAATTATAAAATATATAATCCATAAAACTAGTTTTCTAGCTAAAAAGTTCAAATGGTAGACACTTACAAATGCCTCACCTGGTCTTTGATCAATAATATCATTTGATCCCTTCATCTTATGAGTTCGCATAAACAACTCAAACAATGATGGCTTTTTACCAGATTCTTGACTCTACAATTTATATTTAAAAATCAATGGGTAATTTAAGATATAATTTAAAATTCAAATAGTCAAGAAATTGGTTACTGACCATTCACCTTCGATGTTCAGATGCAAGGATGCTACCACAACCATGTATTGTACTTTTTCGAGAGGCTCGGTTTACTTTAGCAGTATGTTGTTTTTGTTTAAAATAATATGCATACCAAGCTTCTTTTAACTGTTCAAAAATAGGGTCTGGTATCCAAGCAAGTTTTTTACCGTGAGGCACATTCGACGTCCTAATTTTAGACATTGTTGCTCGATGGCAACACTTTTGTTTCCAGTTATCCATAATCTTTAATTCATGTGTTGGTGGCCACATGAAAGGTTTCTGTAACAAAATAATGCAAATTATTAATTATGCCAGAATGGATATATATATATATATATATATATATATATATATGAAACGATAAAAAAATTTCAGATTAACCTTCCACTCTCCAAACCGCAGTTCCTTAACTTCTAGAGGAGTTGTGCCTCAATTATACATTGGTCTATCATATTTTGATTGAATAACACTTTTAATACGTGTGACCGTTTGAAAAATCGAAATAAACATGAAATTTTAGAGAAGTCATAGGTATTAATTTTTCATCCAAACAATTTCATTCGAAAAATATGTAAGAATAACTATTGAAAATAATTAATACTTACGTGTCTTTATCATGATAGATCCATATCTTGCCATCTGATGGATCTATGTCCCTAGGTTCGGGGGCTTCCCTGAAAGTTGTGATGCATTTATGTAGAAATTGTGTACTTTGTTGCTCACTTTAACGAGAAGATTCTTCAACATCCAGGGAAGCACTAGATGGCCAAGTTAATTACTGACCTCCACCACGACCTTTGCTACTGCTACTTCTACCCCTCGAACCACGACCTCCCCTTGACATCTTTATGCTAAAAAATGAAACAAAAATGTTTTGTATACCAACAACTTGATATGTTTAATTTATGTGTAGTATATGCAAAACATTAACATGAAAATAAGAGATACAAGGAAAGTTAGGGTGAGTTTACTAGTTAATGTGTACATATCAATGTTTGAATAAATTGTTAAACATATTTTGAAACCAAGTCTACCCAGATCCCTAAGTTTATTAACCTATATTTTTCAGACCAACAAAACACTGAATCCCTGAAAAAAGTGGAAAGGAAGTGCTCCAGGTATATATACATGCAATATACGTCAAATATCCATAGTCATGTAAAAAAGTATACTATTAAAACTTTGTGGTAGATGTTGGTAGGAAAATAGAATATGAAGAGCAAGATATATGCATTGTTATACAACATGAACATGCACAAAATTTAAAGTACCTCTAACAAGCTATAAACATGTACACACAACAAAACTTGCAATATTAAACAAAATTAGTAAGCAAAAAACATATGACTACATAAGTCATACACAATTTAAAGAACTATCACATTACAAATTTAGTTTAATAAGAGAAATCATCATAAGATTCATGTTCATCCCCTAATGTGTCATCTTCATTGTTATCCTCTTCCTCTTCAATTTCATTATCACTCAAGTCTTGATTGATAAATGATTTATTAATCTCTTCATGTACACCTTGATTATCCCTTAGACTTTGAAGTTCATCATTGTTAATGTTGACTGGTGTGATTTCGTCAATTTCATCACCTTGATATGCATCCCGGTTAACTTCAATACTAGGATCATCAGTTGTTCTACTTGTTTTTGTTTTATGATGGCTACCCAAATAGCCTTATCATGGTATGTAGGAAAATGCACATAATACACTTGTATTGCTTGTTGTGAAAATATGAAAGGATCATAATTATCATACCTTCTTCTTGTATCAATCTCAACAAGCCTATACTTCTTATGAATCTTTACGCCACGATTAATGTTTGGGTCATACCATTCACACTTAAATAACACTATATTCTTATTTGGCAACCCCATATATTCTAACTATACAATTTCTTCAAGTATGCCATGAAAATCACTCTCAAAACTACCAAAATCAGTGTCCTTGATGCATATACCGCTATTAGATGTAGATCTATGTTGACACGAAGATTGTGTGTGAAAATTATACCCATTAATAAAATAAATAGGCCATGTTTGTAAAATTCTTTTTGGTCCCCATGAAATGTCCTTTAAAAAAGGATCATGCACCCCATTGTTTGGATTATGAACCTATGTCATAAAATTTTACATGTTCATTAATAAACATGAAATTGAGATTAGCAAAACAATAATATTAATTAATTTTCACAAAAACCAACTTATAAATTCTCGAAACCATATAGGAAATTTAGTAGTGATCCTTTCATTTATCTCTCCATAACTAATTCAAGGTATTGAAAACAATAGCATTTCAATATATAGACTGTAGCAAAAAGTAGGAGTTTAATACTAATGCAGAAATTGAATTTGTTAAGTTGAACATTTAGTAAACTATACGAGAGAAAACACTTTAAAATCGATTGCACTTCATCATAATTTTGAAGAACATACTTTATTGCAGCTACTATTTCAAGATCACTTAGAAGTCGAGTCGTGCACACACCAGAAAGGCAGCCGAGATAGTTAAAGATGGAAAATGGTGGTTGACGAAGTGAAATGGTGGTTGATGAACTCTAGTTATGCTACACTGAACATGTTCCTGAAAATAGTATAAACAAACATTAGTGTTTACTTTAATAATATAAGCTTCACATAAAAATCCTTAACTTTATTCTTAACTTTTTTTTTTTACGTACAAAGAAATTCGTATCAAAACAATGACATCAATTTGTTTCTAGTATTGTGTGTGTGTGTGTGTGTGTGTGTGTGTGTGTAACACACCCTTTCAAGTTTTATATTTAATAACAAATTGTATTGTCTACTCATATCGTTAATACAATCAAGAGAATTTAGGGTAGAATATAATTTTTGCTTCAAGACATGAGCAAAATCCCAAGTGATCTTTAATTTCTTCTTAAGGTGTGTTGACATTTGTCTTCCATGAAGTGTGGAAATTTTTGATGTGCCCTCCTTCTTAGATTCTTCCAACACCCTAAAATATTCATCCTTATGAAAATATTGGTTAATAGGCACAATCAAAAAATCTAAATTTTCATACTCAAGAATTGTTTGAGGCTTAAAGCCACAAAACTCTAGTGTATAATATGAAATCTCATCTTTATTAGAAATGAAAGGATTAGTAAGTGATAAGGAAATTTTCTCAAAAGGTAATGCAAATTCTAAAGGTATTTCCTTTTCATGATCATAATTGTTCCAAGGCTCATTTGTACACAACTCTTTATTAGAAATCAAATCAAAAGGAAGTTTATAAAGATGATCACAAGCATATTTAATTGAAGTATTAAGTTCATTCCTTTCAACTTCTTCACACAAGAGATGATCAATTTGCTCTTTGGAATCCTCTTTTGGCACAACACCTACAACATCCTCAAAGAAAGAATCAAATGAATCAAATGAAGGGTTCATATAAGCAAGTAATAAATCATCTTTATCCTTCATTTGTTTTTCCAACAATTCTAACTCTCTAAGTCTTCTCAAACAAACTTGAATTTCTTTTTCCCTCAATTCTTTCTCTTTTATCTTCCATTCCTTCAACTCGTTTTCCTTTATCTCTTTTTCTCTTCTTTCATACTTAGTTTCTTTTCTATCATACTCTTTCTTTTTAGTTTCATATTCAAATCTATGCCTCACTCTTTCACTTAAACTTCTTCTATGAACTTCTCTTCTCCTTTCATGCTCTTCTCTTTCCTTTCTCTCATGGTTTTCTCTCAAGGTTTTCTCCTTCCTCCCATGATGTTCACGGTTTCTACTAGACTTCTCAAGGATCCTCTTATCATGCTCCTTTCTCAACCTCCTTTCCTCCTTTTCTCTCCTTCTTTGGTCAAATCTCTCTTCTAAAGTTGTGTGAATCATGGTACTCATCAATCCCACCATCTTCTTTTCTTTAGGTGAGAGATCATTCCATACACTAGGAGAACTTTCCATGGCTGCACAAAGAAAGGTTAGATAACAAGTACAAGCATATAAAAGATCCTTGCCACTCTCTAAGTGTTTCACTCTAGTAGCACTCGTGTATCACACTTTCAAGACTCTTTCTCAAATGTTCACTCTTGTCTTTTTCCACTCAACCTCTCTTTATACTCTTGTTCAAAACTCTAATCAATCATTCAAGGTTCAAGTATCCAAAGTGAAAGAGGAACGGTTCTAGAGTCAAGCTTAGGAATTCCAAGAAATACAAACTCAAGACAAAACTTAGGAGTCCGAAAATGACAAGCAATAAAAGGTACTCAATGAACAAAATTTTGGCTACTCAAATATAAGAAGTTTATATGTGACAAAGACACTAAACTACTGCAGTTTGGACAGCCACAAATAATGCTCAAAAACTGGAAAATTATGGCAACACCGAAGACAAAATTTCAAGCCAATTTAATAGCAATTTGAAACCGGATTTTTAGGCAAGTTTCAAGTGAATTTTTGTGAAGTTATTTTAAATGATTAGGTGCAATTTTTCCACCACTGTACAGCCAAGTAATATGCTCAAAATACAGGGGAAAAAATAGAGTTTCAAGTTACCAAGCACATCACACACCACAAGTTCAAGAATCTAGGCTACTAGCATTCTAAGCTCAAGTTTTTGTGATAATGCTTAGTCCTAAGTGTCTCTAGTACTCTAAGTCCTTTGAACCACTAATTTTGGGAGTATTTAGAGGCTCAATTAGTCAAGGTACTGCACTGCACAATTAGGCTTTAATTTCACTAAATTCACTTTTCATTTGCTTTTTTCTATTCACTTGAATTTCCACTAGTTTCACTTTTCTAGTTTTCTCTTCTCTCTGATTTTTCTTGTGATTCTTTTTCTTGTAATCTTTCTTTTAATTTTCTTTTTCCTTTGACTTTGTACTTCTTTTTCTTGACTTTCTTTTGCTGGACCGAATTGAGAAAAACCTAAGACTAAGGCAAAATTAAGTCTAAAATTACTAGTAAGCAAGATTAAGCATGGTGAAAGCTACTTGAACTTGTAATGCACAATTCTTAGCACTTAAAACATGTGAACAGCACCTCAAACACATTCAAACCAGTAATTCACGGAATAGCATGGATTTGGCACGGTTCATATGAAGCAAAAGCAAGAACACATGTGAAAATTACTAGAACAAGCTTAGAAAGAAAATTAAACGGTGAAAACACAAGGAATTGATAGGGATTTTAGATCTAGGAATTTTTTAACATGAAAACTCAAATTCAAGATGAAGACAACTCAAGGAACATGTGAAGAACTCAAGCAAGTTCATACAACACGAAATTAACACAAAAAAATTGAAGAGAAAACGCAAACTCAAAGTAAGGAAAATTCAAACCGGATAAGATGCTCCAATTGAAGTAGAACAAGCTCTAGATACCAAATTTGATGCAATCCTCAAGGAGAATAGCATATAAGTTGCGGATCTTCATGCTTCAATGGAGGCTTGGACAAATGAAGAAGAAGCTTAAGGCCTCAAGGAGAAAAAGAAATAGAAAACGGAAGGAGTTTAGAGATGGAAGCGCCATGGCAAGTGCCAATAAGCTAGAGGTGGAACCGCCACAATGGACAAGGAAGCCATTGATGAGATTCAAGGTTCTTCACAAGAACACAAGAGAGAATACTCTCAAAGAATAAGCTTTTAGCTTAATTCAATATTCAGAAATTTTATCAAAAGTGTTTGAATTACAAAAGAAATCCTATTTATACTACTAAGGTGTGGAGCTAGCTTGTTATGCAAGGAACTAATTTCCACCATTGGATTAGATTCTAATCTAATGGCTATGAAGGGAAGCTTGTGGTGGAAGCTTGATTAGCTTGGAGGACAAGGATCAATCCTCCACCCTTGGATGTAGATCCTCATCCAACGGTTATGGCATCAAGCTTACACTCCAAGCTTCTAAGCTTAGCCCTTGGATTAGTATCCTCATCTAATGGTCATGGTGCCAAGCTTGCACTCCAAGCTTCTAAGCTTAACCCTTGGATTAGAATCCTATCTAAGGGTCACTAATTATTTTTTTATTACAAGTTTAGGCCCAAATTAAATCCTTAAAACAATTACATAATTGAAAGAAAACTATTAATAAACCTAAACATTAAAATATTTCGCTGAAAATTCTTGGAAGCATTCCAATGCTAATTTCAAGCTCATTTTCCAACTAGTTGTAGTTCGAACTGGGTTTTAGTGTCTTCATAGCTTTTGTATCCCTTGAAGTCTTCTTTAATTTGGCACCAAGAACGCATCAATTGGACTTGTGTAGCTCGAGTTATGATTGAAATACTGAAACAGGTCAGATGCAAAAATCAGCAGCTAATTTTATTAGAAGCCCAAAATTGAAAAGTAAGGTTGGAGAGTTTGGTTGGGCTTTTGGAGATGGTCCTCCATCAATGAGTCCTAAAGAGAAAACATTTTCCATACAAGGTGTCTTGTTGGAGGTAAAACTTGTTCCCTTATCATTGATGGTGGTTCTTGTACTAATGTTGTTAACTCTCGGTTGGTAGACAAACTAGGACTAAGAACTTCTCCCCACCCTAAAGCTTATAAACTACAATGGTTAAGTGAACATGGTGAGTTAGTAGTTGATAAACAATGCTTGATTTCATTTTCCATAGGTAGATATTGTGATGATGTTTTATGTAATATAATGTCTATGGAAGCTACTCATTTACTTCTAGGGAGACCATGGCAATTTTTTGGAAATGTTATTCAAGATGGTGTTGCTAACACTTACATGTTTTCTCATAGTGGAAGAAAAGTTGTGCTTAAACCTTTGTCTCCTAGAGAAGTTTGTGAAGGTCAAATCAAGATTAAAATCAAGAGGAATGGTGAACAAAAAGCTATTGTGGCCAAGAAGGGTAAGAAGCATGTCAAGGAGGGACCAAAAGCTTCCAAGCAAGGCAAGCTTGCTGTTTCGGCCGAGACACATGGGAAAAATTCAGCAAGCACCACACCAAGTTCCCAAGGACAAAAGGCTAAGAACCAAAAGGCAAGTGAGTTGGTACTAAGTAAAGGTATCAAGGGAAGTTTTCTACTTGACAAAAGAGAAATTAAAAGAGAATTGTTAGCTAGAAAATGTATGTTCCTTTGCTTGCCAAACACTTTGTGTTTGAGTTCAAATTTTGTAGGTGAAAAAGATAAGTAGGATGCCTTGCTAGGTGAGTTCCAAGATGTTTTTCCCAAGGAGATCCCTCATGGTTTGCCACCTATCCGTGGGATAGAACATCAAATAGACTTTGTGTCGGGAGCTTCAATACCAAATCGGCCATCATATAGAAGCACACCCCAAGAGGCACATGAGATACAAAAACAAGTGCAAGACCTCATGGAGAAATGATGGGTCAAAGAGAGTTTATCACCTTGTGCTTCACCGGTGATCATTGTCCCTAAGAAGGAGGGCACATGGCGCATGTGCACCGATTGTAGGGCGGTGAACAACATCACTATAAGGTATAGACATCACATCCCATGTTTAGATGATTTACTAGATGAATTTCATGGTTCCACCATATTTTCAAAGGTAGATCTTAAAAGTGGATATCACCAAATTATAATGAAAGAGGGTGATGAATGGAAGACCGCTTTTAAGACTATGTTTGGACTCTATGAGTGGCTTGTGATGCCATTTGGTTTATCCAATGCTCCTAACACATTTATGAGTGAAGGATAACCTTCAAACCGATGGCCAAATGGAAGTGGTGAACCGCACTCTTAGCCAACTCTTGAGAAGTTTTGTGAAGGATAACCTTAAGGCTTGGGAAGAGTGGCTCCCTCATGTTGAATTTGCCTATAACCGTGTAAGAAATTCTACTACTCAACTTTCTCCTTTTCAAGTTGTATATGGTTTCAATCCCCTTACTCCACTTGATCTTGTTGCTTTACCTTTTGAGTTTACTCTTAACAAAAATTCAAAGGATAGGGTCGAGAAGATTAAGGAGTTACATGCTAAGACCAAGGAGAAGATTGAGAAGAGAAATGAACAAGTGGCTAGAGTTCACAATAGAAGCCGAAAGCATGTAGAATTCAAGGAAGGAGATCTAGTGTGGCTACACCTTAGAAATGAAAGATTTCCAAATATTAGAAGTTCTAAATTGATGCTAAAAGGGGACGGTCCATTCAAAGTAATTGAGAAGCTTGGACCAAATTCTTTTAAACTTGACTTACCTATTGATTATGGTGTTAGTAATTCTTTCAATGTTTGTGATCTATCTTTGTATGATGTAGGTCTTGATGAAACAAATCACTTAAGGGAAAGTTCAAACCCAGAAGGAGGGTTTGATAGAGGACTATCCCCACAAGGAGACTCACTAGGAGCATGCTCAAAAGGCTAGAAGAGGAGTTGGAGATGGAGAGGGACAAAGAATGCTACAAGCTTCAAGACCTTAGAATTACTAAGGATTGTAATATTCTTGGAAATACTTTTGAACCTTGTAATGCCATGTAAGAGTTTGGCAAACTCATGGCCCAATTTGTTTAAGGGCATACTTGAATTTCTTTTTTCATTTTTGTATTAAGTGCATGGCTTAAGGATACAAATGATGAAATAGTGAGCATTAAAATTCACCTTAGAATTTTAAGTGAATTTGAGTTTAAGTGAAATTCTAAGTGAATCCAATGTGGAAGGGTTTAAGTAGAATTCTAATTAAGTGGTGATCTATGTCTCCACTTAAGGAGAATCCTCAACCCTTGATCTAGTCAACCTTTTCAATGGACTAGATTAAGGATTGATGACATGTCACTTGGAAAGTAAAATGTAACTTACACTAGACTCATTAATTAGTTAGTTGTACCTTAAGCCTAGTTAGTTAGGATTCGGTTAGGGTTATTTTAGTTAGGTTAGGGTTTAGCTTAGCTTGTATCTCAAGCTAACCGTGGCTTATAAAAGCTTGCCACCCCCAATTGTAAAACACTTTTGATATTTTGATAAAAGAAATAGCTTTGAGCTTTTCTTAAAAGAGGATTCTTTTGTCTTGCTTAACAAGGTTTCTTGGATCTTATCAATGGATTCCCACCTCCATTGTGGCGGTTCCTCTTAAACCAAAGCAATTACTCTTTCTTCCCTTAAAGTCTCACTCCAACCTTTTTTTTTTTTTTTGATTTGTTTGACCCTTTTTAAATTTTGGTTAATTTTTCGTAGCACCAGTTTCTCTTTAAATTATAAGCCAATTGACTTTTTTTTTGGTTGTGGTCCTTGATAACTCATAAAAGTGAGCTATTTTTATACATTTTTACACTCTTAAGCAACCTAAACAACCACTAAATATGTTTAAATCATATAGTTTCGTATTAGTACTTGTTGATGGTTTGTTTAAGTGTTTCAGAGATAAAAATAGCCAAAATAGGAACAAACAGTGCAGAAAAATGCAATTCACGTCAGCTGGCCTTTATCCTGCACACAACTCGCACGTGCTGGCATATATCCCGCACACAACTCACGCGAGCTGGCATATATCTCGCATACAACTCGCGCGAGCTGGCACATATCCGACATATGAGCTTGATAAACATTGTCGAGTGTATATCAAAATCTAGATTTATCCCCAATTAAATTTGTAATACAGAAGGATTCAACCTCGTTCATTTGTCTGAAGACATGCATACATTTAATTTGAAATTTCTCACAATCAGATGGGGATTTTCATCGAACAATTCAATAAAACGATGAGCTGAATAGAAAATATAAACCTAAACCGAAAACTAAATATAGAACTAGAAATTAAGAATAAAACAAAGTATGTAAATTGGAGCAGAGAATTAAGCAGAAAATAAGACCAGAAAAGGAAGAATAAACAGTAGCATAAAACGTGGGGAGAAAATTAGAACAAGTAAGAACAGATTAATAGAACAAAAATGTATATTGAACTAGAATATTGTCGCAGAATTGGAAATTGGCGGAATCAAAATTAAAGACCAAATTTAATTGTTGTAGCATCCAAAGTTGTGAAGAGAAAGTGAGAATAGGGAAATGGGGAGAATAGAAGAAAAGAAAGTAGAGAAGAGAGAATCTGAAAGGTGCATTTCGATTTTTTTTTTTATTTATTTAAAAGTACCTTTTTTTCCGTATCTTCATCTCCAGCCAAAAGAAAAAGAAAAAAAGAAAAGAAAAAAAGAAAGAAAGGAGTTTTCCCTCAATGCACTTAAGACAATTAAAATGGGCCTCCATAATCAAAAGTAAAAGACCCAACCCATTCTACTAAAAACTCTCAAAATACATTGATTAATAAAATTAAGACTTCTTAATTAAAACTGAAAAGAAAGTATTGGGCCGAAAGTTTGTGAGGAAAATTTGGGCTAGAAGACGGATGAACTGGGATTTGGCCTAAACATAAGAAATGTAAAACTCTCTCTAGGATTTCCAAGCACACCAAGAATGTCCAAATCAGAGTTCAGGAGCTCTAGATACAACATGCACAAGAGTCAGTATAAAAACATAAAAACTTATGGAAATTAACTATTATTTACTAGTAGTACTAAAATATACCTCTAACAAAAATATACGTTAAACTACCAAAATATGACACATATAAAAGCTAAATAAAACAAAAACAAAGTAAAGAAAATGCATATAAAATGGACTATCAGAGCTCGCGCGAGCTGACCTTTATCTCGCATACGAGCTAGTATATATCTCGAGTATATATCTCGCACAAGTTACTATCAAAAGGGACGACTTCTTGACCTAATCCTCCTAAGGTTCTATAGACTGACAACCTCTAGACCACGACCGACTCTAGAAACCCTAGATGGCTACTCTCCCCACTTTCGGTTCAGTGCAACATTAAAAGTTCAACCCCAAGCCTACGGAAGGAGACGCAATGATCAGTCGACTTCTTAGAAATCGACCACCATGTATTATCTTTGTTTTTATTCTTGTGTTGTTCCCCTTATTAGCATGAAGTAAATCTCTTTTTGATTGAGAGAACGATGTAACCCTAATTTATTCCCTATTATAATACTTTATGTTATTCAGTATATGTTTGAATGTTTATTCTTCTACGCTTAATGCTATTTGTCTATTGATGACTAACAAATTGATAAGTAAATCTAGGGAAACTCTGACAAAGTAAGCCTAAGTAGTACCGAAGAATTAAACCATTATTGTGCTAGATTCCTAGATATAGGAGTTGGTGATAATGTGAACACATTTAAGTTTGCCCCTAGATTCACATATCTAAATCCGTAATTAACTTTGTATTAATTTAAGAGATTAATTAATCTAGTTAACCTAGGCGGCGTGGGTGATCCAGAGAGTGATGGTCACGAGGTTAGGAATTTGACCCAAACAATCAATTATATTTGAATAACAAGAGAGGAAAATATTAAGGGCAAATTAGTGATGAAATCAGGATCCCAATCGTTTTAAAATAATCATTACTTTCCTCTTCTACTGCATACTTCTCTCCTTTAATCATTGTTTTCTCAACAACCTAACAAACTACCAACAACCTTCTCTCTTTCTAAATAATAGAATTAAAATAAAGATAAAATCTAATTGTTTATCCTCTTGGGATCAACAACCTTGTTTTCTAAATACTTATTACTTGACGGTTGTGGTATACTTGCCATAGCAAGGGATGCAGGAGGTATACTGACCACATGTATTCTGAGCATTAGTACCATAAAAAATAAACAACCCCATCTTTACAACAAATAACAAAATATTCTTAAACCAAAGAAACACACACAATATTTGATTTAGTGTCTCATACCAAAAGTTATAATTAAAGGATGATTTTGTTAGAGATCACACGTCGCCTAAATATATGGTCTGTTCCAAAAATATAAACGATGAGCAATCCTCAACTTACAAGCTGGTATGTAGGGTTGAGTTAGGCTCATAACCCACCTTTCTAACATAGTATCAGAGTCTATCCTAAAATTGTTTGTGCCCCGTTGTCAGGGATTGTTTGATGGGTTTGTTGTTGGGTTTATCTAGGGGTAGGTATGTGGGTTGAAGTCCATGAACTGGCCCGCGGACCATGCGATCCGCACGGGTTTAGACTAGTTTTTTTAGAAAAAATTAGTGATATATTCCGTTAAAGCCCGCACCGCACAACCCGACGGGTCCGTGGGACAACCCGCAAGCCCACACTATTTAAAGGGTTAAAAGTTGAAACCCTAGTTTTACTTCATTTCCTCTACCACCTCTCAATCTTCTCGCATGTCACACCCTCTCAATCTTGTTGGCTCATTCTCCTATTAATCTTCTCGCACCATCCCAATCTTTCCGCATCCTCCCATTCTCTTTCACCTACATCAATTCCGCTTCCGCTCCCGCTGCCGCTCCGCTAGAACCAGTCCCAATCTCAATTTTTTCGCACCTTCCCAATCTCTTTCGCCTAAATCAATTCCGTTTCGCTCACCACTGTCGTTCCACCAGAACCAATCCAAATCCCAAACCCTAAGGACAACACCGTTTATCCTGCCACCTATTGTTAGGCTGATATTGGAACATCGTCTCTACGTTTATTGTTGGAAACACTTGTTGGGTTTAATTCTTTACCTAATTGAGGATGACATATGGTTTTGTAAAATCAGCACAACGATGAAGTTTAATTTTGGACCTATAAGAAATATGCGAATGATAAACTTCATTTTAGTAATGTGTTTTTTAAAGAAACTATTTTCTAATATTGGATGGAAATTTTATGTGAAATTAATATTTTCAACTTTTATAAGTATATAAAGTTCTTTTAAATATCATAAATTATTAGAGGCTTTGTTTTTAACTCCTTTAAAGTCAAAGGATGTACGCAAAGAAAAAGTATATTCTTAATCGAATAAACCCATTGACAAATATTGAGTTATTATTTTACAAGAGTCATAATAAAAAAATAATGTTTAGGTATTTAAAATTTGAAGTACATAATAATAATCTATGATGACAATATACAACGTTTATTTCTCAAATCCATGAGACTACTTTGTTAATTTAATTTAAATATTTATCACAAATCAAAAATATTATTTATATATTAAAAATATTAAATTATTACAAAGTGTAGTTTTAAGAGTATTTAATTATTATAACCTTTAGTTAAATATAACCATTCTACTGTGTATTGAAGACAATACTAATTAATATGAAAATACATTTATGAATCAGTTAATTAGAAAAAATAATTCAGTTATCAAAACAATATACAGAGGTTTTATTTTTTATTTTTTTAAAAAAATCATAATAATGATGTGAAATTTCTATAGCCATTATATTTTATATTTAATTTTGTTAGAAATCTATTTCTAAATCATTGAATTAATGGATAAAAATTATTATAACATACGTATACCTATTTGATGATACGAACACAAATTATTATATAATAGGTATTGGTTGAAGATTCTTAATTAACACCCCTAATTAATCAACCATGATATATGCACATATGTATCTCATATGTTTTTTTTTCTTTTTCTATAACTTTTGTGTGACAAAAAATATCGACTAGCATATATAGTTAATATAATATATTTCATATTTAAGATAACTAAAAATATATCTCTAAATTATTTAATTAACGGGTTATTTTATAGTTAAAATTTAACATGTACACATGCGTACATAAAAAAATTGATATCAAATAAATATTTAAATATATTTAAATACATTTTAATATATGCACGTGTGATTTTAATATTAAAATATATAAATGAAAATTTGATTTTTTAATTTTTATTTGAATTCATTTGATTAATTGAAAATATTAAACGTTGACTAGCTAGTTTATTTAATTAAAAATACAATCATATTTATTCAAAAATTGTTTTTTCAATATTTCATTCAAAAAGAGTAATCAATTTTTTTAGTTCAATATATTAAATATTTTGTTACAATATTAGTAATCCACTTTTATGAAAGGATCCTAAATTTCAAAACCTCAAACTATTAAAAAAATTAATTTTATTGTTATAGTTTTATTTAATTAATATTCTGAGAAGAAGATTGTGCTGGACCAATGTAAAGTGTTTTGTTTTTTTTTTTTTTTTTTAGAATCAACTAATCATAAAGTATTGTGATAAATATGTTGATTTTGATTACTAATATTATAAAAGTCTTACAAAATGAATTTTACATGATTTACAAAGTAAAATCATTTTTTATATATATTTTTTTAATGAAGTGTAAATCTATTAGAATTTTAATGAATCTAGTCAACCAATATGTTCTGGTAAATTTAATCAATTTAAGTTTTATGTTAAATTTTTTTAATGAATTTATTAAGAGTGGAAGGAAATCTTGGTCAATCAAACTTTATTAAAATATATATATATATATATATATATATATATATGTATATATATATATATATATATATATATATATATTCTAATGAGGTGTGAATTTAGTATAAATTTAAATGAATCTGATCAATCAAAATGTTTTGATAAATTTAATGAATTTAATTTTATGTTATATTCTTTTTATGAATTTATTAATAGTGTAAAGGAATCTAGTCAATCAAATTTTATTAAAATCATTTATATATATTCTAATAAAGTGCGAATTTATTAGAAGTTTAGATAAATCTAGTTAATCAAAATGTTTTTGGTAAATTTAATCAATTTAATTCATATGTTATATTTTTTTTATGAATTTATTAGAAGTGGAAGGGAATTAAGTCAATCAAATTTTATTAAAAAAAATTTCTATATATTTTCTTGTGCAGTGTGGATTTATTAGAACTTTGAATGAATCTGGTTAGCCATACTGTTGGTAAATTTAATGTTTATATTTTATGACATATTTTTTAAAAGAAAATTATTAAAAGTAGAAGGGAATCCGATCAATCAAACTTTATGGAAAAAATTCAACAATAATTTATTAACTAAAATTTAATGTTATTTGAGTTTAATTAGTAAAAAAGAAAAGACTAAGTAGTCAAGACGCTTTCAAAGTAAGAGAGAGAAAAAAGAATCCAAAATTAAATATAAAAATACATGGGGTATTTCTAAACCTAAACCAAAGCAATTGCTCTTTCTCGCCGTCTCACTCCAACCTTTCTTTCTTATCCTGTTCTATTCTTTATTCTTCCTTCTTCTTGTGGTCGTGCTCTTTTAAAGAAGGTAAGCAATTGAATTCTTCATTTCTTTGTGATGATATATTCAAGTGTGTTGATAAAAGAATTTAGAAGATTAAGTAATTCAGCTTCATTCTGATGGTTTAATTTAAAGTTATTAAGGTTTATATTTGATTTTAGATTTGTGATTTTTCCCTTTAACAGATGTCTGAACAAGTGTTTGTTGAAGCTATTCTTAGTTGTTCTGAAAACTTTGTAGAAAGGTAAGCTTCAATGGATTGTGACCGTTCTCACTCTCTCGTCCCGATTCCCCTTTTCGTTTTCACTGTCTCGCGGTTTCGCTCAACTAGAGCTTCCCTCGTTGCCAAATAGGATTCAAGTCTTGGTTGAATATCTTCTTATGCTTGAAAATATGTCTTGTTCTATGCATAAGGTAGAGTTTAGGGCTTGGTAATATTGGCGACATCCTCGTTTAATTGATCATTGTTTTCATACTTTGTGACCTGTTTCTACTTCAATGTTTGCTTCTTGTTATGTATCCAGCAAAATATTTCATCCTTTTGGTTCGTGTGATTGGGTTGTTTATTACTACCAAGGGTCATGATTTTGAGTTAAATAATAGTTATTGAAAATTTTCTAATAACTATAAGATAAATTTTCTTCGTTAGTTGGAGTTTGTATATAAAATATTCTGTACATTGGGTCTAAAATCTCACTACTATGGTTCCAAATTCTTTTGAATAGCTGCATACATGTTATTATAGAAAGACATTAATTTAGGTGTCATGCTCTTATTAGAAAGTGTGGATTCTCTTTCAAATGATGAACTTCAGGAAAATTGTAGAGAGAGGGGTTATGCTGGGGCTATTTTCTGTTGAAGAAATGTGCCAACAGGTTTAATGTTGAGAATAATTTAGGATTAATTATGTTCAATTTAAGTACTGGATTTTGAATATCAAAGGCTACTTGGTCTAAATTAATCAACCTATCTGTACAACGTAGGTTGATTTAACTTTGAATCACTAGATGCCATCATCTCTTTTAGTTCTGTCAAGGTAATTCTAGATAGGCTTCCTCTATCATTGAAGCCAAAAATTATATAAAGAAAAAATAGTAATTTTCTTTAGGTTATAATTCTTGTATCCTCTTAGTGTATTGGAGCTGGGAGGTACTTCGCTTGCAAAAGTAATTATGAACATAATATTGGGTATCCACTTTCTTTTGTTGATTGTTGTTCTATTAAATTCCTTCAATATAATTACTGTGTCTCAAGCTTCTTTATTTTGGTTGGATTACAGTGTATCGCTTGGGATTCTAAAAAGGCTATCCAATATCAAACCCCACCACTCAATGCATATAATTAGTGTCAACCACGTAATTATTTATTTAATCTTCTTGTGTCAATGCTTTCTATCCTAATTGACAAGACAAGTTACTTATTTGTGCAAATTATGAATTAGAATAAATTGTAATTAATTTTGGATATACGTTATTTATTTTTATCATCTTCTTGCATACTTGTATTTATTGCAATATTTTTATTAAGGAATTCTGTCATTGGAAGACAAATTTCGGTAAAAAGGCTCTCACAAGCTTGTCATCATCTGTCTAATGCATGTCTGTATTTTCACTTGTTAGGTATGTTTTAAGTTAGTTTCATTGAATATCATGTAGTTTTTTTTGTCTTTGTTGCAATTATTTCTTCATTATTTATGAGTTATAAATTATTTATGACTATGGCGACAAGTCAAATGGCTCTGCTATAGGGATTCGGGTTGTTGGGAGTGTCAAACACTCATTGAGTGTCCAATTAAAAAATTATTTTGTAGATTATTTATGCTAACACTTGTATACAATTCTTACACTTCTATTCAAATTATTTTTTTAACCTATAGAAAAATCAGCTGAAAAAAATGTGGAATATTAGAAAAATTATTTTTATTGATGTGTTTAGTCTATTTTATGTTTCCCTCTTCTAAAGTTGTGAACCTTTGTACGTGAAAGGAATGACAACTAGTCCTGTAGAAAGATAAATAAATGAGATTAGTATTAGGAGAAAGATCTATAAGAGATTTAATGGCTTGATATGGAGTTGAAAAACTACATGATATACAAAGGCTGAAGATGACGTTGTAGACAGATAGACAAACACACTTGTTTGTGTGAAAAAGTTATGAAAATAGTTGGTGCAATATTAGAGAAATTCTTAAGCAGACACTGCCTAACATATTGGGTCGATGTAAGATGGGGTGTGTGCTACATTACAAACACACATCAGATATAATTATAGATTTTGGATAACTAAGTGTAGTAGGTAGCTATAACAATAATGTAGCAAGAAGAAAGATGGATGTTATATTATCATATTCCAACTATATATATATATATATATATATATAGATATAGATATAGATAGATAAAATGATGTCATTTTGGTAGTTGATTAACTTCTAGTTGTATCATTAACGTATCAAATTTTAATACATTGTTTTGATATAGGTTTTTTCTTACTTTACAAAAAAGTTAAGAATAATGTTCGCGTGGAAAAATAATGTTTTCAACACCTCGAATTAGTGGTCAAGAGAAAAATGAAAGGATCGCTTCTAAATTTCCCATATTGTTTCAAGAATTTGTAAGTTGGTGTTCGTTTTATAACAATGCATATATTTTGCTCATCATATTGCATGTATATATACCTAGAGCACTTCCTTCCTAATTTTCTTAGTGATTTAGTGTTTTGTTGGTATAAGACAATCTAGGTTAATAAACTTAGAGGTTCTAGCTAGACTGAGTTTCAAATTATGTTTAACAATTTATTTAGGCATTGATGTGTAAAGATTAACTAGTGAACTCACCCTAACTTTTCTTGTATCTCTTATTTTCATGTTAATGCTTTGCATATACTACATATGAATTAAGCATATCAAGTTGTTGGTATACAAAACTTCTTTGTTTCATGTTTGACTTAAAAGATGTCAAGTGGAGGTCGTGGTTCAAGGGGTAGAAATAGCAGTAGCAGAAGTCGTGGTGAAGGTCGATTAATAACCCGACCATCTAGTGCTTCTCTGAATGTTGAAGAATCTCCTCTTTTAAGTAAGAAACAAAGTACACAATTTCTACATGAAGACATCACAATTGTTGGGGAAGCCCTTAAACCTAGGGAAATAGATTCATTAGATAGCAAGATATGGATCTATCTTGATAAAGACACATAAGAATGAATTATTTTCAATAGTTTTTCTTACATATTTTTCAAATGAAATTGTTTGAATGAAAAATGAATACCTATGACATCTCTAAAGTTTCAAGTTTATTTCAATTGTTCAAATGATTAGACGTATGAAAAGTGTCATTCAATCAAAATATGATAGACCAATGTATAATTAGAGCATAACTCCTCTCGAAGGTTAATTTGAATTTTTTTTATCATTATATATATATATATATATATATATATATATCAACTTTTGTGTAATTAATAATTTCCATTATTTTGTTACAAAAACCTTTCAGATAGCTACACATGAATCGAAGATTATGGATAATTGGAACCAAAAGTGTTCGGATTGCCTTCAAGCAATAATGTCTAAAATTAGGAGGGTGAATATGCCTCAAGGTAAAAAGCCTGCTTAGATACCAGACCTTGTTTTTTTACAGAGAACAGTTGAGGAAAAGGGATGGATGGACTAAGACCAGGGCCAACTTGTGTTCAATGTTCAGTCTGTTTTGAGAACATTCAATGCTCTCCAGAGTTTCTTGCTACAAACCTTCTGGCTTCAAAACCAGCACACATTCTCTCAACCCAGGAATGTTTTTCCCAAGAATGATACCTTTGTGAACATGAAGAAATGGATTCATCAACAATTTTAGCTGGTTTATTTTCTCCTTAACACAATTGGAAGGAGAAATGGGTTCCCAAAATATATGCATTGTTATACAACATGAACATTCACAAACTTTAAAGTATCTCTAACAAGCTATAAACATGTACACATAACAAAACTTGTAATTTTAAACAAAATTAGTAAGCAAAAAACATATGACTACATAAGTCATACACAATTTAAAGAACTATCACATTACAAATTTAGTTTAATGAGATTTATGTTCATCCCCTAATGTGTCATTTTCATTGTTGTCCTCTTCCTCTTCAATTTCATTATCACTAAAGTCTTGATTGATAATTGATTTATTAATATCTTCATGTACACCTTGATTGTCCCTTAAACTTTGAAGTTCATCATTGTTAATGTTGATTGGTGTGATTTCTTCAATTTCATCACCTTGATATGCATCCCGGTTAACTTCAATATTAGGATCATCAGTTGTTCTCCTTGCTTTTGTTTTTATGATGGCTACCCAAATAGCCTTATCATGGTTTGCAGGGAAATGCACATAATACACTTGTATTGCTTGTTGTGAAAATATGAAAGGATCGTACTTAAATAATATTTCTGAGTTGTATATAAATCAATGAATACGAATGACTCAATTTGTTTATTGAATAACCATTACCCTATTTATAGTCAAAAATAAATAATTGGGCTGGTTAATGAACTAATTTGGCAACTAATTTGGCTACTTCACTCAGTTTGACCAAAGGATATACCTAATATTACTGGAATGGTAAAATAAATGTTGGCATAGTCATATAATAAACCAGAATATAGCCAAAACAACATGAGAGTCATATATACACTATGATGATTTTATATACTGTCATTGAAATTTTAAGAATTAATGTACCATAATTCAAACAGAATTTGCACACCGCACAAAAATTATTTGAAAGATCAATCTAGCTATGTTCGCAGTTAACATATACATTTAAAACAATGAAGACATTTTCCATCGTTGTGGCTTCCCAAAAATTAACTCAATTCATAGTTGTTCCTTCTTTGTAAAACACTTCTTAATCCAGGTTGCTTTATAATGAACACATCTTTTATATCATACACAAAGCGAATCATCCATACGCATTTAATTGCAAACAGAAATGATCAAAATTGAACCAAATCAAACCCCTCATTGTAATGTGAAATTAAACTATACACAGAAACTGTAATATTCTATGTCATGTGAAATTTCCTTTAATTTGCTTAACCTCTCAGCATACATGGCATCAATTGAACTTCTAAAAAATTGAACTTGGAAGTAGTCGGAGATGTAGGAAAGCATCATGATCTACCAGCTTGGGGGCTCACATTTGAGGTTAGATATCTTATATGAGTTTACTTATTTTTCAAAACCTCTACAAAGAATTCCGACCACTCATAAAAGTCAAACATTACCGTTATACTAACAAGGTTTTTGAGGTTCTTCATTGTTTCATTGTCAACAATGGAAACATTGACATTCTAACAATGAAGAACCTAAAAGATTTCCTAAAAATATCTCAAATCTTGGGTCATTCTCAGTCACAGTTGAGATCTCCTTACCTATTTATAAAATTTTATCAAATTATAATTAGTTTTGTACTAAAGTAAAGCAACAAACATATTACTAAAGCAAAGCAGGAAACATAGTACCATTTTGTGGAAATACAAATATAGTAGTGATGGTCTACATAATGAGCCATCACCAATGAATGAACGAACTATTTGACAATAGTTGAAGTTCGACATAAAAAAATATATGTGCGCAGTGGATTGATCGGGAACGGTCTCTCATGTTATACCTCAGACGAGACGAGCGTGGAATAAACAATATTGGAAGGTTAAGCTTTTTTTTTGTTTAAAATAGACATAATAATCTATTTAATTTATATTGATATGCTTAAATTTTTCCTTTGAGTAAGGAATTGTTTGTCCCTAATCATAATAACATTACTTTCACTAATGAAAAAACATTTACCTCATTTCCACATTCACGGCGGGCTTAAAACAAACATAGTCATTGCATTTTTCATACTGGTTCTTAAAATATATGTTTTCACGGCGGTTACATTAAGAACCGTCGTAAAAAAGGGATTTAATTTAGCTCCAACCCCCTCCACTCACTTTCCCCTTTTCCCTGACCTCTCTAGTCTTCCCCTTTCCTCTCTTCTCTTACTCACATTGCCTGTGTCAGCCCCCCACTGCCCCCTTCCACATTGCAGTCTCTATTTTGTTAAAATTCAATGTATTTTCCCAGGCCCTCTGTTTCAAACCCTAGTCGTTTAGTTTCCGTCTCACGGTTTCCTTTCTCTTATGTGTTCCATTGTTTATTTTGCATTTGATTTCGTTCTAATTGTCATCTCTCCGCGCTCGTCATTATCGCTGTGTTCCACTCTTGAAGTTTTGCTAAATTTTCCCCTCCAAAGTCAGTCTTCATGGGTATTATGGACTTTTGTTAGTTCATATTGTCATGTATAGATTTTTGATATTATGTAACTGATTCTTCGCATGAAATATTGTTAATAGTAGATTAAATAATACAAAAACTCTTATCTAATTGGAAGAACTCAGAGTTATTATTTCTATAGTTTTTAAAATATATTGAAATTTAATGTCGGTAAGATTTCATTTAATATGTAATGATGTCTGCAACCCTTATACTAGTCATGGAGGCAACTTATTATAATGGGATACAACTTGCTTTCAATTTATGTCGCAGTGCTTTCATCATTGTTGTCATATTACGTCCTAGTAATATAATATAATATGTCTATGCATTTATTTATTCTTTCAAATGATGTTATATAATTTGACATGTTATGATTTGAGATGACATGACAATTCCAATATGATTTAACATGTTCGGTTATTCTTGCACTATATTCATCAAGCTGCGTCTCTAGTTTTTCATTTTTATTGGACAATTACACGTGAAATTAAATCCAAGCAGCTTTCTCAGGATTATTGACAAACCATATTTCACGTCGTGTCTAAAAAAATTGACGGGCAATTATTTAAGTGAATCGACGTAAATGTAAAAATGGATGTGAAATATTATTTTTAAGATTAATCTATGATGTATGTAGGCTTTAGTTATTTTAATATTGATATTGTTAATGTATTACTTCAAATTTTTCCATCCTGAAATTTTTTAATTTTGTTCATATTGTGTGCATATATTTTTATTTGTATTATTATTATAAATATAATAAAAGAAAACTATATTAAAAAAGATAGTTGAAATTTTTTATACATTAAGAAGTAAATTAATCTCAAATTTTATTCCAGATTTTGTTTCGTGCAACATTTTATTTTTTGTTAACTAAATGTATAAAAGTATCCGCAAAGACTTTCCATTCTAAGTCATATATCATTCAACATAGAGTATAAAAAATAATAGTGAAATAGCAAATAAATATAAGAATGATCTACGTAATCTGAATTAAAAAAAGTTATATATACAATCTAAACATCATGTAATTATATGCAAAGTAAATATTTTAGATATAACTTGAAAGGAGTGACAATAGGAAATATCATGAAAATTGAATGCATACGGAGGACAACAAAGTCAAACTATAAAAAAAATGAAAAAAACCTGTAAAAAAATTTTTTCGGTAATTTCACTGATCTATCTTAAATATTTTAATTATAAATGATTTTTCATTCAATTTGAAATATGTCATCGGTAACTAACTAAAAGATACATAAAATACACACCGATTTTCAACTAGTTATTTGAAAAAATAAAAAAATACACATTAAAGTAATGACCTAATCTACATTTTTTAGAAATATAAATCAAAAGGGAAAAAATAAGCCTTCTACCTAAGACCTTACTATCTAGAATGCCATTAGTCAACAATATCTATTAGTTAGTAGAATTGCCTGATTGTTTTATAACACCCTTTAAAGGATCATTTTCATTACAAAGTATCAATTTGATGAATGCTCCCATAGAGCGATCTCCCACTACTAGCTAGAATATTTGTTGATGGGATAATCACAGGACCTTTGCCATATTTAAAGCTCTCATTATCAGATGAATCCAAAATAATTAGTTTTGATGTTGGATGTTCCCCTATTGGTGGCTCGTTCACTAGAACATGTTTTCAGACTTATTTTGGTACTAGTTTCTCACATGATTGTCCACCAGAGGTGGAAGTATTAGTAAGTAATGGTACTTAAGACCACGCCATATTGTGTAGTGTGGTGATTTATGTTCCGAGAAATGCTTTTCCGCCGAGAAAAAAATCCAATTTGTCTAAACTAATCCATATTCAAACCAAATTGTTTCTAGTTAAATTTATTTTAGTTGATTAAGTTTTTATCTAAATCCATTTCTTTGTCCATAAAATAAATTTGGATATCCAATTTTAAGAATAAGTAGTTTATAGATTGAAAAATGGATATCCAAATTGGACTTAATCTATTTTATCATTAAGGAAAATATTGGACTTAATTTTGAAATTAAAAGATCAAATTAGATTTTCTATTACTAGAGAGATCAGTAAACATATAAGGATTATATTTTTAATTGATATGATATTTTTACTTATTTTTACTCATGAATAAAAACTAATACTTTAATATATAGTTTCAATATTAACTTAATAAAAATAAGAAAACTGATAAGAAAATAAATAATTTGTTTTAAAATAAATAAATAAATCATGAATCAGTTTTAAAAATTTTTATTAAACAGAAACATGAAAGTTACAAAATTAATTCTAAAATTAATTTTAAAAAAATAAGTTTTTTTATTTAAAATTAATTTAAAAAAGTATGAAATTATTTCTAAACCAAATAATAATTTTAAACCAAAAATAATTTATAATTTTAAACCAAAAATAATTTTTAATTTAAAATGAGTTTTAAACCAAGAACCAATTTCAAAACTTGTTCTAAACCAGTTTTTAAAGTAACAAAATTAATTTTTTATATAAAATTGATTAGATCTAAATTCTAATCAATCTAATTGGATTTAGATAGGATATGAAATGGATTTTTAAAAATTTAATTGAAGTTTACCTTTAATTCCTTCCAAATTTTAACAACCTAAATCTCTTCCTTTTCATTTTTACTGCAATGTTCTCTTTGAAAATTCCATATGGAACTTCCAATTAATATAGAGATAAAGTAGTTTTTTAAACTTTCAATTTTCATTCCTGCCCAGGGTAGAGCATATTACATCTTCTTAACAATAGATTGATTCTTAATTATAATTAATTACTTTATATTGAAATTGATTTTAGAATAAATTTAGTTTCAAATTGGTTTTTAGTTTCAAATTAATCTATATTTAAAATTGGTTTTAAACCAAAACCAATATTTAAAACTGGTTTTAAAAACTTCTAAATTGATTTTTTTAAAAAATATGGATTTAGATTTTAAATCCGATTCATTAATATGGATTTCTATTTTTAAAAATCCAACCCGTCACTACTCCATTTAGACGCATTAATTCGTGCGTCATTTGAATAAACTTCAACATACATGTAAGGATGAATTCTTTCACCTTCATCAACGATAGATACCAAACAATATAATATGCATTCAACATGAAAACCATCATTATGGTTAACTAATACACTTGTGTAGGCACACTTCATCTTAAGCGTGACTAGACTCATTACTGTTTGTTTCACTATAGTTGCCACACAAGTTACCATCTTCTTGATGAACTTACATATTAGTATTTTTATTGCTAGAAGTACATTCAAACATGTATATCTATGGGCTCTCAGTAGTTGAAAATGCATCATAATTAGTGTCGAGATCTATCAAGCTTGTTGTAAACTTGTCTTACACCTAGTCAACGATTCATCCGTATGGATCATTGTCTTAAACCTCACACACACATCTCTCTAGTTACCTCTGAAAAAGTTTCCCTCAAAAAAACCACAGACTCACTCTCTTCCAAGAATTTCCCCGTGAGTTAAGAGTTTTCTTCTATGAAAACCAAAATTGTGAAACCTCAACCTTTCTCTACGACTCCAAGATTTATCATCTAGAGTGAGCCTAAGATAGAAGTGTTGGATTTAAAGCTTGAAGATGCTTGAGTTTCTCTCTTGTTATTTTGATTTTGATGAAATGTAATTTTGGTTTTCTTAAATGATATGTAACTAGGTATTTCCTATGTATTGATTGTTTAGTTTAGGCTTGCATGTGGTTGTTCTTGGTTGGAATGCCTTAGAGAGCTAAGCAAATCTTGTGTGATTTCTCTTGATTCAAATGTTTGGATTTCCCTCTTAAAATGTTTTGAAAAAGGTCTTGGTAACCAACTGAGGTAATCAACTGCCATCAGTGGGTAACAGAGTGGCGAACAACATTTGGCTCTAGAGTAATCGATTACCCTCTCAAGTTAATCGATTACCATGAGCAAATTCACCTTGATAAGTTTTGCTTCTCTGGTTCAATCGATGACCAGTTTCTGGGAGTCTATTACCACTATCAGAAATTCATAAAATTACCTAAATTGGGTTTTTAAAAGAAAATATAAATACCCCTCTTTTGAAAATCTTTTAGAACAGAATTACAATTCTTGGAAATACATCTTTTGAACTGCTCAAACACTTTCATACTCTTTTTATTCTTTTCTCCAAGAAAATCATCAAGAACTTCAAGGTTCTTCAAAGAACTTGTTTTCAAAAGACAATATTAATTGAACATTCTGATTGGTTGACATTCATAGTCTTCACAGGTGATCAGAATCTACACACACATGTGTTTTCTAACTGATCTTTTTGTTTCCCATTTGGATTTGGGTTGATTACTCTAAGAGAGAGGTATCTCTAGATAAAGTAAGGTTCTTTGAGAAGGATTTTCTCAAAGGATTGATCTTGGAGATGCCAAGGTCAAAGGGAACGGTTCTTTGGGTTAAAGAACTGGTGTTTTGTGTGTTTTTATTTCGTTTTTGTGTTGCTTGTTACAGAGTGAATGTAAAAGAACGCAAAAGGGATCATTATAGTAGAAAATCGATCGCAATAGTTGTTGGGTTGGGACTGGATGTAGGCAGTGGTTCGAACCAGTATAAATCATTGTGCACTCTTCTTCTCCCTTCTACTCTTTATCTTTTGCCTTACATTGTTCATTATCATCGTTTAAATTCTGTTATACGTTCGGTAATTGACTCGGTAATCAACTAAAACTGGAACAATTAGATACTGCTTTTGATTATGCATGCCTATTGATCACTGATGTGTTTCTTGATCTTTCTTTTGTGCTATCTGTTGTGGATCTTTGAGATATCTTGTTCCTTTAACTTAAGATTAGATAGTTAATCAAGAATAGTTTCGATTGAATTAAAAGAAAGTAGAAACGCACGAAAATTGGGCTATTTTGGAACTAGAATTTATTCACCCCCCTCTAGATTCACCCGTAGGGACCATCAATTGGTACCAGATCTTTATCTAGTAGGTTGTTGTAGATTTTGATCCATAGTTCCTTAGAATGGTCGGTAATCATTTATCTTTCGCTGAAGGTGCCTTTATTAACAGACCTCCACTGATTTTTGGTGATAACTATCCTTTTTGGAAAGTGAGGATGAAAATCTTTATGGAGTCTGTACATAGAAGCATTTGGCAAGCAGTTGTGACTGATTTCAAGGTCCCCCACATACATAGAGAATGGGAGTGAGATTGAAAAACTATTTAAGAGGTGGGAACAACATGAAATTAAGAGAGCTCAAATCGATGCAAAAGCTTTAAATATTATACATTCTACTTTGAATTCCAATGAATTTTTTAGAATTTCAGCTTGCAACACAACCAAAGAAACTTGGGAATTAATAAAGGTCATATATGAAGAAACCGCTGAAGTACGAAGGGCAAGGAAGAACACCTTGATCCAAGAGTACGAAACATTTCGAATGACGCAAGAAGAGTCCGTGATGAAAATGCAGAAATACTTTACACACATTGTCACAATAACCTCAGCTACAAAACTCTTTATTCATACATCATGTGAGGTAGCCAATTCAGCCTTCACAACAGAAGTAAATCAAGATAAAATACAACTCTACTAACTAGCATAAAAATGTAACCATATATTGATTTCTTGTTATCAATATATATTGATTTCCTATTATCAATGCAATGAACATAGTTCGAGTAGAGTTGCATCCAATTGGATTTGGTGCATACTTTGGATTCCACTAGATTTTCTTTGATGATAAAATTAAACGTCATTTAATTATAACATTTTTTTTAAAAAAAAATTAGTATGTCATTGTGTAATGTTTTATATAAAAAATATATTAAATGTACTTTACCGCACTCGTAACCCTATTTTATCAATACTAGTTTATGAATAGCTCTGGATACTTTCTCAATTCATAAGTTCTCATTAAATATTTCTTATTTATTTTTTATGTTTAACTATTATGTATTGTGCAGTGATATGAATAATTGGACTAAACCAAATGGTCCAATAAGTTAACCTATGAAACTGACTTGCAGTTGAATTGAAAATTGATGAATCGAGATACAATTGATCAAACCAGTCAAAATTAGTATAAAACTGGTTTGAATTGGTTTTATTATAAAAAATTTATATTTAATTATTCTAAAATAAATAAAAATACATATTTGATAAAAATATTTCATTGTGTTAAATTATTTTAGCAATGATTATTAATTTTTTACTGTATAAAATAATTTTAGATTTTTTTTATGCATCAAATAATATTATTTTTATTTTTAGAGATCTAAGATTATAATATTATATTTTATTTGATATTATTTTATATATATATATATATATATATATATATATATATAATTCTTATCATTATTTTATTGATACCAGACCACAACTTCTAGCAAAGCACTGAACATTAAACTAATATCTTAACTGATTCATTGCCTGATTTAGTTTTCTGACCATGATTTCGTTGGTTTAAATTTTTTACGCAACCAAGCAATTATAAATTATATAATATACTATATTTTAGATAATTAAATAAAATCTAACACTTAAATATGTTATTTATGATTTATTAACAATAAAAACATTATTTGCACTATTAATAATATATAATAATGATTGTTTTTTAATTTTTTAATTTTTAAAAAATTAATTCTCTATTTTGAAAATTATATTTTATAAGTTTAATTATAAACCGGTGAAATGTGCATAGATGGTTCGTTGTTGTTTCGAATACAATTTGATTTTTGGGTTTATGCAATTTCTTAAAGAGAAAAATTATTGATTCCAATTTAATTAATTCGTGGGTTCTACTTCACCTTCATTAACGTTGTGAATAGGGTTGGGTCAAACAAAACCAAAGGATGAACCTATTCTATTTTTTTCGAGAAAAAATATTGAAATTAAATATTATCTTATAAAAGAAACGATTGATATAAAATTTATTAACGTTAAAATCTGGTTGTTGATATATTTACTAAATTCCTTACTTAATATAAATGTAATCTGGCCATAAGTTATGAAAGGAGTGTTTTGTAATAAAATAAATATGATTATTGGTTTCTCGAGCTAGTATAGGATGGTGAATATGCAGGACATGTGGCATGTCTCGAAGAAAGGGACTTTTGCATGTCTGGTGTGAAAGAAGTTTAATATTTTAATATAAAAAATATTTGGTAGATAACTGTAATACACACACCATCCTGACCACCAATCATAAAAATGTAAAAAGAGAGAAATAAATATATGTTATGTGAGTGAATTGGCTGAATTTTAAAGTAAAGTTAATTTGAAATTGTGACTTTTGATTCTTTTTACTCTCGATCCTGTTAAAAAGTTTCCTTAAAAAAAACTTTAAGCCCACTATCATCCAAGAATTTCCTCATAAGCTAAGAGTTTCACTCTATGAAAACCTAAATCGAGAACCCTCAAGCTTTTATTGTGACGATAAAAAAAAAACGAGACACCACGTGACTACACATTCATCTAATCAACTCCCAATGATGTCCACTAATACAAACTCCAAAACAGTATTTAAAAAAAACAAGATTAATAGAAGGAAATGTTTATTGAATACGAGAAAAGAAACTCAGAATGGACGCAAAGGTCCAATCTGCCCAGAGCTACAGCTCCTCAGAGAAACCAGAAAAGGTTCTCTCCAAAACTTGCAATAATAACCGAATATCCCCCATCAAATCCTACCTCCCTGATCCTATAAACAATCCATACCCCCTTTCTCTCTCTCCTCTAACCAACCTACAATTCCTAGGATGCCACGTCACACTTCTTTGGCCTTTTCCTCTCATAGACCCTGCCCCACCTAGCTTTACCATTCTCTTCTTGGATCAAGGGCTCATTGAGCCCACTGGTATTTGGGTCTGTATCATCCACTCACACCATCTTCCTCGAATAAAGGAGTGCTCTCACCATTTACATTTAGAATGTGTGAGCCCACTGGTATTTGGGTCTGTATCATCCACTCACACCATCTTCCTCGAATAAAGGAGTGCTCTCACCATTTACATTTAGAATGTGTTAGACCTAGAGTACCTTGCATGTATTGGCATTACTAGTATGAAAATACTTTTGACGTTGGTTATTAATCGACGTATCTGACATCAATATGTTGAAACTTTTATATCGGTTATTGAATCGACATCAAAAATGTATTTTATACCTTAGTTATATTTACAACTGATGTAGAAAGTAGGCCAACAAATAAAGAGAATTTTGTAGTCAATTAAGAATCGACGTACAAAGTTGTTTAGAAACAATTTTTTTTGTTTTTGACGTGTGTACATTCCCATTGTCATGCTAAAAATATTTATACAAAATAAATGACATAAAAGAATTTCTAAAGATTAACTTGCAATAAAAGGTGAAGGAAACAAGAGAATAAGAATGGACAGGGTTAAAATTATAAACTAATATCACAATTATTTTAAATTATACGTTATATACATTTTTTGGAAGAGGATTATTTGCAGTTATTTTTGTGACGTGTAGTTCTAAACATCCCAATTAAATTATATGTATTAAATAATTAATAAAATTTTAAACTGATACAAAATTTTCGGAGCATGAGATTTGTATACCGAAACATTTTTATTCTCTTATCACATTTTAGTTTTCAAATTTGTCTTTTAAAACAAATCTACACATGTTAGTAAATAATAATTTCATTTATTCTCTTATCACATTTTATTTGCTCTTACTTTCCTTGCCAGGAAATGCAAAACTATGCTTTAGATACTTGCTTTTGTTCTGCAATGTTGGTCAACCATACTTTGTGCTTCTGGCTAATACATATAACACAGATAAGAAGGAAATATCACATAGTAATATACTAAAGAATCAGATCTGTTGATTGTATTTATACTACGGATGAATTATAAATGTACGAGTAGAAGTACAAAAGAGATAATGTTTTAAGTACAAACTTATTCTTCTGTGTTTGCCCTTGTGGAACCGTAGGCAGTGTGTTTAGCTCATCAGTACGTTGAAAATACTACAACCAAAATTAATATTGAGAATTCCAAAGTTACTCTAATGCCAAAATCCATGGCTCAATGATTTTCAGAGTAAAAATAAAATAAAATGGAGTTCACATTAATTGCTTCTGAGCAACAGAGATATTAAACATACCTTGCTTCATTTTCTGAAAGATCTTTTGTTTGAGTATACAACACTTTAAGCCTTGCCAATGAGTTATCTCCAGGCTTTCCAACTACTTCAGGTGCTGCATAAAAATGACAAGGAACTATCAATACCAAAATGTAGAGATCCCTTTTAACAATTTCCTTTAAGTTCTTCCTTGGTTTAACCCTACACTTTTTCACAAGACTAGATGCCTCTTCTCACTTTTACTTCTAGAAGCCTTCTGTGGCTTTCACAAGTTGTGACATTATTCAAGTTATTACCTTTACTTGCAATGGATGCATCAGGCTTTGGAGTTCCATTTTTAGCTACTTCTTGCTGCTCTATGGCTTTTGATTCAAAGTATTCAAGCCATGCAGAAGCATCCTGCATTGGGAAATAAAGAAAACCTTTCTTAAAAGTTGTAACATTAGCCAATACCATCTATCAACCCCCATATTTTTCCATTATAGAGTTCAATCCAAGATTAGTATCAAACTGTAGATTCTTTTGGCATATACTAGTAATACCAACCGAAAAGAAAAATAACCTGTGTACGGAGATCTTCTGGTCCAAGCTTTTTCTTGAAGCATCTTTAGTGTAGTTTGTTCATGTTACACACTCGGAGAATATGCATCCATCAATGATAGAGCTATAACTATGGCGTGATAGCTTGCAGCAGTCTATAACATTAAAATTACTGTATAAAACAAAGTTAGTGTTTTATACAGTGTCAATCTGGACAATAAGACATATTAACTATCACTCTGTATATTCAATCATGTTAGTTAATTTTTTTAATCTTATTTTACTTATCATATATGTAATTAAGAAATGAGAGAGATTGGGCAAAACTCACTAGGTGACCTCTAAATGCTGTTTGAATTTTGACAGCTGAAGATTCTTGAATCTCCCTCAGGTGTTGGTGTGTAGAAAAAGAATCATCATGTCTACTTTTAAAAGTTTGGAGTAATAGCCACTGTTAAAGCATGCTTGCTTTTTTCTTTCCCCATCCTTTGACAGTGTAATTGAAGGCAATCTATAATTCTTAAATAAGCTTCAACCTCACTGACAGTAACTGGGCAGTGGAAAAAAAAAAAAATTGACATAAGCACAAGTTTAAAATACAAAACTAACATAAGTCTTTCTGCAGAATGTGCCTCACACCATGCAAAGCAGATGCGACAACATAAGCATACCTTATTTCAAAGAAAAAAAAAAAAACCATAAATATAAAGCATCAAATTATCAGTTTCAGTAGCTCCTCTAGAACAAAAATATCAGTAATAATATTCAATTGTTTGGTAAGACATACTAGGACACGTAAATACATGTTAAATTATAATGCAGAGTGAAACCGAGAACTTTTCTTGGCTTTTGATTCACCTAATATATATAACAATAAATAGCCGCTGCATCACTCTATTTTTGTGGATAAATTATTTTCAACTATCATACTGAATTTATAATCCTTTATATCTTCAAATTTATAATGCTTTCCCATTTTAAGGCTACCTTTCAACCTTTTTTCAACAAATATCTTTACTTGAAATATAATTATGCTTTAATGCCCAGTGTAGTCCCCCTGTCCAACATAAAATTATACCCATTAATATAATCTGAAGTGTACTGACAATGTTCATTACCACACATCAACAAGATGCAATACATAGAAGTGTTCTGACAATGTTCATTATTCACTGGATTCACAATATAGAAAACTGTTTTGGATTTTTTGTTAAATTAATGGAGAAAAACAACAACAATGTTCTAATTTTCTACGCCTCGCAATATTAAGAAACAAAGGAGGTTTCATAGATTATATTTTCAGATTTTTTCCGTATAGGTCCTACAAAGAAAGTGGGAAAATATATTATAATATCAATACTTATTTGTCATTTCAGGTATATGGTTTCCATTGCGCTTACCATATTCATCAAGTGGTGCATCATAATCATAGCTTGTAGCAATAAAAAGACTACCCAAGGTTCGACCAAATTTCGTTCCCCGTGATATTGAAAGGAACAAAATAAAGGGGTTTAGTTGAATATTCAAAAGAGGTAAACAAAGACATCAAAATAAAAAAATAATGAAGTTACCATTTAATAATTTATAAATTTAATAATTTACAAATGATACCCATTTTTTATAAATCTTGCAACTGAAAATGCCTAGTGGGACAGCACCTCCAAACTCAATAAACCTTCAAGCATGAGAGGAATAGAAGCAATGAACATGCAATATCTCTGGTGAAATAATTGTGCAATAGAACCATAAACCTTTAGTTATAACTTCACTTCACTCATATGTGCTGGTCAAATATGAGATAACATTTCACAAACACCATAACCTTCAGTTATCAACGCGAAGGACAAATAACACAAAGAATTTAAAAAAAAAGAGTGAAGGATAAAAGCGAACTAGAAGAATAACAACTAAATTGTAGCCACCAAAACAATGGTTGAAATCGAGAATACGTGCATGTCATCATTGAATTCTGTCTCGACTCCGCAATAACGAGACTCACTCTTATCACCTTGCCTTTCTCCGAGAGGAATTTTCGCTACTTCAACAAATTGAAAAAATGTGTAGTGTTTGAGGTGCAATATGTAATGGTTAAGCTCAAGCGATTTTGAGCATGGTAGTGAGTTGGCAAATTGAATGGAGATGTAGGTTTTTAGTAGGGTTTTGTTGAAGAAGCTACTACTGCCACCAAACAAACACCAACACTAGGTTTTGGGGGTACAGTGACTTAGCTTTTCTCGCAATTATTCGTTGAAGTCTTTCTCAAAGCCCTGGTATTTCTATGCACCACTAGCAAAAATGCAAGAGACTAGAAGCGAATAGGGTTCACGATGGTGAGAGAACCGCCAACGCCAACGGTAGAAGGAGGGAACTGTGATGCCAGGCAAGTGAGAAGGGTAAAAGGGGAAGGGAACAGAGGAAATTGGCAAAAATGAGGGAAATGGGAAAGCACATAAGAGAAGAAGAGAAGCTATAGAGTTAAAAGTGAATAAGGCCGAAAGGGTAGGCATTAAAACCAAACTTCTGGACGTGGTTACTTAATTAACCTACCTCAATTGGATTTACAACTTTGGTGAACTTAAAGGTGTAGTATGCTGTGATAATTAGGACAAAGATATCTTCAATGACATTATTCTTGTTGCTATCGTGGACTAGAAT
Organism: Hylodesmum podocarpum; assembly: GCA_026586105.1. Lineage (NCBI taxonomy): Eukaryota > Viridiplantae > Streptophyta > Magnoliopsida > Fabales > Fabaceae > Hylodesmum > Hylodesmum podocarpum. Next base: position 441,315 of record JALJEV010001367.1, read on the forward strand.
GTTCCAAAGAACTCGTTTGGTTGTTTTTTTTGAGGAAGTTAAGATATAAAAAAAAATTCCTCAACGAAGGGATTCTACACAAGGTTAGTTTCAAGACCAACATCTCATAGTTTCAAATCATCTCATAGTTTCAAATATTTTCCATGTACAACATAATGACAAATACTCTTTTAACCTCTGTTAACTTGTTCTAGACAATCTCCTAAAAAGCGTGAAGACAAGAGAGACTTGTCGAAATATTTGTCATATTGCGTTAATTAACAAAATTTCGATTGATTTTTTGACACATATCCAGAAGCAGCAAGTAAGATGTTGATATGGTTGAGTGGCGACGTTGGTGTGGAAATGATGCCTTTAGTAAACACATTATTACCAAAATAAAGGAGAGTGAGTCAAAGAAAGAAGGGCACAATATCCTCAAATCTTAAATAAGGTGAAAATGAGTCATCCAGAGGAACCTTTTTTCACCCAAGGTACATACACCGTCAACTACTCTTATACATTCATCATTTTATTTTCCCCTCGAATAAAAAACCCATAAAGAAACCAAAAACACAACCTTCCATCTAAACACAACCTTCCATCTAAACACAACCGTCAACTTAAACACAATCCACACAAGACCAACAACAACCATCCATTGCTAGACCACCCACACAAACACACCCAATGAAAAAGAAATTCAGACATTAAATCTTAAAATAATCACAAACATAAGCTAAAACAATCATCCAAGAAATTATCCCAATACCCTCAACCAATCTAAGGTTCAATGGACTCCATTTGTTCTACCACCTCCTCCGTTCATCAAATCCGCATCATAACTGAACCATGAGAAAATTAAACCACCATTGTGTTTGAAAATGACACCATCACTTAGAAAAAAAACCATTGTTCAGTTTAGCATCCTTAGGCTTGCATAAAAAATAAAGAGGGACGGACACAAGGATGAAACGATTGATCAAAATAAATCTTTAAAGACTCTACATAGAGGAAGAAATGCTTAACAAATATCTTTTTGTTGATCTGGGCTTAGGAACATCAAGGTATATGATTTACAACCTCAACCTCTTTTGCTAATGCCACTGCTTGAACCACAACCATAACCAAAACTCATACCAAAGCTTCATTCTCAACCATCAGAAGAGCGTTCAACGTCCTCCACAAAACCACTTGCTATAATGGAAACTTTTGAGACTACTTTGCTACTTTGGACAATTTTTCTCAATCCATGAAAGTTAGACTTGATTTGATGCAAGACTCACTAAACAGTTAGCACCAGTTCTTTAAGGTATGCAAACACTCACACAACTTATATCTTTTTCTCTTCTATAATAACAACTTCAATTGCCACAACAACCTCCTTCGTCCCCATCTCCACCTCATTATTTTAGCCTCAATTTGTGCCACCTCCTCACCTTCAGGACATCTCAACCAATCTGGTGGTGGCTTTCTCTTTTCACTCTTATTTTTTATCCCAAAATATTGAAGAATTATATTTTGAGCATTTTATGACTTAGTTTATTTTTTTTATGCTTTTATTCTGATATATTTTAAAGGTTTCTATAAACATGCTCTGGTACTCGAAGGGTTTTGAAGAACCTATCAGGATATGATCAATTTACGAAAATAATAAAAAAATCACTTAAAATATCTTTAACTATAATAAACATGTTAATTTTCTCAAGGTATTGTTTAGAGCTTGTTTTTTCACTTCTTTTTAAAGTATCTTGGGTATTTAAAAGTTTTATTCATGTTCACTGGAAGAAAGAAGTGTTTCCTTTTTATAAAAACACAGTTTTAACTTATTTAACCTCTCACATTCTCGTTTTACTTTTCATCTTTCATATACAAAATGTAAATTTCATATAATTATGAAATTATTAAAGTTATTTCAAAATATCAAAGTGATTTCTAAAATTTTAAGTTTTTTAATTCATATTTTACCTTTGTTTTAAATTTTATTTCATTAAATTTTTAAAATAAATTATCAATTATTAAAAAATTTAATTTAAATATTTTTGACAAATCAAAAATATTATTTATATATTAAAAATATTATATTATTACAAAGTGTAGTTTTAAGAGTATTTAATTATTATAACCTTTAGTTAAATATAATCATTCTACTGTGTATTGAAGACAATACTAATTAATATGAAAATACATTTATGAATCAGTTAATTAGAAAAAATAATTTAATTATCGAAACAATATACAGAGGTTTTATTTTTTATTTTTTTTTTAAAAATCATAATAATGATGTAAAATTACTATAATCACTATATTTTATATTTAATTTTAATAGAAATCTATCTCTAAATCATTGAATTAATGGATACAAATTATTATGACTGACGTAGATGTATTTGATGAAACTAACACAAATTATTATATAATAGGTATTGGATGAAGATTCTTAATTAACACCCCTAATTAATGCACATATGTATCTCATATGTTCTTTTCTTTTCTTTTTCTATAATTTTTGTGTAACAAAAAAATATCGACTACCATATATAGTTAATGTAATATATTTCATATTTAAGATAATTAAGAATATATCTCTGAATTATTTAATTAACATGTTATTTTATAGTTAAAATTTAACATGTACACATGCGAACGTTTGAATTTATGTACACAAAAAATTTGATATCAAATAAATATTTAAACATATTTGAATACATTTTAATATATGCATGTGTTTTTTAATATTTAAATATATAAATGAAAATTTGATTTTTTAAATTTTATTTTAATTCATTCGATTAATTAAAAATATTTAACGTTAACAAGCTAGTTTATTTAATTAAAAATACAATCATATTTATTCAAAAATTGTTTTTTCAATATTTCATTCAAAAAGAGTAGTCAACTTTTTTAGTTCAATATATTAAATATTTTCTTACAAAATGGATTTGAGATGATTTACATTGTAAAATGATTTTTTATATATATTTTTTAATAAAGTGTGAATCTATTAAAAGTTTGAATGAATCTAGTTAACCAATATGATCTGGTGAATTCTATGAATTTAATTTTTATATTATATTTTTTTAATGTATTAATTAAAAGTGGAAGGGAAGCCGGTCAATCAAACATTATTAAAATCATTTTTTTATATATTTTCTAGTGAACTGTGAATTTATTAGAAGTTTGAATGAATTTGGTCAACCAAAATTTTTGATAAATTTAGTGAATTTAAGTTTTATGTTAAATTTTTTTAATGAATTTAGTAAGAGTGGAAGGGAATCTGGTCAATCAAAATTTGTTAAATCTTTTTATATATATATATATATATATATATATATATATATATATATATATTCTAATGAGGTGTGAATTTATTATAAGTTTAGATAAATTTAGTCAATCAAAATGTTTTTGGTAAATTTAATCAATTTAATTCCTATGTTATATTTTTAATGAATTTATTAGAAATGGAAGGGAATCAAGTCAATCAAATTTTATTAAAAAATATTTTCTATATATTTTCTTATGCAGTGTGGATTTTATTAGAAGTTTGAATGAATCTATTTAGCCATACTATTTGTAAACAAAATTATTGCCATATTTTTTGACATATTTTTTTAAACAAAATTATTAAAAGTAGAAGGGAATACGGTCAATCAAACTTTATGGAAAAAATTTCAACAATAATTTATTAACTAAAATTTAATGTTATTTCAGTTTAATTAGTAAAAAAAGAAAAGACTAAGTAGTCAAGACGCTTTCATAGAAAGAGAGAGAAAAAAGAATCCAAAACTAAATATATAAATACATGGGGTATTTTTAAACCTTAACCAAAGTAATTGCTCTTTCTTGCGGTCTCACTCCAACCTTTCTTTCTTGTCGTGCTCTGTTCCTCATTCTCCGTCAACTTCGTGCTATATTCTTTATTTTTCCTTCTTCTTGTGGTCGTGCTCTTTTAAAGAAGGTCAGCAATTGAATTCTCCTTCTCTTTGTAATGATATATTCAAGTGTGTTGATGAAAGAATTTAGAAGATTAAGTAATTCAGCTTCATTCTGATGGTTTTATTTAAAGTTATTAGGGTTTATATTTGATTCTAGATTTATGATTTTTCCCTTTAACAGGTGCCTGAACAGGTCTTTGTTGAAGCTATTCTTAGTTGTTGTGAAAACATTGCAGAAAGGTAAGCTTCAATGTATTGTGATCATTCTGACTCTCTCGTCTCGATTCACCTTTTCATTCTCACTCTATCACGGTTTCGCTCAACTAGAGCTTCCCTCGTTGCCAAATAGGATTCAAATCTTGGTTGAATATCTTCTTCTGCTTGAAAATATCTCTTGTTCTATGCATAGGGTAGAGTTTAGGGCAGGATCCTTGCTTCATTGGTTTCATACTTTGTGACCTGTTACTGCTTCAATGTTTGCTTCTTGTTATGTATCCAGCAAAATATTTCATCCTTTTGGTTCGTGTGATTGGGTTGTTTATTTCTGCCAAGGGTCATGATTTTGAGTTATCTAATAGTTATTGGAAATTTTCTAATAACTATAAGATAAATTTTCTTTGTTAGTTGGAGTTTGTATGTAAAAGATTGTGTACATTGGGTCTGAAATCTCACTACCATGGTTCCAAATTCTTTTGAATAGCTGCATACATGTTATTATAGAAAGACATTAATTTAGGTGTCATGCTCTTATCAGAAGGTGTGGATTCTCTTTCAAATGATGAAGTTTAGGATATTGAAGAGAGAGGGGATATGCTGGGGCTATTTTCTGTCGCAGAAATGTGCCAACAGGTTTATTGTTGAGAATAATTTAGGATTAATTGTGTTCAATTTAAGTACTGGATTTTGAATATCAAAGGCTACATGATTTTTTTATTCTGGATTAATCAATCTATCTGTACAACGTAGTTTCATTTAACTCTGAATCACTTGATGCCATCATCTCTTTTAGTTCTTTTAAGGTAATTCTAGATAGGTTTCCTCTATCGGTGAGGGCAAAAATTATATAAAGAAAAAATAACAATTTTCTTTAGGTTATAATTCTTGTATCCTCTTAGTGTATTGGAGCTGGGAGGTACTTCACTTGCAAAGGTAATTATGAACATAATATTGGGTATCGACTTTCTTTTGTTGATTGTTGTTCTATTACATTCCTTCAATATAATTACTGTGTCTCAAGCTTTTTTTTTTTTTTTGTTTGGTTTGTAGTGCATCGCTTGGTATTCTACAAAGGCCATCCAATGTATATAATTAGTGTCAACCATGTAATTATTTATTTTATCTTCTCGTGTCAATGCTTTCTATCCTAATTGAATGAATTCTATTGTTTTGGTTCTGCTTTTTAACTTTATTGTTTTTTTAATTGGTTTCTAATTTGTCCCATAGCCAAAGAATAAATTGTAATTAATTTTGGATATTGGTTATTAATTTTTATCATCTCTTTTCATGCTTGTATTTATTGCAATATTTTTGTTAGGGAACTCTGCCATTGGAAGACAAATTTTGATAAAAAGGCTCTCACAAGCTTGTCATAATCTATCTAATGCAAGTATGGATTTTCACTTGTTAGGTATGTTTTAAGTTAGTTTCATTGAATATCATATAGTTTTTTAGTCTTTGTTGCAATTATTTCTTCATTATTTATGAGTTATAAATTAGTCTTGAATATGGCGACAAGTCAAATGGTTTTGTTGTGGGGTTTCGGGTTGTTGGGAGTGTCAAACACTCATTGAGTGTCCAATTAAAAAATTATTTTGTAGATTATTTATGCTAACACTTGTATACAATTCTTACACTTCTATTCAAATTATTTTTTTAACCTATAGAAAAATCAGCTTAAAATAAAATGTCGAATTTTTATTGATGTGTTTAGTCTATTTTATGTTTCCCTCTTTTAAAGTTGTGAACCTCTGTCCGTGAAAGGAATGATAAATAGTCCTATAGAAAGATAAATAAATGTGATTAGTATAAGGAGAAACATCTATAAGAGATCTAGTGGCTTGCTATGGAGTTGAAAAATTACATGATATACAAAGGCTGAAGATGACGTTGATAGACAGATAGACAAACACACTTGTTTGTGTGAAAAAGTTATGAAAATAGTTGGTGCAATATTAGAGAAATTCTTAAAGAGAGATTGTCTAACATATTGGGTCCATGTAAGATGGGGTGTGTGCTACATTATAAACACACATCAAACATAATTATAAATTTTGGATAACGAAGTGTAGTAGGTAGCTATAACAATAATGTAGCAAGAAGAAAGAAGGATGTTATATTATCATATTCCAACTATATATATATAACACACAGACACATCTATCTATATATATATATATATATATATATATATATATATATATATATAGATAGATAGATAAAATGATGCCATTTTAGTAGTTGATTAACTTCTAGTTGTAACATTAACGTATCAAATTTTAATACATTGTTTTGATATAGGTTTTTTCGTACTTTAGAAAAAAAGTTAAGAATAAAGTTAGCGTAGAAGAATAATGTTTTCAACACCTCGAATTAGTGGTCGAGAGGAAAAAGAAAGGATCTCTTCTGAATTTCCTATATTGTTTCAAGAATTTGTAAGTTGGTGTTCGTTATGTGTGCATGTTTATAGCTTTTTGGAAGTACTTTAAATTTTTTGAATGTTCATGTTTTATAACAATGCATATATCATACTCTTCATATTGCATGTACATATCCTGATAGCACTTCCTTCCTAATTTTCTTAGTGATTTAGTGTTTTGTTGGTCTGAGACAATCTAGGTTAATAAACTTAGGGATTCTAGCTAGACCGAGTGTCAAATTATGTTTAACAATTTATTTAGGCATTGATGTGTAAAGATTAACTGGTGAACTCACCATAACTTTGCTTGTATCTCTTATTTTCTTGTCAATGCTTTGCATATACTACACATGAATTAAACATATCAAGTTGTTGGTATACAAAACTTCTTTGTTTCATGTTTGTCCTAAAAGATGTCAACTGGAGGTTGTGGTTTTAGGGGTAGAAATAGCAGTAGCATTTGGTGAAGGTCGATCAATAACCCGACCATCTAGTGCTTCCCTAGATGTTGAAGAATCTCCTTTTTTAAGTAAGACACAAAGTACACAATTTCTACATGAAGACTTCACAATTGTTGGGGAAGCCCCTAAACCTAGGTAAATAGATCCATCAGATAGCAAGATATGGATCTATCTTGATAAAGACACGTAAGAATGAATTAGTTTTTCTTACATATTTTTCAAATTAAATTGTTTGAATGAAAAATTAATACTTATGACTTCTCTAAAGTTACAAGTTTATTTCACTTGTTCAAACGATCAGATGTATGAAAAGTGTCATTCAATCAAAATATGATAGACCAATGTATAATTAGAGCACAACTCCTCTGGAAGTTAGGGAACTGTGGTTTGGAGAGTGGAAGGTTAATTTGAAATTTTGTTTATCATTTCATATATATATATATATATATATATATATATATATATATATATCAACTTATGTGTAATTAATAATTTGCATTATTTTGTTATTGAAACCTTTCAAGTGGCTATTGACACATGAATCGAAGATTATGGATAATTGGAACCAAAAGTGTTCGGATCGCCTTTGAGCAATAATGTCTAAAATTAGGAGGGTGAATGTGCCTCAAGGTAAAAAACCTGCTTGGATACCAGACCCTGTTTTTTACAGAGAACAGTTGAGGAAAATGGATGGATTCATTGAGAAAAGGGCCAACTTGTGTTCAAAGTTTGAGAACATTCAATGTTCTCTAGAGATTCTTGCTGCAAACCATCTGGATTCAAAACCAGCACACATTTTCTCAACCCAGGAATGTTTTTCTCAAGAATGATACCTTTGTGAACATGAACAAATGGTTTCATCAACAATTTTAGCTGCTTTATTTTCTCCTCAACGCATTTGGGAGGAGAAATGGGTTCCCAATGTATATCTTTTGTAGATTTCTTTTCCTTCACTAGTCTATTTTGGCAAAACTTCTTGAGTTCTACAGGTAAGCTGTCAAGAAATGATGGTTTCATTAAGCACAAAATATTGTAGAGTTATTGAAATTTGTTTTGGAAATGAGTCCCCGAAAGAAGGACTCGTTTTTGAGTTCTACTTTTAGAAAGCACCTTCCAAATACAACTTTGCTGATTCCTAGGCGTGTGTCTTTCATGAAGAACTAGCAAACCAGGATAGTCCAGTAGAACCTTTCCCATTTCACTTTCAATATCCTTCCTAGTCCTTGCACATTTCTTCTCATTTTTCATCTTTTTATTTCTCTTCTCTTCTTCCTTATCAATGACACACTCCCCCCTTGCTAGCTTTTCAAACAAATTGTAGTTGATTAATAGAATGCTCTTCTCTTTGTGCCATGAACATAGAGAAGAGCATTCTATTAATCAACTATAATTTGTTTGCGAAGCTAGCAGGGGGGAAATGTGTCATTGATAAGGAAGAAGAGAAGAAAATAAAAAGATGAAAAACGAGAAGAAATGTGCAAGGACTAGGAAGGATATTGAAAGTGAAATGGGAAAGGTTCTACTATACTATTCTGGTTTGCTAGTTCTTGATGAAGGGCACACACCTAGGAATCAACAAAGTTGTATTTGGAAGGTGCTTTCTAAAAGTAGAACTCAAAAACGAGTCCTTCTTTCGGGGACTCATTTCCAAAACAAATTTCAATAACTCTACAATATTTTGTGCTTAATGAAACCATCATTTCTTGACAGCTTACCTGTAGAATTCAAGAAGTTTTGCTAAAGTAGACTAGTGAAGGAAAAACAAGCTTCAAAAGATATATGTTGGGAACCCATTTCTTCTTCCAATTGTGTTGAGGAGAAAATAAACCAGCTAAGATTGTTGATGAATCCATTTCTTCATGTTCACAAAGGTATCATTCTTGAGAAAAACATTCTTGGGTTCATAGAATGTGTGCTGGTTTTGAACCCAAATGGTTTGCAACAAGAAACTCTAGATGTTCTCAAAACGGACTGAACTTTGAACACAAGTTGGCCCTGGTCGCAATCCATCTATCCCTTTTCCTCTGTTGTTCTCTGTCAAAAAAAGAAAAATCAGTTGTTGACAAGGGTCTGTTTTTGGAATGCAAATTATTTTAAACAAAAATAACATATTTCTAAAGTAAACTAAGCCTCTGCAAGAACTACAATACACGATTGTGGTAGCATCCCTGCATCAGAACATCGAAGGAGAATGGTTAGTAACTAATTTCTTAATTATTTGAATAGTAAATTATATCTTAGATTAGCCATTGATTTTAAAATATAAATTGCAAAGTCGAGAATCTGGTAAAGAGCCTTCAATGTTTGAGTTGTTTGTGTGAACTCATAAGATGAAGGGATCAAATGAATTTATTGATAAAAAATCATGTGAGACAGTTGTAGGTGTCTACAATTTGAACTTTTTAGCTAGAAAACTAGTTTTTAGGATTAAATATTTTATAATTTGGGTTATTTCTTGGTTGGCGGTGATTATATTTTTGTAGGAGGCTTATAATAAATTGAAACAAGATAAGTCTTTCCAGGGCTCAACTAATGTTGCTGATGGTGGGGTTAAGGACATTTAGTTAAGCCCTGAAAGACTTACCTTGTTTCAATTTATTATAAGCCTCCGGCAAAAACATAGTCACCGCCAACCAAGAAAAAATCCAAATTATAAAATATATAATCCTTAAAACTAGTTTTCTAGATAAAAAGTTCAAATTGTAGACACTTACAAATGCCTCACCTTTTCTTTGATCAATAATATCATTTGATGTTCTCATAAACAACTCAAACAATGAAGGCTTTTATCAGATTCTTGACTCTACAATTTATATTTTAAAATCAATGGGTAATTTAAGATATAATTTAAAATTCAAATAGTCAAGAATTTGGTTACTGACCATTCACCTTCAATGTTCAGATATGCTACCACAACCGTGTATTGTACTTTTTGGAGAGGCTCGGTTTACTTTAGCAATATGTTGTTTTTGTTTAAAAAAATATGCATACTAGGCTACTTTTAAATGTTCAAAAATAGGGTCTGGTATCCAAGCAAGTTTTTTACCTTGAGGCACATTCGCCGTCCTAATTTTAGACATTGTTGCTCGAAGGTGATCCGAACACTTTTGGTTCCAATTATCCATAATTTTCAATTCATGTGTCGGTAGCTACATGAAAGGTTTCTGTAACAAAATAATGCAAATTATTAATTATGTCAAACTTGATATATATATATATATATATATATATATATATGAAACGATAAAAAAATTACAGATTAACCTTCCACTCTCCAAACCACAGTTCCTTAACTTTTAGAGGAGTTGTGCCCCAATTATACCTTGGTCTATCATATTTTGATTGAATGACACTTTTAATACGTGTGACCGTTTGAAAAATCGAAATAAACCTGAAATTTTAGAGAAGTCATAGGTATTAATTTTTCATCAAAACAATTTCATTTGAAAAATATGTAATAATAACTATTGAAAATAATTAATACTTACGTGTCTTTATCATGATAGACCCATATCTTTCCATCTGATGGATCTATGTCCCTAGGTTTGGGGGCTTCCCTGAAAGTTGTGATGCATTCATGTAGAAATTGTGTACTTTGTTGCTCACTTAAACGAGGAGATTCTTCAACATCCAGGGAAGCATTAGATGGCCAAGTTAATTACTGACCTTTGCTACTGCTACTTCTACCCCTCAAACCACGACCTCCACTTGACATCTTTATGGTAAAACATGAAACAAAAATGTTTTGTATACCATCAACTTGATATGTTTACTTCATGTGTACTGTATGCAACACATTAACATGAAATAAGATATACAAGGAAAGTTAGGGTGAGTTTACCCGTTAATGTTTACATATCAATGTTTGAATAAATTGTTAAACATATTTTGAAACCAATTCTACCTAGAACCCTAAGTTTATTAACCTAGATTTTTTCAGACCAACAAAACACTAAATCCCTGAAAAAAGTGGAAAGGAAATGCTCCAGGTATATATACATGCAGTATACCTCAAATATCCATAGTCATGTAAAAGAGTATACTATTAAAACTTTATGGTAGATGTTGGTAGGAAAATAGAATATGAAGAGCAAGATATACGCATTGTTATACAACATAAACATTCACAAAATTTAAAGTACCTCTAACAAGTTATAAACATGTACACATAACAAAACTTGCAATTTTAAACAAAATTAGTAACCAGAAAACATATGACTACATAAGTCATACAAAATTTAAAGAACTATCACATTACAAATTTAATTTAGGTGTCATATTGTTTCAATCCTTTAATTTTAGTGTCGTGCTCTTATTAGAAGGTGTGGATTCTCTTCCAAATGATGAACTTCAGGAAAATTGTAGAGAGAGGGGATATGCTTGGGGCTGTTTTTGTCGAAGAAATGTGCCAACAGGTTTAGTGTTGAGAATAATTTAGGATTAATGGTGTTCAATTTAATTACTGGATTTTGAATATCAAAGGATACTTGGCTTTTTTATTCTAAATTAATCAACCTATCTGTACAGCGTAGGTTGATTTAACTCTGAATCACTTGATGCCATCATCTCTTTTAGTTCTTTAAAGGTAATTCTAGATAGGCTTCCTCTGTCGGTGAGGCAAAAAATGATACAAAGAAAAAATAGCAATTTTCTTTCGGTTATAATTCTTGTATCCTCTTAGTGTATTGGAGCTGGGAGGTACCTCACTTGCAAAAGTAATTATGAACATAATATTGGATATCCACTTTCTTTTGTTGATTTTTGTTCTATTACATTCCTTCAATATAATTACCGTGTCTCAAGCTTCTTTTTTTTTTTGTTGGATTGCAGTGCATCGCTTGGGATTCTAAAAATGCCATTCAAGAAATATCAAACCCCACCACTCAATGCATATAATTAGTGTCAACCACGTAATTATTTATTTAATCTTCTTGTGTCAATGCTTTCTATTCTAATTGACAAGACAAGTTACTTATTTGTGCAAATTATGAATTCTGCTATTTTGGTTCTGTTTTTTACCTTTATTGCTTTTTTAATTGGTTTATAATTTGTCCCAAAACCAAAGATTAAATTGTAATTAATTTTGGATATACGTTATTTATTTTTATCATCTTCTTGCATACTTGTATTTATTGCAATATTTTTATTAAGGAATTCTGCCATTGGAAGACAAATTTCGGTAAAAAGGCTCTCACAAGCTTGTCATCATCTGTTTAATGCAAGTCTGGATTTTCACTTGTTAGGTATGTTTTAAGTTAGTTTCATTGAATATCGTGTAGTTTTTTTAGTCTTTTTTGCAATTATTTCTTCATTGTTTATGAGTTATAAATTAATTATGACTATGGCGACAAGTCAAATGGCTCTGCTCTGGGGTTTCGGGTTGTTGGGAGTGTTAAACACTCATTGAGTGTCAAATTAAAAAATTATTTTGTAGATTATTTATGCTAACACTTGTATACAATTCTTACACTTCTATTCAAATTATTTTTTTAACCTATAGAAAAATCAGCTGAAAATAAAATGTGGAATATTAGAAAAATTATTTTTATTGATGTGTTTAGTCTATTTTATGTTTCCCTCTTTTAAAGTTGTGAACCTTTGTCCTTGAAAGGAATGATAACTAGTCCTGTAGAAAGATAAATAAATGATATTAGTATTAGGAGAAAGATCTATAAGAGATTTAGTGGAGATGACGTTGTAGACAGATAGACAAACACACTTGTTTGTGTGAAAAAGTTATGAAAATAGTTGGTGCAATATTAGAGAAATTCTTAAGGAGAGATTGCCTAACATATTGGGTCCATGTAAGATGGGGTGTGTGCTACATTATAAACACACATCAGACATAATTATAAATTTTGGATAACGAAGTGTAGTAGGTAGCTATAACAATAATATAGCAAGAAGAAAGATGGATGGATGTTATATTATCATATATATATATATAGATATAGATATAGATATATAAAATGATGTCATTTTGGTAGTTGATTAACTTCTAGTTGTATCATTAACGTATCAAATTTTATTACATTGTTTTGATATAGGTTTTTTCTTACTTTAAAAAAAAGTTAAGAATAATGTTCACGTGGAAGAATAATGTTTTCAACACCTCGAATTAGTGGTCGAGAGAAAAATGAAAGGATCGCTTCTAAATTTCCTATATTGTTTCAAGAATTTGTAAGTTGGTGTTCGTTATGTGTGCATGTTTATAGCTTGTTGGAAGTACTTTAAATTTTGTGAATGTTCATGTTTTATAACAATGCATATATTTTGCTCATCATATTGCATGTATATATACCGAGAGCAATTCCTTCCTAATTTTCTTAGTGATTTAGTGTTTTGTTGGTCTAAGACAATCTAGGTTAATAAACTTAGGGGTTCTAGCTAGATTGAGTTTCAAATTATGTTTAACAATTTATTTAGGCATTGATGTGTAAAGATTAACTGGTGAACTCACCCTAACTTTTCTTGTATCTCTTATTTTCATGTCAATGCTTTGCATATACTACACATAAATTAAACATATCAAGTTGTTGGTATACAAAACTTCTTTGTTTCATGTTTGACCTAAAAGATGTCAAGTGGAGGTCGTGGTTCAAGGGGTAGAAATAGCAGTAGCAGAGGTCGTGGTGAAGGTCGATCAATAACCCGACCATCTAGTGCTTACCTGGATGTTGAAGAATATCCTCTTTTAAGTAAGAAACAAAGTACACAATTTCTACATGAATACATCACAATTGTTGGGGAAGCCCTTAAACCTAGGGAAATAGGTTCATCAGATAGAAATATATGGATCTATCTTGGTAAAGACATGTAAGAATGAATTATTTTCAATAGTTTTTCTTACATATTTTTCAAATGAAATTGTTTGAATGAAAAATTAATACCTATGACTTCTCTAAAGTTTCAAGTTTATTTCACTTGTTCAAATGATTAGATGTATGAAAAGTGTCATTGAATCAAAATATGATAGACCAATGTATAATTAGAGCACAACTCCTCTGGAAGTTAAGGAACTGTCGTTTGGAGAGTGGAAGGTTAATTTGAATTTTTTTTATCATTTTATATGGAAGGATATGTTTAATTCATGTGTAGTATATGCAAAACATTAACATGAAAATAAGAGATACAAGGAAAGTTATGGTGAGTTTACCATTTAATGTTTACATATCAATGTTTGAATAAATTGTTAAACATATTTTTAAACCAAGTCTACCCAGAACCCTAAGTTTATTAACCTAGATTTTTTCAGACCAAAAAAACACTAAATCCCTAAAAAAATTGGAATAGAAGTGCTCGAGGTATATATACATGTAGTATACCTCAAATATCCATAGTCATGTATAAAAGAATACTATTAAAACTTTGTGGTAGATGTTGGTAGGAAAATAGAATATAAAGAGCAAGATATATGCATTGTTATACAACATGAACATTCACAAAATTTATAGTACCTCTAACAAGCTATAAACATGTACACATAACAAAACTTGCAATTTTAAACAAAATTAGTAAGCAAAAAACATATGACTACATAAGTCATACACAATTTAAAGAACTATCACATTACAAATTTAGTTTAATGAGATTCATGTTTATCCCCTAATGTGTCATTTTCATCGATTTATTAATCTCTTCATGTACACCTTGATTGTGCCTTAGACTTTGAAGTTCATCATTGTTAATGTTGACTGGTGTGATTTCTTCAATTTCATCACCTTGATATGCATCCCGGTTGATTTCAATACTAGGATCATCAGTTGTTCTCCTTGCTTTTGTTTTTATGATGGCTACCCAAATAGCCATATCATGGTTTGCAGGAAAATGCATATAATACACTTGTATTGCTTGTTGTGAAAATATGAAAGGATCATACTTATCGTACCTTCTTCTTGTATCAATCTCAACAAGCCCATACTCCTTATGAATCTTTACGTCACGATTAATGTTTGGGTTATACCATTCACGACTTCCTCATTTAATTGATCATTGCTTTCATACTTTGTGACCTGTTACTGCTTCAAAGTTTGCTTCTTGTTATGTATCCAGCAAAATATTTCATCCTTTGGTTCGTGTGATTGGGTTGTTTATTGCTGCCAAGGGTCATGATTCTGAGGTATCTAATAGTTATTGGAAATTTTCTAATAACTATAAGATAAATTTTCTTCGTTAGTTGGAGTTTGTATATAAAAGATTGGGTACATTAGGCCTGAAGTCTCACTACTATGGTTCCAAATTCTTTTGAATAGTTGCATACATGTTATTATAGAAAGACATTAATCCTATGAATCTCTTATTTCTATTGTTTCAATCCTTTAATTTAGGTGTTATGCTCTTATCAGAAGGTGTGGATTCTCTTTTTAAATGATGATATTCATGAAAATTGTAGAGAGAGGGGATATGTTGGGGTTGTTTTCTGTCGATGAAATGTGCCAACAGGTTTAGTGTTGAGAATAATTTAGGATTAATTGTGTTCAATTTAAGTACTGGATTTTGAATATCAAAGGCTACTTGGTTTTTTTATTCTAAATTAATCAACCTATCTGTACAACGTAGGTTGATTTAACTCTGAATCACTTGATGCCATCATCTCTTTTAGTTCTTTCAAGGTAATTCTAGATAGGCTTCCTCTGTCGGTGAGGCCAAAAATGATATAAAGAAAAAATAACACTTGTATTGCTTGTTGTGAAAATATGAAAGGATCATACTTATCATACCTTCTTTTTGTCATACCATTAACACTTAAATAACACTATATTCTTATTTGGAAACCCCATATATTCTAACTATGCAATTTCTTCAAGTATGCCATAAAAATCACACTCAAAACTACCATAATCAGTGCCCTTGATGCATACACCGCTATTAGATGTAGATCTATGTTGACAACAAGATTGTGTGAGAAACTTATACCCATTAATAAAATAAGTAGGCCATATTTGTAAAATTCTTTTTGGTCCCCATGAAATGTCCTTTAAAAAAAGATCATGCACCCTATTGTTTGGATTATGAACGTGTCATAAAATTTTACATGTTCATTCATAAACATGAAATTGAGATTAGCGAAACAATATTATTAATTAATTTTCACGAACACCAGCTTATAAATTCTCGAAACCGTATAGGAAATTCAGTAGTGATCCTTTCATTTATCTCTTCATCACTAATTCGAGGTATTAAAAACAATAGCATCTCAATATATAGACTGTAGCAAAATGTAGGAGTTTAATACTAATGCAGAACTTGAATTTGTTAAGTTAAACATTTAGTGCAATATATGAGAGAACACACTTTAAAATCGGTTGCACTTCATCATAATTTTGAAGAACATACTCTGTTGCAGCTACTATTGATGGAGGACCATCCATCTCCAAAAGCCTAACAAACTCTCTAAACCTTAATCTTTAATAAATTGGGCTTCTAATAAATTCGCAATGTTTTTACTGTCTGACCAGGTTCAGTATTCCGACCATAACTCACGCTACACAACTCCAATTGAGGTGATCTTGGTGCCAAATTAAAGAAGACTTCAAGGGCTACAAAAGCTATGAAGACAAGAAAACCAATTTCGAACTGAAACTAGTTGGAAAATGAGCTTGAAGTTAGCGTTGGAATGCTTCCAGGACATTTTCAGCGAAATGTTTTAATGTTTAGGCTTATTAGTAGTTTTCTTTCAATTATGTAATTGTTTTAAGGATTTAATTTGGGCCTAAACTTGTAATAAACAAAGAATTAGTGACCCTTAGATAGGATTCTAATCCAAGGGTTAAGCTTAGAAGGTTAGAGTACAAGCTTGGCACCGTGACCATTAGATGAGAATACTAATCTAAGGGCTAAGCTTAGAAGCTTGGAGTGCAAGCTTGGTGCCGTGACCATTGGATTGATCCTTTTTCTCCAAGTTAATCAAACTTGCGTCACAAGCTTCCTTCCGTGGCCATTAGATTAGAATCTAATCCAAGGGTGGACATTAGTTCCTTGCATAGCACCTCTGTAATTCAAACACTTTTGATAAAATTTCTGAATATTATATTAAGCTAAGAGCTTATTCTTTGAGAGTATTATCTCTTGTGTTCTTGTGAAGAACCTTAAATCTCATCAATGGCTTCCTTGTCCATTATGGCGGTTCCACCTCTAGCTTATTGGCACTTGCCATGGCGCTTCCATCTCTAAACTCAATCCGTTTTCTATTTTCTTTTCACCTTTGATTCCGCTTCTTCTTCCTCACACCGTGAGCTTTTTCTTCATTTTCTTCCAAGTCTCTATTAAAGCATGAAGATCCGAGCACATGAAACTATTCTCCTTGAGGATTGCATCAACTATTTTAAGATTACTTACAAATAGAGTCGTGCACACACCGGAAAGGCGACCGAGATAGTTAAAGATGGAAAATGGTGGTTGATGAACTCTAGTTATGCTACACTGAACATGTTCCTTAAAATAGTATAAACAAATATTAGTGTTCTCTTTAATAATATAAGCTTCACATAAAGATCCTTCCATGCGAGCTTTATTCTTAACTCTTTTTTTTTTAAGTACAGAGAAATCCATATCAAAACAATTTATTAAAATTTGACACCTTAATGATACAACTAGAAGTTAATTAACTCCCAAAACGACATCATTTTGTCTCTTGTATTTTGTTTATGTGTGTCTGTATCTGTATATATATACGAGTTGGGTTATCGAGGCCAGTTGGCCCCTTATCCTATCTACCAATTTTTATTGCTAGGGATATTGGAATAGGATAATATAACACCCATCTTTCTACCAACTACACTTCATCATCCAAAATATATAATTATGCCTGATGTGTGTTTATAATGTAGCACACACACCATATTATAGGGACCCAATACGCTAAGCATTGTCTCCTTAATAATTTCTCTAATATTACACCAACTATTTTCATAACTTTTTCACGCACAAGTGTGTGGATATATATTTGAAATAAGAAAATTTAAAATTCCTGATTTAAAAATATCAATTATTTATAATGAGAAATGATAAAAAGTCAATACACAATACAAAGTCGACTCATTATATTTTAGTATTTTAAATTTTTTTATATGAAAATATAGATTTGTGATAAGGTAACAAGTTGATTGCGTATAGGTGTTGACCGTGTAACATTTCTCATTTGTATTTATGTGTACTATATTATAAATACACATCTATACCATAAATATCAAATTTGAATACGTGGTAGCAAATTAACCAAGTATAAGCATTGTTTTACTTTGACTCGGAACAGTAGGAACCATATCATTGAAATTGTGAACTTGAAGTGATAATTGGAAGTATGTCATTATGGTTAACGTTATTCCGTCCCCTATAAACCTCTCTTTGACCTTTCTTGATTTCTAATTCCTTGTTTAATTGTGAAAAAACCTATACAGGTCAACAATCAATCTCAATTAAAATTAATTAAAATATTTTAAAAAATAAATAAAAATCACAAAAATATATGATCTTAGTTGACCATGATTCAATCTGACATCGAAGTAAAATTTATATTCATTAATAGTGAATGATAGGGTCGAGCATGTCAATTGTGCTATAAAGGGTGAAATCATCCTCTGGTTATAACTTTTGGTGTTAGATCTTGAATCAAATATTGTGCATGTTAGTCACCGCTTTCCCTACCACCACTATCCCCAGCCACCACTATTCTTAGGCACCGTTGTCACTAGCCTCTGCGACAACTCTTGTTTAGATTTTAAAAGAGAAACATTCTCTTGGCGGGAATTGAAACCACTCTTTTCTCCCTCTTTGTCACGAAAATTGAAACCCCTCTTTTCTCCTCTGCCCTACTGGCTGCTTTCCCTTCATTGTCCTTCGTGTTTAGTTTTTTCGGTGTCCCTCTCTTCGTGTTTATTTCTTTCCTTTGAAACATAGTCTCGTCCTTTGTTTGTGATTTGTCTAACGTTGTCTGGCATGGGTTTAACTAGACGAGTTTTGCTATGTTCTCCTTCTCGAATTGTTAAGGTTGATGATCTAACTTCAATGTACTTTAATCTATTTTTGAAACATGTTGTATACTCTTGGTTTACAGTTATAAAGTTTTTGATATTTTTTATTTTGTTTTGGTAATTTGTTTCTTGAGTTTTGTGTTGTATACTTCTGTGAATGATGTTGTACGCATTTGTTAAGCATGTTCTATACTTTTCTTGAGCATGTTGTATACTCTTGGTTTACTGTTATGAATTTTTTGATTTGTTTAGAGTCATGCATTTCTGGATTTACCTTTGTGCACATATATCAACAAATTTTTAACTTGTTTGTTTTTGTCTTGTATTGTAGTCCAATCCAAACTCCAATTGATATTCTGAACACACATTTTTAGTCATCGGGTATTAGTCTTTGATTTTACAAAACACACATTTTTAACTATCCACGTTGGACATTACTGAGGTATTTTGATAATCTATAGTTTTTTCCGTTCTTTCCACTTATCTGTGTATAATATTACGTTTAAAGAATTTATGGAAAACTATAAGCTAAAGAATTTAATATATTCCTCGGATACAAACAATATAACCAAAACAAAGTATATTGAGTCAAAGTTGTTTTATTTAAATTGAATTATGTTATCTGATGGATATCAGGGATGAAGATAGATATGTGTAAGAGGACGTCTGGATTAGAAATGGTTATCGTAAGCATAATCACAGGAAAAAGGTAAAAACATGGGTTGATAAAGAAATGAGGAATCTTATTAGATTTGCATTTGTTCATATTTTTTTCTGATCATCTACTAAGAGATGGTTATGAAAACGAAGTACATTATACTAAATAAATCAGTTTACTTCTTGCCCTCTATATTGGGGGTATTTATTGATAAGTCATTTGTAAGTAATGCATGGAAATTTGAAACACTATGGATCTTATATAAGCTCTATGATGGCTATTATTTAAACCAGGATCTTTTATGAATTTGGTGCTCTTTTTAAAGGAGTCAAATTTTTATATGCTCCAAACAGGCAAAGTTAAGTGTAATTTTTTTTTTATTAAACTGGATCCTTGTTTTTACATACTGCTCTACTGACTAAAGTGTGTTATATAATTACTGTTACTAAATTTGCTTTATTGTGAACATTCTGTATCAAAACAATTTATTTTTTGAATCAGAAAAAAGCAAGGTGGTTTTATATTGAATAATTAAATTGTTTTGTTTTATGAAGCATGTTGTAAATTGAGTACATTATTATGTTGGGAATGTAACATCCCAAAAATTTAAATATAGTTTAAGAGAGGTTTTTATAACAGAGAGAAATATAAAAATAATTAAAAATTATGAATTTTTGAAATTACTGTAGTAAATAGTAAATTACTGTGTAAATAGTAAATTACTGTGCAAATAGTTAATTACTGTGCAAATAGTAAATTACTGTACAAATAGTAAATTACTGTGGTAAATAATAAAATTACTGTGGTAAATAGTAAAATTACTATGGTAAATAGTAAATTTACTGTGATAAAATTACTGTGGTAAAAAGTAAAATTACTGTAGTAAATAATAAAATCACTGAGGTAAATAGTAAAATCTTGAGGTAAATAGTAAAATTTGTAGTAGAATATTAATGGAATATTTCGTGGAATATTCGTAGAATATTCGTAGCAAAATAGTACCTTGGGAATTCTATAAATAGGGCCTAGGGGTTTCAGATGAGAAAACAAACCAAAGAACATTTCTATATTCTCTCAAGCTCTCTCTTAGGAAGAAATATCTCTAAAAGAGGAGCAAGTAAGTAGAGGAAGAGTATAGGAAGCTGGGAGAAACAAGTAAGGGGAGTTGTCCTTATCCTACTCTTCTATTCTTTGTTTTGTTGTTACTTTCATTATATTTCTTTAGTTTTTCGGATACTAAGGTGCGAAGATAATTCTTAGTATGCTCTGTGGTTGCGGTTTTGTCCGATCTTCCACATCGAACATAATTATTCTTGTTACGAGAAAAAGTGTGGTCTTGTTTATTGGTTCTTGATGTTTCCTTGATAATTCTTGGTGTTTCTTGTTTCTTGGTTTCTTGATTTATTGGTGTTTCTTGGTGTTGATTTCATATCGAAATATGTCTGGTTTTGAGTTGGATATGAATAAGTGGTGACATGCATGGTTGCATAAAATTGGTGATGGACTTGAATTGCTTAATGACCGATTTGAAATGCCTAGTGGAGAGGCAACATTCTAAGATTGCTTGGTGAATGGGCAATGCTTAGAATGAGGTGAGATAAAGATGACCTGGTGGAAAGGTCGATATTTGAGATATGATGAAGGTCATTATACAATTCAAGGTCCTAGAGCATGTTGCATGATGACTGGATAGTAGTAGACCAAGTCGTAAGTCACGGATTTCCTCGTGTGAGTGGAATGCCGTGGACTAGAGGGGTTCTCTTGGTGGGGAAATTGCCCCGCTCATGATGATCACATGTTGCGGGGAGGTCTGCTGGGACACGAGGGAACTCGACAATTACGGAGTGTCTACCACTGGTGGGTCTGGAGGATGTGAGGACCAGATGCCCCAGGCTATTTTCAGTGGATGGCGCCACATTGCATTTCGAGTGAAGAGTGAAAATGCATGGTGAAGGTGCATGCATCATGTAGGCTTAGGAGCATACATTAGTAATGGTGAGTTTGATTAAATGGAATTCATGCCTTAGTCATTGATTGATGGTTTGTTTGATTTGATTTGGTTGTTGATTGTCTTACTATGTGATTAATATTTTGATGATCATGGATATGTATGGAAGTATTATTCTAAAAATGATAATTTCGATGAAATTTCTAAATTTATAAAAGAAAAGGTTTTCCTTGAACTACAATCAATGTTTTTTTAATTATGGTTAAGGAAAGCTCACCCTTGCACTTTGTGTTTTTAACACCTGTGATGATCCCGAACAACGTTCGGAGGAGTAGATTTGCAGGGTTAAGAAGTTGTCACTGGTTGTTGCTACTATCTTGTGTGAAGGTGCTTGCTATGTTTTGCGTGTAGAAGTGTTGGGTAGATGTTCTAAGGTAGTAGAAAGGTAGTTATGTAAAATAATAATAGGACAAAGTTATGTAATCTGGTTGTAATGAACTTTAAAACCTATGTAATAAAAGTGTTGTTTTCTAAATCTCTATTTTATCTACTATATCATTAACCACTTTAAATTACAAAATATAAGTAAAATAAGTAAATAAGAGGAGGGTGTTACAGGGAACTTAGGGTATCAGCTAATAAACAAGATGTTACATATGTTTTCTTTTTAGCCGTATTATAATTTGTTGCCTCATTTTAATACTCTAAATTTTGATCATAATTTTTCTTGCAAACGAGTGGAGAAGATCTCGATGTATAAGCTTTTCCTAATTTTCCTAATGGTGAGAGTATTTTCACTCAAATTGGTACAATTGAAGGTGGAAAAGGAACTCTATAAGGGTTTATCCTATAAAATCTCCTTACATTTACACCTAGACTATCCTTTTTATCCTTCCCAAGTGAAGTTTGAGGCAACGTTTTTTCATCCTAATGTTGATTAGTTTGGGAACATTTGTTTGGACATCCTTCAAATATTCATCAACTTAGAGAACAAATAATCATGTAGTAGAGCCAAATTTTCCAATACTTGTGTTTTGGTGGGTTTGGATCTACCATCTAGTTTTATTATGGATGCCAAGAAAATGTAGATGGGAATTCAATTTTTATTGCGTCAAATCTGCATAAGTTGTGTCAACAACTACATTCTCTTCAAACTAATAATTGTTGTACTTGTGTGTTTCTACGAACAGTGGTATTCAACTTATGATTGCAAAACTATCCTTTTGTTCATTCAAAGTTTGCCAAAAGGTCTGTTCTTAATATCTATTGAGATATGCATTCAGATTTATCAGTTTTCTAAGCAATTTACTTTCTAATAACAAAGCCTAACCTAGAGAGTCTTCTAATTAGTTGTGATGGAACAATCTGGAATGATAAGGAAAGTTTGGAAAAAAGTATTTTTAAACTTCCATCATAAATATTGGTTTGTGTTATAAACTTTTTTGTAATAATTTATAATGCCTACTATTTATTATTGTAGCTCTTATGCTTTCTCATTTGATCTTCACTTTAGTTATTGGGGTAACATTAGATTGTGCAGCATCAGTGTAAAGCTTTTTGTTTTTTTTTCACAATAAACTATTCATAAAGTATTGTGACAAATTTGTTCATTTTGCGTCAAATCTGCATAAGTTGTTTCAACAACTACATTTTCTTCAAACTAATAATTGTTCTACTTGTGTGTTTTTACCGAACATTGGTCTTCAACTTATGATTGCAAAACTATCCTTTTGCCCATTCAAAGTTTGCCGAAAGGTCTGTTTTTAATATCTATTGAGATTTTCATTCACATTTATCAGTTTTTTAAGAAATTTGCTTTCTAATAACAAAGCCTAACCTAGAGAGTCTTCTAATTAGTTGTGATGCAACACTATGGAATGATAAGGAAGGTTTGGAAAAACATATTTTTAAACTTCCATCATAAATATTGGTTTGTGTTATAAACTTTTTGTAATAATTTGTACTGCCTACTATTTATTATTGTAGGTCTTATGTTTTCTCATTTGGTCTTCACTTCAATTATTGTTTTCCTAGAGGGTTGTTGGTTTGGTCTTAACACTTTAAGTCTTAGCCTATTCACTCCCTTACTCAGTATGTGTAATTCTCTTGTAGAGTAGAGTTATGCTGATTTTTTGTGGAATGCATATTTTAATTCGGGCTATACATGGAATATGTCATGCAAAATACAGGAGAATGGTTTTAAAAACAGTATTTTGCTGGAGAAACTCTTGAATGTTGATGGATACAATTCCAAATTGAGACCAATGAGTTTCGGTATCACAGTTGTAGCCATTTTCCCTGAAGAAAAATTTTATTGCTTTTAAATGTCATTTTTTCAATGTATGTATTGTAACATGAAAGTAAGCGAGTTTTGAAATCCTTTGAAAGTCTATCTTTATGTATAAATTAGTAAAGTTTTCATTGTAGGAAACAAATTTTTGTGATATTTTCCCCTAATGTACAATGTTTAATATTTTATATTGATGTTACATGATATCTATCACTTTGAAGTTGATGTACGATCCTCGAATCCCAATTTTGTAATTGCCTTACAATTTATTCGTAATTATTTAATTATGACATAAATATAAGTTTATAGTTATTTAACTATTTGACTAAAATTTCATTCATTTTAGTTTAAATTTTACTACTAGTGCTTGTCTCGTCAACAAACTCAACAACAATCACGGCTTCAAAAGAAGAGGTATGATTCAATTTATATTTGAACTAGATCAATCTTTTTAATGAGATTTATGTTAAATTCTGATGTTTTCAAGTTGCAGGAAGCTTTATTATCTATTGAAATTAAAATGATTAAATTGGTATGTATTTGGCATTTCCTGTATTGAGTAAAATGATGCTTCTATTGCAAAAGTATGTTGGGAATTAGACTGTATTTAAGAGTAAGTATATTCACATGTCCGTGTTTAAATCTATTTCTAATGATCAATGGTATTTAAGACCATATATGTTTTGTTTTTTTATGATATTAGAGCGGAAAACATGTCTCAGAAAGCTGCGGGAGAAGAACCTCTGCTAAAGTTGGCTAGAGTACTAGAGGATCATACTTTTAAGGCGATATCATTTTTGTTTATTTTATTTTTATGAACCCATCCAATCTAATTGTACGTATTATATTTCTTATTTAGAGATCTCTACAGTGCCACCTACTTGTTATTTGTGTTACAAAATTTAGCATTCATTTATATTATATTAACTAACTATTTCAGTTCATTTTTGTGGAAAATATTTATACCTTTTATGGAAACAATTTGAAAGATTAGAAATTTGATAGTATAAAAAAATCTCGTTGAAAGTTAGACATCCAATTCTCGTACTTTCTAATGAAAATATGTTTTCAATAAAAATATATAATTTAGATTTGAATTCATATCTTACATTTGATGGCTTAAAATTAATCTTATTAACAATTAAGATATTAACCGCCTAAGTTAACAAAATTTTACCTTACAATCAAGACTATTGACAAAAAATAACACGATTTTTGTATATTATGAAAGGTCAATTAAATACTATTTCTGAGTTGTATATAAATCAATGAATACGAATGACTCAATTTGTTTATTGAATAACCATTACCCTATTTATAGTCAAAAATAAATAATTGGGCTGGTTAATGAACTAATTTGGCAACTAATTTGGCTACTTCACTCAGTTTGATCAAAGGATATACCTAATATTACTGGAAAGGTAAAATAAATGTTGGCATAGTCATATAATAAACCAGAATATAGCCAAAACAACATGAGAGTCATCTATACACTGTGATGATTTTATATACTGTCATTGAAATTTTAAGAAATAATGTACCATAATTCAAACAGAATTTGCACACCGTACAAAAATTATTTGAAAGATCAATCTAGCTATGTTCGCAGTTAACATAAACATTTAAAACAATGAAGACATTTCCCAAAAATTAACTCAATTCATAGTTGTTCCTTCTTTGAAAAACACTTCTTAATCCAGGTTGCTTTATAATGAACACATCTTCTATATCATACACAAAGCGAATCATCCATACACCACTTTGGCATCTATTCCTAAAAAAGATAATAACAAATTGTATGAATGCTTAGTAATGAAGATTACGCATTTAATAGAAATGATCAAAATTGAACCAAATCAAAACCCTCATTATAATGTGAAATTAAACTATACACAGAAACTGTAATATTCTATGTCATGTGAAATTTCCTTTAATTTTCTTAACCTCTCAGCATACATGGCATCAATTGGACTTCTAAACAATTGAACTTGGAAGTAGTTGGAGATGTAGGAAAGCACCATGATCTACCAGCTTGGGGGCTCACATTTGAGGTTAGATATCTTATATGAGTTTACTTATTTTTCAAAACCTCTACAAAGAATTCCGACCACTCATAAAAGTCAAACGTTACTGTGATACTGACAAGGTTTTTGAGGTTCTTCATTGTTTCATTGTCAACAATGGAAATATTGACATTCAAACAATGAATAACCTAAAAGATTTCCTAAAAATATCTTTAATCTTGGGTCATTCTAAGCCACAGTTGGGATCTCCTTTCCTATTTATAAAATTTTATCAAATTATAATTAGTTTTGTACTAAAGTAAAGAAACAAACATATTACTAAAGCAAAGCAGGAAACATAGTACTATTTTGTGGAAATACAAATATAGTAGTGATGGTCTACATCATGAGCCATCACCAATGAATGAACGAACTATTCGACAATAGTTGAACTTCGACATAAAAAAATATATGTGCGCAGTGGAGTGATCGGGAACGGTCTCTCATGTTATACCTCAGACGAGCGTGGAATAAACAATATTGGAAGGTTAAGCATTTTTTTTTGTTTAAACTAGACGTAATAATCTATTTAATTTATATTGATATGCTTAAATTTTTCCTTTGAGTAAGGAATTGTTTGTCCCTAATCATAATAACATTACTTTCACTAATGAAAAAACATTTACCACGTTTCCACATTCACGGCAGGCTTAAAACAAACATAGTCATTGCATTTTTCATACTGGTTCTTAAAAGGGATTTAATTTAGCTCCAACCCCCTCCACTCACTTTCCCCTTTTCCCTGACCTCTCTAGTCTTCCCCTTTCCTCTCTTCTCTTACTCGCGTTGCCCGTGTCAGCCCCCCACTACCCCCTTCCACATTGCAGTCTCTATTTTGTCGTCTGCCACTGCCTCCTCCTTGCACCATCCGTTGTTAAAATTCAATGTATTTTCTTAGGCCCTCTGTTTCAAACCCTAGTCGTTTAGTTTCCGTCTCACGGTTTCCTTTCTCTTATGTGTTCCACTTTTTATTTTGCATTTGATTTCGTTCTAAATGTCGTCTCTCCGCGCTAGTCATTATGGTTGTGTTCCACTCTTGAAGTTTTGCTAAATTTTCCCTTCCAAGGTCAGCCTTCATGGGTATTATGGACTTTTGTTAGTTCATATTGTCATGTATAGATTTTTGATATTATGTAATTGATTCTAAAGATGAAATATTGTTAATAGTAGATTAAATAATACAAAAACTCTTATCCAATTGGAAGAACGCAGAGTTATTATTTCTATAGTTTTTAAAATATATTGAAATTTAATGTTGGTGAGATTTCATTTAATATATAATGATGTCTGCAACCCCTATACTAGTCATGGAGGCAACTTATTATAATGGAATACAACTTGCTTGCAATTTATGTCGCAGTGCTTTCATCATTGTTGTCATATTACGTCCTAGTAATATAATATAATATGTCTGTGCATTTATTTATTCTTTCAAATGATGTTATATAATTTGACATGCTATGATTTGAGATGACATGACAATTCCAATATGATTTAACATGTTCGGTTATTCTTGTACTATATTCATCAAGCTGTGTCTCTAGTTTTTCTTTTTATTGGACAATTACACGTGGAATTAAATCCAAGCAGCTTTCCCAGGATTATTGACAAACCATATTTCACGTCGTGTCTAAAAAAATTAACGGGCAATTATTTAAGTGAATCGACGTAAATGTAAAAATGGATGTGAAATATTATTTTTAAGATTAATTGACATAAAATAACGTCAAATCTTATTTTTACACTAGTGTTTATTATTCAGCTATGATGTATGTAGGCTTTAGTTATTTTAATATTGATATTGTTAATGTATTACTTCAAATTTTTCCATCCTGAAATTTTTTAATTTTGATCATATTGTGTGCATATATTTTTATTGGTATTATTATTATAAATATAATAAAAGAAAACTATATTAAAAAAGATAGTTGAAAGTTTTTATACATTAAGAAGTAAATTAATCTCAAATTTTATTCCAGATTTTGTTTCGTGCAACATTTTATTTTTTGTTAACTAAATGTATAAAAGTATCCGCAAAGACTTTCCATTCTAAATCATATATCATTCAACATAGAGTATAAAAAATAATAGTGGAATAGCAAATAAATATAAGAATGATCTACGTAATCTGAATTAAAAAAGGTCATATATACAATCTAAACATCATGTAATTATATGCAAAGTAAATATTTTAGATATAACTTGAAAGGAGTGACAATAGGAAATATCATGAAAATTGAATGCATACGGAGGACAACCTATAAAAGTCAAACTATAAAAAGAATGAAAAAAACCTGTAAAAAAATTGTTTCGGTAATTTTGCTAATCTATCTTAAATATTTTAATTATAAATGATTTTTCATTCAACTTGAAATATGTCATCGGTAACTAACTAAAAGATACATAAAATACACACTGATTTTCAACTAGTTATTTGAAAAAATAAAAAAATACACATTAAAGTAATGACCTAATCTACGTTTTTTAGAAATATAAATCAAAAGGAAAAATATAAGCCTTCTACCTAAGACCTTACTTTCTAGAATGCCATTAGTCAACAATATCTATCAGTTAGTAGAATTGCCTGATTGCACTATAACACCCTTTAAAGGATCATTCTCATTACTAAGTATCAATTTGATGAATGGTCCCAATAGAGCGATCTCCCACTACTGGCTAGAATATCTGTTGATGTGATAATCACAGGACCTTTGCCATATTTAAAGCTCTCATCATCAGATGAATCCAAAATAATTAGTTTTGATGTTGGATGTTCCCCTATTGGTGGCTCGTTCACTAGAACATGTTTACAGACTTATTTCAGTACTAGTTTCTCACATGATTGTCCACCAGAGGTGGAAGTATTAGTAGGTAATGGTACCTAAGACCACGCCATATTGTGTAGTGTGGTGATTTATGTTCCGAGAAATGCTTTTCCGCCGAGCGAAAAAATCCAATTTGTCTAAACTAATCCATATTCAAACCAAATTGTTTTTAGTTAAATTTGTTTTAGTTGATTAAGTTTTTATCCAAATCCATTTCTTTATCCATAAAATAAATTTGGATATCCAATTTCAAGAATAAGTAGTTTATAGATTGAAAAATGGATATCCAAATTGGACTTAATCTATTTTATCATTAAAGAAAATATTGGACTTAATTTTAAAATTAAAAGATCAAATTAGATTTTCTATTACTAGAGAGATCAGTAAACATATAAGGATTATATTTTTAATTGATATGATATTTTTACTTATTTTTACTCATGAATAAAAAATAATACTTTAATACATAGTTTCAATATTAACTTAATTAAAATAAAAAGAAACTGATAAGAAAATAAATAATTTGTTTTAAAATAAATAAATAAATAAATAAATCATGAATCAGTTTTAAAATTTTTTATTAAACAGAAACATGAAAGTTACAAAATTAATTCTAAAATTAATTTTAAAAAAATAAGTTTTTTTCAATTAAAATTAATTTAAAAAAGTATGAAATTATTTCTAAACTAAATACTACTTTTAAACAAAAAATAATTTATAATTTTAAACCAAAAATAATTTTTAATTTAAATTGAGTTTCAAACCAAGAACCAATTTCAAAACTTGTTCTAAACCAGTTTATAAAGTATCAAAATTAATTTTTTATATAAAATTGATTAGATCTAAATTCTAATCAGTCTAATTGGATTTAGATAGGATATGAAATGGATTTTTAAAAATTTAATAGAAGTTTAACTTTAATTCCTTCCAAATTTTAACAACCTAAATATCTTCCTTTTTATTTTTACTGCAATGTTCTCTTTGAAAATTCCATATGGAACTTCCAATTAATATAGAGATAAAGTAGTTTTTTAAACTTTCAATTTTCATTCCTGCCCAGGGTAGAGCATATTACATCTTCTTAACAATAGATTGATTCTTAATTATAATTAATTACTTTATATTGAAATTGATTTTAGAATAAATTTAGTTTCAAATTGGTTTTTAGTTTCAAATTGGATTTAAACTAAAATCTATATTTAAAATTGGTTTTAAACCAAAAACAATATTTAAAACTGGTTT
This sequence comes from Hylodesmum podocarpum, assembly GCA_026586105.1. NCBI lineage: Eukaryota > Viridiplantae > Streptophyta > Magnoliopsida > Fabales > Fabaceae > Hylodesmum > Hylodesmum podocarpum. Next base: position 471,326 of record JALJEV010001367.1, read on the forward strand.
TAAAAACTTCTAAATTGTTTTTTTTTTTTAAAATATGGATTTCGATTTTAAATCCAGTCCATTAATATGGATTTAGATTGGATTTGGATTGAATTTTTAAAAATCTAACCCGCCACTACTCCATTTAGACGCATTAATTTGTGCGTTATTTGAATAAACTTCAACTTACATGTAAGGATCAATTCTTTCACCTTCATCAACGATAGATACCAAACAATATAATATGCAATCAACATGAAAAGCATCATTATGGTTAACTAATACACTTGTGTAGGCATACTTCATCTTAAGCGTGACTAGACTCATTACTGTTTGTTTCACTATAGTTGCCACACAAGTTACCATCTTCTTGATGAACTTACATATTAGTTTTTTTATTGCTAGAAGTATATTCAAACATGTATATCTATGGGATCTCACTAGTTGAAAATGCATCATAATCAGTGTCGAGATCTATCAAGCTTGTTGTAAACTTGTCTTATGCCTAGTCAACTATTCATCCGTAAGGATGTCTTAAACCTCACACACACATCTCTCTAGTTACCTCTGAAAAAGTTTCCCTCAAAAAAACCACAGGCCCACTCTTTTTCAAGAATTTCCCCATGAGTTAAGAGTTTTCTTTTATAAAAACCAAAATTGTGATACCTCTACCTTTCTCTACGACTCCAAGATTTATCGTCTAGAGTGAGCTTAAGATAGAAGTGTTGGATTTAAAACTTGAAGATGCTTGGGTTTCTCTCTTGTTATTTTGATGTTGATGAAATGTAATTTTTGTTTTCTTAGATGATATATAACTAGGTGTTTCTTATGTATTGATTGTTTAGTTTAGGCTTGCATGTGGTTGTGGTTGTTCTTGGTTGGAATGCCTTAGAGAGCTAAGCAAATCATGTGTGATTTCTCTTGATTCAAATGTTTGGTTTTCCCTCTTAAAATGTTTTGAAAAAGTTCTTGGTAACCAACTGAGGTAATAGATTACCAACAGAAGGTAATCAACTGCCATCAGTGGGTAACAGAGTGGCGAACAACATTTGGCTCTGGAGTAATCGATTACCCCCTCAGGTTAATCGATTACGATGAACAAATTCACCTTGATAAGTTTTGCTTCTCTGGTTCAATTGATGACCAGTTTCTGGGAGTCGATTACCACTATCAGAAATTCATAAAATTGCCTAAATTGGGTTTTTAAATGAAAATATAAATACCCTTCTTTTGAAAATCTTTTAGAACAGAATTACAATTCTTGGAAATACATCTTTTGAACTGCTTAAACACTTTCATACTCTTTTTATTCTTTTCTCCAAGAAAATCATCAAGAACATCAAGGTTCTTCAAAGAACTTGTTTTCAAAAGACAATCTTAATTGAACATTCTGATTGGATGGCATTCATAGTCTTCACAGGTGATCAGAATCTACACACACATGTGTTTTCTACCTGATCTTTTTGTTTCAAATTTGGATTTGGGTTGATTACTCTAGGAGAGAGGTCTCTCTAGATAGAGTAAGGTTCTTTGAGAAGGATTTTCTCTAAGGGTTGATCTTGGAGGTGCCAAGGTCAAAGAGAACAGTTCTTTGGGTTAAAGAACTGGTGTTTTGTGTGTTTTTATTTTGTTTTTGTGTTGCTTGTTACAGAGTGAATGTAAAAGAACGCAAAAGGGATCATTATAGTGGAAAATCGATCTCAACAGTTGTTGGGTTGGGACTGGAAGTAGGCAGTGGGTTGAACCAGTATAAATCATTGTGCACTCTTCTTCTCCCTTCTACTCTTTATCTTTTGCCTTACATTGTTCATTATCATCGTTTAATTTCAGTTATACGTTCGGTAATTGACTCGGTAATCAACTAAAACTGGAACAGTTAGATACTGCTTTTGATTACGCATGCCTATTGATCACTAACGTGTTTCATGATCTTTCTTTTGTGCTATCCGTTGTGGATCTTTGGTATATCTTGTTTCTCTGACTTAAGATTAAATAGTTAGTCAAGAATAGTTTCGATTGAATTAAAAGAAAGTAGAAACGCACGAAAATTGGGCTATTTTGGAACTAGAATCTATTCACCCCTCTTTAGATTCACCCGTAGGGACCATCAATTGGTACCAGATCTTTATCTAGTAGATTGTTCTAGATTTTGATCCATAGTTCCTTAGAATGGTCGGTAATCATTTACCTTTCGCTGAAGGTGCCTCTGTTAAAAGACCTCCACTGCTTTGTGGTGATAACTATCCTTTTTGGAAAGTGAGGATGAAAATCTTTATGAAGTCTGTACATAGAAGAATTTGGCAAGCGGTTATGACTGATTTCAAGGTCCCCACATACATAGAGAATGGGAGTGAGATTGAAAAACCATTTAAGAGGTGGGAACAAGATGAAATTAAGAGAGCTCGAAACGATGCAAAAGCTTTAAGTATTATACATTCTGCTTTGAATTCCGATGAATTTTTCAGAATTTCAGTTTGCAACACAGCCAAAGAAGCTTGGGAATTAATAAAGGTCATACACGAAGAAACCGCTGAAGTACGAAGGGCAAGGAAGAACACCTTGATTCAAGAGTACGAAACATTTCGAATGACGCAAGAAGAGTCCGTGATGCAAATGCAGAAATACTTTACACATTGTCACAATAACCTCAGTTACTAAACTCTTTATCAATACTATTTTATGAATAGTTCTGGATACTTTCTCAATTCATAAGTTCTCATTAAATATTTCTTATTTATTTTTTATGTTTAAATATTATGTATTGTGCAGTGTTATGAATAATTGGACCAAACCAGTTGGTCTAATAAGTTAACCTATAAAACTGACTTGCAGTTGAATTAAAAATTGATGAATCGAGATAAAATTGATAAAACCAGTCAAAATTGATAAAATCTAACACTTAAATATGTTATTTATGATTTATTAACAATACAAACATTATTTGCACTATTAATAATATATAATAATGATTGTTTTTTAACTTTTCAATTTTTAAAAAATTAATGCTCTATTTTGAAAATTATATTTTATATGTTTAATTATAAACCAGTGAAATGTGCATAGATGGTTCGTTGTTGTTTTGAATACAATTTGATTTTTAATTTCTTAAAGAGAAAAAATATTGAATCCAATTTGATTAGTTTGTGGGTTCTACTTCACCTTCATTAACGTTGTGAATAGGGTTGGGTCAAACAAAACCAAAGGATGAACCTATTCTATTTTTTTCGAGAGAAAGATATTGAAATTAAATATTATGTTATAAAAGAAACGATTGATATAAAATTTATTAACATTACAAATCTGGTTGTTGATATATTTACTAAATTCCTTACTTAATATAAATGTCATCTGGCCATAAGTTATGAAAGGAGTGTTTTGTAATAAAATAAATATGATTATTGGTTTCTCGAAATAGTAGAGGATGGTGAAAAGGCAGGACATGTGGCATGTCTTGAAGAAATGGTCTTTTGCATGTATGTTATGAAAGAAGTTTAAAATTTTAATATGAAAAATATTTGGTAGATAACTGTAATACACACACCATCCTGACCACCAATCATAAAAACGCGAAAAGAGAGAAATAAATATATGTTATGTGAGTGAATTGGCTGAATTTTAAAGTAAAGTTAATTTGAAATTGTGACGTTTGATTCTTTTTACTCTCGATCCTGTTAAAAAGTTTCCTTAAAAAAAACTTTAAGCCCACTATCATCCAAGAATTTCCCCATAGGCTAAGAGTTTCACTCTATGAAAACCTAAATCGAGAAACCTCAAGCTTTCATTGTGAGGATTAAAAAACTAGACACCAAGTGACTACACTTTCATCTAATCAACTCCCAATGATGTCCACTCACACCATCTTCCTCGAATAAAGGAGTGCTCTCACCATATACATTTAGAATGTGTTAGACCTAGAGTACCTTGCATGTATTGGCATTACTAGTATGAAAATACTTTTGACGTTGGTTATTAATCGACGTATCTGTTGAAACTTTTATATCGGTTATTGAATCGACATCAAAAATGTATTTTATACCTTAATTATATTTACAACTAATGTAGAAAGTGGGCCAACAATTCTAAAAGAATTCGACGTAAAAAGTTGTTTAGAAACAATTTTGTTTGTTTTTGACGTGTGTACATTCCCATTGTCATGCTAAAAATATTTATACAAAATAAATGACATAAAAGTAATTTCTAAAGATTAACTTGCAATAAAAGGTGAAGGAAACAAGAGAATAAAAATGGGCAGGGTAAAAATTATAAACTAATATCACAATTCTTTCAAATTATACGTTATATACATTTTTTGGAAGAGGATTATTTGCAGTTATTTTTGTGACGTGTAGTTCTAAACATCCCAATTAAATTATATGTATTAAATAATTAATAAAATTTTAAACTGATACAAAATTTTCGGAGCATGAGATTTGTATACCGAAACATTTTTATTCTCTTATCACATTTTAGTTTTCAAAATTGTCTTTTAAAACAAATCTACACAGGTTAGTAAATAATAATTTCATTTATTCTCTTATCACATTTTATTTGCTCTTACTTTCCTTGCCAGGAAATGCAAAACTACGCTTTAGATACTTGCTTTTGTTCTGCAATGTTGGTCAACCATACTTTGTGCTTCTGGCTAATACATATAACACAGATAAGAAGGAAATATCACATAGCAATATACTAAAGAATCAGATCTGTTGATTGTATTTATACTAGGGATGAATTATAAATGTACGAGTAGAAGTACAAAAGAGATAATGTTTTCAAGTACAAACTTATTCTTCTTCGTGTTTGCCCTTGTGGAACCGTAGGCAGTGTGTTTGGCTCATCAGTACGTTGAAAATACTACAACCAAAATTAATATTGAGAATTCCAAAGTTACTCTAATGCCAAAATCCATGGCTCAATGATTTTCAGAGTAAAAATAAAATAAAATGGAGTTCACATTAATTGCTTCTGAGCAACAAAGATATTAAACATACCTTGCTTCATTTTCTGAAAGATCTTTTGTTTGAGTATATAACACTTTAAGCCTTGCCAATGAGTTATCTCCAGGCTTTCCAACTACTTCAGGTGCTGCATAAAAATGACAAGGAACTATCAATACCAAAATGTAGAGATCCCTTTTAACAATTTCCTTTAAGTTCTTTCTTGGTTTAACCCTACACTTTTTCACAAGACTAGATGCCTCTTCTCACTTTTACTTCTAGAAGCCTTCTGTGGCTTTCACAAGTTATGACATTATTCAAGTTATTACCTTTACTTGCAATGGATGCATCAGGCTTTGGAGTTCCATTTTTAGCTACTTCTTGCTGCTCTATGGCTTTTGATTCAAAGTATTCAAGCCATGCAGAAGCATCCTGCATTGGGAAATAAAAGAAAAACTTTCTTAAAAATTGTAACATTAGCCAATACCATCTATCAACCCCCATATTTTTCCAATATAGAGTTCAATCCAAGATTAGGATCAAACTGTAGATTCTTTTGGCATATACTAGTAATACCATCCGAAAAGAAAAATAACCTGTGTACGGAGATCTTCTGGTCCAAGCTTTTCTTGAAGCATCTTTAGTTTAGTTTGTTCATGTTACACACTCGGAGAATATGCATCCATCAATGATAGAGCTATAACTATGGCGTGATAGCTTGCAGCAGTCTATAACACTAAAAATACTGTATAAAACAAAGTTAGTGTTTTATACAGTGTCAATCTGGACAATAAGACATATTAACTATCACTCTGTATATTCAATCATGTTAGTTAAGTTTTTAATCTTATTTTACTTATCATATATGTAATTAAGAAATGAGAGAGATTGGCAAAACTCACTAGGTGACCTCTAAATGCTGTTTGAATTTTGACAGCTGAAGATTCTTGAATCTCCCTCAGGTGTTGGTGTGTAGAAAAAGAATCATCATGTCTACTTTTAAAAGTTTGGAGTAATAGCCACTGTTAAAGCATGCTTGCTTTTTTCTTTCCCCATCCTTTGACAGTGTAATTGAAGGCAATCTATAATTCTTAAATAAGCTTCAACCTCACTGCCAGTAACTGGGCAATGGAAAAAAAAAATTGACACAAGCACAAGTTTAAAATACAAAACTAACATAAGTCTTTATGCAGAATGTGCCTCACACCATGCAAAGCAGATTCGACAACATAAGCATACCTTATTTCATAAGAAAAAAAAAACCATAAATATAAAGCATTAAATTATCAGTTTCAGTAGCTCTTCTAGAACAAAAATATCAGTAATAATATTCAATTGTTTGGTAAGACATACTAGGACACGTAAATACATGTTAAATTATAATGCAGAGTGAAACCGAGAACTTTTCTTGGCTTTTGATTCACGTAATATATATAACAATAAATAGCCGCTGCATCACTCTATTTTTGTGGATAAATTATTTTCAACTATCATACTGAATTTATAATCCCTTATATCTTCAAATTTATAATGCTTTCCCATTTTAAGGCTACCTTTCAACTTTTTTTCAACAAATATCTTTACTTGAAATATAATTATGCTTTAATGCCCAATGTAGTTCCCCTGTCCAACATAAAATTATACCCATTAATATAATCTGAAGTGTACTGACAATGTTCATTGCCACACATCAACAAGATGCAATACAGGGAAGGGAAGTGTTCTGACAATGTTCATTATTCACTAGATTCACAATATAGAAAACTGTTTTGGATTTTTTGTTAAATTAATGGAGAAAAACAACAACAATGTTCTAATTTTCTACGCACTATTACAAAAATTACATGCCACTACGCGCACACTACTACGGTTCTATGCAACCGTCCTAGTTTTTGATGCGGCGACAATTTTGTAATATTGATGTTACAAACTACGACGGTTCAAATTAGAACCGTTAGTCTGTAATGAGTGGCATTTATGTAATATTTTCCTTACAGACTAAGACGGTTTAAATTAAAACCGTCGTAGTCTATTAGGTGAGCAATCTTCTTCTTTGCGAAGAGCCTTGGGTTAACCCCATTTCTTCTTCTCCCTCCATTCTTGCGCGCACACTCAACCTTCTTCTCCCTCCGCCTTCTTCTTCTCACTCAGCCTTCTCGTCACCGGCTTATTGTCACCGGCGCAATCCCTAACTCCGGCGCTCTTCGCGATTCGCTTCTTAAAGGTACACTTCGTGAATCGCTCCTCGTCGTTTGCATTGTTTAGGGTTTTAGTGGATTGTTTAGGTTAGTGAGCTTAGTGGATTGTTTAGGGTTCACGTTTCACATTGTGTTAGTGGTTATTGAGAAGAAGCAATTGCATTGTATTAGTGTGTTAATGTTAGGCTTTGGTAATCCGAGGTTATTGAGTTTGAAGCTCTAACTGTAGAATACGGTTTTGGTAATTTGATTAAAATGAAATTAGTGTTGAAATATGAACATTACATTCATATGCATTGCTGAACGTGGTAACTCTAGCTCAATACATGCATTTACAAAAGCAAAACTGGTTTCTATATTTGCCTTATTGTGTATCATTCTGTAAAACTGTTCTAGTATGTGATATTTGTGATATTTGTGATATTTGTAATCTGTTTGGAATTAGGTGATATTTGTAGTCTGTTCTAGTATTAGGTGTTAAAGAATGCTGCAATGGTTCACACTAGGGAACACTACTGCATAATGCCACTGAAACAAAATGGACTGCTATGTAGTGTTCACTCACTAGTCACCAATATTTCTGACAATCTAAAACCCACTGAAACAAAGCTTAATTAGTGTAGGTTCAATAAACTTGCATTTATGGCTAAACAAAAATTTTGCTGCAATTGGACTTTACTAAGTTGATTAATTAGATTGTTTCAAGGAAGAGTAAATTAGGAACAAGTTGCCAAATTAGTCAAACACTTTTTTCTTGTTTTTTTTTTCATTTCCTTTTTGGGGCGGAGGAGATTGATCATAAGAGGAGCAATATCTCAAGTTGATTATATCAGCATTGTAGTATAAGATGCTGATACATACTGCATATTGACCTAATATTGCACATTTTTCTTTCCTCATAAAACAACTATTGGAAGATTACTTTTTCATTGTATTTGGAGTTTTGTGAACTTTCTTTCTTATAGCCGCTATCTATGTACTTATTTTTTTAATATTTTAATTAATTTTTAAGTTTTTTAATTATTTAATATTTTAATTTTTAGTTTTCCTAAATTTTTTATATCAATTTTATTTTTATTAAATTAAAGTATTAAATATTAATATGAAAATGTTATGTGATTCTTTGACTACGTGACATTTAATAATTCTAATTTTTGAAATTAGGTGACAGTAGAGTTATTAGTTACAAAAATATCAAATTGCAGTGTTTAACAATTCAGTTTTAGATTCAGCTCATTGCATACATTCAGCTAATTGTATAATGTATTTCCCCTGTTTTTCTTGCCACACTAAAATGCCAAAACTGAACAAATCAGCAATTCTGGCATATCTGAACACATCCCCCAAAACTGATCATCATTAGCTGCACGCCAAGGCCATCTGATTTTGCATATTTAATATACTACATTACTACTCATTATAACTGATTCAGGACCAATATCCAAACTTGGTTAAATTGCTTCATATGAACCAATTGACCAACTTTATTATCATCTTCACTGTTACAGTGTTGGCAATTATCAGCATCATTTGTCTAATTATTTTATCATCTACTGGTGGTATCATAAGAATTTGGACTGCTTTGATCATCTATATGGGTCTTAGAGCAATTTTTGGATTTTTAAGGTAATAATTCACCTGTATTTTTTTGCTAGTGTGATCTTATTTTACTCATTTTCTTTTTCCACCAAATGCTAGTGTGATAATATATTTTGAGCATTTTTTTAACAGAAATTAAGGAGTTGATTTACTAGAAGACAAACTTCATCCAGTTGGTCCAGTTGAGAACTTAGCAAAACATCTCAGTGATCCTTTTGGTAACAACTTGCTCAGAAAATTAAAGTTGAAATGATTGTAACAGTTCATAACAGTTCATTTAATCCCATTGCACTAATTGCAGATTTGGCTAAGGGTTTTGCATTTTCATCCTCGTTCAAGTGAGAAGATTGGCATTGGACCGCAAGACATAGAGGTATGTGTTCTTGTGTTGAGATGGTTTGGATGTGCGGTTAGAATTTATTCCTTGACTATTAGATAGAGATTAAAAACTGGCAGAAATAATGATAGACTTGTTTAAGAGAATTACCAACATACTAAAAGAGGTCTCAAGATAGAAACTTGGAGTACCAACATACTAACAACTAGACAAAAAAGTGACATAGTGTGATCACTTAATTTTCTGGATGTATTTTTTTCCTTTGCAACTATAATCTACTTTTTTTTGTTTTTACTTTCTTAATTTTCTGCATATATTATTTTGTAATAACATGCAATATTTAACAATAACATTCAATATTCATGCTAACTTGCTTTCATTAGCTTTAATGAATATTGATGTTTGTTGACCATACCTTTGATTAAGGTATGGATCGTAGTTGGATGAATGCAAGTCGAATTAGTACGGAGTATGAGGCTGGAGTTGAAGACTTTTTAGAATTTGCTAAGCAACATGATCACTTCTCTAGTAGGGGGAAGTTTTGTTGCCCTTGCGTCAATTGTTTGAACGGTATTCGACTGAAAGAAGAAGAAATTCTAGAACACCTGTTATGTGATGAAATTTTTATAAGTTATACAACACGGACCTGGCATGGTGAGTTATTAGACACATTGACAACATCTAATGTGTCTGCACTGGAGTTGGATACAGAAATTGATGACAGACTTGAAGACATGATTCAAGATGTTGGTCCGGAAAATTTTTGAAAGCCCACGTATATGACACGTTGCTTAGTGATGCAGAGACACCTTTGTACAAAGGGTGCTCTACCTTCACTCGTATGTCTGTAGTGTTAAAATTGGTTCATCTGAAGGCGGCAAATGCATGGACTGACAAAAGCTTTACTCAATTGCTAGAGTTGTTGAGTGAAATGCTTCCAGAAGGTAACACATTGCCAACCCGCAATTATGACGCTAAAAAGATTCTTTGTCCAATGGGTATGGAGCATAAAAAAATTCATGCATGCCCAAATGATTGCATCTTATACAGAAAAGAATTTGAAGCGATGCACAAGTGTCCTAGGTGTGGGCTGTCACGTTACAAAAAAAAGAAGGGTGGTTGTGATAGTGAAGAAGGAACAAAGCAGGGTGGTGTTGTGAAGGTGGTATGGTATCTTCCAATAATTCCTAGATTTAAGCGACTTTTTGCAAACGGCAACGACGCTAAGAATCTTAGATGGCATGCAAATGAAAGGACACATGATGGAATGCTTCGACATGTGGCTGATTCCTTGCAGTGTAAGAAGATTGATCTAGAGTTTCCTTCATTTGGCAGTGATTCAAGAAACCTCCGCCTAGGTCTGGCTTCAGATGGAATGAATCCGTTTGGTAATCTATGTTGATCTCGGGCCCAAAGCAGCCTAGAAATGACATTGATGTTTATCTTTCTCCATTGATTAAAGACTTAAGATTATTATGGGATGAAGGTGTTGATGTGTATGACGGCTTTGCCAAAGAAACCTTCAAGTTACATGCCATGTTGTTTTGCACTATCAATGACTTTCCAGCATATGGAAACTATCTATTTGGGCTTCCTTGTCCGTGAGCACATATCTATCCTAACCCCTAGTTGGGATGATGTTCCGATGACTCAACGGAACATGCTATGGCAAGGATCTTTGGTAATTTCTTTGGTGATAATTAGTTGGTATTTATTCATTTCAGTATGTTATTCTTTATTGTATTGCTAACTTTTAAAAATTTTATTCTTTTTTATAGGTCACTTTCGATATTCCAAATGTGGAGTCCCTGAGGCTGAAGGTCATGTCTTCCATGGCTACTATGTTTAGGTAATGGAAGTCTCAACTGACCTGGTACATATATAATAAAGAAGATTGCAACATTTCTATGCCTAATTATAGGGGCATAGATGAAGAAACATGGGAGAAGTTTGTTCAGATACGTTTGTCTCCTGAGTGGCAGGTTAGTAAATGTTGAAATGGAAGTCTCAACTTACCCGATACATATATTTTCCAGCATTCAACAATTACTAAATGTTTGTTTTATGTTACAGGCAAAGAGGAATAAGGCAAAGGAGTGTCAAGTAAGAAATGATTATCCCCATATTTTGTCTCGAGGGGGTTATAAAGTGTTGGAGGAAAGGATCTTGACTCAGAAGCAAAGGATGCGAGAAGAAGCAACTGCAGCAAATCCTTCTTTATCATTTGATGGTCCCCCATCCCCCTCAAAGAGGCATGAAAAATGGAAGTTAGCTAGGATGAAAAAGTCAGGATACTTCACATCATCATCTTCCAAGTGTTGCTGAAAAGATTGTAAGTTTATTTTTGTTCTTAATTGATGATATTATTTTTTGAAAATACTGCATGTTTTAATTAAAGTAACAACAACAACTATTCCTTACTTGCAGGATTCCCTAGTTAAGCAGAGCAGTCGAGGATCATTTGTGGCACAAGGAAGAGATGACATACTTTCATCTGCCATTGGCAAACCCGAACACCCAGGGCGTGTTCGTGGCGTTGGTCAAGGCGTGGGGATTGCTTCATACTTTGGAAAATCTTCACACCATCGATGTTTTGACTCTACAATCAACCAACAAACAATAGAGTCCTTGAGGCAGAGTTCACTGAAGATGTTACTGCCAGGATGAGGGAACAAATAACACAAAAGTTGGCTGCAAAAGTTTCACAAAATATCATGCAGCAATTAGGCCTACAAGGTCAGTGCCAAGGAACTGCTACAGAGGTGAGGCAAACCGTTTTTTCAACACGAAATTTAGTTGCTCACCAGACGGGGGCATCCCTGAAAAAGCTTTTCAATGTGGGTTGTATGTTGAAGAAAATCCAATTAGATTGGTGGCCATTGGAAGAGTTGTAGGGGGCGGAGCAACCATACATGGTAAGCCCATGGGAGATGATGAGTTGAGGGTCACTCTTGACGACGCACATGACCCTGATGCTCCACTACCCTTGCCCACTGAAGAGGTGCAAGTGGTAGGACAAGCTCTTGGTACTTTCATTGCATGGCCAAAACATCTTATTAAAAAAATTAAGCAGACTACGACGGTTTTAACAATAACCGTCGCAGTCTGCTTAATTACGCTTGCAGACTACGACGGGTTAAACTTAATCCGTCTTAGTCTGATAAAACAGACTACGATGGTTTCAAACTACGACGGTTTTATTTAAAACTGTCGTAGTCTGTTTTATAAGACTAAGACAGTTTCAGACTACGACGGTTTTAGTGTGAACCGTCTTAGTCTGCAAAAACAGACTACGACAGCAGATGCTACTATGGTTCATGAACCGTCGTAGAGTGTATGTTTGAACCGTCGTAGTATGTCTTTTTTGTACTAGTGACGCCTCGCAATATTAAGAAACAAAGGAGGTTTCATAGATTATATTTTCAGATTTTTTCCCTATAGGTCTTACAAAGAAAGTATCAATACTTATTTGTCATTTCAGGTATATGGTTTCCATTGCGCTTACCATATTCATCAAGTGGTGCATCATAATTATAGCTTGTAGCAATAAAAAGACTACCCACGGTTCGATCAAATTTCGTTCTCCGTGATATTGAAAGGAACAAAATAAAGGGGTTTAGTTGAATATTCAAAAGGGGTAAACAAAGACATCAAAATAAAAAAAATAATGAAGTTACCATTTAATAATTTACAAATTTAATAATTTACAAATGATCCCCATTTTTTATAAATCTTGCAACTGAAAAAATGTTTTTCTCAACCCATGAATGTTTTTCTCAACCCATGAATGTTTTTCTCAAGAATGATACCTTTGTGAACATGAAAAAATGGTTTCATCAACAATTTTAGTTGCTTTATTTTCTCCTCAACGCAATTGGGAGGAGAAATGGGTTCCCAACGTATATCTTTTGAAGATTTCTTTTCCTTCACTAGTCTATTTTGGCAAAACTTCTTGAGTTCTACAGGTAAGCTGTCAAGAAATGATGGTTTCATTAAGCACAAAATATTGTAGAGTTATTGAAATTTGTTTTGGAAATGAGTCCCCGAAAGAATGACTCGTTTTTTAGTTTTACTTTTAGAAAGCACCTTCCAAATACAACTTTGTTGATTCCTAGGCGTGTGCCCTTCATGAAGAACTAGCAAACTAGGATAGTTCAGTAGAACCTTTCCCATTTCACTTTCAATATCCTTCCTAGTCCTTGCACATTTCTTCTTGTTTTTCATCTTTTTATTTTTCTTCTCTTCTTCCTTATCAATGACACACTTCTCCCCTACTAGCTTTTCAAACAAATTGTAGTTGATTAATACAATGCTCTTCTCTTTATGCAATGAACACAGAGAAGAGCATTATATTAATATATATATGAAACGATAAAAATATTTTAGATTAACCTTCCACTCTCCAAACCCCAGTTCCTTAACTTCTAGAGGAGTTGTGCCCCAATTATACATTGGTCTATCATATTTTGATTGAATAACACTTTTAATAACTGTGACCGTTTGAAAAATCGAAATAAACATGAAATTTTAGAGAAGTCATAGGTATTAATTTTTCATCCAAGCAATTTCATTCGAAAAATATGTAAGAATAACTATTGAAAATAATAAATACTTACGTGTCTTTATCATGATAGATCCATATCTTGCCAACTAAAGGATCTATGTCCCTAGGTTCGGGGGCTTCCCCGAAAGTTGTGATGCATTCATGTAGAAATTGTGTACTTTGTTGCTCACTTTAACGAGAATATTCTTCAACATCCAGGGAAGCACTAGATGGCCAAGTTAATTACTGACCTCCACCACGACCTTTGCTAGTGCTACTTCTGCCCCTCGAACCACGACCTCCACTTGACATCTTTATGCTAAAACATGAAACAAAAATGTTTCGTATACCAACAACTTGATATGTTAAATTCATGTGTAGTATATGCAAAACATTAACATGAAAATAAGAGATACAAGGAAAGTTAGGGTGAGTTTACCAGTTAATGTGTACATATCAATGTTTGAAAAAATTGTTAAACATATTTTGAAACCAAATCTACCCAGAACCCTAAGTTTATTAACCTATATTTTCCAGACCAACAAAACACTAAATCCCTGAAAAAAGTGGAAAGGAAGTGCTCCAGGTATATATACGTGGAATATACGTCAAATATCCATAGTCATGTAAAAAAATATACTATTAAAACTTTGTGGTTGATGTTGGTAGGAAAATAGAATATGAAGAGCAAGATACATGCATTATTATACAACATGAACATTCACAAAATTAAAGTACCTCTAACAAGCTATAAACATGTACACATAACAAAACTTGCAATATTAAACAAAATTAGTAAGCAAAAAACATATGACTACATAAGTCATACACAATTTAAAGAACTATCACGTTACAAATTTAGTTTAATAAGAGAAATCATCATAAGATTCATGTTCATCCCCTAATGTGTCATCTTCATCGTTGTCCTCTTCCTCTTCAATTTCATTATCACTCAAGTCTTGATTGATAAATGATTTATTAATCTCTTCATGTACACCTTGATTGTCCCTTAGACTTTGAAGTTCATCATTGTTAATGTTGACTGGTGTGATTTCTTCAATTTCATCACCTTGATATGCATCCCGGTTAACTTCAATACTAGAATCATCAGTTGTTCTCCTTGCTTTTGTTTTATAATGGCTACCCAAATAGCCTTATCATGGTATGTAGGAAAATGCACATAATACACTTATATTGCTTGTTGTGAAAATATGAAAGGATCATAATTATCATACCTTCTTCTTGTATTAATCTCAACAAGCCTCCTTATGAATCTTTACGCCACGATTAATGTTTGGGTCATACCATTCACACTTAAATAACACTATATTCTTATTTAGCAACAACCATATATTTTAACTATACAATTTCTTCAAGTATGCCATGAAAATCACTCTCAAAACTACCAAAATCAGTGTCCTTGATGTATACACCGCTATTAGATGTAGATCTATGTTGACACGAAGATTGTGTGTGAAAATTATACCCATTAATAAAATAAATAGGCCATGTTTGTAAAATTCTTATTGGTCCCCATGAAATGTCCTTTAAAAAAGGATCATGCACCCCATTGTTTGGATTATGAACCTATGTCATAAAATTTTACATGTTCATTAATAAACATGAAATTGAGATTAGCAAAACAATAATATTAATTAATTTTCACGAAAACAAACTTATGAATTCTCGAAACCATATAGGAAATTTAGTAGTGATCCTTTCATTTATCTCTCCATAACTAATTCAAGGTATTGAAAACAATAGCATCTCAATATATAGACTGTAGCAAAAAGTAGGAGTTTAATACTAATGCAGAACTTGAATTTGTTAAGTTGAACATTTAGTGAATTATACGAGAGAAAACACTTTAAAATCAGTTGCACTTCATCATAATTTTGAAGAATATACTTTATTGGACTAAAGCTTGATCACATTCCTATCAAGTGTGACAATACAAGTGCCATCAGTATCACGATGAACCCGGTTTTGCACTCAAGAACAAAGCATATTGAGGTGCGTCATCATTTCATAAGGGATCATGTTGAGAAAGGTGACTGTGATGTGGAGTTCATTGAAACGGAGAACCAACTCGCGGATATCTTCACAAAGCCTCTACCTAAGGAGAGATTCTTCAAACTTAGAACCAATCTTGGTATACTAAGTGAGGAACATCTCTCATGAATTCTCTCAGTATGATAAGTTGGATCATTCATGGTGCTCCAACAAGGTATGAGTTCATTACATTACATAGCCATGACCAATACTCTTTCAAAACATGTAAAATCAAGTGTTTTCAACTTTTCTGATATAGATAATCGATTTCCTTTTCGGTTCAATCGATTACCTAGCTTGATTTCAAATTTTTTGAGGAATTACTCTCTGGAGTAATCGATTACCTCACCTTGGTAATCGATTACCGCGATACAAAAATTGTTTTTTTCAGAAATTGGGCCTCTGGAGTAATCGATTACAATTCCAGGTTAATCGATTACCGCAACCCCTGTTTTCAACCCAAAATGATTACTCTCTGTAGTAATCGATTACCACGTATGGGTAATCGATTACCTTCACTGCTGAAAAGGTTTTTCAAGTGTTTTTCATGGATTTGGGCCTAATCGATTACAATTTCTTAGAGTCCAATACTTTGTTCATTGAATCTAACCTCAATTGTGGAGCCTTTATAAGTGATTTTCAGGTTTTGGGCTTCATTCTACACATTTCACAAACCCTAAAAATCTTTTTCTCTCTCTAACTCTAAAAACCCCCTTTCGTCTTCTTCATCTTCTCCACCACCACCATCAATGAAAGAACAAGGACGAGGCAAGCGGATCAAGCACGTAGGTCACAAGCCTAAGCCAAGAGTTTCGCCCCGGTCAAAGAAGGGAGATTTGTCCTCCAAGAGGAAGGAACCCACGTCTCCGGGAAAGGCCGTGGCGCGCCCAATCAACCCGTGGTTCACCTCTACTGCACAAAAATCACGTTTCTATGGAGATTTTGCAAACAAGGAACTCGTTCCTGCAAAGATTTTGGATTTTCGTTGGCTGGATACTCAAGGGTTCACATTTCACTCTCTACTTCGAGATCAGAACCTTGAGAAGTTTATTGGTTTGAAGGGTTTCATATACCCCGATCTGGTGAGAGTTTGCTACTCCAACCTCCGACCACACCAAGCCACCGGAACGGTAATCTCTGAGGTAAAGGGCAAACCCATGATTCTTACTCGTGATATATTTTTCCGTTTTGCTGGATTTAAAGATAAAGGTATACGTCCTACGATTGAGCACTTGCAAACACAAGGAATCGAGATTCACAAGGACTCTTTCTTCATGAGCCTGCTAAAAAATCCCGAAATGTGGGAAGCTGAAAAAGGAGCGTGGGAAGAAGATAACTTACAACACCGGCGGGCTGAACGCCGACGATCGTCTTCTCCACTACACAATTTGCTGGATTCTGGCTGCAAGAGGAGCCAATCATGCTCAGATCAATGAGGAGGATATGGTAATGATGGCAGCGTTGAAAAATGGCATTCAAGTCGATTGGGGACATGTTGTGATGGACAACATGCTCAAGACGAGAAGGCTATTTGATAACATTCACGTTTGCTTTTCAGGTTGATACCACAAATGAGAACAAAGATTTGGTGAAGGACATTCACATCATTGGAGACAAAGCGTTGAAAATGATGCGTTTGACAAAGGCTGATGCTGGATGGGTGCCAAGGGAAGAAGCACTACAACAACAACAAACATAAGCTGCAACCAATCCACCTTCTGATGATGATGATTCGGCGGGTGGGGGGTACATCCCTAAATCCCGTTTTGAATCAATTGTCATTGATCGGATGGATGAGCTGGAAGCTACCACCGCCAAAAGATTGGACGAGATGGAGGCTGTAAACAATGCCCGCTTCTTGGATCTCAAGGAGCTACTGGAGTCCCTTCATACTCGCCTTGATACTCTCTAGTATTCCCTTCCTATCACTTCTCTCTTTTGCTTATTGATATACCAAATAGGGGGAGAATGTCTATAGGTTATCCTAGATAGGGGGAGTATTGAGTAGCATTTGATTTGTGCTTAATTGATCATATTTCTGGCGTTGTTGGGTAGAATTGTGTTAGGCTCTGCTCTGTTTGAACTTTTAATCTCTATGCAACATTTGTTCTGAACAATTTGGATATTTGGATTTGATATTCCGATTCTGTTAGTTTTTGATACAAACCCATGAAGCTAGGATGTAGACTCCACGGATCAACACCTTGTTTGCCCCATCTTCAATTCACCAAGTGATCCTCACTCAAGATCAAGAGAGGCTTGCGGATTTATAGGCTATGATAGGTGATGGTTTCGATATGTGACCAAGAAGAAGAAAATCAAAAATGGAAGAGACTAGGAAGGAGATAGCGCCATGATCCAAGGAGATCAATAAGCTAGGTGATGAATCGCCACTTGAGTCATGGATCAAGATAAGATTCAAGGTTCTATGAAGAAACCCTAGGAGAGCACTCTCCCTTTCTCAAGACACAAGTCTTAGAAAAATTCTATTTCATTCAATTCAAAAGTCATTCCAAAATGGAAATTGCCTAAGTTATAAGACCCCTTGTGTGTGGTTGGCCTTGAGTCATCCTAGCCACTTGATCCTTGATGGATTGATCAAGTGATGCTAAGCACCCCTCACTTGATCAATTCAAGAAGGATCTAGAGTTAATGAGATCAAGAGGCTCATAACTCATCTAAGTTTGTGATGATCATGGATTAATTAAGATGGAATTCTATGCCTTGGATTAGAAGTAAATCCTAAGGCTAGAATCCCTTCTTAGATGAGAGTCAATAATTTAGAACTTGACTTAAATTTACACCTTTGATTATGGGATAATCAAGTGGTGGAAATTTAAATGAAGTTAGTGGCAATTCCACTAATTCTCTCTCCTAATCCATCCACTCTCTTTTTAGAGAGTGTATTACACTTGCTTAGTTGGGTCATAAGACACTTAAGCCCATCCTAAGAGGCTTTGACCAACACAAATAGAAGTCAACATGTCCATAAAAAAAGAGCATGGCCGAAATTCACAAACAAACATAGGTCCAAGCTTTACACAAATTACAAAATACTTAGAAAATTACAAGGCTTCATTTGCCCAATTTGTTGACTTCCAAAAGTTGACCTTTGACTTTGACTTTGACTTGGTCAACTCTTTTTCAACTTGAGCATCTATTTAAGTTTGCATTTCTCTTGTAATTCTCATGCTTGGGAGATGGTCCTCCATCAGTTTTAAATTTTTCTGGTCTTCGTCTATGATTGTGAATTGAACCATGTCTTATAGTTCTGTATGGATGACTCTATTCGCTGATTGATAGTATAATGCTCTGATTAAAATAGATTGTACAATGAATCTGCAATGCATATACTGCGTATTTGGAAATCTCTAACAATTGCAGGATTCTTAAAAGATCAACACACATCCTAAACTTCTAGGAAAACCTTGGTTGAGATTTGGTACATCAAAACCAAAAAGGGGGAGATTGTTGGACTTAAAGCTTGAAGGTGCTTTGGTGTCTCTCTTGGTGTTTTGTTTTTGATGTTATGTAATTTTGGTTTTCTTAGATGAAATGTAATTAGGAGTTTCCTATGTATTGATTGTTTAGTTTAGGCATGTATGTGGTTGTTCATTGTTTGAATGCCCTGGAGAGCTTGGCAATCTTGTGTGATTTCTCATGTGTCAAATGTTTGATTTCCCTCTCTAAAATATTTTGAAAATGTCTTTGGGAACCAACTGAGGTAATAGATTACCAACAGAAGGTAGTTAACTACCAACAGCAGGTAATCAACTACCAAGTAAAAAGAGGTAACAGAGTGTGGGAATGCATTTGCCATCGAGTAATCGATTACCCCTCGGGTTAATCGATTACCATGAGCCAAAATCACCTAGGAAATCCTTGCTCACTGGTTTAATCGATTACCAGCTTCTGGCAGTCGACTACCCCTATTAGAAAGTCATTAAGTTGCCTAAATTGAGTTTTTAATTGAACCTATAAATACTCTTATTTCGAAAATCAATAACACTTCTTGGAATACAAGTTTTAGAAAAGTTCATACACTTTCATATTCTCTCTAAACTGAGTTCATCATCTTCTCCAAGAAACCCATAAAGAACTTCAAGAGTTCATCAACAATTTTTCATAAAAAGGCAAACTTGATTCTTATTTCTGACTGGGTGGCATTCATAGAGTTGTTATTTTGTTATCAGATCTACACTCCGGTGTTCTCTAAACTGATCTTTTGTTTACCCATTTTGATTTTCGGGTTATTACTCTAGAGAGAGGTCTCTCTGGATAGAGTAAGGATATTTGAGAAGTGTTTTCTCAAAGGTTTGATCTTAGGTGTGCCAAGGTCGGGGAAGAATCTGTTCCTTGGGTCAAAGGACAGGTTTTTGGGTGTTTTGATTTCGTTTTTTGTGTTGCTTGTTACAGAGTGAATGTAAAAGAACACAAAAGGGATCATTTGATAGTGGAAGACCGATCGCAACAGTTGTTGGGTTGGGACTGGATGTAGGCAGTGGGCCGAACCAGTATAAATCACTGTGCACTCTTCTTCTTCCTTATACTCTTTACCGTTTACCTTACATTGCTGTTATCACTGTTTAACTTCTTTTGTTCGGTAATTAACTCGGTAATTGACTCGGTAATCAACTAAAACTGGAATAGTTAGATACTGACATTGATTACGCTGTATATTGATTACTAACGTGTTTCTGATTATTCCTTTTGGTATTTCCACTGTGTATCTTTGATATTTCCTGTTTATCTGTCTCATCTATTGATAGGTAATCAAGAATAGTTTTGTTTGAATTAAAAGGAATTAGAAACTCGCGAAATTGGGCTATAGTGGAACTAGAATCTATTCACGCCCCCTCTAGATTCACCCGTAGGGACCATCATGTTTAAGTTGTAAGGCCTTGTAAATGAGCCCAAAGCTCACGTCCAAAAATCATTTATCACTTTTGAATATTTTGTTTAGTGTTTTAGAATAATTGGGTCAAGATTAGATTAGATTTCATTTAGATTTAGATTAAACTTGGAGCCCAAGATTAGATTAGATTTTGTTTGGATTTAGATTAAACTTGGTGCCCAAGTTAGGTTAACTTGCATCCCAAGTAGTTTAGGCTTATAAATACATGCCAAAACGAAATTGTAAGGGACCTTTTGATGAAATTGAATGAAATAAGCTTTGAGCTTTTGAGAGAGGATTCTCTTGTCTTCCTTAGGAAGGTTTCTTGGATCTTATCAATGCACTCTTGTCTCCATTATGGCGGTTCCTCCTAAGCTTATTGGATCTCCCATGGCACCATTCTGGATCTTATCAATATGTGATTGTGGCGATCAATAGATCTTATCAATCTTCGATTGTGGTGATCAAATCTATCTTATCATTCTCTGGTTGTGGCGATTAAACCCATGACTTACCATTCACCTTCTCATCCCTTTCCTGAGTGTGGCGTCAATATCTGATGGAGGACCATCTCCAAGCATGAGGATAACAAGGGCTATGCAAAGAAGACTAGAAGCTCAAGTTGAGGAATAGTTGACCAAGTCAAAGTCAACAAGTCATGGTCAAAGTCAAAGTCAATGGTCAACTCCTCAAAGTCAACAAATTGAGCAAAAGAAGCCTTGTAATCTTCTTATTAGTTTGTAATTAGTTTAGGCTTAATTTTGTATAAGCTTGGACCTACACTTGATATGTGATTTTCGGCCAAGCATTGCAATTGGACATGTTGACTTTTGGTTAATTGGTCAAAGCCTCTTAGAATTGGGCTTAAGAGTCTTATGACCCAACTAAGCAAGTGTAATACACTCTCTTAAAAGAGAGTGAGTGTATTAGGAGAGAGAATTAGTGGAATTGCCACTAACTTCACTTGAATTTCCACCACTTGATTATTCCATAATCAAAGGTGCAAATTCAAGTAAAGTTTACAAATGTTGACTCTCATCTAAGAAGACATTCTAGCCTTTGGATTAGCTTCTAATCCATGGTCTAGAATTCCATCTTAAAATAATCCATGATCATCACTACTTAGATGAGTCTTGGACCTTATGATCTCATTTATTCTAGATTCTTCTTGAATTGATCAAGTGAGGGGTGCCTTACATCACATGATCAATCCATCAAGGATCCAATGGCCATCATTAGTCCCACGGTCAACACTAGGCATTATAACTTAGGCACACTTTGGAATATTGAATGAAATATAATTCTAAGACTTGTGTCTTTAGAAGGGAGTGCTCTCCTAGGGTTTCTCAAGAAAACCTTGAATCTTATCTTGATCCATGACTCAAGTGGCGATTCATCACTTAGCTTATTGATTCCTTTGGATCATGGCGCTACCATGCTTCTAATCTCATTCCATTTTTGATTTCTTCTTCTTTTGGTCACCTACCGAAACTATCCTACATACTTAGCCTATTCCACAAACTTATCTTGATTTGTGAGTGAGGATCACTTGGTGAATTGAAGATGGGGCATTCAAGGTGTTAAACCGTGGAGTCATCATCATAGCTTCATGAGTTTGCATCAAATTTGGTATCAAGAGCTTGTTCTTCACCTAGTTGTTCTTCACTTATGGTATTGAGTCTAGCTCCTATCTTTTTTATTTCAATTTTTCATTCAATTGAATTTTCGTTGAGTTGTTGTTGTGTGTCTTGGCTGTCCAATACATAGAAGAGATGTTCTGACACTCATGGTAGATCATACATGGCTTATTTTACATGCTAAACACATTCTAGTCAATAGCCCCCATGTGTTTGATGAATTTTCTCAATAAGTATTTTGAGTCCCTTTGCTGGAATTTGAATCCCCTGCATCATATGTGGCTTAACTAGTGCTTATATGTGTTATTACTATGTGCATTGCTCATTATAAGATCAAGTTACCACTACCATGCATTATCTTGCTTGTTAGCAAAGTTTGACTTGACTTGCTTGAGTAATTGAGCCTATACTTGGACTGTCCAACAAAGAATAGCCATGAGAAAAATATAGAAAAACAAAAGAAAAGAAAAGATCAAGAGAAAATATTCAAAGAAAAGAGTCAAAGAAAAATTCAAGAAAAGAAAATACAAGAAAAGAAGATTGAAGAAAAATTAGAGTGAAAATTGAGTAGCTCTTGTAGTAGAAAATTTTTGGAAAAAAATTGAGTGCAGTACCTTGGTAAATTGGGTCATTAAACACCCACAAATTTAGTGTCCAAGCTCAATTGAGGCATCATTACTCATTAGGCTCAAGCATCATATTACAAATTGTGTCAAATTTGCTAATAGCATGATATTTGAACTTGTAGTGTGCTTTGCATATGCCTAGACATATGTTCCCTATTTTTGGACCCATATTTATGGCTGACCTGCACCTTAATTTGAGCTTATTTCGTGCATAAAGATCACCCAAACCATTCCCCAAAATTTCAAGTCATTTTGAGCCAATTTTCAAGCCTAACTTCCAGCTTAGTGACGGTTTTACTGTTGCTATGGAAGTTTTGGGTTTGCAGTTGGTTCAAGGGGTTAAACGTTGATTTATTGAATTCTGGGCATTTGTTCATTCAATATATATATATATATAAGCTCAACTGGAAAGTTTCATAATTTTCCAAGCTCATTTTCTATGCTAAAAAAATTTCACAAGTTTGGGCAGATTTGGTGACGGTTCTGTAAATTTTCCAGCAAATTGCACCTTGATTTCTACCATTCTTTGAGATTTTATTTCAAAATTTTTGCATTTGTTAAATACTAGTTTTCCTTAATTTTTAGTGCAGTAAATATATTAGCCTTTGTCTTAATCATTAATTTCCAATTTGAGTAGCTTATTTTTGTCATTGAGTCTTGTTTTGTTGCTTGTCTTCTTTGGCTTCCTACTAGTTTTGTCTTGAGTATTTGTCTCCTTTGAATTTCCTTAAGCTTGTAGTGAATTGTTCCTCTTTCGTTTGAGTACATTGGACATTGATAATTGATAGAGGTTTCTCAAGAAACTTTAAGGAGATTGAGAGGAAAAAGGCAAGTGTGCACATCATAGAAAAAGTCATCTCAAGAGTGATACACGAGTGCTACTAGAGGGAAACACTTAGAGAATGGCAAGGATCTCTTATATAATTGTATTTGTTATCTAACCTTTTCTTGTGCAGCTATGGATACTTCTCCTAGTGTTGGGAATGATCTCTCACCAAGGTCTAAAAGAATGATGGAAATGATGAAATCCATGTTAAGTGGTAGCTTGGATGAGAGGTTTGATCAAGAAAGGAGATTAAAGGAGGAAAGGAAGATAAGGAAGGAATTGGAGAAGAGGATCCTTGGAGATACTAGTGGCAATCATGGTGGTCACAATGGAGGAGGGGCTGTACCTAGAGAGGGTCGTGGAAGTTTAAGCAATGAAGTACCCAGGAGTAGGAGAAATAGTTATAGAGGTAGTGGAAGTGAGGAAGAAATTCCTAGAGGGGACTATAGCATACCTAGGGAGAGTGATTGAGGAAACAATTATGATGAGGATGAACCCATTAGAGGCCATAGGAGAGGTCATTAACCTAGGAGGCCGAATCACACCCCTAGAAGACATGTGGAAGATGATGAGCCTAGGGTGAGGGAAGTAAACAAGATTAAGCTACCCAAGTTCCTTGGAGATAGTGAGGTCGAGAGTTACCTAGATTGGGTAATGAAGGTGGATCAAGTTTATTCTTGCTACCCACACTTGAGTGAAGAGAAGAGGCTTAACTTAGCCATCTTGGAAATTGAGGGTTATGCATTGGTTTGGTGGAACCAAGTCCTTGTAGATGCCGAAAAGAGGAGAAGGCCACATATCATTTCTTGGACCCAATTGAAGGATGCCATGAAGGGGAGATTTGTGCCTAAATCTTATACAAGGGACCTCCATGTGAAGCTCCAAAGATTAACTCAAGGTGGAAGGAGTGTGCAAGAGTACTACAAGAATCTAAAATTGACCTTGATGAGGGCCGGCTATGAAGAGGAGAAGGAAGCTACAATTGCTAGGTTCACTAATGGTTTGAATAGGGAGATCCAAGATGTCTTGGAGCTCCAACATTATAGAACTTTGGAGGATGCCATCCACAAGGCCGAGAGGATTGAGGGCCAACTAAAGAGGAAGAGCTCCTTCAAGAAGCCTTTCACATATGGATCTTCAAGTTGGAAGGACAAGCAAAAGAAGGAGGGATCATCCAAGACTTTCTACAAGTCTAGCCGAGATGACCCCAAAGGTAAGGAAGTTGCAAAACCTATTTCTAAACCTTCTAACATTAAGTGTTTCAAGTGTTTAGGACATGGTCACATAGCTTCCCAATGTCCCAACAAGAAGGCCATGATCATGAGAGTAGATGGAGGGATCACTAGTGAAGAGTCCACTCACTCTTCTAGTGAAGAAGAGGAAGCTAGTGCTAGTGAGCACTCAAGCATGGAGCAACCGGAAGATGGAGACCTCCTCATGGTAAGGAAGATGCTTGGAAGTGCCCTCAAAGAGTTAGATGACTCACAAAGGGAAAATATCTTCCACTCTAGATGCCTAGTGGAAGGGAAGGTATGTTCTCTTATCATAGATAGTGGTAGTTGGACAAATGTTGTTAGTACTAGGTTAGTAAATAAATTAGAACTTAGGACATCCCCACACCCTAAACCTTACAAACTACAATGGTTGAGTGATAAGGGAGAGATGGTAGTTAGTAAGCAAGTTCTTATTAACTTCACCATAGGCAAGTATAGAGATGATGTGTTGTGTGATGTAGTGCCTATGGAAGCCACTCACCTTTTACTAGGGAGACCTTGGCAATATGACAAGCATGCCATTCATGATGGTGTTTCCAACACCTATATATTCTCTCATATGAGCAAGAAGGTCACCCTTAAACCTTTGTCACCTAAGGAAGTGTGTAAGGATCAAATAAAAATGAAATTAAAGAGGGAAAGTGAGAAGAAAAGTGAGGGTTCAAGTGCCAAACCTTGTGTGGCCGAGAGCTCCTCCAAGAAAAGCCAAAAAGAAACCAAACATCCTAGGAAGCTAGCATTGGCCGAGAGTTGCAAGAAAATTACCAAACATGCCACTAATGATTCTAGGATGAAAGGAAAGTGTGTAGCCACCCATGATGATATGCAAACCGAGAATATAGATAAGGGAAAACTTAGTGAGAGTTTACTTATGGAAAGAGGTGAGCTAAGAAGAGAATATCTAGCTAGGAAGAGTATGTTCCTATGTTTGCCTACACCATTAGTTTGGAGCACTAACTTGGTAGGCAAGCAAGAGGACCTTAAGTCATTGTTAATGGAGTTTGATGATGTCTTCCCTAAGGAGATCCCCCAAGGCCTTCCCCCACTTAGAGGGATTGAGCATCAAATAGATCTAGTACCCGGTGCAACCTTACCCAACCGGCCCACATATAGGAGTTCTCCTCAAGAGACTCATGAAATGCAAAGGCAAGTTGAGGAGTTGATGAGTAAGGGATGGGTCAAGGAGAGCTTATCTCCTTGTGCTTCACCGGTTATTTTAGTGCCTAAGAAGGAGGGGACATGGAGGATGTGTACCGATTGTAGGGCCATTAGCAATATAACTATAAGGTATAGACATCCAATCCCTAGGCTAGATGACTTGCTTGATGAGCTACATGGAGCTAAGATATTCTCCAAGGTTGATCTTAAAAGTGGCTATCACCAAATTAGGATGAAAGAGGGTGATGAGTGGAAAACCGCTTTTAAGACCAAGTTTGGACTATATGAGTGGCTTGTCATGCCCTTTGGCTTATCAAATGCACCTAGCACTTTTATGAGGTTGATGAATCATGTGCTAAGAGAGTTTCTAGGAAAACTTGTTGTTTTATATTTTGATGATATCTTGATTTATAGCAAATCTTTCTTAGAACATCTAACACACTTTAAGCTTGTTTTGAAAATGCTTAAGGAACAACAATTGTATGCCAACAAAGAGAAGTGCACCTTTGCCACCAATCAATTTATATTCCTCGGTTTTGTGGTGAGTGAGCAAGGTGTGCAAGTGGATGAAAGCAAGATCAAGGCCATCCAAGAGTGGCCGAGACCCACCAATGCAAGGGAAGTAAGATCCTTTCATGGTTTAGCTAGTTTTTATAGGAGGTTTGTTAAAGAATTTAGTACTATTGCTTCACCTCTTATTGAACTAGTTAAAAAGGATTCTACTTTTATTTGGGGTCAAGCACAAGAACATGCTTTCAATCTACTTAAAGATAAGCTTACACATGCACCTATTCTTGTCGTACCTAACTTTGTTTGTTCTTTTGAAGTAGAGTGTGATGCTTCTAACCTAGGTGTTGGAGCCGTGTTGATGCAAGAGGGGCACCCCGTTACCTACTTTATTGAGAAGCTCAATGATGGAGGACCATCTCCAAAAGCTCAACAAACTCTTCAACCTTACTTTTTAATAAATTGAGCTTCTAATAAAATTCGCTATACTTTTTACTGTCTGACTAGGTTTAGTATTCAGAGCATAACTTGGGCTACACAACTCCAATTTAGCTGTTCTTGGTGTCTTTTTAAATCTGACTTGAATTTCTACAAAATCTATGAAGACACAAAAGCCCAGTTCTAACAGAATCTAGGATGAAATTGGGCTTGAAAGTAACATTTGGGTACTGCCAGGATGTTCCAGCGGGCTGCTGACCAGGTTCAGTATTTCAAGCACAATGTGAGCTACAAAACTCCAA
Source organism: Hylodesmum podocarpum (assembly GCA_026586105.1). Taxonomy (NCBI): domain Eukaryota; kingdom Viridiplantae; phylum Streptophyta; class Magnoliopsida; order Fabales; family Fabaceae; genus Hylodesmum; species Hylodesmum podocarpum. The sequence continues at coordinate 498,633 of JALJEV010001367.1, forward strand.
TTAATTTTGTCTTGGTGGCATTTGAAAGCTGACTTAAAGGGCTACAAAAGCTATGAAGACACCAAAGCCCATTTCGGACTGAATCTAGGAGGAAATGGAGCTTGAAGTTTGATAATCCATTTTATATACATTTTCTTTACTCTGTTTTTGGCTCAATTAGCTTTTATATGTGTCATATTTTGGTAGTTTATCTTAGATATTGAGTTAGAGGTATAGTTTAGTACTAAAATTAAATGATAGTTAAATTTCCATAAGTTCTTATGGTTCTATACTGATGCTTGTGCAGTTACATCTAGAGCTCTGAGGAATGGAGAAGAGATAGGAGCATGGAAGGATTGAATGCTAGAATGGAAGCGTGGAATGAAAGACCCAAGACCTGAGATAAGAACTTGGAGTGCAAGTCAGCAAGAAGGAGAGAAATTGAAGCTCAAGACAAGGAAACACTCCCATTTGCGCCAAGGCATGGAAGGGGGCGCAATTTGACCATTCTCCTCCAGTAAAACGCTCCTAGGTGCAAATAGGAAGCATGTGGGGGCGCAAACTCGCGCCAAGGCGCAAGCAAGGGCGCAAGACTCGCGCCAGGGCGCAACCAGAGGCGCACTGGAGCCCCTCTTCTCTGTCCAAACGCGCCAGGGCGCACTGGAGCCCCTTTTCTCTGTCCAAACGCGCCAGGGCGCGAATTAACTTACATGGAGGCGCAAATCTTCACCTATATAAGGGCTTTTGGGCGCGAAATGAAAAGGGGGAATTCATAACTGTCACTTCTAGCTTCTCTTGTACACTTGAATTGCGCGATTGCGCAATTCTCTCTTCTCTCTTCTCTGTTTTTCTCTTCTTCTTTCTCTCGTCTTCTTAGCTCTCGATGTTCATGTATTCAATTTCTCTTTACAACCTTGGATACTGCACAAGTGAATTCGATTCTTGATTTTGATCCTCTAGTTTCCAATTCTGCAACAGATCTCTGGTTCAATTTACATTTGCAATATATTATTCTGTTCTTAATTTTTCTAGGTTTCTCTTCGCATTTTGTACTATTGCGCTTTACTCCTTTCCTGCATTTGTTTTCTGTTTAATTCACTGTTTCAATTTACATTTCTCAGTTCTATTCTCAATTTCTAGTCATCTTCTCGTTTTATGCTAAGTGTTCATCGTTCCTTTTCTGCTCTTATCTTTTGCTCAGTTTACTACTTCAATTTACCTCACTTTGCCTCTGTCTTTAGCTTTTCGTTTCATAATTTCAGTTTTGTTTAGTTTTATTGAATTGTTCAATGAAAATCCCCCTTCTAATTGTGAATGATTCCGAATCAAGTGCATGCATGTCTTTAGAGAGGTGACCTAGGTTGAATCCTCTATATTACAAGTTTAATTAGGGATAAATCTAGTTTTTGATGTTCATTCGACAGTGAATTATCAAAGTTAACGTTGGGATGCTACCAGGATTTTCCAGCGAGTTGTTTAATTGTTTAGGCCTATTAGTTTCTTTCAATTATGTATTTGTTTTAAAACATAGATTTGGGCCTTGTAATAGTGAAGTGTGCTCAGCCTAGGGTGTCTCTCATCTCACCATTGATCACTAATTTCATCCTAGGGTGGAGAACACTTCAGATTTCTAACCTTAGGCCCATTGCACTTTCATTTAAGTTGGTCAACATTTCTATTGTACTCACTTTGGTCATTTATGAAAAGAGAATTTCTAAGACTAAAGTCTTGAGAAAAGGAGAGAGCTCTCCTAGGGTTTCTTCCAAGAACCTTGAATCTTATCATCGATCCATGATACAAGTGGCGATTCTTCTACCTAGCTTATTGAATCCTTTTTCATGGCGCTAATTCCATTCCTAAACACGTTACCACTTTCATTTTCTTCTTGTTTGGGTCTTTGACCGAGAGGTTCTACCTCATATCCTTGAGTTTTGTTTAATTCTTTGGAGTGTTGGATGATTTGGTGAATCCGTGATGATCACCTCAAGACCTTCATGAGTTTGCATCACTCAAGGGTGCTCAACTCAACTACTCCACTTATGATAAGGAGGTGTATGCACTTATGAGGTCCTTCCAAGTGTGGCAACACTACCTTCTTCCCAAGGAGTTTGTGGTGCACACCGATCATGAAGCCCTCAAACATATCAAGGGCCAAGGCAAGCTAAGCAAGAGTCATGCAAGATGGGTCGAATTCCTTGGCTACTTTAAAGGAACATTTCTATTGGCCTAGCATGAAGAAGCTAGTGCACCGAGTGGTTTCTAGGTGTATTACATGCCATAAAGCCAAGTCTAAATCAATGAATCATGGTTTATATTCTCCTTTGCCAATTCCTACCTCTCCTTGGATTGATATATCTATGGATTTTGTGTTAGGCCTTCCTAGGACCAAGAGAGGTATGGATGCTATCTTTGTGGTATTGTGTAGATTCTCTAAGATGGCACACTTTATAGCATGCCACAAGGTAGATGATGCACCACACATAGCCGATCTCTTCTTTAGAGAAGTAGTAAGACTTCATGGTATGCCCAAAACCATTGTTAGTGATAGGAACTCAAAATTCCTAAGTCACTTTTGGAGAAGCCTATGGAGCAAGCTTGGCACAAAGCTCTTATTCTCCACCACTTGCCACCTGTAACACCCTCCTCTTATTTACTTATTTTACTTATATTTTGTAATTTAAAGTGGTTAATGATATAGTAGATAAAAGAGAGATTTAGAAAACAACACTTTTATTACATAGATTTTAAAGTTCATTACAACCAGATTACATAACTTTGTCCTTTTATTATTTTACATAACTACCTTTCTGCTACCTTAGAACATTTACTCAACACTTCTACACGCAAAACATAACAAGCATCTTCACAACAAGATAGTAGCAACAACCAGTGCAAAACAGTGACAACTTCTCAATCCTGCAAATCTGTAAAAATAGAATTGCAAGGGTGAGCTTTCCTTAATCCTCAAATAATTTTAATTATAGTAAAACTTTTAAAAATGAGGAAAAATATTCATAAAACCAATATTCTTTAATATTCTTCAATTTCTTTAAAAATAGTAATTTATTGATATAAAACCTGTGTCCAAACCATTAATTCAATTCACAAGGTAAAACCACCAATCAACCATAAAATGAATCAGTAATTTATCACGATAATCATGTATTCAATCAAAACACATAATCACTATTGCATGCTCTTATTCCTATATGATGCATGTATCCTCACGATGTACTTTCCCTATTTACTCAACATGCAATGTGGCGCCATCCACTGAAAATAGCCTGGGGCATCCGGTCCTCACATCCTCCGGACCCACCAAAGTGGTAGACACTCCGTAATTGTCGAGTTCCCTCAAGTGTCCGGCGGGACCTCCCCGCAACATGTGATCATCATGAGCGGAGGCAATTTCCCACCAAGAGAACCCCTCTAGTCCACGGTATTCCACTCACACACACGGGAATCCGTAACTTATGGACTTGGTCTACTACTATCCAGTCATCATGCAACATGCTCTAGGACCTTGAATTGTATAATGACCTTTATCACATTTTAAATCTTGACCTCTTTACTAGGTCATATTCATTTCAAAACCTTCTAAGCATTGCCTATTCACCAAGCAATCTTAGAATATTGCCTCTCCACTAGGCATTTCAAATCGGTCATTAAGCAATTCAAGTCCATCACCAATTTCATGCAACCATGCATGTCTCAAAACCAGACAAATTTCAATATGAAATCAACACGAAGAAACACCAATAAACACCAATAAATCAAGAAATCAAGAAACAAGAAACACCAAGAATTATCAAGGAAACATCAAGAACCAATAAACAGTAACACACTTTTCCTCGTAACAAGAATAATTCTGTTCTGATGTGGAAGATCGGACAAAACCGCAACCACAGAGCATACTAAGAATTATCTTCGCACCTTAGTATCCGAAAAACTAAAGAAATATAATGAAAGTAACAACAAAACAAAGAATAGAAGAGTAGGATAAGGACAGCTCCCCTTACACGGGTTTCTCTCGCAAACTTTCCTATACTCTTCCTCTACTTACTTGCTCTCTTTTAGAGATATTTCTTCCTAAGAGAGAGCTTGAGAGAATATAGAAATGTTCTTTGGTTTGTTTTCTCATTTGAAATCCCTAGGCCCTATTTATAGAATTCCCAAGGTACTATTTGCTACAGAATATTCTACAGAATATTCCACAGAATATTCCACAGAATATTCCACAGAATATTCTACTACAGTAATTTTACTTTTTACCTTAGTGATTTTACTATTTACTACAGTAATTTTACTATTTACCACAGTAATATTATCAAAGTAAATTTACTATTTACCATAGTAATTTTACTATTTACCACAGTAATTTTATTATTTACCACAGTAATTAACTATTTGCACAGTAATTTACTATTTACATAGTAATTTACTATTTACTATAGTAATTTCAAAAATTCATAATTTTTAATTATTTTTATATTTCTCTCTGTTATAAAAACCTCTCTTAAACTATATTTAAATTTTTGGGATGTTACACCACCCCCAATCGGATGGGCAAACCGAAGTGGTGAATAGAACTTTGGGCCAACTTTTAAGAAGTTTTGTGAGAGGAAATATTAAATCATGGGAGGAGTGTTTGCCACATATTGAATTTGCTTATAATAGAGTTGTCAATTCTACCACACTTCACTCTCCTTTTGAAATTGTGTATGATTTTAATCCTCTTACTCCACTTGATCTAACTCCTTTACCTATTGAGATTGTAATGGACTGATGTAGGAACATCTCAAAGGATTACTAGAAGCATTGAAAGGAAGAAGTGGGAAAGCTCCAAGACATGGCAAAACCTTAATCAAGCCATAGTTTAGGACTTACTTTTTGCAATATGCTTGTAAACTTGTTTGAATAATTCTTCTAAGTGTGTACTTGTGTAAGGCCTTGTTAGTGAGCCAAAAAGAGCTCACGGCCAAGCTTGTTCTTTTAGTTTGAATGCTTTAAATTTGTGTTTAGGATGCCTAGCTTAAGGATGCAAGTAAGGAATTAATGAGGCACTAAAATTCACCTAAGAATTTCAAGTTAAATTTGAGTTTAATTAGAAATTCTTTTGTGAATCCAAGAGCTTTGGTTTAAGTAGAGTTCTTGCTTAAGTGTTGATCCATGTCTCCACTTAAGAAAGAATCTCCACCCTAGATCTCCCAAAGCCCTTCAAGGGTTTAGATCAAAGATGGGTGACATGTCACTTGAAAGTGACATGTAACTTAATCTAGTTATTCATTAATTAGTTAGTTGTTTACCTTAAGCCTAGGTTAGTTTTGGTTAGTTAGTTTAGGTATGGTTAGGATTAGTTTAGCTTGTTTTTCAAGTAGCCTAGGGTCTATAAATACATGTAAAAACGAAATTGTAAAGAACTTTTTGATGAATTTGATAATTGAATAAGCTTTGAGCTTTTCTTGAGAGAGGTTTTCTCTTGTCTTGCTTAGCAAGGTTTCTTGAATCTTATCAATGGATTCCATCCTCCATTGTGGCGGTTCCTCCTAGGCTTATTGGCTTGCCATGGCGCCACCCACCTCCATTCCTCACCCCTTTCACCTTTTCCTTTCTCGGTTTTCCTCCCCCATTGAAGCTTGACCGAAGCTTCCTTTGAATTTGGGTTGAAGTTGCTTGTTTGAAGAAGCTAGAGAGGGCAACACAAGGACTCTTTGGAGAATCTCTAAGGAGGCCTATATCAAGTGGTATCATGAGCTTGTTATCTTCTTCAATGGGTTATCTTCAACGGGTTAGTTATGGGTTTCATGTGTTTCCATAACTTTCTTTGAGTTTTCATTGTTCCATGTCTTCTTTCAATAACCTAGTCTTTGTTTCTTTGAGTTGTTCCAATTTTGTTTGGTTGGTTTGTGTCTAAGCATGCTTTTCTTCCTTCTTTCTTCTTCAAACCGTGGGTTTCCATGGTTAAGCATGCTTGTCTTGAAGTTTTACCCATAGTTGCTTTAGCTTCCATAACAAGATTCATGGTTCTAGAGTAACTTCCTTTGTAAGCTTCTTTGTTTGATTTGTTTTCTTGTAGTTTTGTTTAGTCCTTTGTGTTTTTCCTTTCAAAAACTATGAGTATGATGTATGTGCTGCACCTTGGTTGATTTGGGTTTCGTGTTTTACATGGGTTCCATGAGATAAGAGAAGCTTCTAGTGTAAGTTTCACATGAACATGCATTTAGTTAGCTTCTAGAGCACTCTATAAGGTCCAATTTGTGTAGAACCTTGTGATTTGTACTTTTGGGTTTTAGAAATTGAACTTGGAGGTTGCTCTTCTTCATTATTGGTTTCGGTCCAGCCATACATAGTGTGTAGAAAAAATACAAAATCAAAACAAAGAAAAGAAACAAGTGAGAAAAACAAAAGAAAAAGAAGTAGTGGTGAAAAGTGATGTGTATGGGTCCAAAAAAAAAAAAGAGTAGAAATTGATTAAGGACCATACAAAAGTAAAATCAAAAGAACCAAAATAGCAGGAGAAAAATTTGAAAGGTGAAAAGAATTGACAATTAGACACACCCTTGGACTTAGTTTTGAGCACACATCACCCAAGTTGAATTTCTAGTACCTTGTTTTGGACTTGAGTGTGTAATGATTTTTGGTGTAATTTTTGCTTTGAGTTTTTACTGCACTTGCTGGAAATTGATAATGCTATGACTATATGAACCTTATTTTGCATTTGTTTTGATTTTTCAAAGGTTGCATAATCATAGAATTAAGGTTCATTTCGGTCTCTAAATCGGATTCTATAATCCGTCGCTAAAACCTTGGTGAAATTCGGTGGCTAACTTGAATTTGTGTGTGGCCGTACTTTGTGTTCCTCATACTCTTAGTCTCGGTTTTGGACTTGTTTCCCCTGCAAATTCATGATCCTTTGCTGTCCATATATGTGTCATTGTCTCATCAAAGTTTACTCCAAATTCGATTAGCCTTTCTTTCAATTTTGAGCCTTTTTTTTTTGCTTGTCTTTCTTGGAATCCTAGTTTTGTCTTTGAGTATTTGTCTCTTTGGACTTCTTGAGCCTAGCTAGGGTGCTGTTCCTCTTTCACTTTGGCTTGGTAGGAACTTGATAATTGATTTGAGAATAATTTCTAAGTGAGAGCCAAGAGATAGAGAGGAAAAAGGCAAGAGAGTTTCATTAGAGAAAAAGTCACTAAGTGTGAAACACGAGTTGATTGAGTGGATACACTTAGAGAGTGGTGAGATTCTTTATTTCCTATTATATTTCTTGTACACTAACCTTTTCTTGCAGCGATGGCTAGCTCTCCTGGTGTTGGCAATGACTTGTCACCCAAAACTCTCAAAATGATGGATATTATGATGAGTAGATTGAATACCACCCTTGATGAGAGGATGGGGGAGTTTGAGAGGAGGAGGGATAGTGAGAGGAGGCATAGTGGGGAGTCTAGTAGGAATAGATAGGAGGAAGAGAGGAGAAATAAGGAGGCAAATGATCGGAGAGGAAGAGAAGAAAATGAGAGGAGGAGAGAGAACAATAGGGGAGGTTATGAAGCTTCCATTGGGAGTGATGGAGGAGAAAATGGGATGGATGATTTCGGTTTTGATGAGCATGGGAATGAGAGGAGAAGGGAGAGAGGTGGTGGATACCATTTTAGGAGGTATAGCCGAGACTCAAGGAGGCCATACCATGGTGAGGAACCAAGGAGAGATGAAGGGCTACCTAAGGTGAGGCTTCCTAAGTATAGTGGGGAAGGAGGGGCTGAAGGGTTCCTTAATTGGGCCATGAAGGTAGACCAAACTTTCTTGTGTTATCCTAATTTGACTAATGAGATGAAGCTCAACCTTGCTACTCTTGAGTTTGAGGGGCTATGTGCTAGTATGGTGGCATCAAGTGTAACAAGACATAGCACGCATGAGGAGGCCTATGATCAACTCTTGGCTCGGTTTGAGACAAGCTCTCAAAGAAAGGTTTGTTCCACCTTCTTTTACTAGAGACCTACACATTCGGCTTCAAAGGATGATCCAAGGTACAAGAAGTGTCCAAGAGTATTATAAGGACCTTGAGGTTACCTTGTTGAGGGCCGAGTATCAAGAAGATAGGGAGGCCACCCTTGCTAGATTTACTCATGGCTTGAATAGAGACATCCAAGATGTCTTGGAGCTTCAAAGTTACCATACTTTGGAAGAGGCAGTGCATAAGGCCGAAAGAATAGAAGGCCAACTTAGAAGGAGGGCTACTTTCAAAAGAACTTCTACACCTAGTTCTTCTAGTTGGAGGGATATAGGTAAAAGGGAGAATGCTCCTATGGTGAAACCAAGGAGTGACCGTGAGCCTTCCAAGCCCAAAGAGGTACCTTCTTCTTCTAACTCTTTTAAATCTAGTAACATTAAATGTTTCAAATGTTTAGGCAAGGGACACATAGCATCACAATGCCCAAACAAGAAGGCTATATTCCTAAGACAAGATGGAGATATCACAAGTGAGGATTCTCAAGCCTTCTCAAGTGAAGATGAAGGCCAAAGTGCAAGGAGTTCCACTTCTAGCCAAGAAGCCGAGGAGGGTGATCTTTTAATGGTAAGAAGGTTACTTAGTGCATGCCATGATATGGATGATAGTCAAAGGGAGAACATATTCCATTCAAGATGTAAGGTAAAAGACCAAACTTGTTCTCTTATTATTGATGGTGGCTCATGCACTAATGTTGTGAGTGAAAGGTTAGTCTCTAAACTTAACTTGAAAACTATTCCTCACCCTAAGTCTTATAGATTACAATGGTTAAGTGAGAGTAGAGAGGTTAAAGTAGATAAGCAATGCATGATTAACTTTTCTATTGGTAAGTATAGTGATAGCATATTATGTGATGTGGTTCCCATGGAGGCTACACATTTACTTCTTGGTAGGCCATGGCAATTTGATAGGAATGTAATTCATGATGGCCTTGCTAACACTTACTTGTTTTCTTTTGAAGGTAGAAAAGTACTCTTGAAGCCTCTATCTCCAAGGGAAGTGTGTGAGGATCAAGTTAAAATGAGACTCAAGAGGACCCAAGAACAAGAGAAGCCCTTGGCCGAGACATCTAAGCCAAGCAAGGCTTTGACCGAGAAGCCTCCCAAAGGTAAAGGTGTCTTGAAACTTAAACCGAGCAAGCCTAAGGGTAAGGATGAAATGAAAAGGAAAGAAAGCTTGCTTATTGAAAGTAAGGAAATCAAGAGGGAGTACTTGGTTAGAAAATCTATATTTTTATGCTTACCAAACTCTATTTCTTTGAGTTCTCCTCTTGTAGGTAATCATAGAAGCAAGGAAAGCTTGTTGATGGAAAGACAATTAAAGGGGAAATGTGAACTTTCTCTTAAATTTGATATTACCTTTGATTGTATTAACCCTTGCTTTTATAATTTTGTAGGGGTCATTTCCAAGATGCGATGGCCGAAGCAATATGAATACCTCTATGGCCAAGACTTGGAAAAGAAAAGACTCATAGCACATTGTGAAAATCCTAAAGACTTCACTTTTGAGAATTCTTGTGCTTTAGGTCCAAGTAAAGAATTGTGCATCATGGAACCATGGAACAAGCCTTGTGGAGAGAAGGAAGTTCCTATGAACATCAAGCTACCTTTTGGAAAATCTTTCTTATCTCTTACTTATCCTAATAGTTCCAATTTGCATGATATTACTTGTTTAACACTAGAATCTCAAGGCATTAGGCCTTGAGGAATACTTCAATTTGCTAAGTTGGAATTCTTGATTGTGCCAAATGATTGTTATCTTAATCATGTTGAATGTCCTTCTAGGTTGATGGAAGAGTTTAAGAAGGAGGGTGCAATGCAAATTTCTACACCTAGAAGAAGAATCCTAACTAAGAGTTCCAACCAACACATGCCCACACTTGAAGAGATGCTAGTATCAACACAACTTGAAGTAGAAGCCCCAAAGAGCTTCGGTTTCGGTTATGCTTTGAAAAATAGAATAAGTTCTTCTTTTACTGCGTTAGATTGTGTTATTGATATTAGAAAACAAATTATCTTGTTGTTATATGATTGGAAAATAAATGACTTAGGTAAATCTAACAAGTTAGAGGAGTGTTTGAATAGAAAGTATCATTTGCTTTTACTTCTATGCAACCACTATAAGAAACAAATTTACCTATATTTTTCATCATATAATAATCAATGTAAAGGACCTTGTTTAGTCTTTGATCCCGGTGAAATGTGTTGGTAGGTCAAGACCAAGGTAATTTGGATCTTCCCATGGATTATGGAGGTAGTAATTCTTAATATGAGTGATCTTTCTTTGTTTAATGTAGATTCCAATGGTTTGAGAAACTTGAGGACAAGTTCAAGCAAAGAAGGAGGGATTGATGTAGAAACATCTCAAAGGATTACTAGAAGCATTGAAAGGAAGAAGTGGGAAAGCTCCAAGACATGGTAAAACCTTAATCAAGCCATAGTTTAGGACTTACTTTTTGCAATATGCTTGTAAACTTGTTTGAATAATTCTTCTAAGTGTGTACTTGTGTAAGGCCTTGTTAGTGAGCCAAAAAGAGCTCACGACCAAGCTTGTTCTTTTAGTTTGAATGCTTTAAATTTGTGTTTAGGATGCCTAGCTTAAGGATGCAAGTAAGGAATTAATGAGGCACTAAAATTCACCTAAGAATTTCAAGTTAAATTTGAGTTTAATTAGAAATTCTTTTGTGAATCCAAGAGCTTTGGTTTAAGTAGAGTTCTTGCTTAAGTGTTGATCCATGTCTCCACTTAAGAAAGAATCTCCACCCTAGATCTCCCAAAGCCCTTCAAGGGTTTAGATCAAAGATGGGTGACATGTCACTTGAAAGTGACATGTAACTTAATCTAGTTACTCATTAATTAGTTAGTTGTTTACCTTAAGCCTAGGTTAGTTTTGGTTAGTTAGTTTAGGTATGGTTAGGATTAGTTTAGCTTGTTTTCCAAGTAGCCTAGGGTCTATAAATACATGTAAAAACGAAATTGTAAAGAACTTTTTGATGAATTTGATAAGAATAAGCTTTGAGCTTTTCTTGAGAGAGGTTTTCTCTTGTCTTGCTTAGCAAGGTTTCTTGAGTCTTATCAATGGATTCCATCCTCCATTGTGGCGGTTCCTTCTAGGCTTATTGGCTTGCCATGGCGCCACCTACCTCCATTCCTCACCCCTTTCACCTTTTCCTTTCTCGGTTTTCCTCCCCCATTGAAGCTTGACCGAAGCTTCCTTTGATTTTGGGTTGAAGTTGCTTGTTTGAAGAAGCTAGAGAGGGCAACACAAGGACTCTTTGAAGAATCTCTAAGGAAGCCTATATCATGGACCGTGAGGGTGCAAACAAGGTCGAGAAGGTAAAGGCTTTACATGCTAAGGTGAGGGAGCAAATTGAAAAGAAGAATGTTAAAGTGGTCGAATACATCAGTAAGAAAAGGAAGAATGTTCAATTTAATGTTGGTAATTTGGTGTGGTTGAATTTGAGGAAAGAGAGGTTTCCTAATCTTAGGAAATCTAAGCTCTTACCAAGAGGAGATGGACCCTTCAAGATTTTGAAGAAGCTTGGACCTAATGCTTATTCTCTTGACCTTCCCACATCTTTGTTTGGTAGTAATTTATTTAATGTTAGTGATTTATCTCTTTGTGATGTAGGTGGTGATGGAAGTAGCTTGGGGACAAGTTTGCCTCAAGAAGGAGGGATTGATGGAGGACCATCTCCAAGCATGAGGATAACAAGGGCTATGCAAAGAAGACTAGAAGCTCAAGTTGAGGAAGAGTTGACCAAGTCAAAGTCAACAAGTCATGGTCAATGTCAAAGTCATGGTCAAAGTCAAAGTCAATGGTCAACTCCTCAAAGTCAACAAATTGAGCAAAAGAAGCCTTGTAATCTTCTTATTAGTTTGTAATTAGTTTAGGCTTAATTTTGTATAAGCTTGGACCTACACTTGATATGTGATTTTTGGCCAAGCATTGCAATTGGACATGTTGACTTTTGGTTAATTGGTCAAAGCCTCTTAGAATTGGGCTTAAGAGTCTTATGACCCAACTAAGCAAGTGTAATACACTCTCTTAAAAGAGAGTGACTGGATTAGGAGAGAGAATTAGTGAAATTGCCACTAACTTCACTTGAATTTCCACCACTTGATTATTCCATAATCAAAGGTGAAAATTCAAGTCAAGTTTACAAATGTTGACTCTCATCTAAGAAGGCATTTGATGCAAACTCATGAAGCTATGATGATGACTCCACGGTTTAACACCTTGAATGCCCCATCTTCAATTCACCAAGTGATCCTCACTCACAAATCAAGATAAGTTTGCGGAATAGGCTAAGTATGTAGGATAGTTTCGGTAGGTGACCAAAAGAAGAAGAAATCAAAAATGGAATGAGATTAGAAGCATGGTAGCGCCATGATCCAAAGGAATCAATAAGCTAAGTGATGAATCGCCACTTGAGTCATGGATCAAGATAAGATTCAAGGTTTTCTTGAGAAACCCTAGGAGAGCACTCCCTTCTAAAGACACAAGTCTTAGAATTTTATTTCATTCATTATTCCAAAAGTGAGTCTTACAATGAAATTTGCCTAAGTTATATGACTAGAGGTGTGTGTTGGCCGTGAGCCTCTCTAGGCCTTAGGATCCTTGATGGATTGATCAAGTGATACTAGACACCCTTCACTTGATCAATTCAAGAAGGATCTAAAGTTAATGAGATCAAGAGGCTCAAAACTCTCCTAAGCATATGGTGATCATGGACTAATTAAGATGAAATTCTAGTCCTTAGATTAGAAGCTAATCTAAAGGCTAGAATGCCTTCTTAGATGAGAGTCAACACTTTATAACTTGACTTAAATTTACACCTTTGATTATGGTATAATCAAGTGGTGGAAATTTAAATGAAGTTAGTGGAATTTCCACTCATTCTCTCACATAATCTATCTACTCTCTTTTAAGAGAGTGTAACACACTTGCTTATTTGGGTCATAAGACTCTTAAGCCCACAATTAGAGGCTTTGACCAATCAAAACACAATTCAACATGTCCATTACTTAGCTTAGCCGAAACTCACTAAACAACCATGGTCCAAGCTTTATAAGAATTAAGCCTAAACTAATTACAAGCTAATAAGAAGATTACAAGGCTTCTTTTGCCCAATTTGTTGACTTTGAGGAGTTGACCATTGACTTTAACTTTGACCTTGATTTGTTGACTTTGACTTGAACAACTCTTCCTCAACTTGAGCTTCTAATCTTCTTTGTATAGCTCTTGTTATCCTTATGCATGGAGATGGTCCTCTATCAATCCCTCCTTCTTGAGGAAAACTTGTCCCCAAGTTGCTTCCATCACCACCTACATCACAAGGAGATAAATCACTAACATTAAATGAACTACTACCAATGAAAGATGAAGGAAGGTCAAGAGAATAAGCATTGGGTCCAAGCTTCTTTAAAATCTTGAAGAGGCCATCCCCTCTTGGAAGAAGTTTAGATTTCCTAAGGTTGGGAAATCTTTCTTTCTTGAGAAGAAGCCACACCATGTCTCCTTCCTTGAACTCCACATTCTTCTTGTGTTTGTTCACTTGTGCCGCCACCTTGGAATACCTTTTCTGAAGGTGCTCTTTGATTTTGGCATGAAGGGACTTCACTAGCTCGGCCTTGGCAACTCCATCTACATTTAAAGCAAACTCAAGTGGTATAGGCACAAGGTCAAGAGGTGTTAGAGGGTTAAAACCATAAACAACCTCAAATGGGGAATGGGAAGTAGAAGCATTCACAACTCTATTATATGCAAATTCAACAAAAGGCAAATGTTCCTCCCATGTCCTAGTATTTCCTTTAACAAAGCATCTTAACAATTGGCCTAATGTTCCATTAACCACTTCGGTTTGGCCATCCGTTTGTGGGTGGCAAGTGGTTGAGAATAAAAGCTTGGTGCCTAACTTACCCCATAAGGTTCTCCAAAAGTGACTCAAAAATTTGGAGTCCCTATCACTAACAATTGTCTTAGGCAAGCCATGCAATCTAACCACTTCTTTGAAGAACAAATTTGCAATGTGTGTAGCATCATCAACCTTATGACAAGGGATAAAATGAGCCATTTTTGAAAACCTACACACAACCACAAAAATGGAATCCATGATTCATGCTTCTAGATTTAGCCTTATGACATGTTATGCATTTTTGTACAAATCGGTCCACATCTTTCTTCATGTGTGGCCAATAAAAATGTTCATATAATATGGCTAATGTCTTATCAATTCCAAAGTGTCCCATAATGCCTCCTTCATGTGCTTCACAAACCAAAAGCTCCCTTAAGGATGTCTTAGGGATGTACAAACATTTTCCCTTAAAAAGATAACCATCCACCCTAAAGAAATCCTTATGAGCACTTTGAGCACACATCATGAACACTTGGCCGAAATCATGATCATGTTCATACAATTCTTTAATGTGATCAAAACCAAGAATCTTAGTTTCTAGCATACAAATCAATGAAAATCTCCTACTAAGAGCATCGGCTACCACATTAGTGCTACCTTTCTTATATTTAATCATGTAGGGAAAGGTTTCAAGAAATTCTACCCATCTTGCATGCCTCTTGCTTAACTTATAAAAATATAAAAATATGAAAAATCAAGATGGTAAAAGGCTATTGCAACTTGAGGGCAAGTAGCTCACAAGAAAGAGGGTTTGATGTAGGAACATCTCAAAGACCCAACAAACTTTCCAAGTCAAAGCTAGAGAAGGAGGTTCAGTATTTTTAGCTCAACTTCGGCTACACAACTCCAATTACGTTCGTTTTGGTGGCGTTATAAAGCTGACTTAAAGGGCTACAAAAGTTATGAAGACACCAAAACCCAGTTCAGAATGCATCTTGTAGAAATTTGGCCTTGAAGTTAACATTTAGATGGTGTCAAAATTTTCTAGCGAATTGTTTAAGTTGTAAGGCCTTGTTAATGAGCCCAAAGCTCACGTCCAAAAATCATTTATCACTTTTGAATATTTTGTTTAGTGTTTTAGAATAATTGGGTTAAGATTAGATTAGATTTCATTTACATTTAGATTAAACTTGGAGCCCAAGATTAGATTACATTTTGTTTGGATTTAGATTAAACTTGGTGCCCAAGTTAGGTTAACTTGCATCCCAAGTAGTTTAGGCTTATAAATACATGCCAAAACGAAATTGTAAAGGACCTTTTGACGAAATTGAATGAAATAAGCTTTGAGCTTTTGAGAGATGATTCTCTTGTCTTCCTTAGGAAGGTTTCTTGGATCTTATCAATGGACTCTTGTCTCCATTGTGGCGGTTCCTCCTAGGCTTATTGGATCTTCCATGGCGCCATTCTTTTCATCTTCTTCCTCCCTCCACCTTTTCCTTTTTCGTTTTGTTTGAGTTCTTTTTATTAGGTCTTGACCGAAACCCCCCTAGGGTTTCCATTGAATGATCATTGAAGAAGCTAGATCGGGAACTTCAAGGCTTTGTTAGAAAATTCTCTAAGGAGGCCTCTATCAGAGAGTCCGTGATGGAAATGTAGAAATGCTTTACACACATGGTGAACCATCTCAAAGGACTAGGTAAGATCTTCATTGAAGGAAAGGTAAATGTCAAAGTGTGGAAATCCCTTTGTAGGAAGTGGCAACCGACGGTCACAACAATTACCGAATCCAAGAAGCTAGCCTTGATGTCAAGTGCAGAGTTGTTTGGTAAGTTGAGGGAGTATGAGATGGATATGTCCCGGATTGCTAATGAGGAACAAAAACACAAGAAAGCCAAAGGTCTAGCACTAAAAATGGAAGATATAGCTAGTGAGAGTGATACATCCAGCTGTGCAAGTGAATCGGAACAAGAGAACATGAACCTTATGGTAAAAAAGTTCATGAGAAGGAACAATGACAAGAGAAGGTTTAATAGTTCAAAGAAAGGCTTCAAGAGGAATGAGAGTTCATCCTCAAAGGTTACTTGCTACGAATGTGGAAAGGTAGGACACTACAAATCTGAGTGCCCCAACATGAAGAAGTCTAACAACAGTGAGCCTAGAAGAGCTGAACATGAGGAACGGTCCAAGAAGGACAAATTTCGCAAGAAAAAGGCTTACATAGCATGGAAAGACAACGATTCCTCTACCTCTAGTGAAAGTGACAATGAAGAAGCAAATTTGTGCTTCATGGTAAATCCAACGTCCGATAATGAGGTAAGTGACTCCGATTCAAATACTTGTGATTATGATGAGTTGCAAACTGCTTTTTGTGAACTTTACAAGGAAGCCGAAAAACTAGATAAGTTGAACAAGGTTTTGAAAAGAAAAATTTCTGATTTGGAAAATAATATTTTTGCTTTAAAAAATGATGTTCAAAGGTTGAGACAAGAAATGATGCCTTAAAACAATCATGTTCAAAGTGTAAGTCTTTTGATGCTTCTTTGAAAAAGGGTAACATGAAGTTCTTTGCATTTAAACAACCTAGCAAAAACAGAACCTTCACATGTAGTTATTGTATGAAATCTGGACATAACTCTGATAATTGCATGATAAGGAAAGAAGGTATATCTAGTGGCTTGTTTAAATGGATTAGGAAAGATAATCACAACTCTAACACTCATGGACCCAATAAATCTTGGGTACCAAAAACAAAGTGATATCATTTTCTTTGTAGGTATGCTTGAGAGCCAAGCACTCAACTTGGAATTTGCATAGCTGTTGCTCAAGGCATATGACCGATGACAAGAGCAATTTTATTTCCTTCAAATCAAAAGAGTCTGGTTCGGTAGTTTATGGAGATAACAACAAACGAAAGACATTGGGTATAGGTGCTGTTAGAGATAAATCCAACACTGTTATTGATGATGTTGTGCTTGTAGAAGGTTTGAAATTCAATCTTCTGAATAGGATAGTGATAGAGGCCTCCTTAGAGAGATTCCAAAGATTCCTCGAAGTTCCCAATCTAGCTTCTTCAACTATCTTCAAACAAGCTTCAATGGAAGCTTTTGGTCAAACTCTCATGGAGATAACAAGAGAAACAAAATTAGAAAATGGAATGGTGAAGAGAAATGGTTTAGAAAGGCGCCATGGCATGGCCAATAAGCCTAGGAGGAACCGCCACAATGGAGATGAGAATCCATTGATAAGATTCAAGAAACCTTCCTAAGAAGTTTTATTCAATTGGTCAAAAGTTCTTTACAAATTTCGTTTTTGGGCTTTTATAGACTTAGAAAGACTTGAAGAGGAAGCTAAACAACATCAGAGTACTCTACAAGTCAATGAATAAGAGCCACAAGTTCAAAGGTTCAAGTACATGTCACTTTTAAGAGGGTTTCATGTCACTTTCAAAGGTTACATGTCACTCTCAAAGGTTACATATCACTTTCCACTTAATTCTCATCCATTGGATGAGTGCATCTAATCAAGGGTTGAGATTTGCTCTTGGATTAGGCATGGAACCTTATCCAAGTGAAAATCTATTTGAACCAAATCCATTTGGATTCACAATTTGAAATTCAAATTTAAATCAAATTAAATTTAAATTTCAAATGTGAATTTAATATGAACTTTAACTTAAATTCATTCACTCCTATTAAGCTTCACTCCTTAAGCTTACTAGCCTTTTAAGCATAACATTAAGCAAACACTTAAAAGAAAAGTACACTTTTGGCCGAAAACTTACAAGGCCATCAAAATTATTTACACTTCAATTACAAAAATCAAATCCTAAGCTAAGGTAGCTTGATTGAGTGTGTGCTTGGTCTTGGAGCTTCTAGTAACTCTTCTAGTAATGGATGTTCCTACATCAGATAGTGATTCGACCTATTTTGAAGAAAAACCCCTATGAGCTTTATAGAGACAAAAATTTGAATATCTCTCATTTTAAGGTATTTTGGTGCAAATGTTTTGTCCTGAATAATGGCAAAGAGTCTCTTGGTAAGTTTGATGCCAAGGCGGACGAAGCTGTCTTTATCGGGTATTCATCAACTAGTAAGGCCTATAGAGTTTTCAATAAAAGAACAATGTGCATTGAGGAATCTGTACATGTAAAGTTTGATGAATCTAACAATCCCCAAAAGGGAAGTGTATTTGTTGATGATGAGGAAAGTACAGGTGAAGATGGCAGTAGCACACCGAAAATATAGCAAGAACCACCAACCATTACATATTATCTACCAAGAGAATGGAGGAAACCAAGGAACCTAGCTCTTGACAACATTATTGGTGACATTCATAAGAGAGTATCCACTACATCCTCTTATAACATGTTCTGTGATGATTTTGCATTTGTATCTCAATTTGAACTCTCTTGTGTTGATGATGCTTTAAATGATGAATTTTGGATGAATTTTATGTATAAGGAGTTTAATCAATTTAAAAGGAATGACGTTTGGGAATTAGTACCTTTTAATAGAGATATGAATCTAATTGGAACAAAATGGGTGTTTAAGAACAAGTTAGATGAAAATGGTGTTGTGGTTAGGAATAAGGCAAGACTAGCAGCTAAGGGTTATAATAAAAAAGAAGGAATAGATTTTGATGAAACATATGCCCCTGTTGCTAGATTAGAAGACATAAGGGTACTACTTGCTTTTGCCTGCATTCACGATTTCAAGTTATTTCAGATGGATGTGAAAAGTGCGTTCTTAAATGGCTACATCAATGAAGAAGTTTTTGTTTCACAACCACCCGGTTTCACTGATTTCAGTTTCCCTAAGCATGTTTACAAGCTAAAAAAGGCTCTCTATGGCATGAAGCAAGCCCCTAGACAATGGTACGAAAGGCTAAGTAAGTTTCTTTTGTCTAATGGGTTTGACAATGGTAATGTTGACAAAACTCTTTTCATTAGGAGGAAGTCTAACAATATACTATTGGTCAAAGTTTATGTTGATGATATCATTTTAGGATCAACTAATCAATCTCTATGTGAGGAATTTGTTGCTAGCATACAGGGTGAGCTTGATATGTCCACGATGGGGGAACTCAAATTCTTCCTAGGACTTCTAAGCAACTGAAAGAAGGAATTTTCATACATCAAGCAAAATATACAAGGGAACTTCTGAAGAAATTCGATATGGAGAGTTGTAAGGTTTCTAACATTCCAATGTCTACTAATCTCTATTTAGATAATGATGCAACAGGACAAGGTGTGGACCAAACGAAATATAGAGGGATCATTGGATCACTCTTATATCTCACAGCGATTAGACCGGATATAATGTTCAATGTTTATGTTTGTGTGCGATTTCAATCTGCACCAAAACAATCCCACATGACAGTTGTGAAGAAGATTCTGAAGTATCTCAAAGGGACAACGAACTATGGTTTGTGGTATCCCAAAGGTACGTCTCCTATTACATGGGTTTCAAGTGTTAGAAGAAACTTCTAGTGTAAGACTCACATGTTCATGCATTAGTTAGCTTCTAGAGCACTCTTTAGGTCCAATTAATACAAAAATGCAAAAAGAGTATGGGTTCAAAAATACAAAAATGAAAATAAAGAAAAGAAACAAGTGAGAAAAACAAAAGAAAAAGAATTAGTAGTGAAAAGAAAAGTGTATGGGTTCAAAAAGAGTATCAATTGAATGAGGACCATACAAAAGCAAAAATAAAAGAATAAGAACAACAAGAGATCAATTGAAAAAGTGAAAGGATTGATGATTAGACACACCCTTGGACCTTGTTTTGAGCACATATCATTCAAGTTGAATTTCTAGTGCAAGTTGCCTTTGGACTTGAGTGTGTAGCTAGATTTTGATGATGCTTTGAGTATATGAACCTTATTTTGCAATTGGCTTGAATTTTTACAAGGTTGAACAATTATAGAACATAGTTTTAATTCGGTCGCTAATCAGGTTGAGAAATTTCCGTCACTAATTTGAGTGAAATTTCGGTGGCTAAATTTGAATTTGTGTGTGGCTGTACATTTTGATTCTCATACTCTTAGTCTCGGTTTAGACTAGTTTTTCCCTGCAAATTCAAGTTCCTTTTCTGTCCATACATGTATCATTGTCTCATCAAATTTTACTCCATATATGATTAGCCTTTCTTTCATTTTGAGCCTTTTTTTTGCTTGTCTTTCTTGGAATCCCTGTTTTGTCTTTGAGTATTTGTCTCTTTGGATTTCTTAAGCCTAGCTAGGGTGCTGTTCCTCTTTCATATTGGCTTGGTAGGAACTTGATAATTGATTTGAGAATAATTTCTAAGTGAGAACCAAGAGATAGAGAGGAAAAAGTCAAGAGAGTTTCATTAGAGAAAAAGCCACTAAGCGTGAAACATGAGTTGGTTGAGTGGATACACATAGAGAGTGATGAGATCCTTTTATTTCCTATTATATTTCTTGTTTACTAACATTTTATTGCAGCAATGGCTAGTTCTCCTAGTGTTGGCAATGATTTGTCACCCAATACATTGAAAATGATGGATGTGTTGATGAGTAGGTTGAATACCAACTTTGAGGAGAGGTTTGGGTCAATTGAAAGGAGGTTGGATAGTGAGAAGAGGCCTAGTGGAGAATCTAGTAGGAATAGAGAGGAGGAAAAGAGGAGAAATAAGGAAGCAAATGATAGGAGAGGGAGAGAAGAAAATGAAAGAAGGAGGGAGAATAATAGAGGGGGTTGTGAGGCTTCTATTAGGAGTGATGGAGGAGAAAATGAAGTTGATGGTTTCGGTTTTGATGAACATGGGAATGAGAGGAGAACGGAGAGAGGTGATGGGTACCATTTTAGGAGGTATAGCTGAGACTTTAGGAGGCCATACTATGGTGATGATCCAAGGAGGGGTGAAGGGCTACCAAAGGTGAGGCTTCCTAAGTATAGTGGTAAAGGAGGGGTCGAGGGGTTCCTTGATTGGGCCATGAAGGTAGACCAAACTTTCTTGTGTCATCCTAAGTTGACTAATGAGATGAAGCTCAACCTTGCTACTCTTGAGTTTGTGGGCTATGTGCTAGTGTGGTGGCATCAAGTGTAACAAGACATAGCACGCATGAGGAGGCCCATGATTAACACTTGGCTCGGTTTGAAACAAGTTCTCAAAGAAAGGTTTGTTCCACCTTCTTTTACTAGAGACATACAAATTCGGCTTCAAAAGATGATCCAAGGTACAAGGAGTGTCTAAGAATATTATAAGGACCTTGAGGTTACCATATTGAGGATCGAATATCAAGAAGATAGGGAGGCCAACCTTGCTAGATTTTCTCATAGCTTGAATAGAGACATCCAAGATGTCTTGGAACTTCAAAGTTACCACACTTTGGAGGAGGTCGTGCAGAAGGTCGAGAGAAAAGAATGCCAACTTAGAAGGAGGGCTACATTCAAAAAAACTTCTACACCTAGTTCTTCTAGTTAGAGAGATAGAGGTAAAAGGGAGAATGCTCCTATGGTGAAACCAAGGAATGACCGTGAGCCTTGCAAGCCCAAAGAGGTACCTTTTTTTTCTAACTCTTTTAAATCTAGTAATATTAAATGTTTTAAGTGTTTAGGGAAAGGACACAAAGCTTCACAATGCCCAAATAAAAAGACTATGATGATGAGGCATGATGGAGAGATGACTAGTGAAGACTCTTGCTCGTCATCAAGTGAGGATGAAGCTTCCCATGGTGAGGAGCACTCTTCTTGTGAGGAGGTTGAGAGTGGAGATTTGTTCATGGTAAGGAGGATGCTCAACAACTTTTGCCAAGGTATGGATGAGTCCCAAAGAGAGAACATTTTTCGTACAAGGTGTCTTATTGGAGGCAAAACTTGTTCCCTTATCATTGATGGTGGTTCTTGTACTAATGTTGTTAACTCTCGGTTGGTAGACAAACTAGGACTAAGAACTTCTCCCCACCCTAAACAATGGTTAAGTGAACATGGTGAGTTAGTAGTTGATAAACAATGCTTGATTTCATTTTCCATAGGTAGATATTGCGATGATGTTTTATGTGATATAATGCCTATGGAAGCTACTCATTTACTTCTAGGGACACCATGGCAATTTGTTAGAAATGTTATTCAAGATGGTGTTGCTAACACTTACATGTTTTCTCATAGTGGAAGAAAAGTTGTGCTTAAACCTTTGTCTCTTAGAGAAGTTTGTGAAGATCAAGTCAAGATGAAAATCAAGAAGAATGGTGAACAAAAAGCTATTGTGGCCAAGAAGGGTAAGAAGCATGTCAAGGAAGGACCAAAAGCTTCCAAGCAAGGCAAGCTTGCTGTTTCGGCCGAGACACATGGGAAAAATCCAGCTGGCACCACACCAAGTTCCCAAGGACAAAAGGCTAAGAACCAAAAGGCAAGTGAGTTTGTATTAAGTAAAGGTATCAAGGGAAGTTTTCTACTTGACAAAAGAGAAATTAAAAGAGAACTTTTAGCTAGAAAATGTATGTTTCTTTGCTTGCCAAACCCTTTGTGTTTGAGTTCAAATTTTGTAGGTGAACAAGATAAGTTGGATGCCTTGCTAGGTGAGTTCCAAGATGTTTTTCCCAAGGAGATCCCTCATGGTTTGCCACTTATCCGTGGGATAGAACATCAAATAGACTTTGTGCCGGGAGCTTCAATACCAAATCGGCCATCATATAGAAGCACACCCCAAGAGACACATGAGATACAAAAACAAGTGCAAGACCTCATGGAGAAAGGATGGGTCAAAGAGAGTTTATCACCTTGTGCTTCACCGGTGATCATTGTCCCTAAGAAGGAGGGCACATGGCGCATGTGCACCGATTGTAGGGCGGTGAACAACATCACTATAAGGTATAGACATCCCATCCCACGTTTAGATGATTTACTAGATGAATTTCATGGTTCCACCATATTTTCCAAGGTATATCTTAAAAGTGGATATCACCAAATTAGAATGAAAGAGGGTGATGAATGGAAGACCGCTTTTAAGACTAAGTTTGGACTCTGTGAGTGGCTTGTGATGCCATTTGGTTTATCCAATGCTCCTAGCACATTTTGAGTGAAGGATAACCTTCAAATCGATGGCCAAACGGGAGTGGTGAACCGCACTCTTAGCCAACTTTTGAGAAGTTTTGTGAAGGATAACCTTAAGGCTTGGGAAGAGTGGCTCCCTCATGTTGAATTTGCCTATAACCGTGTAAGAAATTCTACTACTCAACTTTCTCCTTTTCAAGTTGTATATGATTTCAATCCCCTTACTCCACTTGATCTTGTTGCTTTACCTTTTGAGTTTACTCTTAACAAAAGTTCAAAGGATAGGGCCGAGAAGATTAAGGAGTTCACAATAGGAGCCGAAAGCATGTAGAATTCAAGGAAGGAGATCTACTGCGGCTACACCTTAGAAAAAAAGATTTCCAAATCTTAAAAGTTCTAAATTGATGCCAAAAGGGGACGGTCCATTCAAAATAATTGAGAAGCTTGGACCAAATTCTTTTAAACTTGACTTACCTATTGATTATGGTGTTAGTAATTCTTTCAATGTTTGTGATCTATCTTTGTATGATGTAGGTCTTGATGAAACAAATCACTTGAGGGAAAGTTCAAGTCAAGAAGGAGGGTTTGATAGAGGACTATCCCCAGAAGGAGACTCACTAGGAGCATGCTCAAAAGGCTAGAAGAGGAGTTGGAGATGGAGAGGGACAAAGAATGCTACAAGCTTCAAGACCTTAGAATTACTAAGAATTGTAATATTCTTGGAAATACTTTTGAACCTTGTAATGCCATGTAAGAGTTTGGAAAACTCATGGCCCAATTTGTTTAAGGGCATACTTGAATTTCTTTTTTCTTTTTTGTATTAAATGCATGGCTTAAGGATATAAGTGATGAAATAGTGAGCATTAAAATTCACCTTAGAATTTCAAGTGAATTTGAGTTTAAGTGAAATTCTAAGTGAATCCAATGTGGAAGGGTTTAAGTAGAATTCTAATTAAGTGGTGATCCATGTCTCCACTTAAGGAGAATCCTCAACCCTTGATCTTGTCAACCTTTTCAATGGACTAGATCAAGGATTGATGACATGTCACTTGGAAAGTGACATGTAACTTACACTAGACTCATTAATTAGTTAGTTGTACCTTAAGCCTAGTTAGTTAGGATTCGATTAGGGTTAGTTTAGTTAGGTTAGGGTTTAGCTTAGCTTGTATCTCAAGCTAACCGTGGTTTATAAAAGCTTGCCACCCCCAATTGTAAAACACTTTTGATATTTTGATAAATGAAATAGCTTTGAGGTTTTCTTAAGAGAGGATTCTTTTGTCTTGCTTAACAAGGTTTCTTGGATCTTATCAACGGATTCCCACCTCCATTGTGGCGGTTCCTCCTAAACCAAAGCAATTGCTCTTTCTTCCCTTAAAGTCTCACTCCAACCTTTTTTTTTTTTTTTTTTGCTTTGTTTGACCCTTTTTAAATTTTGGTTAATTTTTCGTAGCACAAGTTTCTCTTTAAATTATAAGCCAATTGACTTTTTTTTTTTGGTTGTGGTCCTTGATAACTCATAAAAGTGAACTATTTTTATACTTTTTTACACTCTTAAGCAACCTAAACAACCACTAAATATGTTTAATTCATAAAGTTTCGTAGTAGGACTTGTTGATGGTTTGTTTAAGTGTTTTAGAGATAAAAATAGCCACAACAGGAACAAACAGTGCAGAAAAACGCAATTCACGTCAGCTGGCCTTTATCCTGCACACAACTCGCACGTGCTGGCATATATCCCGCACACAACTCACGCGTGCTGGCACATATCTCGCATACAACTTGCGCGAGCTGGCACATATCTGACATACGAGCTTGATAAACACTGTCGAGTGTATATCAAAAACTAGATTTATCCCCAATTAAATTTGTAATATAGAAGGATTCAACCTCGGTCATTTCTATGAAGACATGCATACATTTAATTTGAAATTTCTCACAATTAGATGGGGATTTTCATCGAACTATTCAATAAAACAATGAGCTGAATAGAAAATATAAACCCAAACCGAAAACTAAAGACAGAACTAGAAATTAAGAATAGAACAAAGTATGTAAATTGGAGCAGAGAATTAAGCAGAAAATAAGACCAGAAAAGGAAGAATGAACAGTAGCATAAAATGTGGGGAGAAAACTAGAACAAGTAAGAACAGATTAATAGAACAAAAATGTATATTGAACTAGAATATTGTCGCACAATTGGAAATTGGCGGAATCAAAATCAAAGACCAAATTTAATTGTTGTAGCATCCAAAGTTGTGAAGAGAAAGTGAGAATAGGAAAATTGGGAGAATAGAAGAAAAGAAAGTAGAGAAGAGGGAATCTGAAATGTGCATTTCGATTCTTTTTTTTATTTATTTAAAAGTACCTTTTTTTCCGTATCTTCATCTCCAGCCAAAAGAAAAAGTAAAAAAGAAAAGAAAAAAGAAAGAAAGGAGTTTTCCCTCAATGCACTTAAGACAATTAAAATGGGCTCCATAATCAAAAGTAAAAGGCCCAACCCATTCTACTAAAAACTCTCAAAATACATTGATTAATAAAATTAAAGACTTCTTAATTAAAACTGAAAAGAAAGTATTTGGCCGAAAGTTTGTGAGGAAAATTTGGGCTAGAAGACGGATGAACTGGGATTTGGCCTCAACATAAGAAATGTAGAACTCTCTCTAGGCTTTCCAAACACACCAAGATTGTCCAAATCAGAGTTCAGGAGCTCTAGATACAGCATGCACAAGAATCAGTATAAAAACATAAAAACTTATGGAAATTAGCTATTATTTACTAGTAGTACTAAAATATACCTCTAACAAAAATATACGTTAAACTACCAAAATATGACACATATAAAAGCTAAATAAAACAAAAATAAATTAAAGAAAATGTATATAAAATGGACTATCAGAGCTCACGCGAGCTAACCTTTATCTCGCATACCAGCTCGCGCGAGCTAGTATATATCTCGAGTATATATCTCGCACAAGTTACTATCAACAAAAGGGACGGCTTCTTGACCTAATCCTCCTAAGGTTCTATAGACTGATAACCTCTAGACCTCTAGACCACGACCGACTCTAGAAACCCTAGATGGATACACTCCCCACTTTCAGTTTAGTGCAACATTCAGAGTTTAACCCCAAGCTTACGGAAGGAGACGCAATGATCACTCGACTTGTTAGAAATCGACCACCATGTATTGTCTTTGTTTTTATTCTTGTGTTGTTCCCCTTATTAGCATGAAGTAAATCTCTTTTTGATTGGGAGAACGATGTAACCCTAATTTATCCCCTATTATAATACTCGATGTTATTCCGTATATGTTTGGGTGTGTATTCTTCTAAGCTTAATGCTATTTGTCTATTGATAACTAACAAATTGATAACTAAATCTAGGGAAACTCTGACAAAGTAAGCCTAAGTAGTACCGAAGAATTAAACCATTATTGTGTTAGAGTCCTTGATATAGGAGTAGGTGAAAATGTGGACACACCTAAGGTTGCCCCTGGATTCACAGATCTAAATCCGTAATTAACTTTGTATTAATTTAAGAGATTAATTAATCTAGTTAACCTAGGCGGCATGGGTGATCCAGAGAGGGATGGTCATGAGGTTAGGAATCTGACCCAAACAATCAATTATATTTGAATAACAAGAGAGGAAAATATTAAGGGGAAATTAGTGGTGCAATATTAGAGAAATTCTTAAGGAGAGATTTCCTAACATATTGGGTCCATGTAAGATGGGGTGTGTGCTACATTACAAACACACATCAAACATAATTATAAATTTTGGATAACGAAGTGTAGTAGGTAGCTATAACAATAATGTAGCAAGAAGAAAGATGGATGTTATATTATCATATTCCAACTATATATATATATATATATATATATATATATATATATATATATATATATATATATATATATATATACATAAAATGATGTCATTTTGGTAGTTGATTATCTTCTAGTTGTATCATTAACGTATCAAATTTTAATACATTGTTTTGATATAGGTTTTTTCTTACTTTAAAAAAAAAGAGTTAAGAATAATGTTCTTGTGGAAGAATAATGTTTTCAACACCTCGAATTAGTGGTCGAGAGAAAAATGAAAGGATCGCTTCTAAATTTCCTATATTGTTTCAAGAATTTGTACGTTGGTGTTCATTATGTGTGCATGTTTATAGCTTGTTGGAAGTACTTTAAATTTTGTGAATGTTCATGTTTTATAACAATGCATATATTTTGCTCATCATATTACATGTATATATACCGAGAGCACTTCCTTCCTAATTTTCTTAGTGATTTAGTGTTTTGTTGGTCTAAGACAATCTAGGTTAATAAACTTAGGGGTTCTAGCTACACTGATTTTCAAATTATGTTTAACAATTTATTTAGGCATTGATGTTGCATATACTACACATGAATTAAACATATCAAGCTGTTGGTATATAAAACTTCTTTGTTTCATGTTTGACCTAAAAGATGTCAAGTGGAGGTCGTGGTTCAAGGGGTAGAAATAGCAGTAGCAGAGGTCAATTTCTACATGAAGACATCACAATTGTTGGGGAAGCCCTTAAACCTAGGGAAATAGGTTCATCAGATAGCAAGATATGGATCTATCTTAATAAAGACACACGTAAGAATGAATTATTTTCAATATTTTTTCTTACATATTTTTCAAATGAAACTATTTGAATGAAAAATTAATACCTATGACTCCTCTAAAGTTTCAAGTTTATTTCACTTGTTCAAACGATTAGACATATGAAAAGTGTCATTCAATCAAAATATGATAGACCAATGTATAATTAGAGCAAAACTCCTCTGGAAGTTAAGGAACTATGGTTTGGAAAGTGGAAGGTTAATTTGAATTTTTTTTTATCATTTTATATATATATATATATATATATATTAACTTTTGTGTAATTAATAATTTCCATTATTTTGTTACAGAAACCTTTCATATAGCTATTGACACATGAATCGGAGATTATGGATAATTGGAACCAAAAGTGTTCGGATCGTCTTCGAGCAATAATGTCTAAAATTAGGAGGGTGAATATGCCTCAAGGTAAAAAGCCTGCTTGGATACCAGACCTTGTTTTTGACAGAGAACAGTTGAGGAAAAAGGATGGATGGACTGAGACCAGGGCCAACTTGTGTTCAAAGTTCAGTCTGTTTTGAGAACATTCAATGCTCTCTAGAGTTTCTTGCTGCAAACCATCTGGCTTTAGAACCAGCACACATTCTCTCAACCCAGGAATGTTTTGCTCAAGAATGATACCTTTGTGAACATGAACAAATGGATTTATCAACAATTTTAGCTTGTTTATTTTCTACTAAAAAAATAGGAAGGAGAAATGGGATCCCAACGTATATCTTTTTGAAGCTATCCTGGTTTGCCAAAGTAGATTAGGGAAGGAAAAGAAACTTTCAAAGGATATACATTGGAAACCCATTTCTTCTTCCAATTATGTTGAGGAGAAAATAAACCAGCTAAAATTGTTGATGAATCCATTTGTTCATGTTCACAAAGGTATCATTCTTGAGAAGAACATTCCTGGGTAGAGAGAATGTGTGCTGGTTTTGAAGCAAGATGGTTTGCAGCAAGAAACTCTAGAGAGTATTGAATGTTCTCAAAACATACTGAACTTTGAACACAAGTTGGCCTTGGTCACAGTCCATCCATCCCTTTTCCTCAACTGTTCTCTGTCAAAAAAAGAAAAATCAGTTATTGACAAGGGTCTATTTTTGGAATGCAAATTCTTTTAAACAAAAACAACATATTTCTAAAGTAAACTAAGCCTCTGCAAAAAGTACAATACACGGTTGTGGTAGCATCCTTGCATTTGAACATCGAAGGAGAATGGTCAGTACCTAATTTCTTAATTACTTGAATAATAAATTATATCTTAGATTAGCCATTGATTTTAAAATATAAATTGCAAAGTCAAGAATTTGGTAAAGAGCCATCAATGTTTGAGTTTTTTATGTGAACTCATAAGATGAAGGGATCAAATGAATTTATTGATGAAAAATCATGTTAAACAATTGTAAGTGTCTTCTATTTGAACTTTTTAGCTAGAAGACTAGTTTTAAGGATTATATATTTTATAATTTGGGTTATTTCTTGGTTAGCGATGATTATGTTTTAGTAAGAGACTTATAATAAATTGAAACAAGATAAGTCTTTCCAGGGTTCAACTAATGTTGTTGATGGTGGGGTTGACGACATTCGGTTGAGCCCTGGAAATGCTTACCTTGTTTCAATTTATTATAAGCCTCCTGCAAAAACATAATCACCGTCAACCAAGAAACAATCCAAATTATAAAATATATAATCCTTAAAACTAGTTTTCTAGCTAAAAAGTTCAAATTGTAGACACTTACAATTGCCTCACTTGGTCTTTGATCAATAATATCATTTGATCCCTTCTTCTTATGAGTTCGCATAAACAACTAAAGCAATGAAGGCTTTTTACCAGATTCTTGACTCTACAATTTATATTTAAAAATCAATGGGTAATTTAAGATATAATTTAAAATTCAAATAGTCAAGAAATTGGTTACTGACCATTCACCTTCGATGTTCAGGGATGCTACCACAACCGTGTATTGTACTTTTTGGAGAGGTTCGGTTTACTTTAAGAATATGTTATTTTTGTTTAAAAGAATATGCATACCAAGCTTCTTTTAACTGTTCAAAAATAGGGTCTGGTATCCTAGAAAGCTTTTTACCTTGAGGCACATTTATCGTCCTAATTTTAGACATTGTTGCTCGAAGGCGATCCGAACACCTTTGGTTCCAGTTATCCATAATCTTCGATTCATGTATCGGTAGCCACATGAAAGGTTTCTGTAAAAAAATAATGCAAATTATTAATTATGCCAGAATTGATATATATATATATATATATATATAAAAAAAAAAAATTCAGATTAACCTTCCACTCTCCAAAACACAATTCCTTAACTTCTAGAGGAGTTGTGCCCCAATTATACATTGGTCTATCATATTTTGATTGAATGACACTTTTAATATGTGTAACCGTTTGAAAAACTGAAATAAACCTGAAATTTTAGGGAAGTCATAGGTATTAATTTTACATCCAAGTAATTTCATTTAAAAAATATGTAAGAATAAGTATTGAAAATAATTAATACTTACGTGTCTTTATCAAGATAGATCCATATCTTGCCATCTGATGGATCTATGTTCCTAGGTTTGGGGGCTTCCCTGAAAGTTGTGATGCATTTATGTAGAAATTGTGTACTTTGTTGCTCACTTAAACGAGGAGATTCTTCAACATCCAGGGAAGCATTAGATGGCTAAGTTAATTACTGACCTCCACCACGACCTCTGCTACTGCTACTTCTACCCCTCGAACCACGACCTCCACTTAACATCTTTATGCTAAAACATGAAACAAAGATGTTTTGTATACCAACAACTTGATATGTTTAATTCATGTGTAGTATATGCAAAACATTAACATGAAAATAAGAGATACAAGAAAAGTTAGGGTGAGTTTACCAGTTAATGTTTACATATCAATGTTTGAATAAATTGTTAAACATGTTTTGAAACCAAGTCTACCCAGAACCCGAAGTTTATTAACCTAGATTTTTTCAGACCAAAAAAACACTAAATCCCTGAAAAAAGGGGGAAAGGAAGTGCTCCAGGTATATATACATGCAGTATACCTCAAATATTCATAGTCATGTAAAAAAGTATACTATTAAAACTTTGTGGTAGATGTTGGTAGGAAAATAGAATATGAAGAGCAAGATATATGCATTGTTATACAACATGAACATTCACAAAATTTAAAGTACCTCTGACAAGCTATAAACATGTACACATAACAAAACTTGCAATTTTAAACAAAATTAGTAAGAAAAAAACATATGACTACATAAGTCATACATAATTTAAAGAACTATCACATTACAAATTTAGTTTAATAAGAGAAATCATCATAAGATTCATGTTCATCCCCTAATGTGTCATCTTCATCGTTGTCCTCTTCCTCTTCAATTTCATTATCAGTAAAGTCCTGATCGATAAATGATTTATTAATCTCTTCATGTACAACTTGGTTGTCCCTTAGACTTTGAAGTTCATCATTGTTAATGTTGACTTGGTTAACTTCAATAATAGGATCATCAGTTGTTCTGCTTGTTTTTGTTTTTAAGATGGCTACCCAAATAGCCTTATCATGGTTTGCAGGAAAATACACATAATACACTTGTATTACTTGTTGTGAAAATATGAACGGATCATACTTATCATACCTTGTTCTTGTATCAATCTCAACAAGCCCATACTCCTTATGAATCTTTACGCCACGATTAATGTTTAGGTCATACCATTTACACTTAAATAACACTATATTCTTATTTGGAAACCCCATATATTCTAACTATACAATTTCTTCAATTATGCTATAAAAATCACTCTCAAAACTACCATAATTAGTTCCCTTGATGCATACACCGCTACTAGATGTAGATCTATGTTCACACCAAGATTGTGTGTGAAACTTATACCCATTAATAAAAGAAATAGGCCATATTTGTAAAATTCTTTTTGGTCCCCATGAAATGTCCTTTAAAAAAGGATCACGCACCCCATTGTTTGGATTATGAACCTCTGTCATAAAATTTTACATATTCATTAATAAACATGAAATTAAGATTAGCAAAATAATATTATTAATTAATTTTCACTAACACCAACTTATAAATTCTCGAAACCATATAGGAAATTCAGTAGTGATCCTTTCATCTATCTCTCCATCATTAATTCGAGGTATTGAAAACAATAACATCTCAATATATAGACTATAGCAAAAAGTAGGAGTTTAATACTAGTGTAAAACTTGAATTTGTTAAGTTGATCAGTTAGTGAACTATATGAGAGAACACACTTTAAAATCGGTTGCACTTCATCATAATTTTGAAGAATATACATTGTTGCAGCTACTATTTCAAGATTACTTAGAAATCGAGTCGTGCACACACCAGAAAGGCGACCGAGATAGCTAAAGATGGAAAATGGTGGTTGATGAAGTGAAATGGTGGTTGATGAACTCTAGTTATGCTACATTGAACATGTTCCTGAAAATAAGTATAAACAAAAATTAGTGTTCTCTTTAATAATATAAGCTTCACATAAAGATCCTTCCACGCGATCTTTATTCTTAACTTTTTTTTTAAGTACAAAGAAATTCGTATCAAAACAATCTATTAAAATTTGACCCCTTAATGATACAACTAGAAGTTAGTTAACTCCCAAAACGACATCATTTTTTCTCTAGTATTTTGTTTATATATATATATATATATATATATATATATATATATATATATATATATATATATTTGTGTGTGTATATATATATGAGTTGGGTTGCGAGGCCGGTTGGCCCCTTATCCCATCTACCAATTTTTATTGCTAAGGATATTAGAATAGGATAATATAACACCCATTTTTCTACCAACTACACTTCATTATCCAAAATATATAATTATGTCGATGTGTGTTTATAATGTAGCACACACACCATATTATAGGGACCCAATATGCTAAGCATTGTCTCCTTAAGAATTTCTCTAATATTGCACCAACTATTTTCATAACTTTTTCACACACAAGTATATATATATATATATATATATATATATATATATATATATATATATATATATATTTGAAATAAGCTTGTGTCGCTTTGTCAACCGTAGAAGCAGAGTATGTAGCTGCGGGTAGTTGTTGCGCTCAAACCATTTGGTTGAAGCAGCAACTTGAAGATTTTGGATTGAAGCTTGAACATATTCCTCTCAAGTGTGATAATACTAGTGCCATCAACATCATGAAGAACCCAGTTTTGCACTCAAGAACGAAGCATATTGAGGTGCGTCATCATTTCATAAGAGACCACGTCGAGAAGGGCGATTATGACATGGAGTTTGTTGAAACGGAGAACCAACTCGCGAATATCTTCATAAAACCTTTACCAAAGGCGAGATTCTTCAAACTAAGAACCAATCTTAGTATTCTAAGCGAGGAACATCTCTCTTAAACCCCTTACATATGGTAAGTTTGATCATTCATGGTGCTCCAACAAGCTATGTATTCATAACATTGCATGAACATGACCAAAGTTCCTTCAAAACATGTAAAATCAAGTGTTTTCAACCTTTCTGATGTAGATAATCGATTTCCATTTCGTTTCAATCGATTACCAAACTTGATTTCAAAAATTTTGAGCCATTACTCTCTAGAGTAATCGATTAGCACGCTTGGGTAATTGATTACCACGAGTTGCAAGTAGTTTTTCAAAGAAATTGGGCCTCTGGAGTAATCGATTACCATTTTTGGTTAATCGATTACCGCGACCCCTGTTTTCAAATGGGATTTGGTTACTCACTAGAGTAATTGATTACTCATACGAGGTAATCGATTACCTTCGCTGCTGAAGCTTATTTTCATGGTTTTAATGTATTTGGGCCTAATCGATTACAATTTCTTGAGAGTCAAATACTTTGTTCATTGTATCTAACCTACATTGTGGAGTTTTTATAAGTGATTTTCAGGATTTAGGCCTCATTCTACGCATCTCAAAAACACTAAAAATCTCTTTCTCTCTCTAACCCTGAACCCCCTTTCATATTCTTCATCTTCTCCACCACCATCATCAATGGAATAGCAAGGACAAGGCAAACAGATCAAGAACGTGTGATGTAGGAACATCCCAGAGGATTACTAGAAGCATGAAGAGGAAGATAGAGGAAGAAGTGGAGAAGATCCAAGACATGGCACAACCTCAATCAAGCCATAGTTTAGGACTTACATTTTGTAATATTCTTGTAAATACATTTGAATCTTGTAATGCCATGTTATAAGCTTGACAAGCTCTCGACCAACTTTGTTTAGGGCATACTTGGTTTCCTTTTTGTGGTTTCGGATGCATGGCTTATGGATACAAATGAATTAAATGATGGGCATAAATTTTCACATTAGAATTTCAAGTAAATTTCATGTGAATTTGAGTTTAAGTGAAATTCTTAGTGGATTCAAGAGATTAGGGTTAAGTAGAGTTCTACTTAAGTGGGGATCCATGTCTCCACTTAAGGAGAAACCTCAACCCTTGATCAAGTCTACCATTTCATGGGACTAGATCAAGGGTTGGTGACATGTCACTTCGAAAGTGACATGTAACTTACCTAGCTCCTCATTAATTAGTTTGTTACCTTTAGTTAGTTAGTTGGGTTTAGTTAGGTTTTGCTTAGGTTAGGTTAGGGTTAGTTTTGCCTTGTGACTCAAGTAAACCGTGGGCTATATAAGGCTTCCCCCACACCTTTGTAAACACATTTTGCATAATTGATGAATGAATAAGCTTTGAGTTTTTCTTTGAGAGAGGATTCTTTTGTCTTGCTTATCAAGGTTTTTTGGATCTTATCAATGGATTCCATCTTCCATTGTGGCGGTTCTCCCTAGGCTTATTGGCTTGCCATGGCGCCAACCTTCACCATTTCTCACCCCTTCCATTTTTTTCCTTTTCGGTTTTCTTCCCTTCCATTGAAGCTTTGACCGAAAGCTTCCTTAAGCATTGGTTTGGAGATTGTTCAAGAAGCTAGATTGGGCAACTTCAAGGACTCTTTGGAGAATCTCTAAGAAGGCCTCTATCAAGTGGTATCAGAGGTTGTTGTCTTCTTCAATGGGTTATCTTCAACGGGTTAGTTATGGGTTTCATATGTTTCTATAGCTTTCTTTGAGTTTTCAATATTCCATGCCTTCTTTCTATAGCCTAGTCTTTGTTTCTTTGAGTTGTTTCAATTTTGTTCGGGTAGTTCTTGTCTAAGCATGTTTTTCTTCATTGTTCTTCTTCAAATCGTGGGTTTCCTTGGTTAGGCATGCTTATCTTGAAGTTTTACTCATATTTACTTTAGCTTCCATGACAAGATTCTTTGCTTTAGAGTAACTTTCTTTGTAAGCTTCTTTGTTTGATTTGTTTTCTTGTAGTTTTGTTTAGTCCTTTGTGTTTTCTTTTCCAAAACCGTGAGTATGTTGTATGTGCTGCACCATTGATGAATGGGTTTCAAGTTTTACATGGGTTCCATAATCATGTATTAGAGTCAAATTTTCCAATACCTGTATTTTGGTGGGTTTGGATCTACCATCTAGTTTTATTATGGATGCCAAGAAAATGTAGATGGGAATTCAATTTTTATTGCGTCAAATCTGCAAGAGTTGTTTCAACAACAACATTCTCTTCAACTAATAATTGTTGTACTTTTGTGTTTCTATCGAACAGTGGTCTTCAACTTATGATTACAAATCCATTCAAAGTTTACCGAAAGGTCTGTTCTTAATATCTATTGAGATTTGCATTCACATGTATCAGTCTTTCAAGCAATTTACTTTCTAATAACAAAGCCTAACCTAGAGAGTCTTCTAATTAGTTGTGATGCAACTCTCTGGAATGATAAGGAAGGTTTGGAAAAAAATACTTAAAAAGTTGTAAAAGAATCTACGTAAAAAGTTGTTTAGAAACAATTTTTTTTTTGTTTTTGACGTGTGTACATTCCCATTGTCATGCTAAAAATATTTATACAAAATAAATGACATAAAAGTAATTTCTAAAGATTAACTTGCAATAAAAGGTGAAGGAAACAAGAGAATAAAAATGGACAGGGTAAAAATTATAAACTAATATCACAATTCTTTCAAATTATACGTTATATACATTTTTTGGAAGAGGATTATTTGCAGTTATTTTTGTGACGTGTAGTTCTAAACATCCCAGTTAAATTATATGTATTGAATAATTAATAAAATTTTAAACTGATACAAAATTTTCGGAGCATGACATTTGTATACCGAAACATTTTTATTCTCTTATCACATTTTAGTTTTCAAAATTGTCTTTTAAAACAAATCTACACAGGTTAGTAAATAATAATTTCATTTATTCTCTTATCACATTTTATTTGCTCTTACTTTCCTTGCCGGGAAATGCAAAACTATGCTTTAGATACTTGCTTTTGTTCTGCAATGTTGGTCAACCATACTTTGTGCTTCTGGCTAATACAGATAACACAGATAAGAAGGAAATATCACATAGCAATATACTAAAGAATCAGATCTATTGATTGTATTTATACTACGGATGAATTATAAATGTACGAGTAGAAGTACAAAAGAGATAATGTTTTCAAGTACAAACTTATTCTTCTTCGTGTTTGCCCTTGTGGAACCGTAGGCAGTGTGTTTGGCTCATCAGTACGTTGAAAATACTACAACCAAAATTAATATTGAGAATTCCAAAGTTACTCTAATGCCAAAATCGATGGCTTAATGATTTTCAGAGTAAAAATAAAATAAAATGGAGTTCACATTAATTGCTTCAGAGCAACAGAGATATTAAACATACCTTGCTTCATTTTCTGAAAGATCTTTTGTTTGAGTATACAACACTTTAAGCCTTGCCAATGTCTCCAGGCTTTCCAACTACTTCAGGTGCTGCATCAAAATGACAAGGAACTATCAATACCAAAATGTAGAGATCCCTTTTAACAATTTCTTGGTTTAACCCTACACTTTTTTACAAGACTAGATGCCTCTTCTCACTTTTACTTCTAGAAGCCTTCTGTGGCTTTCACAAGTTATGACATTATCCAAGTTATTACCTTTACTTGCAATGGATGCATCAGGCTTTGGAGTTCCATTTTTAGCTACTTCTTGCTGCTCTATGGCTTTTGATTCAAAGTATTCAAGCCATGCAAAACCATCCTGCATTGGGAAATAAAAGTAAAACTTTCTTAAAAATTGTAACATTAGCCAATACCATCTATCAACCCCGTATTTTTCCAATATAGAGTTCAATCCAAGATTAGTATCAAACTGTAGATTCTTTTGGCATATACTAGGAATACCATCCGAAAAGAAAAATAACCTGTGTACGGAGATCTTCTGGTCCAAGCTTTTCTTGAAGCATCTTTAGTGTAGTTTGTTCATGTTACACACTCGGAGAATATGCATCCATCAATGATAGAGCTATAACTATGGCGTGATAGCTTGCAGCAGTCTATAACATTAAAAAATACTGTATAAAACAAAGTTAGTGTTTTATACAGTGTCAATCTGGACAATAAGACATATTAACTATCACTATGTATATTCAATCATGTTAGTTAATATTTTAATCTTATTTTACTTATCATATATGTAATTAAGAAATGAGAGATTGGGCAAAACTCACTAGGTGACCTCTAAATGATGTTTGAATTTTGACAGCTGAAGATTCTTGAATCTCCCTCAGGTGTTGGTGTGTAGAAAAAGAATCATCATGTCTACTTTTAAAAGTTTGGAGTAATAGCCACTGTTAAAGCATGCTTGCTTTTTTCTTTCCCCATCCTTTGACAGTGTAATTGAAGGCAATCTATAATTCTTAAATAAGCTTCAACCTCACTGACAGTAACTGGGCAGTGGAAAAAAAAAATTGACACAGGCACAAGTTTAAAATACAAAACTAACATAAGTCTTTCTGCAGAATGTGCCTCACACCATGCAAAGCAGATGCGATAACATAAGCATACCTTATTTCAAAAGAAAAAAAAACCATAAATATAAAGCATCAAATTATCAGTTTCAGTGGCTCTTCTAGAACAAAAATATCAGTAATAATATTCAATTGTTTGGTAAGACATACTAGGACACGTAAATACATGTTAAATTATAATGCAGAGTGAAACCGAGAACTTTTCTTGGCTTTTGATTCACCTAATATATATAACAATAAATAGTCGCTGCATCACTCTATTTTTGTGGATAAATTATTTTCAACTATCATACTGAATTTATAATCCCTTATATCTTCAAATTTATAATGGTTTCCCATTTTAAGGCTACCTTTCAACTTTTTTTCAACAAATATCTTTACTTGAAATATAATTATGCTTTAATGCCCAGTGTAGTCCCCCTGTCCAACATAAAATTATACCCATTAATATAATCTGAAGTGTACTGACAATGTTCATTGCCACACATCAACAAGATGCAATACATAGAAGTGTTCTGACAATGTTCAATATTCACTGGATTCACAATATAGAAAACTGTTTTGGATTTTTTGTTAAATTAATGGAGAAAAACAACAACAATGTTCTAATTTTCTATGCCTCGCAATATTAAGAAACAAAGGAGGTTTCATAGATTATATTTTCAGATTTTTTCCTATAGGTCCTGCAAAGAAAGTGGGAAAATATATTATAATATCAATACTTATTTGTCATTTCAGGTATATGATTTCCATTGCGCTTACCATATTCGTCAAGTGGTGCATCATAATCATAGGTTGTAGCAATAAAAAGACTACCCACCGTTCGACCAAATTTCGTTCCCCATGATATTGAAAGGAACAAAATAAAGGGGTTTACTTGAATATTCAAAAGGGGTAAACAAAGACATCAAAATAAAAAAATAATGAAGTTACCATTTAATAATTTACAAATTTAATAATTTACAAATGATCCCCATTTTTTATAAATCTTGCAACTGAAAATGCCTAGTCTTCAACAGGTCGATGAGGGACAGCACCTCCAAACTCAGTAAACCTTCAAGCATGAGAGAAATAGAAGCAATGAACATGCAATATCTCTGGTGAAATAATTGTGCAATAGAACCATAAACCTTTAGTTATAACTTCACTTCACTCATATGTGCTGGTCAAATATCAGATAACATTTCACAAACACCATAACCATCAGTTATAAACGCGAAGGACAAATAACACAAAGAATTAAAAAAAAAGAGTGAAGGATGCAAGCGAACTAGAAGAATAACAACTAAATCGTAGCCACCAAAACAAAGGTTGAAATCGAGGATACGTGCATGTCATCGTTGAATTCTGTCTCAACTCCGCAATAACGAGACTCACTCTTATCACCTTGCCTTTCTCCGAGAGGAATTTTCGCTACTTCAACAAATTGAAAAAATGTGTAGTGTTTGAGGTGCAATATGTAATGGTTAAGCTCAAGCGATTTTGAGCATGATAGTGAGTTGGCAAATTGAATGGAGATGTAGGTTTTTAGTAGGGTTTTGTTGAAGAAGCTACTACTGCCACCAAACAAACACCAACACTAGGTTTTGGGGGTACACTGATTGAGCTTTTTCTCGCAATTATTCGTTGAAGTGTTTCTCAAAGCCTTGGTATTTCTATGCACCACTAGCAAAAATGCAAGAGACTGAAAGCGAATAGGGTTCACGATGGTGAGAGAACCGCCAACGCCAATGGTAGAAGGAGGGAACTGTGATGGCAGGCAAGTGAGGAGGGTAAAAGGGGAAAAGAATAGAGGAAATTGGCGAAAATGAGGGAAATGGGAAAGCGCATAAGAGAAGAAGAGAAGCTATAGAGGTAAAAGTGAATAAGGCCGAGAGAGTAGGCATTAAAATCAAATTTCTGGACGGTGGTTACTTAATTAACCTACCTCAATTGGATTTACAACTTTGGTGAACTTAAAGGTGTAGTATGCTGTGATAATTGGGACAAAGATATCTTCATTGGGACTAGAATGTTCAAAAGAACTCGTTTGGTTGTTTTTTTGAGGAAGTTAAGATATAAAAAAAAATTCCTCAACGAAGGGATTCTACACAAGGTTAGTTTCAAGACCAACATCTCATAGTTTCAAATATTTTTCATGTACAACATAATGACAAATACTCTTTTAACCTTTGTCAACTTGTTCTAGACAATCTCCTAAAGAGCGTGAAAACAAGAGAGACTTGTCGAAATATTTGTCATATTGCCTTAATTAACAAAATTTCGATTGATTTTTTGACATTTATCCAGAATCAGCAAGTAAGACGTTGATATGGTTGAGTGACGACGTTGGTGTGGAAATGATGCCTTTAGTAAACACATTATTACCAAAATAAAAGTGCTACGTGAGCCTATTCCTATGGAACCTCTAGAAGGACAAATAGTTCCAATAACAGAATATTTTAAAGGTGACATAAAATTATTAGTGCATTTGGCAAAGCTCATCTTCAGAAAGGGGACTTTAGCAAACAAGCCCAAGAGAACCAAGCCTCCAAGGTACATACACCGTCCGCTACTCTTATACATTCATCATTTTCTTTTCCCCTCCAATAAAAAACCCATAAAGAAACCAAAAACACAACCTTCCATCTAAACATAACCGTCAACTTAAACACAATCCACACAAGACCAACAACAACCATCCATTGCTAGACCACCCACACAAACACACCCAATGAAAAAGAAATTCAGACATTAAACCTTAAAATAATCACAAACATAAGCTAAAACTATCATCCAAGAAATTATCCCAATTCCCTTGACCAATCTAAGGTTCAATGGACTCCATTTGTACTACCACCTTCTTCATTCATCAAATCCGCATCATAACTGAACCATGAGAAAATTAAACCACCATTGTGTTTGAAAATGACACCATCACTATACCTAAACCCTTAGAAAAAAAACCATTATTCACCCTAGGATCCTTGGGCTTGCATAAAAAATAAAGAGGGATGAACACAAGGATGAAACGATTGATTAAAATAAATCTTTAGAAACTCTACATAGAGGAAGAAATGCTTAACAAATATCTTTTTGTTGATCTGGGCTTAGGAACATCAAGGTATATGATTTACAACCTCAACCTCTTTTGCTAATGCCACTGCTTGAACCACAACCATAACCAAAACTTATATCAAAGCTTCATTCTCAACCATCAGAAGAGCGTTCAACGTCCTCCACGAAACCACTTGCTATAATGGAAACTTTTGAGACTACTTTGCTACTTTGGACAATTTTTCTCAATCTATGAAAGTTAGACTTGATTTGATCCAAGACTCACTAAACAGTTAGCACCAGTTCTTTAAGGTATGCAAACACTCACACAACTTATATCTTTTTCTCTTCTATAATAACAACCTCAATTGCCACAACAACCTCCTTCGTCCCCATCTCCACCTCATTATTTTAGCCTCAATTTGTGCCACCTCCTCACCTTCAGGACATTTCAACCAATCTGGTGGTAGCTTTCTCTTTTCACTCTTAGTTTTTATCTCAAAATATTGAAGAATTATATTTTGAGCATGTTTTTTTTTTTATGCTTTTATTCTGATATATTTTAAAGGTTTCTATAAACATGCTCTGGTACTCGGAGGGTTTTGAAGAACCTATCAGGATATGATCAATTTAGGAAAATAAAAAAAAAAATCACTCAAAAAATCTTTAACTATAATAAACATGTTAATTTTCTCAAGGTATTGTTTAGAGCTTGTTTTTTCACTTCTTTTTAAAGTTTCTTGCATATTTAAAAGTTTTATTCATGTTCACCGGAAGAAAGAAGTGTTTCCTTTTTATAAAAACACAGTTTTAACTTATTTAACCTCTCACGTTCTCGTTTTACTTTTCATCTTTCATATACAAAATGTAAATTTCATATAATTATGAAATTATTAAAGTAATTTCAAAATATAATAACTACAAAATGGATTTTATAAACAATTCTAAAAGAAAACGGTTTTAGAATTTTTATTCAAAGATAGTAATTTTAGAAAATTTTCTAAAATTTAAATTTTTTAATTCATATTTTACCTTTGTTTTAAATTTTATTTCATTAAATTTTTAAAATAAATTATCAATTATTTAAAAATTTAATTTAAATATTTATGACAAATCAAAAATATTATTTATATATTAAAAATATTATATTATTACAAAGTGTAGTTTTAAGAGTATTTAATTATTATAACCTTTAGTTAAATATAACCATTCTACTGTATATTGAAGACAATACTAATTAATATGAAAATACATTTATAAACCAGTTAATTAGAAAAAATAATTTAGTTATCAAAAAAATATACAGAGGTTTTATTTTTTATTTTTTTTTTTAAAAAAAATCATAATAATGATGTAAAATTACTATAATCACTATATTTTATATTTAATTTATATAGAAATCTATCTTTAAATCATTGAATTAATGGATATAAATTATTATGACTTACGGAGACCTATTTGATGAAACGAACACAAATTATTATATAATAGATATTGGTTTAAAGATTCTTAATTAACACACCTAATTAATCGACCATGAAATATGCACATATGTATCTCATATGTTCTTTTCTTCTCTTTTTCTATAATTTTTGTGTAACATAAAAAAATATTGACTACCATATATAGTTAATATAATATATTTCATATTTAAGATAATTAAGAATATATCTCTGAATTATTTAATTAACGAGTTATTTTATTGTTAAAATTTAACAAGTACACATGCGAACGTTTGAATTTATGTATACAAAAAATTTGATATCAAATAAATATTTAAATATATTTGAATACATTTTAATATATGCATGCGTGTTTTTAATATTAAAATATATTAATGAAAATTTGATTTTTTAAATTTTATTTGAATTCATTCGATTAATTAAAATTATTTAACGTTAACAAGCTAGTTTATTTAATTAAAAATACAATCATATTTATTCAAAAAATTTTTTTTCAATATTTCATTCAAAAAGAGTAGTCAATTTTTTTAGTTCAATATATTAAATATTTTCTTACAAAATGGATTTTAGATGATTTACAATGTAAAGTCATTTTTTACATATATTTTTAATGAAGTGCTATTAAAAGTTTGAATGAATCTAGTTAACCAATATGTTCTGGTGAATTCTATGAATTTAATTTTTATATTATATTTTTTTAATGAATTAATTAAAAGTGGAAGGAAGCCTGTCAATCAAACATTATTAAAATCATTTTTTTATATATTTTCTAGTGAACAGTGAATTTATTAGAAGTTTAAATGAATTTGGTGAACCAAAATTTTTGATAAATTTAATGAATTTAAGTTTTATGTTAAATTTTTTTAATGAACTTATTAAGAGTGGAAGGGGATCTGGTCAATCAAAATTTATTAAATCGTTTTATATATATATATATATATATATATATATATATATATATATATATATATATATATATATATATATTCTAATGAGGTGTGAATTTATTATAAGTTTATATAAATTTAGTCCATCAAAATGTTTTTGGTAAATTTAATCAATTTAATTCCTATGTTATATCAATCAAATTTTATTAAAAAATATTTTCTATATATTTTCTTATGCAGTGTGGATTTTATTAGAAGTTTAAACGAATCTATTTAGCCATACTGTTGGTAAATTTAATGAGTTTAATTTTTGTGACATATTTTTTAAAACAAAATTATTAAAAGTAGAAGGAAATCCGGTCAATCAAACTTTATGGAAAAAACTTCAACAATAATTTATTAACTAAAATTTAATGTTATTTCAGTTTAATTAGTAAAAAAGAAAAGACTAAGTAGTCAAGACGGTTTCATAGAAAGAGAGAGAAAAAAGAATCCAAAATTAAATATATAAATACATGGGATATTTCTAAACCTAAACCAAAGCAATTGCTCTTTCTTGCCGTCTCACTCCAACCTTTCTTTCTTGTCGTGCTTTGTTCTTCATTCTCCGTCAAAGTCGTGCTATATTCTTTATTTTTCCTTCTTCTTGTGGTCGTGCTCTTTTAAAGAAGGTAAGCAATTGAATTCTCCTTCTCTTTGTAATGATATATTCAAATGTGTTGATGAATGAATTTAGAAGATTAAGTAACTCAGCTTCATTCTGATGGTTTTATTTAAAGTTATTAGGGTTTATATTTGGTTTTAGATTTGTGATTTTTCCCTTTAACAAGGTGCCGAACAGGTCTTTGTTGAAGCTATTATTAGTTGTTGTGAAAACATTGCAGAAAGGTAAGCTTCAATGGATTATGATCGTTCTCACTCTCTCGTCTCGATTCCCCTTTTCGTTCTCACTCTTTCGCGGTTTCGCTCAACTAGAGCTTCCATTGTTGGCAAAAAAAGATTCAAATCTTGGTTGAATATCTTCTTCTGCTTGAAAATATGTCTTGTTCTATGCATAGGGTAGAGTTTAGGGCAGGATCCTTGCTTCAGAGAATAATTTGACGAAATAGTAGGAAAGGTAGTTGCAGAAATGAGAATAATTGGTAATATTGATGACTTCCTCGTTTAATTGATCATTGCCTTCATACTTTGTGACCTGT
The DNA here is from genome assembly GCA_026586105.1 of Hylodesmum podocarpum. Lineage (NCBI taxonomy): Eukaryota > Viridiplantae > Streptophyta > Magnoliopsida > Fabales > Fabaceae > Hylodesmum > Hylodesmum podocarpum. The sequence continues at coordinate 542,637 of JALJEV010001367.1, forward strand.
TACTGCTTCAATGTTTGCTTCTTGTTATGTATCCAGCAAAATATTTCATCTTTTTGGTTCGTGTGATTGGGTTGTTTATTACTGCCAAAGGTCATGATTTTAAGTTATCTAATAGTTATTGGAAATTTTCTAATAACTATAAGATAAATTTTCTTTGTTAGTTGGAGTTTGTATATAAAAGATTGTGTACATTTGGTCTAAAATCTCACTACCATGGTTCCAAATTCTTTTGAATAGCTGCATACATGTTATTATAGAAAGACATTAATTTAGGTGTCATGCTCTTATCAGAAGGTGTGAATTCTCTTTCAAATTATGAACTTCAGGATATTGTAGAGAGAGGGGATATGCTTGGGGCTATTTTTGTCGCAGAAATGTGCCAATAGGTTTAGTGTTGAGAATAATTTAGGATTAATTGTGTTCAATTTAAGTACTGGATTTTGAATATCAAAGGCTACATGATTTTTTTATTCTAAATTAATCAACCTATCTATACAGCGTAGGTTCATTTAACTCTGAATCACTTGATGCCATCATCTCTTTTAGTTTTTTTAAGGTAATTCTAGATAGGTTTCCTCTGTCGGTGAGGGCAAAAATGATATAAAAAAAAATAGCAATTTTCTTTAGGTTATAATTCTTGTATCCTCTTAGTGTATTGGAGCTGGGAGGTGCTTCACTTGCAAATGTAATTATGAACATAATATTGGGTATCCACTTTCTTTTGTTGATTGTTGTTCTATTACATTCCTTCAATATAATTACTGTCTCAAGCTTTTTTTTTTTTTTTTTGCTTGGTTTGCAGTGCATCGCTTGGGATTCTACAAAGGCCATCAAATGTATATAATTAGTGTCAACCACGTAATTATTTATTTTATCTTCTCGTGTCAATGCTTTCTATCCTAATTGTCAAGACAAGTTACTTATTTGTGCAAATTATGAATTCTGCTGTTTTGGTTCTACTTTTTACCTTTTTTGCTTTTTTAATTGGTTTCTAATTTGTCCCATAGCCAAAGAATAAATTGTAATTAATTTTGGATATACGTTATTTATTTTTATCATCTTTTTTCATGCTTGTATTTATTGCAATATTTTTATTAGGGAACTCTGCCATTGGAAGACAAATTTCGATAAAAAAGCTTTCACAAGCTTGTCATCATTTGTCTAATGCAAGTCTGGATTGCAGTGCATCGCTTGGGATTCTACAAAGGCCATCAAATGTATATAATTAGTGTCAACCACGTAATTATTTATTTTATCTTCTCGTGTCAATGCTTTCTATCCTAATTATCAAGACAAGTTACTTATTTGTGCAAATTATGAATTCTGCTGTTTTGGTTCTACTTTTTACCTTTTTTGCTTTTTTAATTGGTTTCTAATTTGTCCCATAGCCAAAGAATAAATTGTAATTAATTTTGGATATACGTTATTTATTTTAATCATCTTTTTTCATGCTTGTATTTATTGCAATATTTTTATTAGGGAACTCTGCCACTGGAAGACAAATTTCGATAAAAAAGCTTTCACAAGCTTGTCATCATCTGTCTAATGCAAGTCTGGATTTTCACTTGTTAGGTATGTTTTAAGTTTGTTTCATTGAATATCATGTAGTTTTTTAGTCTTTGTTGCAATTATTTCTTCATTATTTATGAGTTATAAATTAGTCTTGACTATGGCAACAAGTCAAATGGTTCTGTTGTGGGGTTTCGGGTTGTTGGGAGTGTCAAACACTCATTATTTATGCTAACACTTGTATACAATTCTTACACTTCTATTCAAATTATTTTTTTAACCTATAGAAAAGTCAGTTTAAAATAAAATGAGGAGTATTAGAAAAATTATTTTTATTGATGTGTTTAGTCTATTTTATGTTTCCCACTTTTAAAGTTGTGAACCTCTGTCCGTGAAAGGAATGATAACTAGTCCTAGAGAAAGATAAATAAAAGTGATTAGTATAAGGAGAAAGATCTATAAGAGATCTAGTGGCTTGATATGGAGTTGAAAAACTACATGATATACAAAGGCTGAAGATGACGTTGATAGACAGTTAGACAAACACACTTGTTTGTGTGAAAAAGTTATGAAAATAGTTGGTGCAATATTAGAGAAATTCTTAAGAAGAGATTGCCTAACATATTGGGTCCATGTAAGATGGTGTGTGTGCTACATTATAAACACACATCAGACATAATTATAAATTTTGGATAACGAAGTGTAGTAGGTAGCTATAACAATAATGTAGCAAGAAGAAAGAAGGATGTTATATTATCATATATATATATATATATATATATGTATGTGTATATATGTGTGTGTGTGTGTCTATATATATATATATATATATATATATATATATATATATATATATATATATATATATATATATATATAGATAGATAGATAGATAGATAAAATGATGTCATTTTGGTAGTTGATTAACTTGTAGTTGTAACATTAATGTATCAAATTTTAATACATTGTTTTGATATAGGTTTTAATACATTGTTTAGATAAAAGTTAAGAATAAAGTTCGTGTAGAAGAATAATGTTTTCAACACCTCGAATTAGTGGTCGAGAGGAAAAAGAAAGCATTAACGTATCAAATTTTAATACATTGTTTTGATATAAGTTTTTTCGTACTTTAAAAAAAAAGTTAAAAATAAAGTTCGCGTGGAAGAATAATGTTTTCAACACCTCGCATAAGTGGTCGAGAGAAAAATGAAAGAATCGCTTCTAAATTTCCTATATTGTCTTAAGAATTGGTAAGTTGGTGTTCGTTATGTGTGCATGTTTATAGCTTGTTGGAAGTACTTTAAATTTTGTGAATGTTCATGTTTTATAACAATGCATATATCTTGCTCATCATATTGCATGTATATATACTGAGAGCACTTCCTTCCTAACTTTCTTAGTGATTTAGTGTTTTGTTGGTCTAAGACAATCTAGGTTAATAAACTTAGGGGTTCTAGCTAAACTGAGTTTTAAACTATGTTTAACAATTTATTTAGGCATTGATGTGTAAAGATTAACTGGTGAACTCACCCTAACTTTGCTTGTATCTCTTATTTTCATGTCAATGATTTGCATATACTACACATGAATTAAACATATCAAGTTGTTCGTATACAAAACTTCTTTGTTTCATGTGTAAAAGATAAACACAAGAAGGGGGGGGGGGGTTAAATTGTGTTAATTAAAAAAATTTATCCCTGGGTTTCAAAACGGTTCAGACGAAACAACATTTATATTGAAAGATTGATTTTAATAAACTAACGTTAGATTATGATTATCCCCAGTTAGTCAATCAGACGAAACAAATAAACACAAGTATTTTTATACTGGTTCGTCTATTCAAGACTACGTCCAGTTACCCAGCAACAACTGAGTTTTCACTACAAACCGTGAAAAGGTTTACAAGTATTGTTTGAACCCAGCCACTTCTGGCTATTACAAGATATTCTTTGCTCCAAGCCTTCTCAGGCTAAACAACCAAGGTATTCTTTGAACCCAGCCTCCACAGGCTAATACAAAACGTATTCTTTGAAACACAGCCTCCTCAGGCTAAAGTACCACACAAGTGGATTTGAAAAGATGTTTGAAAACAAAGATTTTCCTCTTCGCAGAGAGGGTTTTACAATAAAGTTCTTAGCACAGAATTGAGCGAATTCTCAGAAGATGGGATAAGAGAAGCGTATTCGCCAACTAATTCTTGATGTTATGAAGTCCTTTTATAGGCATCTTCTTCAAATAGCCGTTAGACTCATTTGAATGCCGTTGAGAGTCGTTGAGAAATCTTCTTGAGAGCTTTCCAAAAAGGTTGTCAGTTGTACTTGATTGATTGATGAAGAGTCACAGCGGATATAGCGGACTAGATTGTGCGCACTATTTTTTCTGACTTGTACAGAGATGTGACAAAAGGTGAAGACCTTTTTGACTTTGGTGTGTAAGCTCGAATCCCTATACTGATCTTGGATGCTTCTCATGAGTACTTCTTCAGATTTGAAATCTTGGCGCGGATGACTCAACTTGACTTCACTTTTGAACAAACGATGTATTTCTTCAGTCTTTAGTTGTTATTGTTTCGTCTCATCCTATCGTCTTAAGACTTCACTCTTTGGACAGACGAAGGGCTTTAGCTTGAGTAGTCCTCTTTCGTCTGTGCATGTATCGTCTGATGGCTTGGCTTTTGGACAGACGCAGAACTTCACTTTTGAAGGGTCATGTTTCGTCTGTGCTGATTTCTTCTTAGTAAGTCTTAGGTAGCTTGGTTTCGTCTGTCTTGTAATTAATCAAAATCTTGAGACGTTAAGCATCCTTGATCTAACAATCTCCCCCTTTTTGATGATTACAGACCATACCAAGAAAATCTGCACAAGACATGGTTAGACAGAAACAAACAATCTCAAAAAGCCAGATTGACATCAAGACAATGTTTTCTGAATAATACCTCTTTATAAAAGATTGTTACATCAATGCGATGTAATCTTTGTACATTATTACACTGGTATAGACAGAAAACAAATAAAGAATAACCAATAAAGAATTACAATGTATTTTCTATACTAAAGAAGAGTAAATGAAAAGAAATACATTGATACAAGTATAATACATGGCTCCCTTATTGTTTAAGACTCCCCCTCAGACGATGCTCCTTGCTTGCTCTTGGTCGCTCCCCCTCAGACAATGCTTTCCCCTTGTACCTTTCTCCTTTCCCTTGGGATAACTCTTTTCTCTTTTTCTCCCCCTTGGGCTGTGAATCATCAAAACATGATCACGAAGAAGGCTTTGGCTTCTTGTTAAGCAGGGCCATCACAATGTCCTTCAATTGCTGCACTTCAGATGATAGACAAGCTTGATTTTCTTCAAGTTCTCTGTTCTTGAGACGTTAAGCACCCTGCCACAGACGGAGGAATCCTCATCAAAAGAGGTTCCAGAACAAAACTTGGATGTGGCTTCATGATCTTCTATCATCCTTTGTATCTTTGGATTGATAGGGCTTGAGGCTTGAGCTTGTATTGCCTTAAGATGCGCATAAGCAGCAGACGGAAGAAGCTTGGGGATGTGCCTTGCATATTTGAAGGTTCTGGGGACAGACGGTACTTTTTTCTCTTTACCTTTAGCCAGAAACTTGACCAAGCATGGTCGTTTTCTGTCTAAGACGATTGTGTACTTAGTTTCGTCTGACACCAGCGAAGAGAACTGTGAACCCACCATGAAGGGGCAGTATCTCTTATCCTTCTTAGCTTGACGATCAATGTGATAGAAGGAAACTTCTCTTTCCTTGGCTTCCCTTCTAAAGGCACCAGCTATCAACTTGAATGTCAAGTTGTAGTCTTCCGGTAGGGCGTGAGCGAACTCCTCAGGATCTTCATATTCGTTGAGGAGGATGGAGTAACGAGGGTTGATCCCAGAGCAGTGGGGTCTCGTCCATGGGAGCACAATTCCTAGAGAGTGTCCTAGACCGACATACTCTGTTTTATTTAGTGGAATTGTGAAGGGCATTGGATCATGGCGATTTATGGCGTCGAGATCCCAATGTGTGCAATCTTTCGGCTCATAGTTGGTACAGTTTGCGTCTCCATATCTACAATGATGGAATACAGGCGCATTTACCTCATACCGAACCTTCCACTTTGTGTTTTCTCTGTGTGGGATGTGAGATTCATAGCCAAGTGCTGGTCCTTCAATCACAGACGCAGCAAGATGATCCTTGTATGCTTGTATGTTTTCTAAGCCCTTGATGTCTAGGTTGGCCAGTGTGTCCCCAGGCGGACGCCGACCCAATTGCGTTGCTCCTCTAGGGTGTAGATGGTGTCTTCATTGAAATTCACCGGCTTCAAGGGTTTATAGTATAGAATGGGATCTATTAACCTCTGTATTGGTATGGGTTCTTCAACTCTATGTAAGGAGTATCCCTTATGTACAGGTCTTCATCGTCTGCTAAGATGTCTTTTGTAGCAGACTCAGACGATTCAGCTTCAGTGGAGAATTCTCCAATCTTCTCTCCAATGATCTAGTCAGGTTTAACCGGTTTCTCAGCACAGGTGCTCTCGGCGAAGCTCCTCATGACTAATTCGTTTAGAAACGAATAGTCCACCTTGTGCTTCTGGGGTAAGTCTTCTGGATTGATCACCTCAGCATGTGATCTCCCCCATGTAGCATCCACCTTGATAACTTCAAGTTGTTCTTCATCAGACGAAGAATCAACTTCTTCAATAAGTACATAGTCTTCAGACGGAATCTCCATCGTCTGGTGGTGAGATGCTTCCTCAGACGTAGCAGGTAGCGTCTGTGCAAGGAATGCGTTCAGCGGAGACGCAACAATAGGGGTTGCCCTATGTTCGTCTTGGAGTGATGTTGATGGAGAGACTTCCATAGTGGAAACTTCCTCACTTAGCATTGTTTCCAACTCATCCGCAAGCTGGGCATTGTTCTTCTGGATCTGGGTCGTTTCTTCACTGTTCAAGCCCTCTGAGTTTGCTGGAGCAGATGCAGCCTCAGACGATCCAATGCCACGAACGCTATCGAGAAAGATCCTTTCTCTCTTATTTTTATATATATATATATATATATATATATATATATATATATATATATCAACTTTTTTGTAATTAATAATTTGCATTATTTTGTTACAGAAACCTTTTAGGTGGCTACTGACACATGAATCAAAAATTATGGATAATTGGAACCAAAACTGTTCGGATCGCCTTCGAGCAATGATGTCTAAAATTAGGAGGGTGAATATGCCTCAAGGTAAAAAACCTGCTTGGATACCGGATTTGTTTTTGACGAGAGAAACGATTGAGGAAAACGGATGGATGGAGTGAGACCAGGGCCAACTTGTGTTCAAAGTTCAGTCCATTTTGAGAACATTCAATGCTCTCTAGAGTTTCTTGCTCCAAACCATCTGGCTTAAAAACAACATACATTCTCTCAATACGGGAATGATTTTTTCAAGAATGATACCTTTGTGAACATGAACAAATAGATTCAATAACAATTTTATCTGGTTTATTTTCTCCTCAACACAATTGGAAGGAGAAATGGGTTCCCAACGTATATGTTTTTGAATAAGGTTGGTGATCTAACTTCAACGTATTTTAATCTATTTTTGAAACATGTTGTATTTTTATTTTGTTTTTGTAATTTGTTTCATGGGTTTTGTGTTGTATACGTCTGTGAATGATGTTGTACAGATTTGTTAAGCATGTTGTGTACTTTTCTTAAGCATGTTGTATACTCTTGGTTTACTGTCATGATTTTTTTGATTTGTTTAGGGTCATGCATTTCTGGATTTACCTTTGTCCACATATATCAACAAATTTTTAACTTGTTCTGTTTTTGTCTTGTATTACAGTCCTATCGAAACTCTCGCAGCATATTTGATATTTCTGAACACACATTTTTAGTCGTGGGTTCTTAGTCTTTGATTTTACAAAACACACATTTTTAACTATCCACGTTAGACATTACTGAGGTATTTTGATAATCTGTAGTTTTTTCCGTTCTTTCCACTTATCTGTGCATAATATTACGGTTAAAGAATTTATGGAAAACTATAGGCTAACGAATATATTCCTTGGATACACACAATATAACCAGCACAAAGTATATTGAGTTGAAATTGTTTTTTATTTAAATTGAATTATGTTATCTGAAGGATATTATGGATAAAGATAGACATTTAAGGGGACGTCCATATTAGAAATGGTTATCGTAAGCATAATCACAGAAAAAAAGGTAAAAACATGGGTTGATAAAGAAATGAGAAATCTTACTAGATTTGCATTTGTTCATATTTTTTTTTTTTCGATCATCTCTTGAAGATGGTTATGAAAACGAATTACATTATACTAAATGTATCGGTCTACTTCTTGCCCTGTATATTGGGGGTATTTATTGATAAGTCATTTGTAAGTAATGCATGGAAAGTTGAAACACTATGGATCTTAGATAAGCTCTATGATGACTATTATTTAAACCAGGAACTTGTGTAGTCATCCTTTCTGGTGCAAGATCTTTTATCAATTTGGTGCTCTTTTTAAAGGAGTCAAATTTTTATATGCTCCAAAGAGACAAAGTTAAGTGTAATTTTTTTTATTAAACTGGATCCTTGTTTTTATATACTGCTCTGCTGACTAGAGTGTGTTATATAATTATTGTTACTAAATTTGCTTAATTGTGAACATTTTGTATCAAAACAATTTTATTTTTTGAATCAGAAAAAAGTATGGTGGTTTTATATTGAATAATTAGATTGTTTTGTTTTATGAAGCATGTTTAATTTATCGATGTACTCATTTAAACTGACATCTATGTTAGGGTGGTAAATTGAGTACATTATTATGTTGGGAACTTAGGGTATCAGCTAACAAACAAGATGTTCAAATGTTTTCTTTTTAGCCATATTATAATTTGTTATCTCATTCTAATACTCTAAATTTTGATCATAATTTTTCTTGCAAACGAGTGGAGAAGATCTCGATGTAGATGTATGAGCTTTTCCTAATGTTGAGAGTATTTTCACTCAAATTTGTACAATTGAAGGTGGAAAAGGAACTCTGTATAAGTGTTTATCCTATAAAATCTACTTACATTTTCACCTAGACTATTCTTTTTATCCTTCCCAAGTGAAGTTTGAGGCAATGTTTTTTCATCCAAATGTTGATTAGTTTGGGAACATTTGTTTGGACCTCCTTCAAATGTTCACCAACTTAGAGAACAAATAATCATGTATTAAAGCCAAATATTCCAATACCTGTGTTTTGGTGGGTTTGGATCTACCATCTAGTTTTATTATGGATGCCAAGAAAATGTAGATGGGAATTCAATTTTTATTGCGTCAAATCTGCAAGAGTTGTTTCAACAACAACATTCTCTTCAAACTAATAATTGTTGTACTTGTGTGTTTCTATTGAACAGTGGTCTTCAACTTATGATTACAAATCCATTCAAAGTTTGTCGAAAGGTCTGTTCTTAATATCTATTGAGATTTGCATTCACATGTATCAGTTTTTTAAGCAATTTACTTTCTAATAACAAAGCCTAACCTAGAGAGTCTTCTAATTAGTTGTGATGCAACTCTCTGGATTGATAAGGAAGGTTTGGAAAAAAATACATAAAAAGTTGTAAAAGAATCTACGTAAAAAGTTGTTTAGAAACAATTTTTTTTTGTTTTTGACGTGTGTACATTCCCATTGTCATGCTAAAAATATTTATACAAAATAAATGACATAAAAGTAATTTCTAAAGATTAACTTGCAATAAAAGGCGAAGGAAACAAGAGAATAAAAATGGACAGGGTAAAAATTATAAACTAATATCACAATTCTTTCAAATTATACGTTATATACATTTTTTGGAAGAGGATTATTTGCAGTTATTTTTGTGACGTGTAGTTCTAAACATCCCAGTTAAATTATATGTATTAAATAATTAATAAAATTTTAAACTGATACAAAATTTTCGGAGCATGACATTTGTATACCGAAACATTTTTATTCTCTTATCACATTTTAGTTTTCAAAATTGTCTTTTAAAACAAATCTACACAGGTTAGTAAATAATAATTTCATTTATTCTCTTATCACATTTTATTTGCTCTTACTTTCCTTGCCAGGAAATGCAAAACTATGCTTTAGATACTTGCTTTTGTTCTGCAATGTTGGTCAACCATACTTTGTGCTTCTGGCTAATACATATAACACAGCTAAGAAGGAAATATCACATAGCAATATACTAAAGAATCAGATCTATTGATTGTATTTATACTACGGATGAATTATAAATGTACGAGTAGAAGTACAAAAGAGATAATGTTTTCAAGTACAAACTTATTCTTCTTCGTGTTTGCCCTTGTGGAACCGTAGGCAGTGTGTTTGGCTCATCAGTACGTTGAAAATACTACAACCAAAATTAATATTGAGAATTCCAAAGTTACTCTAATGCCAAAATCCATGGCTTAATGATTTTCAGAGTAAAAATAAAATAAAATGGAGTTCACATTAATTGCTTCAGAGCAACAGAGATATTAAACATACCTTGCTTCATTTTCTGAAAGATCTTTTGTTTGAGTATACAACACTTTAAGCCTTGCCAATGAGTTATCTCCAGGCTTTCCAACTACTTCAGGTGCTGCATCAAAATGACAAGGAACTATCAATACCAAAATGTAGAGATCCCTTTTAACAATTTCTTGGTTTAACCCTACACTTTTTTACAAGACTAGATACCTCTTCTCACTTTTACTTCTAGAAGCCTTCTGTGGCTTTCACAAGTTATGACATTATCCAAGTTATTACCTTTACTTGCAATGGATGCATCAGGCTTTGGAGTTCCATTTTTAGCTACTTCTTGCTGCTCTATGGCTTTTGATTCAAAGTATTCAAGCCATGCAAAACCATCCTGCATTGGGAAATAAAAGTAAAACTTTCTTAAAAATTGTAACATTAGCCAATACCATCTATCAACCCCATATTTTTCCAATATAGAGTTCAATCCAAGATTAGTATCAAACTGTAGATTCTTTTGGCATATACTAGGAATACCATCCGAAAAGAAAAATAACCTGTGTACGGAGATCTTCTAGTCCAAGCTTTTCTTGAAGCATCTTTAGTGTAGTTTGTTCATGTTACACACTCGGAGAATATGCATCCATCAATGATAGAGCTATAACTATGGCGTGATAGCTTGCAGCAGTCTATAACATTAAAAAATACTGTATAAAACAAAGTTAGTGTTTTATACAGTGTCAATCTGGACAATAAGACATATTAACTATCACTATGTATATTCAATCATGTTAGTTAATTTTTTAATCTTATTTTACTTATCATATATGTAATTAAGAAATGAGAGATTGGGCAAAACTCACTAGGTGACCTCTAAATGCTGTTTGAATTTTGACAGCTGAAGATTCTTGAATCTCCCTCAGGTGTTGGTGTGTAGAAAAAGAATCATCATGTCTACTTTTAAAAGTTTGGAGTAATAGCCACTGTTAAAGCATGCTTGCTTTTTTCTTTCCCCATCCTTTGACAGTGTAATTGAAGGCAATCTATAATTCTTAAATAAGCTTCAACCTCACCGACAGTAACTGGGCAGTGGAAAAAAAAAATTGACACAGGCACAAGTTTAAAATACATGTTAAATTATAATGCAGAGTGAAACCGAGAACTTTTCTTGGCTTTTGATTCACCTAATATATATAACAATAAATAGTCGCTGCATCACTCTATTTTTGTGGATAAATTATTTTCAACTATCATACTGAATTTATAATCCCTTATATCTTCAAATTTATAATGGTTTCCCATTTTAAGGCTACCTTTCAACTTTTTTTCAACAAATATCTTTACTTGAAATATAATTATGCTTTAATGCCCAGTGTAGTCCCCCTGTCCAACATAAAATTATACCCATTAATATAATCTGAAGTGTACTGACAATGTTCATTGCCACACATCAACAAGATGCAATACATAGAAGTGTTCTGACAATGTTCATTATTCACTGGATTCACAATATAGAAAACTGTTTTGGATTTTTTGTTAAATTAATGGAGAAAAACAACAACAATGTTCTAATTTTCTATGCCTCGCAATATTAAGAAACAAAGGAGGTTTCATAGATTATATTTTCAGATTTTTTCCTATAGGTCCTACAAAGAAAGTGGGAAAATATATTATAATATCAATACTTATTTGTCATTTCAGGTATATGATTTCCATTGCGCTTACCATATTCGTCAAGTGGTGCATCATAATCATAGGTTGTAGCAATAAAAAGACTACCCACCGTTCGACCAAATTTCGTTCCCCATGATATTGAAAGGAACAAAATAAAGGGGTTTACTTGAATATTCAAAAGGGGTAAACAAAGACATCAAAATAAAAAAATAATGAAGTTACCATTTAATAATTTACAAATTTAATAATTTACAAATGATCCCCATTTTTTATAAATCTTGCAACTGAAAATGCCTAGTCTTCAACAGGTCGATGAGGGACAGCACCTCCAAACTCAGTAAACCTTCAAGCATGAGAGGAATAGAAGCAATGAACATGCAATATCTCTGGTGAAATAATTGTGCAATAGAACCATAAACCTTTAGTTATAACTTCACTTCACTCATATGTGCTGGTCAAATATCAGATAACATTTCACAAACACCATAACCTTCAGTTATAAACGCGAAGGACAAATAACACATAGAATTAAAAAAAAAGAGTGAAGGATGCAAGCGAACTAGAAGAATAACAACTAAATCGTAGCCACCAAAACAAAGGTTGAAATCGAGGATACGTGCATGTCATCGTTGAATTCTGTCTCAACTCCGCAATAACGAGACTCACTCTTATCACCTTGCCTTTCTCCGAGAGGAATTTTCGCTACTTCAACAAATTGAAAAAATGTGTAGTGTTTGAGGTGCAATATGTAATGGTTAAGCTCAAGCGATTTTGAGCATGGTAGTGAGTTGGCAAATTGAATGGAGATGTAGGTTTTTAGTAGGGTTTTGTTGAAGAAGCTACTACTGCCACCAAACAAACACCAACACTAGGTTTTGGGGGTACACTGATTGAGCTTTTTCTCGCAATTATTCGTTGAAGTGTTTCTCAAAGCCTTGGTATTTCTATGCACCACTAGCAAAAATGCAAGAGACTGAAAGCGAATAGAGTTCATGATGGTGAGAGAACCGCCAACGCCAATGGTAGAAGGAGGGAACTGTGATGGCAGGCAAGTGAGGAGGGTAAAAGGGGAAAGGAATAGAGGAAATTGGCGAAAATGAGGGAAATGGGAAAGCGCATAAGAGAAGAAGAGAAGCTATAGAGGTAAAAGTGAATAAGGCCGAAAGGGTAGGCATTAAAATCAAATTTCTGGATGGTGGTTACTTAATTAACCTACCTCATTTGGATTTACAACTTTGGTGAACTTAAAGGTGTAGTATGCTGTGATAATTGGGACAAAGATATCTTCAATGACATTATTCTTGTTGCTATCGTGGACTAGAATGTTCAAAAGAACTCATTTGGTTGTTTTTTTGAGGAAGTTAAGATATAAAAAAAAATTCCTCAACGAAGGGATTCTACACAAGGTTAGTTTCAAGACCAACATCTCATAGTTTCAAATATTTTCCATGTACAACATAATGACAAATACTCTTTTAACCTTTGTCAACTTGTTCTAGACAATCTCCTAAAGAGCGTGAAAACAAGATAGACTTGTCGAAATATTTGTCATATTGCCTTAATTAACAAAATTTCGATTGATTTTTTGACATTTATCCAGAATCAGCAAGTAAGACGTTGATATGGTTGAGTGGCGACGTTGGTGTGGAAATGATGCCTTTAGTAAACACATTATTACCAAAATAAAGGTGCTACGTGAGCCTATTCCTATGGAACCTCTAGAAGGACAAATAGTTCCAATAACAGAATATTTTAAAGGTGACATAAAATTATTAGTGCATTTGGCAAAGCTCATCTTCAGAAAGGGAACTTTAGCAAACAAGCCCAAGAGAACCAAGCCTCCAAGGTTGATAAAGAGTGAGTCAAAGAAAGAAGGGCACAATATCCTCAAATCTTAAATAAGGTGAAAATGAGTTATCCAGAGGAACCTTTTTTCACCCAAGGTACATACACCGTCCGCTACTCTTATACATTCATCATTTTCTTTTCCCCTCCAATAAAAGACCCATAAAGAAACCAAAAACACAACCTTCCATCTAAACATAACCGTCAACTTAAACACAATCCACACAAGACCAACAACAACCATCCATTGCTAGACCACCCACACAAACACACCCAATGAAAAATAAATTCAGACATTAAACCTTAAAATAATCACAAACATAAGCTAAAACTATCATCCAAGAAATTATCCCAATTCCCTTGACCAATCTAAGGTTCAATGGACTCCATTTGTACTACCACCTTCTTCATTCATCAAATCCGCATCATAACTGAACCATGAGAAAATTAAACCACCATTGTGTTTGAAAATGACACCATCACTATACCTAAACCCTTAGAAAAAAAACCATTATTCACCCTAGGATCCTTGGGCTTGCATAAAAAATAAAGAGGGATGAACACAAGGATGAAACGATTGATTAAAATAAATCTTTAGAAACTCTACATAGAGGAAGAAATGCTTAACAAATATCTTTTTGTTGATCTGGGCTTAGGAACATCAAGGTATATGATTTACAACCTCAACCTTTTTTGCTAATGCCACTGCTTGAACCACAACCATAACCAAAACTTATATCAAAGCTTCATTCTCAACCACCAGAAGACGTTCAACGTCCTCCACGAAACCACTTGCTATAATGGAAACTTTTGAGACTACTTTGCTACTTTGGACAATTTTTCTCAATCTATGAAAGTTAGACTTGATTTGATGCAAGACTCACTAAACAGTTAGCACCAGTTCTTTAAGGTATGCAAACACTCACACAACTTATATCTTTTTCTCTTCTATAATAACAACCTCAATTGCCACAACAACCTCCTTCGTCCCCATCTCCACCTCATTATTTTAGCCTCAATTTGTGCCACCTCCTCACCTTCAGGACATCTCAACCAATCTGGTGGTAGCTTTATCTTTTCACTCTTATTTTTTAACTCAAAATATTGAAGAATTATATTTTGAGCATGCTTTTATCTCAAAATATTGAAGAATTATATTTTGAGCATGTTTATTTTTTTTTTATGCTTTTATTCTGATATATTTTAAAGGTTTCTATAAACATGCTCTGGTACTCGAAGGGTTTTGAAGAACCTATCAGGATATGATCAATTTAGGAAAATAAAAAAAAAATCTCTCAAAAAATCTTTAACTATAATAAACATGTTAATTTTCTCAAGGTATTGTTTAGAGCTTGTTCTTTCACTTCTTTTTAAAGTTTCTTGCGTATTTAAAAGTTTTATTCATGTGCACGGGAAGAAAGAAATGTTTCCTTTTTATAAAAGCACAGTTTTAACTTATTTAACCTCTCACGTCCTCGTTTTACTTTTCATCTTTCATATACAAAATGTAAATTTCATATAATTATGAAATTATTAAAGTGATTTCAAAATATAATAACTACAAAATGGATTTTATAAACAATTCTAAAAGAAAACGGTTTTAGAATTTTTATTCAAAGATAGTAATTTTAGAAAATTTTCTAAAATTTTAATTTTTTAATTCATATTTTACCTTTGTTTTAAATTTTATTTCATTAAATTTTTAAAATAAATTATCAATTATTTAAAAATTTAATTTAAAAATTTATGGCAAATCAAAAATATTATTTATATAT
Organism: Hylodesmum podocarpum; assembly: GCA_026586105.1. Taxonomy (NCBI): domain Eukaryota; kingdom Viridiplantae; phylum Streptophyta; class Magnoliopsida; order Fabales; family Fabaceae; genus Hylodesmum; species Hylodesmum podocarpum. The sequence goes on from JALJEV010001367.1 coordinate 557,941, forward strand.
TAAAAATATTATATTATTACAAAGTGTAGTTTTAAGAGTATTTAATTATTATAACCTTTAGTTAAATATAACCATTCTACTGTGTATTGAAGACAATACTAATTAATATGAAAATACATTTATAAACCAGTTAATTAGAAAAAATAATTTAGTTATCAAAACAATATACAGAGGTTTTATTTTTTTTAAAAAAAATCATAATAATGATGTAAAATTACTATAATCACTATATTTTATATTTAATTTATATAAAAATCTATCTCTAAATCATTGAATTAATGGATATAAATTATTATGACTTACGGAGACCTATTTGATGAAACGAACACAAATTATTATATAATAGGTATTGGTTTGAAGATTCTTAATTAACACACCTAATTAATCGACCATGAAATATGCACATATGTATCTCATATGTTCTTTTCTTTTTTTTTTTCTATAATTTTTGTGTAACATAAAAAAATATTGACTACCATATATAGTTAATATAATATATTTCATATTTAAGATAATTAAGAATATATTTCTGAATTATTTAATTAACGAGTTATTTTATAGTTAAAATTTAACAAGTACACATGCGAACGTTTGAATTTATGTATACAAAAAATTTGATATCAAATAAATATTTAAATATATTTGAATACATTTTAATATATGCATGTGTATTTTTAATATTAAAATATATTAATGAAAATTTGATTTTTTAAATTTTATTTGAATTCATTCGATTAATTAAAATTATTTAACGTTAACAAGCTAGTTTATTTAATTAAAAATACAATCATATTTATTCAAAATTTGTTTTTTCAATATTTCATTCAAAAAGAGTAGTCAATTTTTTTAGTTCAATATATTAAATATTTTCTTATAAAATGGATTTGAGATGATTTACAATGTAAAGTCATTTTTTATATATATTTTTTAATGAAGTGTGAATCTATTAAAAGTTTGAATGAATCTAGTTAACCAATATGTTCTGGTGAATTCTATGAATTTAATTTTTATATTATATTTTTTTAATGAATTAATTAAAAGTGGAAGGGAAGCCTGTCAATCAAACATTATTAAAATTATTTTTTAAAATCATTTTTTATATATATTTTTTTATATATTTTTTTATATAATTTATATATATATATATATATATATATAGATAGATAGATAGATAAAATGATGTCATTTTGGTAGTTGATTAACTTGTAGTTGTAACATTAATGTATCAAATTTTAATACATTGTTTTGATATAGGTTTTAATACATTGTTTTGATAAAAGTTAAGAATAAAGTTCGTGTAGAAGAATAATGTTTTCAACACCTCGAATTAGTGGTCGAGAGGAAAAAGAAAGGATCTCTTCTGAATTTCCTATATTGTTTCAAGAATTTGTAAGTTGGTGTTCGTTATGTGTGCATGTTTATAGCTTTTTGGAAGTACTTTAAATTTTTTGAATGTTCATGTTTTATAACAATGCATATATCATACTCTTCATATTGCATGTATATATACCGAGAGCACTTCCTTCCTAATTTTCTTAGTGATTTTGTGTTTTGTTGGTCTGAGACAATCTAGGTTAATAAACTTAGGGATTCTAGCTAGACCGAGTGTTCAAAGTCCAGTCTGTTTTGAGAACATTAAATGTTCTCTAGAGATTCTTACTGCAAACCATCTAGCTTCAAAACCAGCACACATTTTCTCAACCCAGGAATGTTCTTCTCAAGAATGATACCTTTGTGAACATGAAGAAATGGATTCATCAACAATTTTAGCTGCTTTATTTTCTCCTCAACGCATTTGGGAGGAGAAATAGGTTCCCAACGTATATCTTTTGAAGATTTCTTTTCCTTCACTAGTCTATTTTGGCAAAACTTCTTGAGTTCTACAGGTAAGCTGTCAAGAAACGATGGTTTCATTAAGCACACAATATTGTAGAGTTATTGAAATTTGTTTTGGAAATGAGTCCCCGAAAGAAGGACTCGTTTTTGAGTTCTACTTTTAGAAAGCACCTTCCAAATACATCTTTGCTGATTCCTAAGCGTGTGCCCTTCATGAAGAACTAGCAAACCAGGATAGTCCAGTAGAACCTTTCCCATTTCACTTTCAATATCCTTCCTAGTCCTTGCACATTTCTTCTCGTTTTTCATCTTTTTATTTTTCTTCTCTTCTTCCTTATCAATGACACGCTTCCCCCCTACTAGCTTCTCAAACAAATTGTAGTTGATTAATAGAATGCTCTTCTCTTTGTGCCATGAACACAGAGAAGAGCATTCTATTAATCAACTATAAGATAAATAAATGAGATTAGTATTAGGAAAAAGATCTATAAGAGATTTAGTGGCTTGATATGGAGTTGAAAAACTACATGATATACAAAGGCTGAAGATGACGTTGACAAACAGATAGACAAATACACTTGTTTGTGTGAAAAAGTTATGAAAATAGTTGGTGCAATATTAGAGAAATTCTTAAGGATAGATTGCCTAACATATTGGGTCCATGTAAGATGGGGTGTGTGCTACATTATAAACACACATCAGACCTAATTATAAATTTTGGATAATGAAGTGTATCAGGTAGCTATAACAATAACGAAGCAAGAAGAAAGATGGATGTTATATTATCATATTCCAACTATATATATATATATAGAGAGAGATATAGATATAGATATAGATATATAAAATGATGTCAAATTTTAATACATTGTTTTGATATAAGTTTTTTCGTACTTTAAAAAAAAAAAGTTAAGAATAAAGTTCGCGTGGAAGAATAATGTTTTCAACACCTCAAATAAGTGGTCGAGAGAAAAATGAAAGGATCGCTTCTAAATTTCCTATATTGTCTTAAGAATTGGTAAGTTGGTGTTCGTTATGTGTGCATGTTTATAGCTTGTTGGAAGTACTTTAAATTTTGTGAATGTTCATGTTTTATAACAATGCATATATCTTGTTCATCATATTGCATGTATATATACTGAGAGCACTTCCTTCCTAATTTTCTTAGTGATTTAGTGTTTTGTTGGTCTAAGACAATCTAGGTTGATAAACTTAGGGGTTCTAGCTAAACTAAGTTTTAAATTATGTTTAACAATTTATTTAGGCATTGATGTGTAAAGATTAACAGGTGAACTCACCATAACTTTGCTTGTATCTCTTATTTTCATGTCAATGATTTGCATATACTACACATGAATTAAACATATCAAGTTGTTCGTATACAAAACTTCTTTGTTTCATGTGTCAAAGATAAACACAAGAAGGGGGGGGTTGAATTGTGTTAATTAAAAACGGTTCAGAACGAAACAACATTTATCCCTTTCGTCTGTGGGTTTCAAAACGGTTCAGACGAAACAACATTTATATTGAAAGATTGATTTTAATAAACTAACGTTAGATTATGATTATCCCCAGTTAGTCAATCAGACGAAACAAATAAACACAAGTATTTTTATACTGGTTCGTCTATTCAAGACTACGTCCAGTTACCCAGCAACAACTGAGTTTTCACTACAAACCGTGAAAAGGTTTACAAGTATTGTTTGAACCCAGCCACTTCTGGCTATTACAAGATATTCTTTGCTCCCAGCCTTCTCAGGCTAAACAACCAAGGTATTCTTTGAACCCAGCCTCCACAGGCTAATACAAAAGGTATTCTTTGAAACACAGCCTCCTCAGGCTAAAGTACCACACAAGTGGATTTGAAAAGATGTTTGAAAACAAAGATTTTCCTCTTCGCAGAGAGGGTTTTACAATAAAGTTCTTAGCACAGAATTGAGCGAATTCTCAGAAGATGGGATAAGAGAAGCGTATTCGCCAACTGATTCTTGATGCTATGAAGTCCTTTTATAGACATCTTCTTCAAATAGCCGTTAGACTCATTTGAATGCCGTTGAGAGTCGTTGAGAAATCTTCTTGAGAGCTTTCCAAAAAGGTTGTCAGTTGTACTTGATTGATTGATGAAGAGTCACAACGGATATAGCGGACTAGATTGTGCGCACTACTTTTTCTGACTTGTACAGAGAAGTGACAAAAGGTGAAGACCTTTTTGACTTTGGTGTGTAAGCTCGAATCCCTATACTGATCTTGGATGCTTCTCATGAGTACTTCTTCAGATTTGAAATCTTGGCGCAGATGACTCAACTTGACTTCACTTTTGAACAGACGATGTATTTCTTCAGTCTTCAGTTGTTGTTGTTTCGTCTCATCCTATCGTCTTAAGACTTCACTCTTTGGACAGACGAAGGGCTTTAGCTTGAGTAGTCCTCTTTCGTCTGTGCATGTATCGTCTGATGGCTTAGCTTTTGGACAGACGCAGAACTTCACTTTTGAAGGGTCATGTTTCGTCTGTGCTGATTTCGTCTTAGTAAGTCTTAGGTAGCTTGGTTTCGTCTGTCTTGTAATTAATCAAAATCTTGAGACGTTAAGCATCCTTGATCTAACAATCTCCCCCTTTTTGATGATTACAGACCATACCAAGAAAATCTGCACAAGACATGGTTAGACAGAAAAAAACAGTCTCAAAAAGCCAGATTGACATCAAGACAATGTTTTCTGAATAATACCTCTTTATAAAAGATTGTTACATCAATGCGATGTAATCTTTGTACATTATTACACTGGTATAGACAGAAAACAAATAAAGAATAACCAATAAAGAATTACAATGTATTTTCTATACTAAAGAAGAGTAAATGAAAAGAAATACATTGATACAAGTATAATACATGGCTCCCTTATTGTTTAAGACTCCCCCTCAGACGATGCTCCTTGCTTGCTCTTGGTCTCTCCCCCTCAGACAATGCTTTCCCCTTGTACCTTTCTCCTTTCCCTTGGGATAACTCTTTTCTCTTTTTCTCCCCCTTGGGCTATGAATCATCAAAACATGATCACGAAGAAGGCTTTGGCTTCTTGTTAAGCAGGGCCATCACAATGTCCTTCAATTGCTGCACTTCAGATGATAGACAAGCTTGATTTTCTTCAAGTTCTCTGTTCTTTTCCTTCAAGTGCACGCAATCCTCTTCCAAGGCATCATACTTACGCTTCAGAGTCTTATACTCCTCAGCTTCTTGAATATCAGCCTCAGCAACCTCAATGGCTCCAAGAACCTCCACCACATCATTAACTTGCACTTGTGGTGTTTGAGGTTCTTCCACTATAGGTACAATATCATCAATAATGAGCACTGATGGAGTCTTCTTCAGACGCAGTGTGAAGAGTGGAAGGATAAGGTCAGCCGTGAAGTTTCGTTCCCATTGCCATGTGTAGTTCTTTGCTGGAATAGAGACTTCAAGATTCGGATGTTCCTCAAAAGGATGTGTATAAGCGAAAGCTCTACTAGGAAACACCCTGCCACAGACGGAGGAATCCTCATCAAAAGAGGTTCCAGAACAAAACTTGGATGTGGCTTCATGATCTTTTATCATCCTTTGTATCTTTGGATTGATAGGGCTTGAGGCTTGAGCTTGTATTGCCTTAAGATGCGCATAAGCAGCAGACGGAAGAAGCTTGGGGATGTGCCTTGCATATTTGAAGGTTCTGGGACCAGACAGTACTTTTTTCTCTTTACCTTTAGCCAGAAACTTGACCAAGCATGGTCGTTTTCTGTCTAAGACGATTGTGTACTTAGTTTCGTCTGACACCAGCGAAGAGAACTGTGAACCCACCATGAAGGGGCAGTATCTCTTATCCTTCTTAGCTTGATGATCAATGTGATAGAAGGAAACTTCTCTTTCCTTGGCTTCCCTTCTAAAGGCACCAGCTATCAACTTGAATGTCAAGTTGTAGTCTTCCGGTAGGGCGTGAGCGAACTCCTCAGGATCTTCATATTCGTTGAGGAGGATGGAGTAACGAGGGTTGATCCCGGAGCAGTGGGGTCTCGTCCATGGGAGCACAATTCCTAGAGAGTGTCCTAGACTGACATACTCTGTTTTATTTAGTGGAATTGTGAAGGGCATTGGATCATGGCGATTTATGGCGTCGAGATGCCAATGTGTGCAATCTTTCGGCTCATAGTTGGTACAGTTTGCGTCTCCATATCTACAATGATGGAATACAGGCGCATTTACCTAATACCGAACCTTCCACTTTGTGTTTTCTCTGTGTGGGATGTGAGATTCATAGCCAAGTCTTTGGTCCTTCAATCACAGAGCAAAGAAGAAGATCCTTGTATGCTTGTATGTTTTCTAAGCCCTTGATGTCTAGGTTGGCCAGTGTGTCCCAGGGCAGACGCTTCAGCCAATTGCGTTGCTCCTCTGGGGTGTAGATGGTGTCTTCATTGAAATTCACCGGCTTCAAGGGTTTAAAGTATAGAATGGGATTTATTAACCTCTGTATTGGTATGGGTTCTTCAACTCTATGTAAGGAGTATCCCTTATGTACAGGTCTTCATCGTCTGCTAAGATGTCTTTTGTAGCAGACTCAGACGATTCAGCTTCAGTGGAGAATTCTTCAATCTTCTCTCCAATGATCCAGTCAGGTTTAACCGGTTTCTCAGCACAGGTGCTCTCAGCGAAGCTGCTCATGACTAATTCGTTTAGAAACGAATAGTCCACCTTGTGCTTTTGGGGTAAGTCTTCTGGATTGATCACCTCAGCATGTGATCTCCCCCATGTAGCATCGACCTTGATAACTTCAAGTTGTTCTTCATCAGACTAAGAATCAACTTCTTCAATAAGTACATAGTCTTCAGACGGAATCTCCATCGTCTGGTGGTGAGATGCTTCCTCAGACGTAGCAGGTAGCGTCTGTGCAAGGAATGCGTTCAGCGGAGACGCAACAATAGGTGTTGCCCTATGTTCGTCTTGGAGTGATGTTGATGGAGAGACTTCCATAGTGGAAACTTCCTCACTTAGCATTGTGTCCAACTCATCCGCAAGCTGGGCATTGTCCTTCTGGAAGATCCTTTCTCTCTTATTTTATATATATATATATATATATATATATATATATATATATATATCAACTTTTTTATAATTAATAATTTGCGTTATTTTGTTACAGAAACCTTTTAGGTGGCTACTGACACATGAATAAAAAATTATGGATAATTGGAACCAAAACTGTTCGGATCGCCTTCGAGCAATGATGTCTAAAATTAGGAGGGTGAATATGCTTCAAGGTAAAAAACCTGCTTGGATACCAGACCCTGTTTTTGACAGAGAACAGTTGAGGAAAAGGGATGGATGGACTGAGACCAGGGCCAACTTGTGTTCAAAGTTCAGTCCATTTTGAGAACATTCAATGCTCTCTAGAGTTTCTTGCTCCAAACCATCTGGCTTAAAAACCAACATACATTCTCTCAATACGGGAATGATTTTTTCAAGAATGATACCTTTGTGAACATGAACAAATAGATTCAACAACAATTTTATCTGGTTTATGGGTTCCCAACGTATATGTTTTTTACTAAGGTTGGTGATCTAACTTCAACGTATTTTAATCTATTTTTGAAACATGTTGTATTTTTATTTTGTTTTTGTAATTTGTTTCATGGGTTTTGTGTTGTATACGTCTGTGAATGATGTTGTACAGATTTGTTAAGCATGTTGTGTACTTTTCTTAAGCATGTTGTATACTCTTGGTTTACTGTCATGATTTTTTTGATTTGTTTAGGGTCTTGCATTTCTGGATTTACCTTTGTCCACATATATCAACAAATTTTTAACTTGTTCTGTTTTTGTCTTGTATTACAGTCCTATCGAAACTTTCGCAGCATATTTGATATTTCTGAACACACATTTTTAGTCGTGGGTTCTTAATGTTTGATTTTACAAAACACACATTTTTAACTATCCACGTTAGACATTACTGAGGTATTTTGATAATCTGTAGTTTTTTCGGTTCTTTCCACTTATCTTTGCATAATATTACGGTTAAAGAATTTATGGAAAACTATAGGCTAACGAATATATTCCTTGGATACACACAATATAACCAGCACAAAGTATATTGAGTTGAAATTGTTTTTTATTTAAATTGAATTATGTTATCTGAAGGATATTAGGGATAAAGATAGACATGTAAGGGGACGTCCGGATTAGAAATGGTTATCGTAAGCATAATCACAGAAAAAAAGGTAAAAACATGGGTTGATAAAGAAATGAGAAATCTTACTAGATTTGCATTTGTTCATATTTTTTTTTTCTGATCATCTACTGAGAGATGGTTATGAAAACGAATTACATTATACTAAATGTATCGGTCTACTTCTTGCCCTGTATATTGAGGGTATTTATTGATAAGTCATTTGTAAGTAATGCATGGAAAGTTGAAACACTATGGATCTTAGATAAGCTCTATGATGGGTATTATTTAAACCAGGAACTTGTGTAGTCATCCTTTCTGGTGCAAGATCTTTTATCAATTTGGTGCTCTTTTTAAAGGAGTCAAATTTTTATATGCTCCAAAGAGACAAAGTTAAGTGTAATTTTTTTTTTATTAAACTGGATCCTTGTTTTTATATACTGCTCTGCTGACTAGAGTGTGTTATATAATTATTGTTACTAAATTTGCTTGATTGTGAACATTTTGTATCAAAACAATTTTATTTTTTAAATCAGAAAAAAGTATGGTGGTTTTATATTGAATAATTAGATTGTTTTGTTTTATGAAGCATGTTTAATTCATCGATGTACTCATTTAAATTGACATCTATGTTAGGGTGGTAAATTGAGTACATTATTATGTTGGGAACTTAGGGTATCAGCTAATAAACAAGATGTTCAAATGTTTTCTTTTTAGCCATATTATAATTTGTTATCTCATTCTAATACTCTAAATTTTGATCATAATTTTTCTTGCAAACGAGTGGAGAAGATCTCGATGTAGATGTATGAGCTTTTCCTAATGTTGAGAGTATTTTCACTCAAATTTGTACAATTGAAGGTGGAAAAAGAACCCTATATAAGTGTTTATCCTATAAAATCTCCTTACATTTTCACCTAGACTATTCTTTTTATCCTTCCCAAGTGAAGTTTGAGGCAATGTTTTTTCATCCAAATGTTGATTAGTTTGGGAACATTTGTTTGGACCTCCTTCAAATGTTCACCAACTTAGAGAACAAATAATCATGTATTAAAGCCAAATATTCCAATACCTGTGTTTTGGTGGGTTTGGATCGACCATCTACTTTTATTATGGATGCCAAGAAAATGTAGATGGGAATTCAATTTTTATTGCGTCAAATCTGCATAAGTTGTTTCAACAACTACATTCTCTTCAAACTAATAATTGTTGTACTTGTGTGTTTCTACCGAATAGTGGTCTTCAACTTATGATTGCAAAACTATCCTTTTGTCCATTTAAAGTTTCCTGAAAGGTCTGTTCTTAATATCTATTGAGATTTGCATTCAGATTTATTAGTTTTTTAAGCAATTTACTTTCTAATAACAAAGCCTAACCTAGAGAGTCTTCTAATTAGTTGTTAAGGAACAATCTGGAATGATAAGGAAGGTTTGGAAAAGAGTATTTTTAAACTTCCACCATAAATATTGGTTTGTATTATAAACTTTTTGTAATAATTTATACTGCCTACTATTTATTATTGTAGCTCTTATGCTCTTTTATTTGGTCTTCACTTCAGTTATTGTCAATTAGGTTTTACCTATGAATCTTGGGGTAACATTAGATTGTGCAGCATCAGTGTAAAGTTTTTTGTTTTTTGTTTTTCACAATAAACTATTCATAAAGTTTTGTGACAAATTTGTTGATTTTGATTACTAATAATTTAAAAGTCATAGAAAATTGAATTTATATGATTTGCAATGTAAAATTATATATATATATATATATATATATATATATATATATAATTAATTTAATGAAGTGTGAATCTATTAGAAGTTTGAATGAATCTGGTAAACAAAAATGTTTTAGCAAAATTAATGAATTCAATTTTGATGTAATATTTTTTAATTTATTTATTAAAAGTGGGAGGGAATCTGGTCTATCAAACTAAAATTACTTTTCATTTCTTTATATTTTCTAATAAAGTGTGAACTTTTTAGAAGTTTAAATGAACTTGGTCAATTAAAATGTTTTGGTAAATTAAATGAATTTATTTTTTGTAATATTTTTAATTAAGTTATTAACTGTGGAAGAAAATGTGGTCAATCAAACTTTATTAAAATCAGTTTTTTTCTATATATTTTTTTAATGAAGTGTGAATTTTTTAGAAATTTGAATGAATCTGGTCAACCAAAATATTTTGGTAAATTTAATGAATTAATTTTTGATGTTATACTTTTTTAATGAATTTATAAAAAGTAGAAGGAAATTAAGCAGAAAATAAAACCAGAAGATGAAGAATGAACAGTAGCATAAAACAACTAGAACAAGTAAGAAGAGATTAATAGAACAAAAATGTATATTGAACCAGAAAATTATAGCAGAATTGGAAATTGGCGGAATCAAAATCAAAGACCGAATTTAATTGTTGTAGCGTCAAAAGTTGTGAAGATATAGTGAGAATATGAAAGGTGCATTTCGATTCTTGTTTGTTATTTATTTAAAAGAAAAAAGAAAGAAAGGTGTCTTCCCTACTTAAGACAATTAAAATAGGCCTCCATAATCAGAAGTAAAAGGCCTAACCCATTCTACTAAAAACTCTCAAAATACATTGATTAATAACATTAAAGACTTCTTAATTAAAACTGAAAACAAAGTATTGGGCCGAAAGTTTGTGAGGCAAATTTGGGCCAGAAGACGGATGAACTGGGATTTGGCCTTAACATAAGAAATGTAGAACTCTCTCTAGGCTTTCCAAACACACCAAGAATGACCAAACTAGAGTTCAGGAGCTCTTGATACAGCATGCACAAGAATCAGTATAAAAACATAAAAACTTATGGAAATTAGCTATTATTTACTAGTAGTACTAAAATATACCTCTAACAAAAATATACATTAAACTACCAAAATATGACACATATAAAAGCTAAATAAACCAAAAACAAAGTAAAAAAAATGTATATAAAATGGACTACCAGAGCTCGCGCGAGCTGACCTTTATCTCGCATACGAGCTCGCTCGAGCTAGTATATATCTCGAGCGAGTTGGGCTCGCAAAAGGCCAAAGTCCACTAAAGAAGGTTATATATGCACAAGTTACTATCAGCAAAAGGGACGACTTCTTAACCTAATCCTCCTAAGGTTTTAGAGACTGACAACCTCCAGACCTCTAGACCACGATCGACTCTAGAAACCCTAGATGGCTACTCTCCCCACTTTCAGTTCAGTGCAACATTTAGAGTTCAACCCCAAGCCTATAGAAGGACACGCAATGATCACTCGACTTCTTAGAAATCGACCACCATGTATTATCTTTGTTTTTATTCTTGTGTTGTTTCCCTTATTAGCATGAAGTAAATCTCTTTTTGAAAAGAAGTGAAAGCTAGCACCTTTGCGAAGATGCATCTCAAATCAAGCTCTCTACTTCGTTCACCAAATGAGGTCACCCCTCTATCACCCATTCCCAAAGAACCACATAGAGCCCGTATCAAGCGCGCTAAACCGCAAACACAAGCCCAAACACCGTCCGAAACACAACCCCAAACAGAACCCAAAACACTAACCCAAACACAAGCCCAAACATCAAATCAACCTCAACCTCCTCCATCTGTAATAATATCTGAAGTTCCTTTTGAGGATATTCTTGAGGAACCCCTCAAGAAAAAGAAAAGGACTATCAGAATCAAGCACATTGGTGCTAAAACAAAGACACAAAGGATATCCCCAAGTGAAGTTGAAGGGGTCACCCTATCGTCTGTAGCAGTTCCGTCTATGAAGACCTCCACAGACGAAGAAAAGCAGAGGACAACAGCTGAAGAAAAAGCAAAGGCTAGGAAGCTTGCACTTGAGAAAGCTGCTAGGGGCAAGGATAAAATGAAGCAAAAATTGGCTTCTGTCGTTGTTGGAGAGACAGCAGAAGAAAAACAATTCAAAGAGGCTAGAAGAGCCTCCATCTTGCTCGAAGCTGAAAGAGAAAGACTCTTTCAAGAAAGCTTTCGCGGCATTGGATCGTTTGAGGGAGCATCTGCTCAAGCTACCTCAGAGGGCATGAATAGTGAAGAGACCGCCCAGATCCAGAAAGATAATGCCCAACTAGCGAAGGAGTTAGAAACAATGCTTAGTGAAGAGGCCTCCACAATGGAGACTCTTCCATATACAACACTCCCAGACGAACAAATGACAACTTCTTCTGAGCCACTTGTTGCGTCTCCGCTAAATGCTTGTCCAACACAGACGTTCCCTGCTGCGTCTGAAGAAGAAGTACTCCATAGTCAGACGATGGAAATTCCGTCTGAAGGCATTGTACTGGTTGAAGATGCAAGTTCTTCGTCTGATGAAGACTTTGTGGATACATACAGGGGGAGATCACATGCTGTGGTGGTCAATCCAGAAGACTTACCCCCAAAGCGCAAGATTGACTATTCAATCCTAAACGAATTAGTCATGCGAAGATATAAAGAAGGCACTTGCGCCAACAGACCAATCAAACCTGATTGGGTTATTGGAGCGAAGTCTGATGAAGCCTCCAATGAAGCTGAATCGTCTGAGCCTGCCTCATTAGCAGACGATGAAGACTTGTACATAAAAAATACACCATATATAGAGCTGAAGAACCCTTATCAGTACAGAGGAAAGAAGGGATTCCAGTTGGGGAGATTTGTCAACCCCATTATATACAATAAGCCCTTGAAGCCAATTGATTTTGATGAAAATGCTGTTTATTCTCCAGAGGAGCAACGCAACTGGTTGTAGCGTCTGCCCTGGGACAATCTGGCTGAATTAAATATCAAGGGACTAGAAAACATAAAGGCTTATAAAGATCATCTCGCTGCGTTGGAGATTGAAGGACCAGCGCTTGGCTATGAACCCCACATTCCACAAAGAAATAATCCAAAGTGGAGGTTGCGGTACGAGATCAATGCACTAGTTTTTCATCACTGTACAAATGGTGATATTGACTCTCTCCGCTATGAGCAGAAAGATTGCAAACACTGGCATCTTGACGCCATAGATCGCCATGATCCAATGCCATTCACAATTCCTCTCAATCAAACAGAGTATGTTGGTTTAGGCCACTCTCTAGGAATTGTGCTCCCTTGGACGAGACCACATTGTTCTGGGATCAACCCTCGCTACTCTCTCCTTCTAGATGAGTATGAAGATCCTGAAGATTTTGCTCACTGCCTCCCAGAAGACTACAATCTATCTTTCAGGCTAATGGCTGGTGCATATCGAAGGGAAGCAAAGAAAAGAAACATTTCCTTCTCCCACGTCGATCGCCAAGCTAAGAAGGATGGAAGATTTTGTCCTTTCATGATGGGTTCTCAGTTTTCATCACTGGTGACGGACGAAACAAAGTATTCTATCGTCTTAGACAGAAAAAGACCATGCTTGGTCAGATATCTGGCTAAGGGAAAGCAAAAGAAGGTTTCGTCTGTAGCTGACAACTGCTCCGGAACCATCTTTGATGAGGACTCTTCCGTCTGTGGCAGAGTGTTCCCTGGTAGTGCTTTTGTATATTCTCAGGAACAGCCACTGCTTGAAGTATCCATTCCAACCAAATGGTATACCTATCAATGGAACCGGAACTTCACAACCTACCTCGATCTTCCTCTTTTCACAATGCGTCTGAAGAAACCACCTACAGTGGTCATCATTGATGACACTATACCTCTTGTGGAGGAGCCTCAAACACCGCAAGTGACAATTGCTGATGTAGTGGAGGTTGCTGAGGCTGGTGAGGAGATGCTAAAGGCAGTTGATATAGAAGAAGCTGAGGAGTATAAGACTCTGAAGCGCAAATACGAAGCCTTGGAAGAAGATTGTCAGCACTTGAAAGCTAAGAACAGAGAACTTGAAGAAAATCACGCTTCTCTATCATCTCAAGTGCAGTAACTTACAGACGTTGTCATGACCTTGCTGAGCAAAAAGCCAAAACCTTCTTCTTGATCAGAGTTTTAATGATCACAGCCCAAGGGGGAGAGAAAAGAAAGCATAATCCAAGGGGGAGAGCCTAACCCAAGGGAAAGAAGAATGGTACAAAGCATCGTCTGAGGGGGAGCAAGAGCAAACAAGAACAAGGAAGTACCGTCTTAGGGGGAGTAAGATTCTTGTAAAATTTTTTTTAGTATAGAATATACAATGTAATTTTATTATTTCTTTTGTTATCATATACATTGTAATTCTTTATTGTTTTCTGCTTTGAATACCATTGTAGTAATCTGATTACATCACATTGATGTAACAAACATTTATAAAGAGGTATTTCTCGAGAAAACATCGTCTTGATGTAAAACGCTCATAAACTCCGCACATTGTTTTGTCTAACCATGTCTTATGCAGAATTTCGTGGTATGGTCTGTAATCATCAAAAAGGGGGAGAATGTTAGATCAAGATTTGTTAGATCAAGAATGTCCCTAAGTTTTGATAAATTACAGCACAGACGAAACCAAGCAATCAAGACTTGCTCAGACGAAACCAGCACAGACGGAAGATGGCCCTTCAAAGTTTGAAGTGTTGCGTCTGTCCACAAGCCAAGACATCAGACGATACTGGCACAGACGGAAGAAGACTACTCAAGTTTAAAACCTTCGTCTGTCCAAGAGAAGCTTAAGACGAAAGGATAAGACGAAACAAACATCATTGAAGATTCACATCGTCTATCCAAAAAGTGAAGTCAAGTTGAAGTCTCGCGCCAAGATTCAAAATCTAAAGGAGTCATCATGAGAAGAATCCAAGATCTGTATGGGGATCTACGCTTTCACATTCAAAGTCAAAAAGGTCTCTACCTTTTTGTCACATCTCTGTACAAGTCAGTAAAAGGAACTGCGCACGCAATCCAGTCCGAGATATCCGCTGCAACTCTCATCTATCAATCAAGGACAACTGACAATCTTTTGGAAAGTTCTCAAGTAGATCTTCAACGACTCTCAACGGCATTCAAATGAGTCTAACGGCTATTTGAAGAAGATGCCTATAAAAGGACTTCACCACAATCAGAACAAGTTGGCGAATACGCTTATCTCTTTCTAACTCTTAAGGATTCGCTCAATTCTGATATCTGTTCTTTATTGTAAACACCTCTCTGCGCAGAGGAAAACTTTGTTTTTCGAAACATCTTTCAAGTCCACTTGTATGGCATTTTAGCCTGAGGAGGCTGTGTGTTCAAAGAATACCTGGTTTAGCCTGAGGAGGCTGTGTGTTCAAAGAATACCTGGTTTAGCCTGAGGAGGATGTGTGTTCAAAGAATACCTGGTTGTTTAGCCTGAGAAGGCTGGGATCAAAGAATATCTGTAATAGCCAGAAGTGGCTGAGTTCAAAGAATACTTGTAACCTTTTCACGGTTGGTAGTGAAAACTCAGTGGTTGCTGGGTAACTGGACGTAGTCTAGAATAGACGAACCAGTATAAAAATATCTGGTGCATTTATTTTATCGATAGTTAACTAACGGGGATAAATATACTTTAACGTTTATAGATTAAAATCAATTTTTCAAGATAAACACTGTTTTGTCTGAACAAGCTTTGAACCCACAGACGAAACCTACAGACGAAAGGTACAGACGAAAGAAATTTTTTTTATATCACAATTCAACCCCCCTTCTTGTGATTTGTCTTTTACATGGTCTTATTAATATTCTATTTTGAATATAACAAGAAGTATTAACTGCTTCTGCCCAATAATATTTAGGGAGAGAGCTTTCATGCAACATTGTTCTAGCCATTTCTTGTAGAGTACGATTTTTCCTTTCCACAACTCCATTTTGTTGAGGAGTTCTTGGAGACGAAAAATTGTGAAATATACCATTTTCAAAACAAAAGGCTTTGAACTCAGAATTTTCAAATTCTGTTCCATGATCGCTCCTTACAGACGCAATACATATTCCTTTTTCTTTTTGAACACGTTTACAGAATATTTCAAAGACCTTAAATGACTCATGTTTATGGGCTAGGAAGTATACCCATGTGAATCTAGTATAATCATCTACAATGACAAATCCATATCTCTTCCCTCCAAGAATTTCAGTCTGAGTGGGTCCAAAGAGATCAATGTGTAACAGTTCTAACATTTTTGTCGTGGAAACAACATTTTTTTTATTTGAAAGAAGCTTTGAGTTGTTTCCCATGCTGACAAGATTCACACAGACGATTGGTTTTCCAAGATATTTTCGGCAAACCTTTTACGAGATCCTTTTTAGAAATTTTTGAAATATACTTGAGACTTAAATGTCCAAGCTTTTTGTGCCAAATATCTCGTTCATCGTCTCCTGAAATCAAACATGTTACATTCTGATCACTCAGGTCAGAAAGGCAAACCTCATAAAGGTTATTCTTTCTTTTCCCAATGAAAAGAATGGTTTTATCTTTGTTTCTGACTATACACTCATCAGAGTTAAAGGCTACTCCATACCCATTGTCACAAAATTGACTTATGCTAAGTAGATTGAAGTTAAGACCTTTAACATATGAAACGTTCTGGATAAGAGTATTGGGTGTCTTACCAACAATCCCAATGCCAAGAATTTTACCTTTTCCAGAACCGTATGAGACAGACCCTTTACTTGGTCTGAGGTCCTGGAACATAGACAGGTCTCCCGTCATGTGTCGTGAGCAACCACTGTCCAGGTACCAGCTTGAAGTCTTGTCTCTTCCCATTGAGGATATCTGCAATAGGAACAATAAGTGACTTTGGTACCTAAATCTTTTTGGGTCCTTTCTTGTTAGTTACAGAAGGCTTCTTTTTGTTTTTAGTCTTTTTGTAGTTATTAGGAACCTTGTTGTAGTTCCTCTTCTTTTTATCAGACGAAACAAGTTTGTTTTTATTTTCGTCTGTCTCCTTAACATAATCAACTCCACTTTTATCATTGGGTGATCTCCTATATTTTAAAATATTTTCAAGAATGGGGGATCCCTTTGTAAACTTGGTTAGATCATTAAGAAGGGATTCATTTTCTTTCTTTAATCTTTCGATTTCAAGAATGAAAATGTCCTTTTCAGACTCAGACGAAACATCACTTGATACTTTCTTATCTAGAAATTCTATCTCAGTTTTCAAAACTGCATTTTCTTCCAAAGCTTGTCTCAGCTTGGTTTTCAAGTTTTGTATTGCTTAGCAATAAAATGAGAGTGAGCTAGAAGAGTATCATATGATATTTCTTCTGATTCTGACTCTGATTCAAAAAGAGAAGAGGATGAAGAAGTTTCATTGAGATTTACCTCTGTTGAGATATGGTCTCCAGCCATGAGGCAGATATTTGTTGTTTCTTCTTCTTCAGAGGATTCCTCTGAACTTTCACTGTCAAGATCTTCCCAAGTCAGTAAGCCCTTTTTCTTTTTGTCTTTTCTAGAGCTCCACCTTTTTCTCAGTCTAGGACATTCTGACCTCATATGTCTCGGTTTTCTACATTCATAGCACACTATCTCTATGCTTTCTTCTCTGATTGATGACTTCTCAGGGAACTTCTTCTCCTTTTTCTTGAAGAAACGTTGGCCTCTACCTTTCTTCATCATCATCCTTTTAAATCGTCTGGCCATGAGAGAGACTTCGTCTTCAGACGATTCAGATTCGGTTGAATCTGCCTTCAGAATCTTCATTTTCTTTTTACTGTCTTTCTTGACAGAATCTTCTTTAGGAGTGGTGTCTACAGACGAGAGAGCTATAGGCTCTTGAACTTTGATCTTGTCTCTTTTGCACAAGAATTCCTCATGTACTCTCAAAGCCCCTATTAACTCGTTGAGAGTCAACGTCTTCATATCACGTCCGACTGAGATGGTAGTGGACATAGCTTCCCATGGAGGAGGAAGACTATCCAATATCTTCATGTTATTTTGAGCTTTGGTGAAGGTAATATCCAGCGCAGTGAGTCCATTCAATATTGTTTGGAATCTACCAAACATCATATCGATTGATTCTCCTTTCTTCATAGAGAACATCTCGTATTCTCTTTGAAGTGTAGCGGCTTTCCTCATGCGCACATCCTCTGTTCCTTCATAGGAAATTTTGAGGGCATCCCAGAGTTCTTTAGCGGTTTTATAAACACAGAATTTGTTGTATTTTGTTCTAGACAATGCACACATGATAGCATATCTAGCTTTGTTGTTGAGTTCCATAACAGAGAATTCTTCATTACCCCATTTCACCTCAGGTTTGACAATAGGGATGTTTCCTTGGGTTATGATGTTCCACAGCCTGTACTGTGTGGATTTGATGTACATCTCCATACGATCTGCCTAGTAAGGGTAGTAATCACCAGAGAACACCGGTGGCTTGTTCATGGATGATCCTCCAGATAAGAACGAAGGTCCTTGAGACTCCATCTAGGATCTTTTCCTCTAGCAGCTGTAAAGCGCTCAACCCTTAGAGGCTGAGCTCTGATACCAAACTGTAAAAGATAAACACAAGAAGGGGGGTTGAATTGTGTTAATTAAAAAAATTTATTCCTTTCGTTTGTGGGTTTTAAATCTGTTCAGACGAAACAATGTTTGTATTGAAATATTGATTTTAATGAACAAATTTTATATTATGATTATCCCTTGTTAGTTGAGCAGACGAAACAAATAAACACAGATATTTTTATACTGGTTCGTCTGTTCTAGACTACGTCCAGTTACTCAGCAACCACTAAGTTTTCACTACAAACCATGAAAAGGTTACAAGTATTATTTGAACCCAGCCACTTCTAGCTATTACAAGATATTCTTTGCTCCCAGCCTTCTATGGCTAAACTAACAAGGTATTGTTTCAACCCAGCCTCCACAGGCTAATACAAGAGGTATTCTTTGGAACACAGTCACCTCAGGCTAAAATGCCACATAAGTGGACTTTGAAAGATGTTTTAAAAACAAAGTTTTTTTTCTCTTCGCAGAGAGGGTTTTACAATGAAGTTCTAATATCAGACTTGAGCGAATTCTTAGATGAAGGATAGAGATAAGCGTATTCGCCAACTGATTCTTGAAGCTGTGAAGTCCTTTTATAGGCATCTTCTTCAAATGGTCATTAGACCCATTTGAATGTCGTTGAGAGTCGTTGAGAGATCTTCTAGAGAGCTTTCCAAAAAAGTTGTCAGTTGTACTTGATTGATTGATAAGAGTCGCAGCGGATATAGCGGACTAGGTTGTGCGCAGTAGTACTTCTGACTTGTACAGAGATGTGACAAAAAGGTGAAGACCTTTTTTACTTTGGTGTGTAAGCTCGAATCCCTATACTGGTCTTGGATGCTTCTCATGAGTGCTTCTTTAGATTTGAAAACTTTGGCGCGAAGGACTCAATCTTGACTTCAGCTTTTGGATAGACGATATGATTCTTCAGTCTTCAGTTGTTGTTGTTTCGTCTCATCCTATCGTCTTAGACTTTACTCTTTGGACAGACGAAGGACTTAAGCTTGAGTAGTCTTCTTTCGTCTGTGCATGTATCGTCTGATGATTTGGCTTTTTGACAGACGTAAAAATTCTTCTTTGAAGGGTCTTGTTCCGTCTGTGCTGCTTTCGTCTTAGCAAGTCTTGGGTAGCTTGGTTTCGTCTGTCTTGTAATTAATCAAAATCTTGAGACGTTAATCATCCTTGATCTAACACACAGCCTTCGCAGGCTAAACAACAGAGGTATTGTTTGAACAACCAGCCTCCTCAGGCTAAACTACCACACAAGTGGATTTTAAAAAGATGTTTTAAAGAACAGAAAGATTCCTCTTCGCAAAGAGGGTTTTACTATGAAGTACAATCACAGAAGATAGAATAATAGAAGCGCTTTCGCCAACTAATCTTTGATGAAGTGAAGTCTTTAAATAGGCACCATCTTCAGATAACCGTTAGACACATGAGAATGTCGTTGAATATTTTCTTGAGAGCTTTCCAAAAGGTGTCAGATAGTACTTGAGTGATTGATGGCGTGTGCAGCGGATTTACATTGCGTGCGCAATACCTTTTCTGACTTGTACAGAGACTTTGACAAAAAAGGTGAAGACCTTTTTGAGTTGCATATGTAGGCACGAATCCCTATACTGATCTTGGATGCTTCTAATGAGTACTTCTTAAGATTTGAAATCTTGGCGCGAGTGACTCAAATTTTGCTTCACTTCTTGGACAGACAATATACTTCTTCAATCTTTAAGAGGTTTCGTCTTATCATATCGTCTGATGACTTTGACTTGAGACAGACGAATGACTTCAGTCTGAGGAGTCATCTTTCGTCTGTGCTTGTTTCGTCTGACTTGCTTGCTGATGTTCCGTCTGAGAAAGTTTCGTCTGTCTTGTAGAAATCAAAACCTTAGATGTGTTAAACATCTTGATCTAACACAATATCAATTATTTGTAATGAGAAATGATAAAAAGTCAACACACAATACAAAGTCGATCAGTCAACTTATGCCAAACCTATATTTTCACACATTATATTTGCCGGTTAATTAAACATTATTAAAATCATTATTTTTATATATTTTCTAGTGAAGTGTGAATTTATTAGAAGTTTGAATGAATTTGGTCAACCAAAATTTTTGGTAAATTTAATGAATTTAAGTTTTATGTTAATTTTTTTAATGAATTTATTAAGAGTGGAAGGGAATCTGGTCAATCAAACTTTATTAAATCATTATATATATATATATATATATATATATATATATTAATGAGGTGTGAATTTATTATAAGTTCGAATGAATCTGGTCAATCAAAATGTTTTGATAAATTTAATGAATTTAATTTTATGTTATATTTTTTTTATGAAAGGAATCTGGTCAATCAAATTTTATTAAAATCATTTATATATATTCTAATGAAGTGCGAATTTATTAGAAGTTTGGATAAATCTAGTCAATCAAAATGTTTTTTTGTAAATTTAATCAATTTAATTCATATGTTATATTTTTTAATGAATTTACTAGAAGTCGAAAGGGAATCAAGTCAATCAAATTTTATTAAAAAAAAATCTATATATTTTCTTATGTAGTGTGGATATATTAGAAGTTTGAATGAATCTGGTTAGCCATACTGCTGGTAAATTTAATGTGTTTATTTTTTTTACATATTATTCTAAACAAAATTATTAAAAGTGGAAGGGAATCCGGTCAATCAAACTTTATGGAAAAAATTTCAATAATAACTTATTAACTAAAATTTAATGTTATTTCAGATTAATCAGTAAAAAAGAAAAGACTAAGTAGTCAAGACGCTTTCAAAGTAAGAGAGAGAAAAAAGAATCCAAAATTAAATATATAAATACACAGGTTATTTCTAAATCTAAATCAAGGCAATTGCTCTTTCTTGCAGTCTCACTCCAACCTTTCTTTCTTGGCATACTCTGTTCTTCATTCTCCTTCAACTTCTTGCTCTATTCTTTATTCTTCCTTCTTCTTGTGGTCGTGCTATTTTAAAGAAGGTAAGCAATTGAATTCTCCTTCTCTTTGTGATGATATATTCAAGTGTTTTGATAAAAGAATTTAGAAGATTAAGTAATTCAGCTTCATTTTGATGGTTTAATTTAAAGTTATTAGGGTTTATATTTGATTTTATATTTGTGATTTTTCCCTTTAACAGGTGCATGAACAAGTGTTTGTTGAAGCTATTCTTAGTTGTTGTGAAACTTTACAGAAAGGTAAGCTTCAATGGATTGTGACCGTTCTCACTCTCTCGTCCCGATTCCCCTTTTCGTTCTCACTCTCTCGCGGTTTCGCTCAACTAAAGCTTCCCTCGTTGCCAAATAGGATTCAAATCTTGGTTGAATATCTTCTTATGCTTGAAATTATGTCTTGTTCTATGCATAGGGTAGAGTTTAGGGCAAGATCCTTGCTTTAGAGAGCAATTTGACGAAACAATAGGAAAGGTAGTTGCAGAAATGAGAATAATTGGTAATATTTCCTGCTTCAATGTTTGCTTCTTGTTATGTATCCAGCAAAATATTTCTGGAAATTTTCTAATAACTATAAGATAAATTTTTTTCGTTAGTTGGAGTTTGTATATAAAAGTTTGAGTACATTGGGCTTGAAGTCTAACTACTATGGTTCCAAATTCTTTTGAATAGTTGCATACATGTTATTATAGAAAGACATTAATCCTATGAATCTCTTACTGCTATTGTTTCAATCCTTTAATTTAGGTGTCAGGCTCTTATCAGAAGGTGTGGATTCTCTTTTAAATGATGAACTTCAGGAAAATTGTAGAGAAAGGGCATATGCTGGGGCTGTTTTCTGTCAAAGAAATATGCCAACAAATTTAGTGTTTAGAACAATTTAGGATTTATTTTGTTCAATTTAAGTATTGGATTTTGAATATCAAAGGGTACTTGTTTTTTTATTCTAAATTAATCAACCTATCTGTACAGCGTAGGTTGATTTAACTCTGAATCACTTGATGCCATCATCTCTTTTAGTTCTTTCAAGGTAATTCTAGATAGGTTAGTGAAGCCAAAAATGATATAAAGAAAAAATAGCAATTTTCTGTAGGTTATAATTCTTGTATCCTCTTAGTGTATTGGAGCTGGGAGGTAATTCATTTGCAAAAGCAATTATGAACATAATATCGGGTATCCCCTTTCTTTTGTTGATTGTTGTTCTATTACATTCCTTCAATATAATTACTGTGTCTCAAGTTTTTTTTTGTTGGATTGCAGTGCATCGCTTAGGATTCTAAAAAGGCCATCCAAGAAATATCAAACCCCACCATTCAATGCATATAATTTGTGTCAACCACGTAATTATTTATTTAATCTTCTTGTGTCAATGCTTTCTATCCTAATTGAAAAGACAAGTTACTTATCTGTGCAAATTATGAATTCTTCTATTTTGGTTCTGCTTTTTACCTTTATTGCTTTTTTAATTGGTTTATAATTTGTCCCAAAACCAAAGAATAAATTGCAATTAATTTTGGATATACGTTATTTATTTTTATCATCTTCTTGCATACTTGTATTTATTGCAATATTTTTATTAGGGAATTCTGCCATTGGAAGACAAATTTCGGTAAAAAGGCTCTCACAAGCTTGTCATCATCTGTCTAATGCAAGTTTGGATTTTCACTTGTTAGGTATGTTTTAAGTTAGTTTCATTGAATATCATGTAGTTTTTTAGTCTTTGTTGCAATTATTTCTTCATTATTTATGAGTTATAAATTAGTTATGACTATGGCGACAAGTCAAATGGCTCTGCTATGGGGTTTCGGGTTGTTGGGAGTGTCAAACACTCTTTGAGTGTCCAATTAAAAAATTATTTTGTAGATTATTTATGCTAACACTTGTATACAATTCTTACACTTCTATTCAAATTATTTTTTTAACCTATATAAAAATCAGCTGAAAATAAAATGTGGAATATTAGAAAAATTATTTTTATTGATGTGCTTAGTCTATTTTATGTTTCCCTCTTTTAAAGTTGTGAACCTTTGTTCATGAAAGGAATGATAACTAGTCTTGTAGAAAGATAAATAAATGAGATTAGTATTAGGAGAAAGATCTATAAGAGATTTAGTGGTTTGATATGGAGTTGAAAAACTACATGATATACAAAGGCTGAATATGACGTTGCAGACAGATAGACAAACACACTTGTTTGTGTTAAAAAGTTATGAAAATAGTTGGTGCAATATTAGAGACATTCTTAAGGAGAGATTGCCTAAAATAGTTGGTGCAATATTAGAGACATTCTTATGAAAATAGTTGGTCGCAGTCCATCCATCCCTTTTCCTCAACTGTTCTATGTCAAAAAAAGAAATATCAGTTATTGACAAGGGTCTGTTTTTGGAATGCAAATTCTTTTAAACAAAAACAACATATTTCTAAAGTAAACTAAGCCTCTGCAAAAAGTACAATACACGGTTGTGGTAGCATCCCTACATCAGAACATCGAAGCAGAATGGTCAGTAACTAATTTCTTAATTATTTGAATAGTACATTATATCTTAGATTAGCCATTGATTTTAAAATATAAATTGCAAAGTCAAGAATCTGGTAAAGAGTCTTCAATGTTTGAGTTGTTTATGTGAACTCATAAGATGAAGGGATCAAATGAATTTATTGATAAAAAATCATATGGGTTATTTCTTGGTTGGCAGTGATTATGTTTTTGCAGGAGACATATAATAAATTGAAGCAAGATAAGTCTTTCCAGGGCTCAACTAATGATGCTGATGGTGGGGTTGAGGACATTTAGTTGAGCCCTTGAAAGACTTACCTTGTTTTAATTTATTATAAGCCTCCTGCAAAAACATAATCATCGCCAACCAAGAAATAATCTAAATTATAAAATATATAATCCTTAAAACTAGTTTTCTAGCTAAAAAGGTCAAATTGTACTTACAAATGTCTCATCTGGTCCTTGATCAATAATATCATTTGATCCCTTCTTCTTATGAGTTCGCATAAACAACTCAAATAATGAAGGATTTTTACCATATTCTTGACTCTACAATTTATATTTGAAAATTAATGGGTAATTTAAGATATAATTTAAAATTCAAAGAGTCGGGAAATTGGTTACTGCCATTCACCTTCGATGTTCAGATGCAGGGATGCTACCACAACCGTGTATTGTACTTTTTGGAGAGGCTCGATTTACTTTAGCAATGATGTAAGCACATATAAGGAAAATAACTCACCTAGAAGAAATACTAGAAGCTCCAAGTTACCTTAGCTTAAGATTTGATTTTTTGTAATTGAAGTGTAAATAATTTTGATGGCCTTGTAAGTTTTCGGCCAGAAGTGTATTTCCTTTTAAGCATTTGCTTAACTTTGTGCTTAAAAGGCTAGTAAGCTTAAAGAGTGAAGCTTAATAGGGTGAATGAATTTAAGTTCAAGTTCATATTAAATTCTCATTTGAAATTTAAATTTAATTTGGTTTAAGTTTGAATTTCAAATTATGAATCTAAGTGGTTTTGGTTCAAGAAGATTTTCACTTGGATTAGGATCCATGCCTAATCCAAGAGCAAATCTTAACCCTTGTTACATGAACTCATCCAATGGATGATAATCAAGTGGAAAGTGACATGTAACCTTTGAAAGAGACATGAAACACTCTTGAAAGTGACATGTACTTGAACCTTTGAACTTGTGGCTTTTATTCATTGACTTGTAGAGTACTCTAAAGTTGTTTAGCTTCCTCTTCAAGTCTTCCTAAGCCTATATAAAGCCAAAAACGAAATTGTAAAAAAACTTTTGATATTTTGCTAAATGAAAGAGCTTTGAGCTTTTCTTAAGAGGGGATTCTCTTGTCTTGCTTAGCAAGGATTCTTGGATCTTATCAATGGATTCCATCTTCCATTGTGGCGGTTCTCCCTAGGCTTATTAGCTTGCCATGGCGTCTACCCTCACCATTCCTCACCCCCTTCACCTTTTCTTTTTTCGGTTTCTCTTCAACCATTGAAGCTTTGACCGTAAGCTTCCATTAGAGCTTGGTTTGGAATGCATTGAAGAAGCTAGATTGGGTAAACATCAAGGACTCTTTGGAGAATCTCTAAGGAGGCCTCTATCAAGTGGTATCAGAGCTTGTTGTCTTCTTCAATGGGTTATCTTCAACGGGTTAGTTATGGGTTTCATGTGTTTCCATAGCTTTCTTTGAGTTTTCATTGTTCCATGTCTTCTTTCAATAACCTAGTCTTTGTTTCTTTGAGTTGTTTCAATTTTGTTCGGTTAGTTCTTGTCTAAGCATGTTTTTCTTCATTTTTCTTCTTTAACCCGTGGGTTTCCATGGTTAGGCATGCTTATATTGAAGTTTTACTCATAGTTACTTTAGCTTCCATGACAAGATTCTTTGTTCTAGAGTAACTTTCTTTGTAAGCTTCTTTGTTTGATTTGTTTTCTTGTAGTTTTGTTTAGTCCTTTGTGTTTTCTCTTCCAAAACCATGAGTATGATGTATGTGCTGCACCATTGTTGAGTGGGTTTCATGTTTTACATGGGTTCCATGAAATAGAAGAGGCTTCTAGTGTAAGTTTCACATGAACATGCATTTAGTTAGCTTCTAGAGTACTCTTTAAGTCCAATTTGTGTAACCCTTTGATAATTTCGTTTTTGGGTTTTAGAAATTGAACTTGGAGGTTTCTCTTCTTCATTATTGGTTTCAGTCCAGCCATACATAGTGTGTAGAAAAAATACAAAATCAAAAACAAAGAAAAGAAACAAGTGAGAAAAACAAAAGAAAAAGAAGTAGTGGTGAAAAGTGAAGTGTATGGGTCCAAAAATAGTAGAAATTGATTAAGGAGCATACAAAAGAAAAATCAAAAGAACCAAAATAGCAAGAAAAAAATTTGAAAAGTGATAAGAATTGAGTGTGTAGTGATTTTTGGTGTAATTTTCACTTTGAGATTGTACTGCACTTGCTGAAATTTGATGTTACAATGTCTATATGAACCTTATTGTGTAATTGGATTGATTTTAAAAAGGATAGACCATTGTAGAACAAATTTACAAATCGGTCGCTAATCGAATCCCAGCAAATCCGTCGCTAAATTTGGAGCAAATTGGATGGCTAATTTGAATTTGTGTGTGGCTGTACATTTTGATTCTCATACTCTTAGTCTCGGTTTGGACTTGTTTTTCCCTGCAAATTCATGTTCCTTTGTTGTCCATACATGTGTCATTGTCTCATCAAAGTTTACTCTATAATTGATTAGCCTTTCTTTCATTTCGAGTCTTTTTTTTGCTTGTCTTTCTTGGACTACTAGTTTTGTCTTTGAGTATTTGTCTCTTTGGACTTCTTAAGCCTAGCTAGGGTGTTGTTCCTCTTTCACATTGGTTTGGTAGGAACTTGATAATTGATTTGAGAATAATTTTTAAGTGAGAACCAAAAGATAGAGAGGAAAAAGGCAAGAGAGTTTCATTAGAGAAAAAGCCACTAAGTGCGAAACACGAGTTGATTGAGTAGATGCACTTAGAGAGTGGTGAGATTTTTTATTTCCTATTATATTTC
Source organism: Hylodesmum podocarpum (assembly GCA_026586105.1). Lineage (NCBI taxonomy): Eukaryota > Viridiplantae > Streptophyta > Magnoliopsida > Fabales > Fabaceae > Hylodesmum > Hylodesmum podocarpum. Next base: position 584,835 of record JALJEV010001367.1, read on the forward strand.
TTGTACACTAACCTTTTCTTGCAATGATGGCTAGTTCTCCTAGTGTTGGCAATGATTTGTTACCCAAAACTCTCAAAATGATAGATGTGTTGATGAGTAGGTTGAATACCAATTTTGTGGAGAGGTTGGGGTCAATTGAGAAGAGAATGGAGAGTGAGAAGAGGCCTAATGGAAAGAATAGTAGGAATAGAGGTGAAAGGAGAGAGTACCATAGAGATAGTGATAAGAGGAGTAGAAGAGGGAGTGAAAGAAGTGATAGAGATTATTATGAATTTAAGAGGGAAATGAGAGAAAGAAAACAAAAAAGGGTGTTATAAAAAGATGAAAGGAATTATGCCGATTATGAGAGAAGGGAAAAAGAGAGAAGAAAAAAAGAATTGAGAGAAAAAGAAATTAAAGAATTGGAGTTGATGGAAAACCAAATGAAGGAGAAAAGTGATATTTTACTTAGTTATACTAACCCTTCATTTGATTGTTTTGATTCTTATTTGGAGAATATTGTAGGTATGGTTCCAAAGGATGACTATCAAGAGGAAATTGACAAACTATTATGTGAAGATGTAGAAAGGAATGCACTTAAATCTCTTTATGAGGATGTTTGTGGTCATCTTTATAAAGTTGCTTTTGATTTGACTCCTAATGAAGAGTTGTGCATAAAAGAGCCTTGGAACAAACATTGTGAAGAAAAGGAAATGCCTATAGAATTTGAACTACCTTTTGAAAAAATTTCCTTATCACTTACTACTCCCAGTACTTTAATTAAGAATGATATTCCCGACCATACTTTAGAATCTTATGGCATTAAGCCTTGGAAGATCCTTGAATTTGGTAATTTGGAATTCTTAATTGTGCCTATTAACCATTATTTTCATGATGTTGAATGCTTTCCCAGGTTGTTGGAAGAGGTTAAGAAGGAGGGCACACCACAAAGTTCCACACTTAGTGAAGGAATGTCGGATAAGAAGCAAGTGTCTACACAAGTTGGGAAAGGAGTAAAAACTCCTAATAGTTTCGGTTATATCCCAAATGAGTATTCAAAATTTTCCTTTCATTCTTTAATTGATATTTTTGATATTGAGAAAAAATACATGTTGTTTTCCTATGATTTAGAAGTGAGTGAAATTTGTAATTTGCTCAAACTAGATGCTAGAATTAAGTTGAATAGGTGTAGACTCATAGATTTTCAAATGTTTTTACCACCATGCACTCACTATAGAATGCAAGCATACCAACATAATAAATCACTTGCATCAAATGCTATAAAGAATGATTTATCCATTGTTAATGATGACATTGTGATATTTGATCCCGGTGGTTATTTGTTTGTAGGTAAAAAGGACTCTATTTAGGAGCAAGAGTCCGTTGAGGAAATTCTATAGAGGAAATGAATCTAAAAGGACCCAAAACTTTTTTAACTTGATCTACCTAGTGATTTGTTAGATGAAAACTTTCAATGTTAATGACTTGTCTTTGTTTAATGTAGGTGAAGATCAAGCAAACTTGGGGACAAGTTGCAACTAAGAAGGAGGGTTTGTTGTAGGCACATCTAAGGAAAATCACTCACCTAGAAGAAATACTAGAAGCTCCAAGTTACCTTAGCTTAGGATTTGATTTTTTGTAATTGAAGTGTAAATAATTTTGATGGCCTTGTAAGTTTTCGGCCAAAAGTGTATTTTCTTTTAAGTGTTTGCTTAACTTTGTGCTTAAAAGGCTAGTAAGGTTAAAGAGTGAAGCTTAATATGGTGAATGAATTTAAGTTCAAGTTCATATTAAATTCTCATTTGAAATTTAAATTTAATTTGGTTTAAGTTTGAGTTTCAAATTGTGAATCTAAGTGGTTTTGGTTCAAGAAGATTTTCACTTGGATTAGTATCCATGCCTAATCCAAGAGCAAATCTTAACCCTTGATTACATGCACTCATCCAATGGATGATAATCAAGTGGAAAGTGACATGCAACCTTTGAAAGTGACATGAAACACTCTTGAAAGTGACATGTACTTGAACCTTTGAACTTGTGGCTTTTATTCATTGACTTGTAGAGTACTCTAAAGTTGTTTAGCTTCCTCTTCAAGTCTTCCTAAGCCTATATAAAGCCAAAAACGAAATTGTAAAAAAAGTTTTGATATTTTGATAAATGAAAGAGCTTTGAGCTTTTCTTAAGAGGGGATTCTCTTGTCTTGCTTAACAAGGATTCTTGGATCTTATCAATGGATTCCATCTTCCATTGTGGCGGTTCTCCCTAGGCTTATTGGCTTGCCATGGCGCCTACCCTCACCATTCCTCACCCCCTTCACCTTTTCTTTTTTCGGTTTCTCTTCAACTATTGAAGCTTTGACCGCAAGCTTCCATTAGAGGTTGGATTGGAATGCACTGAAGAAGCTAGATTGGGCAACATCAAGGACTCTTTGGAGAATCTCTAAGGTGGCCTCTATCAAGTGGTATCAGAGCTTGTTGTCTTCTTCAATGGGTTATCTTCAACGGGTTAGTTATGGGTTTCATGTGTTTCCATAACTTTCTTTGAGTTTTCATTATTCCATGTCTTCTTTCAATAGCCTAGTCTTTGTTTCTTTGAGTTGTTTCAATTTGGTTCGGTTAGTTCTTGTCTAAGCATGTTTTTCTTCATTTTTCTTCTTCAAACCGTGGGTTTCCATGGTTAGGCATGCTTATATTGAAGTTTTACTCATAGTTACTTTAGCTTCCATGCCAAGATTCTTTGTTCTAGAGTAACTTTCTTTGTAAGATTCTTTGTTTGATTTGTTTTCTTGTAGTTTTGTTTAGTCCTTTGTGTTTGCTCTTCCAAAACAATGAGTATGATGTATGTGCTGCACCATTGTTGAGTGGGTTTCATCTTTTACATGGGTTCCATGAAATAGAAGAGGCTTCTAGTGTAAGTTTCACATGAACATGCATTTAGTTAGCTTCTAGAGCACTCTTTAGGTCCAATTTGTGTAACCCTTTGATAATTTCGTTTTTGGGGTTTAGAAATTGAACTTGGAGGTTTCTCTTCTTCATTATTGGTTTCGGTCCAGCCATACATAGTGTGTAGAAAAAATACAAAATCAAAAACAAAGAAAAGAAACAAGTGAGAAAAACAAAAGAAAAAGAAGTAGTGGTGAAAAGTGAAGTGTATGGGTCCAAAAAGAGTAGAAATTGATTAAGGAGCATACAAAAGCAAAATCAAAAGAACCAAAATAGCAAGAAAAAAATTTGAAAAGTGAAAAGAATTGAATGTGTAGTGATTTTTGGTGTAATTTTCACTTTGAGATTGTACTGCACTTGCTGGAATTTGATGTTACAATGTCTATATGAACCTTATTGTGTAATTGGATTGATTTTTAGAAGGATAGACCATTGTAGAATAAATTTTCAAATCGGTCGCTAATCGAATCCAAGCAAATCCGTCGCTAAATTTGGAGCAAATTCGATGGCTAATTTGAATTTGTGTGTGGCTGTACATTTTGATTCTCATACTCTTAGTCTCGGTTTGGACTTGTTTTTCCCTGCAAATTCATGTTCCTTTGTTGTCCATACATGTGTCATTGTCTCATCAAAGTTTACTCCATAATTGATTAGCCTTTCTTTCATTTCGAGTCTTTTTTTTGCTTGTCTTTCTTGGACTCCTAGTTTTGTCTTTGAGTATTTGTCTCTTTGGACTTCTTAAGCCTAGCTAGGGTGTTGTTCCTCTTTCACATTGGCTTGGTAGGAACTTGATAATTGATTTGAGAATAATTTCTAAGTGAGAACCAAAAGATAGAGAGGAAAAAGGCAAGAGAGTTTCATTAGAGAAAAAGCCACTAAGTGCGAAACACGAGTTGATTGAGTGGATACACTTAGAGAGTGGTGAGATTTTTTATTTCCTATTATATTTCTTGTACACTAACCTTTTCTTGTACACTAAGTTTATTAACCTGGATTTTTTCAAACCAACAAAACACTAAATCCCTGGAAAAAGTGGAAAGGAAGTGCACCAGGTATATATACATGCAGTATACCTCAAATATCCGTAGTCATGTAAAAGAGTATACTATTAAAACTTTGTGGTAGATGTTGGTAGGAAAATAGAATATGAAGAGCAAGATATATACATTGTTATACAACATGAACATTCACAAAATTTAAAGTACCTCTAACAAGCTATAAACATGTACACATAACAAAACTTGCAATTTTAAACAAAATTAGTAAGCAAAAAACTTATGACTACATAAGTCATACAAAATTTAAAGAACTATCACATTACAAATTTAGTTTAATAAGAGAAATCATCCCCTAATGTGTCGTCTTCATCGTTGTCCTCTTCCTCTTCAATTTCATTATCACTCAAGTCTTGATTGATAAATGAGTTATTGATCTCTTCAAGTACACCTTGATTGTCCCTTAAACTTTAAAGCTCATCATTGTTAATGTTAACTGGTGTGATTTCTTCAATTTCATCACCTTGATATGCATCTCGATTAACTTCAATACTAGGATCATCAGTTGTTCTCCTTGATTTTGATTTTATGATGGCTACCCAAATAGCCTTATCATGGTTTGTAGGAAAACGCACATAATACACTTGTATTGCTTGTTGTGAAAGTATGAAAGGATCATACTTATCATACCTTCTTCTTGTATCAATCTCAACAAGCCCATACTCCTTATGAATCTTTACGCCACGATTAACGTTTGGGTCATACCATTCTTTACGCAACCTCATATATTCTAACTATACAATTTCTTCAAGTATGCCATAAAAATCACTCTCAAAACTACCATAATCAGTGCCCTTGATGCATACACCGCTATTAGATGTAGATCTATGTTGACACCAAGATTGTGTGTGAAACTTATACCCATTAATAAAATAAGTAGGCCATATTTGTAAAATTCTTTTTGGTCCCCATGAAATGTCCTTCAAAAAAAGATCATGCACCCTGTTGTTTGGATTATGAACCTGTCATAAAATTTCACATGATGCATACACCGCTATTAGATGTAGATCTATGTTAACACCAAGATTATGTGTGAAACTTATACCCATTAATAAAATAAGTAGGCCATATTTGTAAAATTCTTTTTGGTCCTCATGAAATGTCCTTCAAAAAAAGATCATGCACCCTATTGTTTAGATTATGAACCTGTCATAAAATTTTACATGTTCATTCATAAACATGAAATTGAGATTAGCAAAACAATATTATTAATTAATTTTCACGAACACCAGCTTATAAATTCTCGAAACCATATAGGAAATTCAGTAGTGATCCTTTCATTTATCTCAATTCGAGGTATTGAAAACAATAGCATCTCAATATATAGACTATAGGAAAAAGTAGGAGTTTAATACTAATGCAAACTTGAATTTGTTAAGTTGAACATTTAGTGAACTATATGAGAGAACACACTTTAAAATCAGTTGCACTTCATCATAATTTTGAAGAACATACTTAGTTGCAGCTACTATTTTAAGATTACTTACAAATCGAGTTGTGCACACACCGGAAAGGCAACCGAGATAGTTAAAGATGGAAAATGGTGGTTGATGAAGTGAAATGGTGGTTGATGAAATCTAGTTATGCTACACTGAACATGTTTCTGAAAATAGTATAAACAAAAATTAGTGTTCTCTTTAATAATATAAGCTTCACATAAATATCCTTCCAGGCGAGCTTTATTCTTAACTCTTTTTTTTAAGTACAAAGAAATTCATATCAAAACAATCTATTAAAATTTGACACCTTAATGATACAACTAGAAGTTAATTAACTCCCAAAACGACATCATTTTGTCTTTAGTATTTTGTTTATGTGTGTGTGTATCTGTATATATATACGAGTTGGGTTATCGAGGCCAGTTGGCCCCTTATCCTATCTACCAATTTTTATTGCTAGGGATATTGGAATAGGATAATATAACACCCATTTTTCTACCAACTACACTTCATTATCCAAAATATATAATTATGTCTAATGTGTGTTTATAATGTAGCACACACACCATATTATAGGGACCCAATATGCTAAGCATTGTCTCCTTAATAACTCCTCTAATATTACACCAACTATTTTCATAAATTTTTCATGCACAAGTGTGTGTGTGTATATATATATATATATATATATATATATATATATATATATATATATATATATATATTTGAAATAAGAAAATTTAGAATTCCTGATTTAACAATATCAATTATTTGTAATGAGAAATGATAAAAAGTCAACACACAATACAAAGTCGACCAGTCAACTTATGCCAAATCTATATTTTCACTCATTATATTTTAGTATTTTAAATTTTTTTATTTGAAAATATAGATTTGTGATAAGGTGACAAGTTGATTGCGTATAGCTGTTGATCGTGTAACATTTCTCATTTGTAATTATGTGTACTATATTATAAATACACATATATACCATAAATATCAAATTTGAATACGTGGTAGCAAATTAACCAAGTATAAGCATTGTTTTACTTTGACTCATAGAACAATAGGAACCATATCATTGAAATTGTGAACTTGAAGTGATAATTGGAAGTATGTCATCATGGTTAACGTTATTCCGTCTCCCATAGTCTCGTCCTTTGTTTGTGATTTGTCTAACGTTGTCTGACATAGGTTTAACTAGACGAGTTTTGCTATGTTCTCCTTCTCGAATTGTTAAGGTTGGTGATCTAACTTCAATGTACTTTAATCTATTTTTGAAACATGTTGTATACTCTTGGTTTACTGTAGTGGAAGAACCTCAAACACCGCAAGTAGAGATTGATGATACGGTGGAGGTCAATGATAAAGTTGAGGTTACTGAGGCTGATGCTAAAGAAGCTGACGAGTATAATACTATAAAGCGTAAATATCATGTCTTAGAAGAGGATTGCGAGCATCTGAAGCTGAAGAATAAAGAGCTTGAAGACAATCAAGCGTCTCTCACATCTGAGGTGCAGCAGCTGAAGGACATTGTCATGAGCCTTCTTCAAAAGAAGCCTAAACCTTCTTCTTGATCGTGTTTTTTGATGATTCTCAGCCCAACAGGGAGAAAGAAAAGAGAAAGAAGAAAGGTCATGCTAAGGGGGAGTCTTCGTCTGAAGGGAAACAAAGGGTCAAAATGCAAGTCAAGGGTGAGCTTCGTCTGAGGGGGAGCAGAGGCAAATTGTTTTATATTTTTACTTGTACTATTCTTGTAATTTATATTATTTTATTCTTTAATTGAACATTCTGAATGTACCATGTATACTTGTATAAAACTGAATTACATCACAGTGATGTAACATATATTATAAAGAGGTATTTTTTTCAGAAAACATCGTCTTGATGTAATTCTGGCTATTTGAGACTTTATGTTTCTGTCTAACCATGTCTTGTGCAGATGTTTTTGGTATGGTCTGTAATCATCAAAAAGGGGGAGATTGTTAGATCAAGGTGATTAACGACTCTAAGTTTTGATTAATTACAAGACAGACGGAACCAAGCTCTCAAGACTTGCTAAGACGAAACCAACACAGACGAAAGAATATCCTTCAAAGACGAAGTTATGAGTCTGTCTCAAAGCCAAGTCATCAGAAGAAACTATAGACGAAACCTCAAGCTTACTTCTTCAGTCTGAAGATATATATCGTCTGTCCAAGAAGTGAAGCAAATCGCGCCAAGATTTCAAATCTAAAGAAGTACTCATTAGAAACATCCAAGATCAGTATAGGGATTCGTGCTTACACATGCAACTCAAAAAGGTCTTTACCTTTTTGTCAAAGTCTCTGTACAAGTCAAAAAAGGTACTGCGCACGCAATCTAATCCACTGCACACTCCATCAATCAATCAAGTACAATCTGACACCTTTTGGAAAGCTTTCAAGAAACTTTTCAACGGCATTCATATGAGTCTAACGGTCATTTGAAGAGGATGTCTATTTAAAGACTTCACTTCATCAGATTTCAGTTGGCGAAAACACTTCTCTTATTCTATCTTCTGAATTTTCGCTCAAGACATCTGAACATACTTCATTGTAAAACCCTCTATGCGTAGAGGAATCCTTCTGTTTTAAAATATCTTTTTAAAATCCACTTGTGTGGTGTTAGCCTGTGGAGGCTGGGTTCAAAGAATACCTTTGCTGTTTAGCCTGAGAAGGCTGTGTTCAAAGAATATCAGTGTATAGCCAGAAGCGGCTGGATGCAAAGAATACTTGTAACCTTTTCACGGTTGGTAGTGAAAACTCAGTAGTTTCTGAGTAACTGGACGTAGTCTTGAAGAGACGAACCAGTATAAAAATATTTGTGTTCTATATCAATATTGTTGAACTAACGGGGATAACTTAAAACATAATGTCTGTCCACTAAAATCAACATTTGAAGTAAAACACTGTTTCGTCTGTACCCCTTTTCAAAACCATAGACGAAAGGATTTAAATTTTAAATTAACACAATTCAACGCCCTTTTCTTGTGTTTTGTATTTTACAATAACCAAAACAAAGTATATTAAGTCGAAGTTGTTTTATTTAAATTGAATTATGTTTTCTGATAGATATCAAGGATAAAGATAGATATGTGTAAGAGGACGTCCGGATTAGAAATGGTTACCGTAAGCATAATCACAGAAAAAAGGTAAAAACATGGGTTGACAAAGAAATGAGGAATCTTATTAGATTTGCATTTGTTAATATTTTTTTCTAATCATCTACTAAGAGATGGTTATGAAAACGAAGTACATTATACTAAATGAATCAGTCTACTTCTTGCCCTCTATATTGGGGGTATTTATTGATAAGTCATTTGTAAGTAATGCATGGAAATTTGAAACACTATGGATCTTAGATAAGCTCTATGATGGCTATTATTTAAACCATGATCTTTTATGAATTTGATGCTCTTTTTAAAGGAGTCAAATTTTTATATGCTTCAAACAGGCAAAGTTAAGTGTAATTTTTTTTTATTAAACTGGATCCTTGTTTTTACATACTGCTCTGCTGACTAAAGTGTGTTATATAATTACTGTTACTAAATTTTCTTTATTGTGAACATTCTGTATCAAAACAATTTTATTTTTTGAATAAAAAAAACATGGTGGTTTTATATTGAATAATTAGATTGTTTTGTTTTATGAAGCATGTTTAATTTATCGATGTACTCTTTTAAGTTGGCATCTATGTTACAGTGGTAAATTAAGTACATTATTATGTTGGGAACTTAGGGTATCAGCCAATAAACAAGATGTTACGGATGTTTTCTTTTTAGCCGTATTATAATTTGTTACCTCATTCTAATACTCTAAACTTTGATCATAATTTTTCTTGCAAACGAGTGGAGAAGATCTCGATGTATCAGCTTTTCCTAATTTTCCTAATGGTGAGAGTGTTTTCACTCAAATTGGTACAATTGAAGGTGGAAAAGGAACTCTATATAAGGGTTTATCCTATAAAATCTCCTTACATTTTCACCTAGACTATCCTTTTTATCCTTCCCAAGTGAAGTTTGAGGCAACGTTTTTTCATCTAAATGTTGATTAGTTTGGGAACATTTGTTTGGACATCCTTCAAATATTCATCAACTTAGAGAACAAATAATCATGTATTAGAGCCAAATTTTCCAATACTTGTGTTTTGGTGGGTTTAGATCTACCATCTAGTTTTATTATAGATGCCAAGAAAATGTAGATGGGAATTCAAATTTTATTGCGTCAAATCTGCATAAGTTGTTTCAACAACTACATTCTCTTCAAACTAATAATTGTTCTACTTGTGTGTTTTTACCGAACAGTGGTCTTCAACTTATGATTGCAAACCTATCCTTTTGTCTATTCAAAGTTTGCCGAAATGTCTGTTCTTAATATCTATTGAGATTTGCATTCACATTTATCAGTTTTTAAGCAATTTACTTCCTAATAACAAAGCTTAACCTAGAGAGTCTTCTAATTAGTTGTGATGCAACACTCTGAAATGATAAGGAAGGTTTGGAAAAACATATTTTTAAACTTCCATCATAAATATTGGTTTGTATTATAAACTTTTTGTAATAATTTATATTGCCTACTATTTATTATTGTAGGTCTTATGTTTTCTCATTTGGTCTTCACTTCAATTATTGTATTCCTAGAGGGTTGTTGGTTTGGTCTTAACACTTTAAGTCTTAGCCTATTCACTTCCTTACTCAGTATGTGTAATTCTCTTGTAGAGTAGAGTTGCGTTAATTTTTTGTGGAATGCGTATTTTAATTGGGGCTATACATGGAATATGTCATGCAAAATACAGGAGAATGGTTTTAAAAACAGTATTTTGCTGGAGAAACTCTTGAATGTTGATGGATACAATGCCAAATTGAGACCAATGAGTTTCGGTATCACAGTTGTAGCCATTTTCCTTGAAGAAAAATTTTATTGCTTTTAAATGTCATTTTTTCAATGTATGTATTGTAACATGAAAGTAAGCGAGTTTTGAAATCCTTTGAAAGTTTATCTTTATGTATAAAGTAGTAAAGTTTTCATTGTTGGAAACAAATTTTTGTGATATTTTCCCCTAATGTACAATGCTTAAAATTTTATATTGATGTTACATGATATCTATCACTTTGAAGTTGATGTACGATCCTCGAATCCCAATTTTGTAAGTGCCTCAAAATTTATTCATAATTATTTAATTATGACCTAAATATAAGTTTATAATTATTTAACTATTTGACTAAAATTTCATTCATTTTAGTTTGAATTTTACTACTCGTGCTTGTCTCGTCAGCAAACTCAACAACAATCATGGCTTCAAAAGAAGAGGTATGATTCAATTTATATTTGAACTAGATCAATTTTTTTAATGAGATTTATGTTAAATTCTGATGTTTTCAAGTTGTACGAAGGTTTATCATCTATTGACATTAAAATGATTAACTTGGTATGTATTTGGCATTTCCTGTATTTAGTAAAATGATGCTTCTATTGCAAAAGTATGTTGGGAATTAGACTATATTTAAGAGTAAGTATATTCACATGTCCGTGTTTAAATCTATTTCTAATGTCCGTGTACAATTAGATTTGTTCAACATATATGTTTTGTTTTTTTATGATATTAGAGCGGAAAACATGTCTCAGAAAGCTGCGGGAGAAGAACCTTTGCTAAAGTTTGCTAGAGTACTAGAGGATCATACTTTTAAGGCGATGTCATTTTTGTTTATTTTATTTTTATGAACCCATCTAATCTAATTGTACGTATTATATTTCTTATTTAGAGATATCTACAGTGCCACCTACTTGTTATTTATGTTACAAAATTTAGCATTCATTTATATTATATTAACTAACTATTTCAGTTCATTTTTGTGGAAAATATTTATACCTTTTATGGAGATAATTTGAAAGATTAGAAATTTGATAGTATAAAAAAATCTCGTTGAAAGTTAGACATCCAATTCTCGTACTTTCTAATGAAAATATGTTTTCAATAAAAATATATAATTTAGATTTGAATTTATATCTTACATTTGATGGCTTAAAATTAATCTTATTAACAATGAAGATATTAACCGCCTAAGTTAACAAAATTTTACCTTGCAATCAAGACTATTGACAAAAAATAACACGATTTTCGTATATTATGAAAGGTCAATTAAATAATATTTCTGAGTTGTATATAAATCAATGAATACGAATGACTCAATTTGTTTATTGAGTAACCATTACCCTATTTATAGTCAAAAATAAATAATTGGGCTGGTTAATGAACTAATTTGGCTACTTCGCTCAGTTTGACCAAATGATATACCTAATATTACTGGAATGGTAAAATAAATGTTGGCATAGTCATATAATAAACCAGAATATAGCCAAAACAACATGAGAGTCATCTATACACTGTGATGATTTTATATACTGTCATTGAAATTTTAAGAATTAATGTACCATAATTCAAACAGAACATGCACACCGCACAAAAATTATTTGAAAGATCAATCTGGCTATGTTAGCAGTTAACATATACATTTAAAACAATGAAGACATTTTCCATCATTGCGGCTTCCCAAAAATTAACTCAATTCATAGTTTGTTCCTTCTTTGTAAAACACTTCTTAATCCAGGTTGCTTTATAATGAACACATCTTCTATATCATACACAAAGCGAATCATTCATACGCCACTTTGGCATCTATTCCTAAAAAAGATAATAACAAATTGTATGAATGCTTAGTAATGAAGATTACGCATTTAATTGCAAACATAAATGATTAAAATTGAACCAAATCAAACCCCTCATTGTAATGTGAAATTAAACTATACACAGAAACTGTAATATTCTATGTCATGTGAAATTTCCTTTAATTTGCTTAACCTCTCAGCATACATGGCATCAATTGAACTTCTAAAAAATTGAACTTGGAAGTAGTCGGAGATTTAGGAAAGCATCATGATCTACCAGCTTGGGGAGCTCACATTTGAGGTTAGATAACTTATATGAGTTTACTTATTTTTCAAAACCTCTACAAAGAATTCCGACCACTCATAAAAGTCAAACGTTACTGTGATACTAACAAGGTTTTTGAGGTTCTTCATTGTTTCATTGCCAACAATGGAAACATTGACATTCAAACAATGAAGAACCTAAAAGATTTCCTGAAAATATCTTTAATCTCGGGTCATTCTCAGCCACAGTTGGGATCTCCTTACCTATTTATAAAATTTTATCAAATTATAATTAGTTTTGTACTAAAGTAAAGCAACAAACATATTACTAAAGCAAAGCAGGAAACATAGTACCATTTTGTGGAAATACAAATATAGTAGTGATGGTCTACATCATGAGCCATCACCAATGAATGAATGAACTATTCGACAATAGTTGAACTTCGACATACAAAAATATATGTGCGCAGTGGAGTGATCGGGAACGGTTTCTCATGTTATACCTCAGACGAGCGTGGAATAAACAATATTGGAAGGTTATGCATTTTTTTTTTGTTTAAAATAGACATAATAATCTATTTAATTTATATTGATATGCTTAAATTTTACCTTTGAGTAAGGAATTGTTTGTCCCTAATCATAATAACATTATTTTCACTAATGAAAAAACATTTACCACGTTTCCACAATCACGGCGGGCTTAAAACAAACATAGTCATTGCATTTTTCATATTGGTTCTTAAAATATATGTTTTCACGGCGGTTACGTTAAGAACTGTCGTAAAAAAGGGATTTAATTTAGCTCCAACCCCCTCCACTCACTTTCCCCTTTTCCCTGACCTCTCTAGTCTTCCCCTTTACTCTCTTCTCTTACTCGCGTTGCCCGTGTCAGCCCCCCACTACCCCCTTCCACATTGCAGTCTCTATTTTGTCGTCTGCCACTCCCTTCTCCTTGCACCATCCATTGTTAAAATTCAATGTATTTTCCCAGGCCCTCTATATCAAACCCTAGTCGTTTAGTTTCCCTCTCACGGTTTCCTTTCTCTTATGCGTTCCACTGTTTATTTTGCATTTGATTTCATTCTAATTGTCGTCTCTCCGCGCTCATCATTATCGTTGTGTTCCACTCTTGAAGTTTTGATAAATTTTCCCTTCCAAAGTCAGCCTTCATGGGTATTATGGACTTTTGTTAGTTCATATTGTCATGTATAGATTTTTGATATTATGTAATTGATTCTTCGCATGAAATATTGTTAATAGTAGATTAAATAATACAAAAACTCTTATCCAATTGGAAGAATGCAAAGTTATTATTTCTATAGTTTTTAAAATATATTGAAATTTAATGTTGGTAAGATTCATTTAATATATAATGATGTCTGCAACCCCTGTAATAGTCATGGAGGCAACTTATTATAATGGGATACAACTTGCTTGCAATTTATGTCGTAGTGCTTTCATCATTGTTGTCATATTACATCCTAGTAATATAATATAATATGTCTGTGCATTTATTTATTCTTTCAAATGATGTTATATAATTTGACATGCTATGATTTGAGATGACATGACAATTCCAATATGATTTAACATGTTCAGTCATTCTTGCACTATATTCATCAAGCTGTGTCTCTAGTTTTTCTTTTTTATTGGATAATTACACGTGAAAATTAAATCCAAGCAGCTTTCCCAAGATTATTGAAAAACCATATTTCACGTCGTGTCTAAAAAAATTGACGGGCAATTATTTAAGTGAATCGACGTAAATGTAATAATGGATGTGAAATATTATTTTTAAGATTAATTGACATAAATTATTTCATTTTCAACATCATCCAGTGAATTGTGATTTTTAATTGACGTCAAATCTTATTTTTACACTAGTGTTTATTATTCAGTATGATGTATGTAGGCTTTAGTTATTTTAATATTGATATTGTTAATGTATTACTTCAAATTTTTCCATCCTGAAATTTTTTAATTTTGATCATATTGTGTCCATATATTTTTATTGGTATTATTATTATAAATATAATAAAAGAAAACTATATTAAAAAAGATAGTTGAAATTTTTTATACATTAAGAAGTAAATTAATCTCAAATTTTATTCCAGATTTTGTTTCGTGCAACCTTTTATTTTTTGTTAACTAAATGTATAAAAGTATCCGCAGAGACTTTCCATTCTAAATCATTCAGTATATAGTATAAAACATAATAGTGGAATAGTAGATAAATATAAGAATGATCTACGTAATCTGAATTAAAAAAAAGTTATATATACAATCTAAACATCATGTAATTATATGCAAAGTAAATATTTTAGATATAACTTGAAAGGAGTGACAATAGGAAATATCATGAAATTGAATGCATACGGAGAACAACCTATAAAAGTTAAACTATAAAAAATTATGAAAAAAACCTGTAAAATTTTTTTTCGGTAATTTCACTAATCTATCTTAAATATTTTAATTATAAATGATTTTTCATTCAACTTGAAATATGTCATCGGTAACTAACTAAAAGATACATAAATACTCACCGATTTTCAACTAGTTATTTGAAAAAATAAAAAAATACACATTAAAGTAATGACCTAATCTACGTTTTTTAGAAATATAAATCAAAAGGGAAAAAATAAGCCTTCTACCTAAGACCTTACTATCTAGAATGCCATTAGTCAACAATATTTATTAGTTAGTAGAATTGTCTGATTGCACTATAACACCCTTTAAAGGATTATTCTTATTACTAAGTATCAATTTGATGAATGCACCCAATATAGCGATCTCCCACTACTGGCTAGAATATCTGTTGATGGGATAATCACAAGACCTTTGCCATATTTAAAGCTCTCATCATCAGATGAATCCAAAATAATTACTTTTGATGTTGGATGTTCCCCTATTGGTGGCTCGTTCACTAGGACATGTTTTCAGACTTATTTCAATACTAATTTCTCACATGATTGTCCACCAGAGGTGGAAGTATTAGTAGGTAATGGTACTAAGACCACACCATATTGTGTAGTGTGGTCATTTATGTTCCAAGAAATGCTTTTCTGCCGAGCGAAAATATCCAATTTGTCTAAACTAATCCATATTCAAACCAAATTGTTTCTAGTTAAATTTATTTTAGTTGATTAAAGTTTTATCTAAATCCATTTCTTTGTCCATAAAATAAATTTGGATATCCAATTTTAAGAATAAGTAGTTTATAGATTGAAAAATGGATATCCAAATTGGACTTAATCTATTTTATCATTAAAGAAAATATTGGACTTAATTTTAAAATTAAAAGATCAAATTAGATTTTCTATTACTACACAGATCAGTAAACATATAAGGATTATATTTTTAATTGATATGATACTTTTACTTATTTTTACTCATGAATAAAAAATAATACTTTAATATATAGTTTCAATATTAACTTAATAAAAATAAAAAAAAAACTGATAAGAAAATAAATAATTTGTTTTAAAATAAATAAATAAATCATGAATCAGTTTTAAAATTTTTTATCAAACAAAAACATGAAAGTTACAAAATTAATTTTAAAAAAATAAGTTTTTTTATTTAAAATTAATTTAAAAAAAGTATGAAATTATTTCTAAACTAAATAATAATTTTAAACCAAAAATAATTTATAATTTTAAACCAAAAATAATTTTTAATTTAAAATGAGTTTTAAACCAAGAACAAATTTCAAAACTTTTTCTAAACAAGTTTTTAAAGTATCAAAATTATTTTTTTATATAAAATTGATTAGATCTAAATTCTAATCAATCTAATTGGATTTAGATAGGATACGAAATGGATTTTTAAAAATTTAATTGAAGTTTACCTTTAATTCCTTTCAAATTTTAACAACCTAAATCTCTTCCTTTTCATTTTTACTACAATGTTCTCTTTGAAAATTCCATATGGAACTTCCTATTAATATAGAGATAAAGTAGTTTTTTAAACTTTCAATTTTCATTCCCGTCCAGGGTAGAGCATATTACATCTTCTTAACAATAGATTGATTCTTAATTATAATTAATTACTTTATATTGAAGTTGATTTTATAATAAATTTAGTTTCAAATTGGATTTAAACTAAAATCTATATTTAAAATTGGTTTTAAACCAAAAACAATATTTAAAACTGGTTTTAAAAACTTCTAAATTGGTTTTTTTTTTTTAAATATGGATTTAGATTTTAAATCCAATCCATTAATATGGATTTAGATTAGATTTGGATTGAATTTTTAAAAATCCAACCCGCCACTACTCCATTTAGACGCATTATTTCGTGCGTCATTTCAATAAACTTCAACGTACATATAAGGATGAATTCTTTCACCTTCATCAACGATAGATACCAAACAATATAATATGCAATCAACATGAAAACTATCATTATGGTTAACTAATACACTTGTGTAGGCATACTTCATCTTAAGTGTGACTAGACTCATTACTGTTTGCCACACAAGTTACCATCTTCTTGATGAACTTACATATTAGTTTTTTTATTGCTAGAAGTACATTCAAACATGTATATCTATGGGCTCTCACTAGTTGAAAATGCATTATAATTAGTGTCGAGATCTATCAAGCTTGTTGTAAACTTGTCTTATGCCTAGTCAACGATTCATCCGTAAGGATCATTATCTTAAACCTGACACACACATCTCTCTAGTTACCTCTGGAAACAGTTTCCTCAAAAAAAACCACAGGCCCACTCTCTTCCAAGAATTTCCCCGTGAGTTAAGAGTTTTCTTCTATGAAAACCAAAATTGTGAAACCTCAACCTTTCTCTACGACTCCAAGATTTATCGTCTAGAGTGAGCCTAAGATAGAAGTGTTGGATTTAAAGCTTGAAGATGCATGAGTTTCTCTCTTGTTATTTTGATTTTGAAGAAATGTAATTTTGGTTTTCTTAGATGATATGTAACTAGGTGTTTCCTATGTATTGATTGTTTAGTTTAGGCTTGCATGTGGTTGTTCTTGGTTGGAATGCCTTAGAGAGCTAAGCAAATCTTGTGTGATTTCTCTTGATTCAAATGTTTGGTTTTCCCTCTTAAAATGTTTTGAAAAAGGTCTTGGTAACCAACTGAGGTAATAGATTACGATCAGAAGGTAATCAACTGCCATCAGTGGGTAACAGAGTGGCGAACAACATTTGGCTCTAGAGTAACCGATTGCCCTCTCAGGTTAATCGATTACCATGAGCAAATTCACCTTGATAAGTTTTGCTTCTCTGGTTCAATCGATGACCAGTTTCTGGGAGTCGATTACCATTATCAGAAATTCATAAAATTACCTAAATTGGGTTTTTAAATGAAAATATAAATACCCCTCTTTTGAAAATCTTTTAGAATAGAATTACAATTCTTGGAAATACATCTTTTGAACTGCTCAAACACTTTCATACTCTTTTTATTCTTTTCTCCAAGAAAATCATCAAGAACTTCAAGATTCTTCAAAGAACTTGTTTTCAAAAGACAATCTTAATTGAACATTCTGATTGGTTGGCATTCATAATCTTCACAAGTGATCAGAATCGACACACACATGTGTTTTCTAACTGATCTTTTTGTTTCCCATTTGGATTTGGGTTGATTACTCTATGAGAAAGGTCTCTAGATAGAGTAAGGTTATTTGAGAAGGATTTTCTCAAAGGGTTGACCTTGGAGGTGCCAAGGTCAAAGGGAACGGTTCTTTGGGTTAAAGAACTGGTGTTTTGTGTGTTTTGATTTCGTTTTTGTGTTGCTTGTTACAGAGTGAATGTAAAACAACACAAAAGGGATCATTATAGTAGAAAATCGATCGCAACAGTTGTTGGGTTGGGACTGGATGTAGGTAGTTGGTCGAACCAGTATAAATCATTGTGCACTCTTATTCTCCCTTCTACTCTTTATCTTTTGTCTTACATTGTTCATTATCATCGTTTAATTTCTGTTATACGTTCGGTAACTAAAACTGGAACAATTAGATACTTCTTTTGATTACGCATGCCTATTGATCACTGACGTGTTTCTTGATCTTTCTTTTGTGCTATCTGTTGTGGATCTTTGATATATCTTGTTCCTCTGACTTAAGATTAGATAGTTAATCAAGAATAGTTTCGATTGAATTAAAAGAAAGTAGAAACACACGAAAATTGAGCTATTTTGGAACTAGAATCTATTCACCCCCTCTAGATTCACCCGTAGGGACCATCAATTGGTACCAGATCTTTATCTAGTAGGTTGTTCTAGATTTTGATCCATAGTTCCTTAGAATGGTCGGTAATCATTTATCTTTCGCTGAAGGTGCCTCTATTAACAGACCTCCACTGTTTTGTGGTGATAACTATCCTTTTTGGAAAGTGAGGATGAAAATTTTTATGGAGTCTGTACATAGAAGCATTTGGCAAGCGGTTGTGACTGATTTCAAGGTCCCCACATACATAGAAAATGGAAGTGAGATTGAAAAACCATTTAAGAGGTGGGAACAAGATGAAATTAGGAGAGCTCGAAACGATGCAAAAGCTTTAAATATTATACATTCTTCTTTGAATTTTGATCAATTTTTTAGAATTTCAGCTTGCAACACAGCCAAAGAAACTTGGGAATTAATAAAAGTCATACACGAAGAAACCGCTGAAGTACGAAGGGCAAGGAAGAACACCTTGATCCAAGAGTACGAAACATTTCGAATGACGCAAGAAGAGTCCGTGATAGAAATGCAGAAATACTTTACACACATTATCACAATAACCTCAGCTACAAAACTTTATTCATACATCATGTGAGGTAGCCAATTCAACCTTCACAGCAGAAGTAAATCAAGATAAGATACAACTCTACTAACTAGCATAAAAATGTAATCATATATTGATTTCCTGTTACCAATATATATTGATTTCCTATATATTGATTTCCTGTTATCAATATATATTGATTTCCTATTATCAATGCAATGAACATAGTTTGAGTAGAGTTGCATCCAATTGGATTTAGTGCATACTTTGGATTCCACTAGATTTTCTTTGATGATAAAATTAAACGTCATTTTTAGTACGTCATTGTGTAATGTTTTATACAAAAAATATATTAAATGTACTTTACAACACTCGTAACCCTATTTTATCAATACTATTTTATGAATAGTTCTGGATACTTTCTCAATTCATAAGTTCTCATTAAATATTTCTTATTTATTTTTTATGTTTAACTAATATGTATTGTGCAGTGTTATGAATAATTGAAAATTGAAAATTGATGAATCTAGATAAAATTGATAAAACCAGTCAAAATTAGTATAAAACTAGTTTGAATTGGTTCTACTATAAAAAATTTATATTTAATTATTCTAAAATAAATAAAAATACATATTTGATAAAAATATTTCATTGTGTTAAATTATTTTAGCAATGATTATTAATTTTTTACTGTATAAAATACTAAATTTAGTTTAGATTTTTTTATGCATCAGATAATATTATTTTTATTTTTAGAGATCTAAGATTATAATATTATATTTTATTTGATATTATATATATATATATATATATATATATAATTCATTATTTTATTGATACCAGACCACAACTACTAGCAAACCACTAAACCTTAAACTAATATCTTAACTGATTACTGATTTAGTTTTCTGACCATGATTTCGTTGGTTTAAATTTTTTACGCAACCAAGCAATTATAAATTATATAATATACTATATTTTAGATAATTAAATAAAATCTAACTCTTAAATATGTTATTTATGATTTATTAACAATACAAACATTATTTGCACTATTAATAATATATAATAATGATTGTTTTTTAATTTTTTAATTTTTAAAAAATTAATTCTCTATTTTGAAGATTATATTTTGTATGTTTAATTATAAACCGGTGAAATGTGCATAGATGCTTCGTTGTTGTTTCGAATACAATTTGATTTTTGGGTTTATGCAATTTCTTAAAGAGAAAAATTATTGATTCGAATTTGATTAATTCGTGGGTTCTACTTCACCTTCATTAGCGTTGTGAATAGGGTTGGGTCAAACAAAACCAAAGGATGAACCTATTCTATAAAATATTGAAATGAAATATTATGTTATAAAAGAAACGATTGATATAAAATTTATTAACATTACAAATCTGGTTGTTGATATATTTACTAAATTCCTTACTTAATATAAATGTAATCTGGCCATAAGTTATGAAAGGAGTGTTTTGTAATAAAATAAATATGATTATTGGTTTCCCGAGCTAGTAGAGGATGGTGAAAAGGCAGGACATGTGGCATGTCTTGAAGAAAGGGTCTTTTGCATGTCTGTTATGAAAGAAGTTTAAAATTTTAATATGAAAAATATTTGGTAAATAATTGTAATACACACACCATCCTGATAACCAATCACAAAAATGCGAAAAGAGAGAAATAAATATATGTTATGTGAGTGAATTGGCTAAATTTTGAAGTAAAGTTAATTTGAAATTGTGACGTTTGATTCTTTTTATTCTCGATCCTATTAAAAAGTTTCCTTAAAAAGAACTTTAAGCCCACTATCATCTAAGAATTTACCCATAGGCTAAGAGTTTCACTCTATGAAAACTTAAATCGAGAAACCTCAAGCTTTCATTGTGACGATAAACAAACAAGACACCAAGTGACTACACTTTCATCTAATCAACTCCCAATGATGTCCACTCACACCATCTTCCTCGAATAAAGGAGTGCTCTCACCATATACATTTAGAATGTGTTTGACCTAGAGTACCTTGCATGTATTAGCGTTACTAGTAATCGACGTATCTGACATCAATATGTTGAAACTTTTATATCGGTTATTGAATCGACATCAAAAATGTATTTTATACCTCAGTTATATTTACAACTGATGTAGAAAGTGGGCCAACAAATAAAGAGGATTTTCTACGTCAGTTGTAAAAGAATCGACGTAAAAAGTTGTTTAGAAACAATTTTTTTTGTTTTTGACGTGTGTACATTCCCATTGTCTTGCTAAAAATATTTATACAAATTAAATGACATAAAAGTAATTTCTAAAGATTAACTTGCAATAAAAGGTGAAGGAAACAAGAGAATAAAAATGGACAGGGTAAAAATTATAAACTAATATCACAATTCTTTCAAATTATACGTTATATACATTTTTTGGAAGAGGATTATTTGCAGCTATTTTTGTGACGTGTAGTTCTAAACATCCCAATTAAATTATATGTATTAAATAATTAATAAAATTTTAAACTGATACAAAATTTTCGGAGCATGAGATTTGTATACCGAAACATTTTTATTCTCTTATCACATTTTAGTTTTCAAAATTGTCTTTTAAAACAAATCTACACAGGTTAGTAAATAATAATTTCATTTATTCTCTTATCACATTTTATTTGCTCTTGCTTTCCTTGCCAGGAAATGCAAAACTATGCTTTAGATACTTGCTTTTGTTCTGCAATGTTGGTCAACCATACTTTGTGCTTCTGGCTAATACATATAACACAGATAAGAAGGAAATATCACATAGCAATATACTAAAGAATCAGATCTGTTGATTGTATTTATACTACGGATGAATTATAAATGTACGAGTAGAAGTACAAAAGAGATAATGTTTTCAAGTACAAACTTATTCTTCTTCGTGTTTGCCCTTGTGGAAACCGTAGGCAGTGTGTTTGGCTCATCAGTACGTTAAAAATACTACAACCAAAATTAATATTGAGAATTCCAAAGTTACTCTAATGCCAAAATCCATGGCTCAATGATTTTCAGAGTAAAAATAAAATAAAATGGAGTTCACATTAATTGCTTCTGAGCAACAGAGATATTAAACATACCTTGCTTCATTTTCTGAAAGATCTTTTGTTTGAGTATACAACACTTTAAGCCTTGCCAATGAATTATCTCCAGACTTTCCAACTACTTCAGGTGCTACATCAAAATGACAAGGAACTATCAATACCAAAATGTAGAGATCCCTTTTAACAATTTCCTTTAAGTTCTTTCTTGGTTTAACCCTACACTTTTTCACAAGACTATATGCCTCTTCTCACTTTTACTTCTAGAAGCCTTCTGTGGCTTTCACAAGTTATGACATTATTCAAGTTATTACCTTTACTTGCAATGGATGCATCAGGCTTTGGAGTTCCAATTTTAGCTACTTCTTGCTGCTCTATGGCTTTTGATTCAAAGTATTCAAGCCCAACATCTCATTGTTTCAAATATTTTCCATGTACAACATAATGACAAATACTCTTTTAACCTTTGTCAACTAGTTCTAGACAATCTCCTAAAGAGCGTGAACACAAGAGAGACTTGTCGAAATATTTCTCATATTGCCTTGATTAACAAAATTTCGATTGATTTTTTGACACATATCAAGAAGCAGTAAGTAAGACGTTGATATGGTTGAGTGGCGAAGTTAGTGTGGAAATGATGCCTTTAGTAAACACATTATTACCAAAATAAAGGTGCTACATGAGCCTATTCCTATGGAACCTCTAGAAGGACAAATAGTTCCAATAGCAGAATATTTTAAAGGTGACATAAAATCATTAGTGTGTAACACACCCAATGAAAAAGAAATTCAGACATTAAACCTTAAAATAATCACAAACATAAGCTAAAACTATCATCCAAGAAATTATCCCAATACCCTCGACCAATCTAAGGTTCAATGGACTCCATTTGTTCTACCACCTTCTTCGTTCATCAAATCCGCATCATAACTGAACCATGAGAAAGTTAAACCACCATTGTGTTTGAAAATGACACCATCACTATACCTAAACCCTTAGAAAAAAAAACCATTATTCACCTTAGCATCCTTGGGCTTGCATAAAAAATAAAGAGGGATGGACACAAGGATGAAACAATTGATCAAAATAAATCTTTAGAGACTCTACATAGAGGAAGAAATGATTAACAAATATCTTTTTGTTGATCTGGGGCTAGGAACATCAAGGTATATGATTTACAACCTCAACCTCTTTTGCTAATGCCACTGCTTGAACCACAACCATAACCAAAACTCATACCAAAGCTTCATTCTCAACCATCAAAAGAGCATTCAACGTACTCCACAAAACCACTTGCTATAATGGGAACTTTTGAGACTACTTTGCTACTTTGGACAATTTTTCTCAATCCATGAAAGTTAGACTTGATTTGATGCAAGACTCACTAAACAGTTAGGACCAGTTCTTTAAAGTATGCAAACACTCACACAACTTGTATCTTTTTCTCTTCCATAATAACAACCTCAATTGCCACAACAACCTCCTTCGTCCCAATCTCCACCTCATTATTTTAGCCTCAATTTGTGCCACCTCCTTCAGGACATCTCAACCAATCTGGTGGTGGCTTTCTCTTTTCACTCTTATTTTTTATCTCAAAATATTGAAGAATTATATTCTGAGCATTTTATGACTTAGTTTATTTTTTTTATGCTTTTATTCTGATATATTTTAAAGGTTTCTATAAACATGCTCTGGTACTCGAAGGGTTTTGAAGAACCTATCAGGATATGATCAATTTACGAAAAAAATAAATCACTCAAAAAATCTTTAACTATAATAAACATGTTAATTTTCTCAAGGTATTGTTTGGAGCTTGTTCTTTCACTTCTTTTTAAAGTTTCTTTGTGTATTTAAAAGTTTTATTCATGTTCACTGAAAGAAAGAAGTGTTTCCTTTTTATAAAAACACAGTTTTAACTTATTTAACCTCTCACATTCTCGTTTTACTTTTCTTCTTTCATATACAAAATGTAAATTTCATATAATTATGAAATTATTAAAGTAATTTCAAAATATAATAACTACAAAATGGATTTTATAAACAATTCTAAAAGAAAACGGTTTTAGAATTTTTATTCAAAGATAGTAGTTTTAGAAAATTTTCTAAAATTTTAATTTTTTAATTCATATTTTACCTTTGTTTTAAATTTTATTTCATTAAATTTTTAAAATAAATTATCAATTATTTAAAAATTTAATTTAAATATTTATGACAAATCAAAAATATTATTTATATATTAAAAATATTATATTATTACAAAGTGTAGTTTTAAGAGTATTTAATTATTATAACCTTTAGTTAAATATAACCATCCTACTGTGTATTGAAGACAATACTAATTAATATGAAAATACATTTACGAATCAATTAATTAGAAAAAATAATTTAGTTATCAAAACAATATACAAAGGTTTTATTTTTTATTTTTTTTAAAAAAGTCATAATAATGATGTAAAATTACTATAATCACTATATTTTATATTTAATTTTGATAGAAATCTATCTCTAAATCATTGAATTAATAGATACAACTTATTATGACTTATGTAGACCTATTTGATGAAACGAACACAAATTATTATATAATAGGTATTGGTTGAAGATTCTTAGTTAACACCCCTAATTAATCGACCATGAAATATGCACATATGTATCTCATATATTCTTTTCTTTTCTTTTTCTATAATTTTTGTGTAACATAAAAAAATATCGACTACCATATATAGTTAATATAATATATTTCATATTTAAGATAATTAAGAATATATCTCTGAATTATTTAATTAAGGGGTTATTTTATAGTTAAAATTTAACATGTACACATGCGAACGTTTGAATTTATGTACACAAAAAATTTGATATCAAATAAATATTTAAACATATTTGAATACATTTTAATATATGCATGTGTGTTTTTAATATTAAAATATATAAATGAAAATTTGATTTTTTAAATTTTATTTGAATTCATTCGATTAATTTAAAATATTTAACGTTAACAAGCTAGTTTATTTAATTAAAAATACAATCATATTTATTCAAAAATTGTTTTTTCAATATTTCATTCAAAAAGAGTAGTCAATTTTTTTAGTTCAATATATTAAATATTTTCTTACAAAATGGATTTTAGATGATTTACAATGTAAAATCATTTTTTATATATATTTTTTAATGAAGTGTGAATCTATTAAAAGTTTGAATGAATTTATTATAAGTTTAGATAAATTTAGTCAATCAAAATGTTTTTGGTAAATTTAATCAATTTAATTCCTATGTTATATTTTTGATGAATTTATTAGAAGTGGAAGGGAATCAAGTCAATCAAATTTTATTAAAAAATATTTTCTATATATTTTCTTATGCAGTGTGGATTTTATTAGAAGTTTGAAAGAATCTATTTAGCCATACTGTTGGTAAATTTAATGAGTTTAATTTTTATGACATATTTTTTTAAACAAAATTATTAGAAGTAGAAGGGAATTCGGTCAATCAAACTTTATGGAAAAAATTTCAACAATAATTTATTAACTAAAATTTAATGTTATTTTAGTTTAATTAGTAAAAAAGAAAAGACTAAGTAGTCAAGACGCTTTCATAGAAAGAGAGAGAAAAAAGAATCCAAAACTAAATATATAAATACATGGGGTATTTCTAAACCTAAACCAAAGCAATTGCTCTTTCTTGCCGTCTCACTCCAACCTTTCTTTCTTGTCGTGCTCTATTTTTCATTCTCCGTCAAAGTCGTGCTATATTCTTTATTTTTCCTTCTTCTTGTGGTCGTGCTCTTTTAAAGAAGGTAAGCAATTGAATTCTCCTTCTCTTTTTAATGATATATTCAAGTGTGTTGATGAAAGAATTTAGAAGATTAAGTAATTCAGCTTCATTTTGATGGTTTTATATAAAGTTATTAGGGTTTATATTTGATTTTAGATTTGTGATTTTTCCCTTTAACAGGTGCCTGAATAGGTCTTTGTTAAATCTATTCTTAGTTGTTGTGAAAACATTGCAGAAAGGTAAGCTTCAATGGATTGTGATCGTTCTCACTCTCTCGTCTTGATTCCCCTTTTCGTTCTCACTCTATCGCGGTTTCGCTCAACTAGAGCTTCCCTCGTTGCCAAATAGGATTCAAATCTTGGTTGAATATCTTCTTCTGCTTGAAAATATGTCTTGTTCTATGCAGAGGGTAGAGTTTAGGGCAGGATCCTTGTTTTAGAGAATAATTTGACGAAATAGTAGGAAAGTTAGTTGCAGAAATGAGAATAATTGGTAATATTGACGACTTCCTCATTTAATTGATCATTGCTTTCATACTTTGTGACCTGTTACTGCTTCAATGTTTGCTTCTTGTTATGTATCCAACAAAATATTTCATCATTTTGGTTCGTGTGATTGGGTTGGTTATTGCTGCCAAGGGTCATGATTTTGAGTTATCTAATAGTTATTGGAAATTTTCTAATAACTATAAGATAAATTTTCTTTGTTAGTTGGAGTTTGTATATAAAAGATTGTGTACATTGGGTTTGAAATCACGCTACCATGGTTCCAAATTCTTTTGAATAGCTGCATCCATGTTATTATAGAAAGACATTAATTTAGGTGTCATGCTCTTTATCGAAGGTGTGGATTCTCTTTCAAATTATGAACTTCAGGATGATGTAGAGAGAGGGGATATGCTGGGGCTATTTTCTGTAGCAGAAATGTGCCAACAGGTTTAGTGTTGAGAATAATTTAGGATTAATTATGTTCAATTTAAGTACTGGATTTTGAATATCAAAGGCTACATGATTTTTTTATTCTAAATTAATCAACCTATCTGTACAGCTTAGGTTCATTTAACTCTGAATCACTTGATGCCATAATTTCTTTTAGTTCTTTTAAGGTAATTCTAGATAGGCTTCCTCTGTCGTTGAGGGCAAAAATGATATAAAGAAAAAATAGCAATTTTCTTTAGGTTATAATTCTTGTATCTTCTTAGTGTATTGGAGCTGGGAGATACTTCACTTGCAAAGGTAATTATGAACATAATATTGGGTATCCACTTTCTTTTGTTGATTGTTGTTCTATTACATTCCTTCAATATAATTACTGTGTCTCAAGTTTTTTTTTTTTTTTTTGCTTGGTTTGCAGTGCATCGCTTGGGATTCTACAAAGGCCATCTAATGTATATAATTAGTGTCAACCACGTAATTATTTATTTTATCTTCTCGTGTCAATGCTTTATATCCTAATTGACAAGAGAAATTATGAATTCTGCTGTTTTGGTTCTGCTTTTTACCTTTATTGCTTTTTTAATTGGTTTCTAATTTTCCCCATAGCCAAAGAATAAATTGTAATTAATTTTGGATATACGTTATTTATTTTTATCATCTTTTTTCATGCTTGTATTTATTGCAATATTTTTATTAAGGAACTCTGCCATTGGAAGACAAATTTCGGTAAAAAGGCTCTCACAAGCTTGTCATCATCTGTCTAATGCAAGTATGGATTTTCACTTGTTAGGTATGTTTTAAGTTAGTTTCATTGAATATCATGTAGTTTTTTAGTCTTTGTTGCAATTATTTCTTCATTATTTATGAGTTATAAATTAGTCTTGATGTGGCGACAAGTCAAATGGTTCTGTTGTGGGGTTTCGAGTTGTTGGGAGTGTCAAACACTCATTGAGTGTCCAATTAAAAAATTATTTTGTAGATTATTTATGCTTACACTTCTATTCAAATTATTTTTTTAACCTATAGAAAAATCAGCTTAAAATAAAATGTGGAATATTAGAAAAATTATTTTTATTGATGTGTTTAGTCTATTTTATGTTTCCCTCTTTTAAAGTTGTGAACCTCTGTCTGTGAAAGGAATGATAACTAGTCCTATAGAAAGATAAATAAATGTGATTAGTATAAGGAGAAAGATCTATAAGAGATCTAGTGGCTTGATTTGGAGTTGAAAAACTACATGATATACAAAGGCTGAAGATGACGTTGATAGACAGATAGACAAACACACTTGTTTGTGTGAAAAAGTTATGAAAATAGTTGGTGCAATATTAGAGAAATTCTTAAGGAGAGATTGCCTAACATATTGGGTCCATGTAAGATGGGGTGTGTGCTACATTATAAACACACATCAGACATAATTATAAATTTTGGATAATGAAGTGTATTAGGTAGCTATAACAATAACGTAGCAAGAAGAAAGATGGATGTTATATTATCATATTCCAACTATATATATATATATATATATATATATATATATAGACAGATAGATAAATAAATAAAATGATGTCATTTTGGTAGTTGATTAACTTCTAGTTGTATCATTAACGTATCAAATTTTAATACATTGTTTTGATATATGTTTTTTCGTACTTTAAAAAAAAGTTAAGAATAAAGTTCGCATGGAAGAATAATGTTTTAAACACCTCGAATTAGTGGTCGAGAAAAAAAATGAAAGGATCGCTTCTAAATTTCCAATATTGTTTTAAGAATTGGTAAGTTGGTGTTCGTTATGTGTGCATGTTTATAGCTTGTTGGAAGTACTTTAAATTTTGTTAATGTTCGTGTTTTATAACAATGCATATATCTTGCTCATCATATTGCATGTATATATACTGAGAGCACTTCCTTCCTAATTTTCTTAGTGATTTAGTGTTTTGTTGGTTTAAGACAATCTAGGTTAATAAACTTAGGGGTTCTAGCTAAACTGAGTTTCAAATTATGTTTAACAATTTATTTAGGCACTGATGTGTAAAGATTAACTGGTGAACTCACCCTAACTTTGCTTGTATCTCTTATTTTCATGTCAATGCTTTGCATATACTACACATGAATTAGACATATGAAGTTGTTGGTATACAAAACTTCTTTGTTTCATGTTTGACCTAAAAGATGTCAAGTGGAGGTCGTGGTTCGAGGGGTAGAAATAGCAATAGCAGAGGTTGTGGTGAAGGTCGATCAATAACCCGACCATCTAGTGTTTCCCTGGATGTTGAAGAATCTCCTCTTTTAAGTAAGAAACAAAGTACACAATTTCTACATGAAGACATCACAATTGTTGGGGAAGCCCCTAAACCTAGGGAAATAGATCCATCAGATAACAAGATATGGATCTATCTTGATAAAGACACGTAAGAATGAATTATTTTCAATATATTTTCTTACAAATTGTTTGAATGAAAAATTAATACCTATGACTTCTCTAAAGTATCAAGTTTATTTGACTTGTTCAAACGATCAGACGTATGAAAAGTGTCATTCAATCAAAATATGATAGACCAATGAATTCTTAGAGCAGAACTCCTCTTGTAAGTTAAGGAACTGTGGTATGATAGACCAATGAATTCTTAGAGCACAACTCCTCTTGTAAGTTAAGGAACTGTGGTTTGGAGAGTGAAAGGTTAATTTGAACTTTTTTTTATCATTTCATATATATATATATATATATATATATATATATCAACTTTTGTGTAATTAATAATTTGCATTATTTTGTTACAGAAACCTCTCAGGTGGCTACTGACACATGAATCAAAGATTATGGATAAAATTAGGAGGGTGAATATGCCTCAAGGTAAAAAACCTGCTTGAATACCAGACCCTGTTTTTGACAGAGAACAGTTGAGGAAAAGGGATGGATGGACTGAGACTAGGGCCAACTTGTGTTCAAAGTTCAGTCCGTTTTGAGAACATTCAATGCTCTCTAGAGTTTCTTGCTCCAAACCATCTGGCTTCAAAACCAGCATACATTCTCTCAATACGGGAATGATATTGTCAAGAATGATACCTTTGTGAACATGAACAAATAGATTCAACAACAATTTTAGCTGGTTTATTTTCTCCTCAACACAATTGGAAGGAGAAATGGGTTCCCAACGTATATATTTTTGAACCTTTCTTTTGAAGCTATCCTGGTTTGCCAAAGTAGACTAGTGAAGGAAAAGAAAGCTTCAAAAGATATACGTTGGGAACCCATTTCTTCTTCTAATTGTGTTGAGGAGAAAATAAACCAGCCAAAATTGTTGATGAATCCATTTGTTCATGTTCACAAAGGTATCGTTCTTGAGAAGAAAATTCCTGGGTTGAAAGAATTTGTGCTGGTTTTGAAGCCAGATGGTTTGCAGCAAGAAACTCTAGAGAGCATTGAATGTTCTCAAAACGGACTGAACTTTGAACAAAAGTTGGCCCTGGTCATCAAATCCATCTATCCCTTTTCCTTGACTGTTTTCTGTCAAAAAAAGAAAAAGTACAATACACGGTTGTGGTAGCATCCATGCATCAGAACATCGAAGGAGAATGGTCAGTAACTAATTACTTAATTATTTGAATAGTAAATTATATCTTAAATTAGCCATTGATTTTAAAATATAAATTGCAAAGTCAAGAATCCGGTAAATAGCCTTCAATGTTTGAGTTTTTTATGTGAACTCATAAGATGAAGGGATCAAATGAATTTATTGATAAAAAATCATGTGAGACATTTGTAAGTGTCTACAATTTGAACTTTTTAGCTAGAAAACTAGTTTTAAGGATTATATATTTTATAATTTGAGTTATTTATTGGTTGGCGGTGATTATGTTTTTGCAGGAGACTTATAATAAATTGAAACAAGATAAGACTTTCCGGGGCTCAACTAATGTTGCTGATGGTGAGGTTGAGGACATTTAGTTGAGCCTTGGAAATATTTACCTTGTTTCAATTTATAATAAGCCTCTTGCAAAATCATAATCACCACCAACCAAGAAACAATCCAAATTATAAAATATATAATCCTTAAAACTAGTTTTCTAGCTAAAAATTTAAAATTATAGACACTTACAAATGCCTCACCTGGTCTTTGATCAATAATATCATTTGATCCCTTCATTTATGAGTTCGCATAAACAACTCAAACAATGATGGGTTTTTACCAGATTCTTGACTCTACAATTTATATTTAAAAATCAATGGGTAATTTAAGATATAATTTAAAATTCAAATAGTCAAGAAATTGGTTACTGACCACTCACCTTCGATGTTCAGATGTAGGGATGCTACCGCAACCATGTATTGTACTTTTTGGAGAGGCTCAGTTTACTTTAGCAATATGTTGTTTTTGTTTAAAAGAATATGCATACCAAGCTTCTTTTAACTGTTCAAAAATAGGGTCTGGTATCCAAGCAAGTTTTTTACCTTGAGGCACATTCATCGTCCTAATTTTAGACATTGTTGCTCGAAGGTGATCCGAACACTTTTGTTTCCAGTTATCCATAATCTTTTATTCATGTGTTGGTAGCCACATGAAAGGTTTTTGTAACAAAATAACGCAAATTATTAATTATAGAATGGATATATATATATATATATATATATATATATATATATATATATATATATATATATATATATATATATATATATGAAACGATAAAAAAATTTCGATTAACCTTCCACTCTCTAAACCAAAGTTCCTTATCTTCTAGAGGAGTTGTGCCTCAATTATACATTGGTCTATCATATTTTGATTGAATAACACTTTTAATACATGTGACCATTTCAAAATAATCGAAATAAACATGAAATTTTAGAGAAGTCAAAGGTATTAATTTTTCATCCAAGCAATTTCATTCAAAATATATGTAAGAATAACTATTGAAAATAATTAATACTTAGTTGTGATGCATTCATGTAGAAATTGTGTACTTTGTTGCTCACTTTAACAAGAAGATTCTTCAACATCCAGGGAAGCACTAGATGGCCAAGTTAATTACTGACCTCCACCATGACCTTTGCTACTGCTACTTCTACC
Source organism: Hylodesmum podocarpum (assembly GCA_026586105.1). Classification (NCBI taxonomy): domain Eukaryota; kingdom Viridiplantae; phylum Streptophyta; class Magnoliopsida; order Fabales; family Fabaceae; genus Hylodesmum; species Hylodesmum podocarpum. The sequence goes on from JALJEV010001367.1 coordinate 616,772, forward strand.
CTTCGAACCACGACCTCCACTTGACATCTTTATGCTAAAACATGAAACAAAAATGTTTTGTATACCAACAACTTGATATGTTTAATTCATGTGTAGTATATGCAAAACATTAACATGAAAATAAGACATACAAGGAAAGTTAGGGTGAGTTTACCAGTTAATGTGTACATATCAATGTTTGAATAAATTGTTAAACATATTTTGAAACCATGTCTACCCAGAACCCTAAGTTTATTAACCTAGATTTTTCATACCAACAAAACACTAAATCCATGAAAAAAGAGGAAAGGAAGTGCTCCAGGTACATATACATGCAATATACATCAAATATCCATAGTCATGTAAAAAAGTATAATATTAAAACTTTGTGGTTGATGTTGGTAGGAAAATAGAATATGAAGAGCAAGATATATGCATTATTATACAACATAAACATTCACAAAATTTAAAGTACCTCTAACAAGCTATAAACATGTACACATAACAAAACTTGCAATATTAAACAAAATTAGTAAGCAAAAAACATATGACTACATAAGTCATACACAATTTAAAGAACTATCACATTACAAATTTAGTTTAATAAGAGAAATCATCATAAGATTCATGTTCATCCCCTAATGTGTCGACTTCATCATTGTCCTCTTCCTCTTCAATTTCATTATCACTCAAGTCTTGATTGATAAATGATTTATTAATCTCTTCATGTACACCTTGATTCTCCCTTAGACTTTGAAGTTCATCATTGTTAATGTTGAATGGTGTGATTTCTTCAATTTCATCACCTTGATATGCATCCCGGTTAACTTCAATACTAGGATCATCAGTTGTTCTCCTTGCTTTTGTTTTATGATGGCTACCCAAATAGCCTTATCATGGTATGTAGGAAAATGCACATAATACACTTGTATTGCTTGTTGTGAAAATATGAAAGGATCATAATTATCATACCTTCTTCTTGTATCAATCTCAACAAGCCTATACTCCTTATGAATCTTTTAATGTTTGGGTCATACCATTCACACTTAAATAACACTATATTCTTAATTAGCAACCCCATATATTTTAACTATACAATTTCTTCAAGTAGGCCATAAAAATCACTCTCAAAACTACCAAAATCAGTGCCCTTGATGCATACACTGCTATTACATGTAGATCTATGTTGACACGAAGATTGTGTGTGAAACTTATACCCATTAGTAAAATAAATAGGCCATGTTTGTAAAATTCTTTTTGGTCCCCATGAAATGTCCTTTAAAAAAGGATCATGCACCCCATTGTTTGGATTATGAACCTATGTCATAAAATTTTACATGTTCATTAATAAACATGAAATTGAGATTAGCAAAACAATAATATTAATTAATTTTCACGAAAACCAACTTATAAATTCTCGAAACCATATAGGAAATTCAGTAGTGATCCTTTCATTTATCTCTCCATAACTAATTCAAGTTATTGAAAACAATAGCATCTCAATATATAGACTGTAGCAAAAAGTAGGAGTTTAATACTAATGCAGAACTTGAATTTGTTAAGTTGAACATTTAGTGAACTATATGAGAGAAAACACTTTAAAATCGGTTGCACTTCATCATAATTTTGAAGAACATACTTTATTGCAACTACTATTTCAAGATCACTTAGAAGTCGAGTCGTGCACACACCAAAAAGGCGGCCGAGATAGTTAAAGATGGAAAATGGTGGTTGATGAAGTGAAATGGTGGTTGATGAACTCTAGTTATGCTACACTGAACATGTTCCTGAAAATAGTATAAACAAATATTAGTGTTCTCTTTAATAATATAAGCTTCACATAAAAATCCTATGCGAGCTTTATTCTTAACTTTTTTTTACGTACAAAGAAATTCGTATCAAAACAATCTATTAAAATTTGACACCTTAATGATACAACTAGATGTTAATTAATTCTCAAAACGACATCATTTTGTCTCTAGTATTATATATATATATATATATATATTTATATATGTGTGTGTATATGTGTATATATATAGGAGTTGGGTTACCGAGGCCAGTTGGCCCCTTATCCCATCTACCAATTTGTCTGATGTGTGTTTATAATGTAGCACACACACCATGTTTTAGGGACCCAATATGCTAAGCATTGTCTTGTTGGTCCCTATGTGTGAATCTAGAGGGGGGTGAATAGATTCTTGTTAAACTTTACCCCAAATTCGCGTGTTTCTAATTCCTTTTAATTCAACCGAAGGCTAATCTTGATTACCTATCAATTACCTTTCAATTACAGATTCAATTACAAGTTCAATTACTGATTCTATTACTAAACCAATTAATGAGTTGGTTATCAATGCAGTTTCCAAATACAAAGTAGAATATGATCAATAACAATATAATGAAAACTGTAAAGAGAGTTAGGAAGAAGATGAGTGCACAACGATGTATATTGGTTCGGCCAACTGCCTACGTCCAGTCCCAACCCAACAACTGTTGCAATTGGCTTTCCACTATCAAATGATCCCTTTTGTGTTCTTTTACATTCACTCTGCAACAAGCAACACAAAAACGAAATCAAAACACCCAAAACTGTTCTTCAACCTGAAGAACAGAACTTCCCAGACCTTGGCACCTCCAAGATCAAAACTTTGAGAATCACTTCTCAAACACAATGCTCTATCTAGAGAGACCTCTCTCCTAGAGCAACAACCCAGAATTGGAAAATATAAAGATCAGTAAAGAATACACCTCAAGTGCAGAATCTGATCACAAATAAGCTCTATGAAATCCACCCAACACAGATATGAAACAAGTTTCCCCTTGGACTTTGAAAACCTTGTTGAACTCTTAGTTTAGAGCATATGAAAGTGTAGAAGTAGTTGCAAATGTTTTGGTTTTCTGCTCTTTCATATGTTTCATCAAGATTATACTTATAGAACAAATTTGGAGGGAGAAAACGTGCAAAACTGAGCTACAACGGTCAATGTAATTGATCCCAAATGAATGTAATCGATTACACTAGCCGTTAGAACCCTCCAATTTGAATTTTCCAGGCATGTAATCGATTACCACGAGCATGTAATCGATTACATTGAAAGGAAACCGAAAGGTGAATTTCAAACCATGTAATCGATTACACTTTGGGGATGTAATCGATTACACCAGAGAGTTCTCAGCATGTAATCGATTACATCAACCATGTAATCGATTACACCAGAGAGAATGATCAATGTAATCGATTACACCAAGCCTATAATCGATTACATCAGTGAAAAATGGATTTCCAAGGTTTTTCAAACTGTTTTTCTCAAATGGAAATCAAACATTCTTCACATGATCAATCATACACTAGTTTTACATATCTCTGGGGTCTTAAGCAAAGAATACAACACATATATGCCTATACTCAACACACAATACATAGTTATATCCTAGTTACATTCAACTATGGAAAACCGAAAGATACATTCATCAAAACCAAAACACATAAGAGAGACACAATCAGCATTCTTCAAGCTTCAAGTCCAACAATCTCCCCCTTTTTGGTTTTGATGTACCAAATCACATAAGAGGTTTTCCTAGAGTTTTAGGATATGTGTTGTTCATTGACATACCTGCATATGTTAGAATTTCCAGAAAATACAATATGCATATGCACTAATAATCAACCATTCATTCAAGTATGTATGACATGATTCAAATACAAATATAGATCAAGACCAATGAATCATAAAACAAATTCTCAAAGCAAATTTTATTCATTATTCAAAAACAGTAACATAGTTCAATAAAAAACAAAAAAACAAACTCTCAACTCCCCTTATCTAGTTACTCTCCCTATCTAGGATAACCTAACTATTCTCCCCCTATTTGGTATATCAAACCAAAAAGAGAGATCACTGATCATCGCCATCATCATCATCTTGGTTGAGGCGCTCCATGATGGTTTCCATCAAAGACCTCATGTCAAGGAAGTGCAAATTTTGATTCCTTTCCAAGTCTTTGATTTGCTTTCCTAGATCCTCTTGGCGCTTGTCCATCTCTTCCAACCTATCTAGGACAATGGACTCAAAACGAGACTTAGGGGTGTACTCCCCAGCCGCTGAATCTCCATCATCATCAGAAGGAGGATGTTGTGGTTGTTCTTGTTGTTGTGGTTGGTCTTGTTGTTGTTGTTGTATTTCCTCTCTAGATACCCAGCCCTCAGATGTCTTGGTCAATCTCATCTTTTTCAGCATCATGTCACCAAGCACATGGATATCCCTTACCAATTCTCTGTGCTCATTGGAGACATCCACTTGACATCTCTCAAGAACACGTGATATGAACAGACCATAAGGGCACTTAAAGTCATGGAATTTCCTTACCTTGGTCATGTTGTCCATGACAACTTGACCCCAATCAATCTGAATTCCATTCTTCAGGGCAGCCATCAAGAGCATATCTTCTTCCATAAGTTGAGCATGATTTGTACCTCTAGCAGCCAATACCCAGCAAATAGCATAATGAAGAAGACGGTCGTCAGTGTTGAGACCACCTATGCCAAAGGTCTTCCTCATACCTCTTTCTTTCCTTGCAGTCATATCAGCTTCCCAAGACTCAGGATTCCTCAACATGCTCATGTAAAAGCATCCTTTTGAAGTTCAAAGCCTTCCTCACCAGATTTTCCAAAGTAGGGACTATCCCCTCATTTGTTATTCCCGAGTTCGAAAAACAAATCGTGAGTCGAGAACAATACTCACTCCTTTAACTTCGGATAAAATCCTTCCGGGGTGATATTTGATTAGAATAGAATACTCTTACCAAATCAGGGTAAATGTGACCCCTTAGCCCAACGAATTTCTCCAAGTTCTGATCTCGGAGCATGGATTGAAAGGTAAACCCTTCATTGTCAAGCCATCTGAAGTCCACAATCTTTGGGGGTACGAGTTCTCTGTTTGCAAAATCAGTCAAGAAACGAGTTTCTTGTTCCTTCGAGGTGAACCATGGGTTGTGACGCACGGATTCTTCAGGAGCCTTCCTTTTGGAGGAGGTTTCTTGTCTCTTCTTAGTACGTCTTTCTTCTTGAATATCACGGTTAGCCCTAGCTTTCATCCTTTTGCTACTTCCTTGTCCGTCCATGGTTTGAAGGTTGAAGATGAATGTGGGATAGAGAGAATGAAGGCCGTGAGAGATTAGGGTTTAGAAGAGAAAGGGAATGTGAATGTGAAAGAAAACCCTAACACAAAGACTAATAAAGATCACAAAAGACTAGGTTCAATGAATGTGTGCAAATGGGCTTCCAAAATATGGAATACAAAGCCCAGAAACGAAGAACAAAGCTCTGAAAAACACTTCCAGAGCTCATGTAATCGATTACATTCGTGATGTAATCAATTACATCAAAACCAAAACACCCTGTAATCAATTACATTGGGCCTGTAATCGATTACATCAGAACCTCTCACACATGTAATCGATTACATTGTTGTTGTAATCGATTACATTGTTGTTGTAATCGATTACATCGAACCAAAACCTATTGTAATCGATTACATGCATCTTTATGTCGATTACATCCTATAGAAAATCAAAAAACAAGTTGAAATAAAGCTATGAACTGCAATGTTAAAGATTTTCACATATAGAATGATTGAAAAACATTTGATTCATCATATAAAAGGTCAAGATCATGTTATACAATGAATTCATATCAAGTTTAAGCACAAATGAATGATTAAACTAACATACTTACAACACTTTATGTGAGATGTTCTTCACTTAGAATACCAAGATTGGTTCTAAGTTTGAAGAACCTCTCCTTGAAGCGAAGGTTTTGTGAAGATATCCGCGAGTTGATTTTACGTGTCAATGAATTCCACCTCACAATCTCCTTTCTCAACATGATCTCTAATGAAGTGATGGCGCACCTCGATGTGCTTTGTCCTTGAGTGTAAAACCGGATTCTTCGTGATGCGATTGCACTTGTGTTGTCACACTTGATTGGAATATGATCAAGCTTAAGTCCAAAATCCTCCAGTTGTTGCTTGACCAAATGGTCTCGAAAGCACAATGACTACTGCGATTACATACTCTTCCTCTGCAGTTGAAAGAGCTACACGAGCTTGCTTCTTGCTATACCATGAGACCAAGCTTCCTCCAAACAAATGACATACTCCACTAGTACTTTTCCTATCGGTTTACAAGCAAAGTCGGCATCACTAAAACCAACCAATGTGGGATACGTACCTTTTGGATACCACAAACCACAAGTTAGTAGTTCCTTTGAGATACTTCAAGATTTTCTTCACAATTTGCCATGTGTGTTTCCTTTGGTGCAGATTGGAATCTTGCACAAACACACACTCGAACATAATGTCTGGCCTACTTGTTGTGAGGTACAAGAGTGATCCAATGATCCTCTATATCTTGATTGGTCTACACTTTGTCCAGCTGCATCATTATCCAAGTAGAGATTAGTTGACATAGGAATGTTTGAGATCTTACAACTCTCCATGTCGAATTTCTTCAACAATTCCTTGGTGTACTTTGCTTGATGTATGAAGATTCCATCTTTCAGTTGTTTGACTTGCAATCCTAGGAAGAATTTGAGTTCTCCCATCATAGACATGTCAAACTCCCCCTGCATGCTATTCACAAACTCTTCACACAGAGATTTATTAGTTGATCCAAATATAATATCATCAACATAAACTTGAACCAACAAAATACAATTTGACTTCCTCCTTATGAAAAGAGTTTTGTCAACATTACCTCTCGTGAGAACCCTTTTGACAAAAGAAATTTACTTAGCCTTTCATACCATTGTCTAGGGGCTTGTTTAAGACCATATAGGGCCTTCTTGAGTTTGTACACATGTTCGGGATATCTGAAATCAGTGAATCCAGGAGGTTGTGAAACAAAAACTTCTTCATTGATATAGCCATTCAAGAAAGCACTTTTAACATCCATTTGAAACAACTTGAAATCATGTATGCAGGCAAAAGCAAGTAAAACTCTAACAGCTTCTAGTCTAGCAATAGGGGCATAGGTTTCACCAAAATCTATTCCTTCTTGTTGATTATATCCCTTAGCTACTAGTCTAGCCTTATTTCTAACCACAACTCCATTCTCATCTAACTTATTCTTAAACACCCATTTTGTTCCAATTACATTCATATCTCTTTTAAAAGGTACTAACTCCCATACGTTATTCCTTTTAAACCGATTCAATTCTTCTTGCATAGCATTCATCCAATATTCATCATTTATAGCATCATCAACACAAGAAGGTTCAAATTGAGATACAAATGCATAATCATCACGAACATGTTATGAGTAGATCTAGTAGATACTCCCTTATGGATGTCTCCAATGATGTTGTCAAGAGATAAATCTCTTGGTTTCCTCCATTCTTTTTGGAAACTCATGAGAAGTAGTTGGTGGTTCTTCTTTGTTCTTCTTTGCTTGTGCTTTCTTCACCTACATGCTCATCATCATCAACAAACACACTTCCCTTTTGGGGATTGTTAGTTTCATCAAACTTGACATGCACAGATTCCTCAATGCACATTCTCCTTTTATTAAAAACTCTATATGCTTTACTTGATGATGAATACCCAATAAACACACCTCATCACCTTGGCATCAAACTTACCAAGAGGCTCTTTGCTATTATTCAAAACAAAACACTTACACCCAAATACCCGAAAATGAGAGATATTGGGTTTCTTGCCTTTATAGAGTTCATAGGGGGTTTTCTTTAAAAGAGGTCGAATCACAATTCTATTTAGAACATAGCACGCAAGTGGAAATCGCATCACCCAAAAATATTTAGGCAAATTACTTTCATTCAACATAGTTCTTGCTAGTTCTACTAAAGATCTGTTTTTCCTCTCAACAACCCCATTTTGTTGTGGAGTTCTTGGAGCGGAAAAATTGTGATCGATTCCATATTTTTCGCAAAACTTTTCAAAATGTTCATTTTCAAATTCCCTCCATGATCACTTCTAATGGACTTGATTTTCAAATCTTTTTCGTTTTGAATCTTTTTAGCAAGTATTTTGAAAACTTTGAAAGTGGTGTCTTTACTTGGTATAAAAGCAACCCAAGCAAAACGAGAGTAGTCATCTACAACAACTAATCCATATAGATTTCCACCTAAACTAGCAGTTCTAGATGGACCAAAGAGATCCATGTGCAGCAATTCAAGCGGTCTAGAAGTTGAAACAACATTTTTAGATTTGAAAGAGTTTCTAGATTGCTTGCCTTTCTGACATGCATCACATAGGCCTTCTCTTTTGAACTTTAATTCAGGTAGTCCTTCTACTAAGCTCTTAGATGACAGTTTATTAAGTTGATGAACATCAATATGTGCTATACGTCTATGCCAAAGCCAAGATAGATCATCATTAGACGTAAGACATGCATGATATGATGATGAATGATCAAGTTCAAGTGTATAGATGTTACCTCTTCTCTTACCTACCATCAATACCTCATTCGATTCGTTGTTATTGATCTTGCAGCAGCCTTTGTCGAATGAAACTTGATAGCCTTTGTCGCACAATTGGCTAATACTCAGAAGATTAAACTTCAAACCTTCCACAAGCAGTACATCTTCAATCACGGAGTTGGATTTGTCTCCAACATCACCAATACCCAGAATTTTGCCTTTGTTATTATCTCCATAAACTACTGAACCGGATTCTTTGGATTTGAAGGAGATAAAGTTACTCTTGTCACCCGTCATATGTCTTGAGCAGCCACTATCCAAATACCATGTTGAGTGTTTGGCTCTCAAGCACACCTCTTCATCTGAAGTTGGTTTTGCCATGAGACATAGATTTGCTTCTTCATTGTCACTCTCACTAGAGGATGAGGAGTCATTTTCTTCCCAAGCAATGTAGGCCTTTTTCTTGCGGAATTTATCCTTCTTGGGCCTTTCCTCATGTTCTACTCTTCTAGGTTCACTGCTGTTATTTTTCTTTATGTTGGGACACTCCGATTTGTAGTGACCCATCTTTCCACACTCATAACACGTGACCTTTGAAGATGAACCTTCATTCCTCTTGAAGCCTTTTCTTGAATTGTTGAATCTCCTTTTGTCATTGTTCTTCCTCATGAACTTTTTGAATTTTCTTACCATGAGATTCATGTTTTCTAGATCAGACTCATTACCACAGCTTGATGATGCATCACTCTCACTAGCTGTGTCTTCCATTTTTAGTGCTAGCCCTTTGGCATTCTTATCTTTTTGTTCTTCATCACAATACGGGACATATCCATTTCAGTATTCCTCCTTACCAAATAACTCGCACCGGTCATCAATGCTAAGTTCTTTGATTCGGTGATTGTCTTTGTGGACAGGTTGGTTGCCATTTTTCGCTTCAAGGATTTCAGCACCTTTACGTTGACTTCTTCTTCAATGAATATCTTACCAAGTCCTTTAAGATGATTCACAATGTGTGTGAATCGTTTCTGCATATCCATTATGGACTCGCCTTGTGCCATTCTAAATGTTTCGTACTCTTGGATCAAGGTATTCTTCCTTGCCCTTCGTACTTCAGCGGTACCTTCATGTGTGACCCTTATTAGATCCCACGCTTCTTTGGTCGTGTTACAAGTGAAATTCTAAAAAATTCATCGAGTTTAAAGCGAGAATGTATGATATTTAAAGCTTTAGCATCATTTTCTCGCTCTCCTAATTTCTTCGGTTCCCACTTCTCAAATGGTTTTTCTAATTCATTTCCATCAACTATATATGTGGGGATTTTGAAATCAGTTATAACTGCTTGCCAAATACTTCTATGAATAGACTCCATAAAAATTTTCATCCTAACTTTCCAAAAAGGATAGTTATCACCACAAAACAGAGGAGGTCTATTAATAGAGGCACCTTCAGCAAATGGTAATTGATTACTGGCCATTATGGATCAAATTCTAGAGCAACTTACTAGAAGTAGCTCGATACCAATTGTTGGTCCCTATGTGTGAATCTAGAGGGGGGGTGAATAGATTCTTGTTAAACTTTACCCCAAATTCGCGTGTTTCTAATTCCTTTTAATTCAACCGAAGGCTAATCTTGATTACCTATCAATTACCTTTCAATTACAGATTCAATTACAAGTTCAATTACTGATTCTATTACTAAACCAATTAATGATTTGGTTATCAATGCGTTTCAAATACAAAGCGAGAATATGATCAATAACAATATAGTGAAAAGCGTAAAGAGAGTTAGGAAGAAGATGAGTGCACAATGATGTATCTGGTTCGCCAATCATTTACGTCCGGTCCCAACCCAACAACTGTTGCGATTGGCTTTCCACTATCAAATGATCCCTTTTGTGTTCTTTTACATTCACTCGCAACAAGCAACACAAAAACGAAATCAAAACACCCAAAACTGTTTCTTCAACCTGAAGAACGTAACTTCCTGCACCTTAGCACCTCCAAGATCAAAACTTTGAGAATCACTTCTCAAACACAATGCTCTATCTAGAGAGACCTCTCTCCTAGAGCAACAACCCAGAATTGGAAATATAAAGATCAGTAAAGAATACACCTCAAGTGCAGAATCTGATCACAAATAAGCTCTATGAAATTCACCCAACACAGATATGAAACAAGTTTCCCCTTGGACTTTGAAAACCTTGATGAACTCTTAGTTTAGAGCATATGAAAGTGTAGAAGTAGTTGCAAATGTTTTGGTTTTCTGCTCTTTCATATGTTTCATCAAGATTATACTTATAGAACAAATTTGGAGGGAGAAAACGTGCAAAATCGAGCTGCTACAACGGTCAATGTAATTGATCCCAAATGAATGTAATCGATTACACTAGCCGTTAGAACCCTCCAATTTGAATTTTCAGGCATGTAATCGATTACCACGAGCATGTAATCGATTACATTGAAAGAGGAAACCCAGAAAGGTGAATTTCAAACCATGTAATCGATTACACTGGGGATGTAATCGATTACACCAGAGAGTTCTCAGCATGTAATCGATTACATCAACCATGTAATCGATTACACCAGAGAGAATGATCAATGTAATCGATTACACCAAGCCTGTAATCGATTACATCAGTGAAAAATGGATTTCCAAGGTTTTTCAAACTGTTTTTCTCAAATGGAAATCAAACATTCTTCACATGATCAATCATACACTAGTTTTACATATATCTGGGGTCTTAAGCAAAGAATACAACACATATATGCCTATACTCAACACACAATACATAGTTATATCCTAGTTACATTCAACTATGGAAAACCGAAAGATACATTCATCAAAACCAAAACACATAAGAGAGACATAATCAGCATTCTTCAAGCTTCAAGTCCAACATGTCTCCTTAAGAATTTCTCTAATATTGCAGCAAATATTTTCATAACTTTTTCACGCACAAGTATATATTGTTGGACTTTAAGCTTGACAATGCTTGGGTGTCTCTCTTGTTGTTTTGATTTTGATGCTACGTAATTTTGGTTTTCTTAGATGAAATTACTCTTTTCTCCCTCTTTGTCATAAAAATTGAAACCCCTCTCTTCTTCTTTGCCCTACTCACTACTTTCCCTTCATTGTCCTTCGTGTTTAGTTTTTTCGGTGTTGATGGAAGACCATCTCCCAAGCATGAGGATTACAAGGGCAATGCAAAGATTTCCTTTGTGTTGGTCAAAGCCTCTTAAGATGGGCTTAAGTGTCTTGTGACCCAACTAAGCAAGTGTATTATACTCTCCTAAAAGAGAATGGATGGATTAGGAGAGAGAATTAGTGGAATTGCCACTAACTTCATTTAAATTTTCACCACTTGATCATACCATAATCAAGGGTGAAAATTTAAGTCAAGTTTCTAAAATGTTGACTCTCATCTAAGAAGGAATTCTAGCCTTTGGATTAGCTTTTAATCCAAGGCATAGAATTCCATCTTAATTAATCTGTGATCATCACTACTTAGATGTGTCTTGGACCTTATGATCTCATTTAAGTTTAGATCCTTCTTGAATTGATCAAGTGAGGGGTGCCTAGCATCACTTGATCAATCCATCAAGGATCATGTGGTTAGAATAGCTCACGGTTAGCACATTATAACTTAGGCATTTTCCAACTTTGTATTCACTTTGGTCATTTATGAAAAGAGAATTTCTAAGACTAAAGGAGAGAGCTCTCCTAGGGTTTCTTTTAAGAACCTTGAACCTTATCATGGATCCATGATCCAAGTGGCGATTCTTCTACCTAGCTTATTGAACCTTGTTCATGGCGCTACCACCTTCTAATTCCCTACCATTTTTGCTTTCTTCTCCCTTTGGTTCCAAACCGTGAGATATCATCCTTTTCATAGTCATTTCCGCAAGCTTGTTCATGATCTTGAGTAAGGATCACTTGGTGAATGAAGATTGGGCACCCTTTTTGCTAATCCTTGAAGAGCCATCACAAGTTCCTTCATAGGTTTGCATCAGGTGTCCCTCTTTTCGTGTTTATTTCTTTCCTTCGAAACATAGTCTCGTCCTCTATTCGTGATTTGTCTAACGTTGTCTAGCATGGGTTTGACTTGACGATTTTTGCAATGTTCTCCTTCTCGAGGTTGGTGATCTAACTTCAATGTACTTTAATATATTTTTGAAACATGTTGTATACTTTTGGTTTACTGTTATAAAGTTAAGTTTGGTGATCTAACTTCAATGTACTTTAATCTATTTTTGAAACATGTTGTATACTCTTGGTTTACTGTTATAAAGTTTTTGATATTTTTTATTTTGTTTTTGTAATTTGTTTAGTGGGTTGTGTTGTATACGTCTTGGTTTACTGTTATGATTTTTTTGATTTGTTTAGAGTCATGCATTTATGGATTTACCTTTGTCCACATATATCAACAAAATTTTTAACTTGTTCTGTTTTTGTCTTGTATTACAGTCCTATCCAAACTCTCGCAGCATATTTAATATTCTGAACACACATTTTTAGTCGTGGGTTCTTAGTCTTTAATTTTACAAAACACACATTTTTAACGATCCACGTTAGACATTACTGAGGTATTTTGATAATCTGTACTTTTTTCCGTTCTTTCCACTTATCTGTGCATAATATAGGCTAACAAATATATTCCTTGGATACACACAATATAACCAGCACAAAGTATATTGAGTTGAAATTGTTTTTTATTTAAATTGAATTATGTTATTTGATGGATATCAGGGATAAAGATAGATATATGTGTAAGGGGACGTCCGGATTAGAAATGGTTATCGTAAGCATAATCACAGAAAAAAAGGTAAAAACATGGGTTGATAAAGAAATGAGAAATCTTATTAGATTTGCATTTGTTCATATTTTTTTTCTGATCATCTACCGAGAGATGGTTATGAAAACGAAGTACATTATACTAAATGAATCAGTCTAGTACTTGCCCTGTATATTGGGGGTATTTATTGATAAGTCATTTGTAAGTAATGCATGGAAAGTTGAAACACTATGGATCTTAGATAAGCTTTATGATGGCTATTATTTAAACCAGGAACTTGTGTAGTCATCCTTTCTAGTGCAAGATCTTTTATGAATTTGGTGCTCTTTTTAAAGGAGTCAAATTTTTATATGCTCCAAAGAGACAAAGTTAAGTGTAATTTTTTTTATTAAACTGGATCCTTGTTTTTACATACTGCTCTGCTGACTAGAGTGTGTTATATAATTTTTGTTACTAAATTTGCTTGGTTGTGAACATTTTGTATCAAAACAATTTTAATTTTTGAATTAGAAAAAAGTATGGTGGTTTTATATTGAATAATTAGATTGTTTTGTTTTATGAAGCATGTTTAATTTATCCATGCACTCATTTAAATTGGCATCTATGTTAGGGTGGTAAATTGAGTACATTATTATGTTGGGAACTTAGGGTATCAACAATAAACAAGATGTTATAGATGTTTTCATTTTAGCCATATTATAATTTGTTATCTCATTCTAATACTCTAAATTTTGATTATAATTTTTCTTGCAAACGAGTGGAGATAATCTCGATGTATCAGCTTTTCCTAATGGTGAGAATATTTTCACTCAAATTGTTACAATTGAAGGTGGAAAAGGAACTCTGTTTAAGGGTTTATCCTATAAAATCTCCTTACATTTTCACCTAGACTATTCTTTTTATCCTTCCCAAGTGAAGTTTGAGGCAATGTTTTTTCATCCAAATGTTGATTAGTTTGGGAACATTTGTTTGGACCTCCTTCAAATGTTCACCAACTTAGAGAACAAATAATCATGTATAAGAGCCAAATTTTCCAATACCTGTGTTTTGGTGGGTTTGGATCTACCATCTAGTTTTATTATGGATGCCAAGAAAATGTAGATGGGAATTCAATTTTTATTGCGTCAAATCTGCATAAGTTGTGTCAACAACTACATTCTCTTCAAACTAATAATTGTTGTACTTGTGTGTTTTTACGAACAGTGGTCTTCAACTTATGATAGCAAAACTATCATTTTGTCCATTCAAAGTTTGCTGAAAGGTCTGTTCTTAATATCTATTGAGATATGCATTCAGATTAATAAGTTTTTTAAGCAATTTACTTTCTAATAACAAAGCCTAACTTAGAGAGTCTTCTAATTAGTTGTGATGGAACAATCTGGAATGATAAGGAAAGTTTGGAAAAAAGTATTTTTAAACTTCCATCATAAATATTGGTTTGTGTTATAAACTTTTTGTAATAATTTATAATGCCTACTATTTATTATTGTAGCTCTTATGCTTTCTCATTTGGTCCTCACTTCAGTTATTGGGGAAACATTAGATTGTGCAGCATCAGTGTAAAGTTTTTTGTTTTTTTTTTTAACAATAAACTATTCATAAAGTATTGTGACCAAATTGTTCATTTTGATTACTAATATTTTAAAAGTCATAGAAAATTGAATTTATATGATTTACAATTTTAAATTATATATATATATATATATATATATATATATATATATATATATAATTTAATGAAGTGTGAATCTATTAGAAGTTTGAATGAATCGGTAAACAAAAATGTTTTAGCATAATTAATGAATTTAATTTTGATGTAATATTTTTTAATTATTTATTAAACCGGAAGGAATCCTATCTATCAAACTAAAATTACTTTTCATTTCTATATATTTTCTAATAAAGTGTGAACTTTTTAGATGTTTAAATGAACTTGGTTAATCAAAATGTTTTCGTAAATTAAATGAATTTATTTTTTTGTAATATTTTTAATTAATTTTGTAACTGTGGAAGAAAATGTGGTCAATCAAACTTTATTAAAATCAGATTTTTTCTATATATTTTTTTAATGAAGTGTGAATTTTTTAGAAATTTGAATGAATCTGGTCAACCAAAATATTTTGGTAAATTTAATGAATTAATTTTTGATGTTATACTTTTTTAATGAATTTATAAAAAGTAGAAAGAAATTAACCAGAAAATAAAACCAGAAAAGGAAGAATGAATAGTAGCATAAAACGTGAGGAGAAAACTAGAACAAGTAAGAACAGATTAATAGAACAAAATTGTATATTGAGCCAGAAAATTGTAGTAGAATTGGAAATTGGCAGAATAGAAAAGGTGCATTTCGATTCATTTTTCTTATTTATTTAAAATTCACTTTTTTTTCCGTATCTTCATCTACAGCCAAAAGAAAAAGTAAAAAAGTAAAGAAAAAAGAAAGAAAGGTGTCTTCCCTACTTAAGACAATTAAAATGGGCCTCCATAATCAGAAGTAAAAGGCCAACCCATTCCACTAAAAACTCTCAAAATACATTGATTAATAAAATTAAAGACTTCTTAATTAAAATTGAAAACAAAGTATTGGGCCGAAAGTTTGTGAGGTAAATTTGGGCCAGAAGATGGATGAACTGGGATCTGGCCTTAACATAAGAAATGTAGAACTCTCTCTAGGCTTTCAAAAAACACCAAGAATGACCAAACCAGAGTTCAGGAGCTCTTGATACAGCATGCACAAGAATCAGTATAAAAACATAAAATATACCTCTAACAAAACTATACGTTAAACTACCAAAATATGACACATATAAAAGCTAAATAAACCAAAAACAAAGTAAAGAAAATGTATATAAAATGGACTACCAGAGCTCACGCGAGCTGACCTTTATCTTGCATACGAGCTCGCGCGAGCTAGTATATATCTCGAGCGAGTTGGGCTCGCAAAAGGCCAAAGTCCACTAAAGAAGGTTATATATGCACAAGTTACTATCAGCAAAAGGGACGGCTTCTTAACCTAATCCTCCTAAGGTTCTAGAGACTGACAACCTTCAGACCTCTAGACCACGATCGACTCTAGAAACCCTAGATGGCTACTCTCCCCACTTTCAGTTCAGTGCAACATTCAGAGTTCAACCCCAAGCCTATAGAAGGACACGCAATGTCACTCGACTTCTTAGAAATCGACCACCATGTATTATCTTTGTTTTTATTCTTGTGTTGTTTCCCTTATTAGCATGAAGTAAATCTCTTTTTGATTGGGAGAACGATGTAACCCTAATTTATCCCCTATTATAATACTCAATATTATTCAGTATATGTTTGAGTGTCTATTGATGACTAACAAATTGATAAGTAAATCTAGGGAAACTCTGACAAAGTAAGCCTAAGTAGTACCGAAGAATTAAACCATTATTGCACTAGAGTACTAGATATAGGAGTAGGTGATAATGTGGACACACCTAAGTTTGCCCCTGGATTCACAGATCTAAATCCGTAATTAACTTAGTATTAATTTAAGAGATTAATTAATCTAGTTAACCTAGGCAGCGTGGGTGATAAATTTTGTGAATGTTCATGTTTTATAACAATGCATATATTTTGCTCATCATATTGCATGTATATATACCGAGAGCACTTCCTTCCCAATTTTCTTAGTGATTTAGTGTTTTGTTGGTCTAAGACAATCTAGGTTAATAAACTTAAGGGTTCTAGCTAGACTGAGTTTCAAATTATGTTTAACAATTTATTTAGGCATTGATGTGTAAAGATTAACTGGTGAAGTCACCTTAACTTTTCTTGTATCTCTTATTTTCATGTCAATGCTTTGCATATACTACACATGATTCAAGTTGTTGGTATAAAAAACTTCTTTGTTTCATGTTTGACATAAAAGATGTCAAGTGGAGGTCGTGGTTCAAGTGGTAGAAATAGCAGTAGCATAGGTCGTGGTGAAGGTCGATCAATAACTCGACCATCTAGTGCTTACCTGGATGTTGAAGAATCTCCTGTTTTAAGTAAGAAACAAAGTAGACAATTTCTACATGAAGACATCACAATTGTTGGGGAAGCCCTTAAACCTAGGGAAATAGGTTCATCAGATAGTAAGATATTGATTTATCTTGATAAAGACACAATAGTTTTTCTTACATATTTTTCAAATGAAATTGTTTGAATGAAAAATTAATACTTATGACTCCTCTAATGTTTGAAGTTTATTTCACTTGTTCAAATGATTAGACGTATGAAAAGTGTCATTCAATCAAAATTAGATAGACCAATGTATAATTAGAGCACAACTCCTCTAGAAGTTAAGGAACTGTGGTTTGGAGAGTGGAAGGTTAATTTGAAATTTTTTTATCATTTTATATATATATATATATATATATATATATATATATATATATCAACTTTTGTGTAATTAATAATTTCCATTATTTTGTTACAGAAACCTTTTAGATAGCTACTGACACATGAATCGAAGATTATGGATAATTGGAATCAAAAGTGTTCGGATCGCCTTCGAGCAATAATGCCTAAAATTAGGAGGGTGAATATGCCTCAAGGTAAAAAGCCTGCTTGGATACCAGACCTTGTTTTTGACAGAGAACAGTTGAGGAAAAGGGATGGATGGACTGAGACCAGGGCCAACTTGTGTTCAAAGGTCAATCTGTTTTGAGAACATTCAATGCTCTCTAGAGTTTCTTGCTGCAAACCATCTGGCTTCAAAACCAGCACACATTTTATCAACCCAGGAATGTTTTTCTCAAGAATGATACCTTTGTGAACATGAACAAATGGTTCCATCAACAATTTTAGCTGCTTTATTTTCTCCTCAACGCATTTGGGAGGAGAAATGGGTTCCCAACGTATATCTTTTGAAGATTTCTTTTCCTTCACTAGTCTATTTTGGCAAAACTTCTTGAGTTATACAGGTAAGCTGTCATGAAATGATGGTTTCATTAAGCACAAAATATTGTAGAGTTATTGAAATTTGTTTTGGAAATGAGTCCCTGAAAGAATGACTCGTTTTTGCGTTCTACTTTTAGAAAACACCTTCCAAATACAACTTTGTTGTTTCCTAGGCGTGTGCCCTTCATGAAGAACTAGCAAACCAGGATAGTCCAGTAGAACCTTTCCCATTTCACTTTCAATATCCTTCCTAGTCCTTGCACATTTCTTCTCGTTTTTCATCTTTTTATTTTTCTTCTCTTCTTCCTTATCAATGACACACTTCCCCCCTACTAGCTTCTCAAACAAATTGTAGTTGATTAATAGAATGCTCTTCTCTTTGTGCCATGAATTATATCTTAAATTAGCCATTGATTTTAAAATATAAATTGCAAAGTCAAGAATCCAGTAAAGAGCCTTCAATGTTTGAGTTTTTATGTGAACTCATAAGATGAAGGGATCAAATGAATTTATTGATAAAAAATCATGTGAGACATTTGTAAGTGTCTACAATTTGAACTTTTTAGCTAGAAAACTACTTTTAAGGATTAAATATTTTATGATTTGGGTTATTTCTTGGTTGGCGGTGATTATATTTTTGCAGGAGGCTTATAATAAATTGAAACAAGATAAGTCTTTCCAGGGCTCAACTAATGTGGCTGATGGTGGGGTTAAGGACATTTAGTTAAGCCCTGGAAAGACTTACCTTGTTTCAATTTATTATAAGCCTCCTGCAAAAACATAGTCACCGCCAACCAAGAAACAATCCAAATTATAAAATATATAATCCTTAAAACTAGTTTTCTAGCTAAAAAGTTCAAATTGTAGACACAAATGTCTCAACTGGTTTTTGATCAATAATATCATTTGATGTTTGCATAAACAACTCAAAACATGAAGGCTTTTTATCAGATTCTTGACTCTACAATTTATATTTAAAAATCAATGGATAATTTAAGATATAATTTAAAATTCAAATAGTCAAGAATTTGGTTACTGACCATTCACTTTCGATGTTCAGATGCAAGGATGCTACCACAACCGTGTATTGTACTTTTTGGAGAGGCTCGGTTTACTTTAGCAATATGTTATTTTTGTTTAAAATAATATGCATACCAGGCTACTTTTAACTGTTTAAAAATAAGGTCTGGTATCCAAGCAAGCTTTTTACCTTGAGGCACATTCGTCGTCCTAATTTTAGACATTGTTGCTCGAAGGCGATCCGAACACTTTTGGTTCCAATTATCCATAATCTTCAATTCATGTGTCGGTAGCTACATGAAAGGTTTTTGTAACAAAATAATGCAAATTATTAATTATGTCAGAATTGATATATATATATATATATATATATATATATATATATATATGAAACGATAAAAAAATTTCAGATTAACCTTCCACTCTCCAAACCACAGTTCCTTAACTTCTAGAGGAGTTGTGCCCTAATTATACATTGGTCTATCATATTTTGATTGAATGACACTTTTAATACGTGTGACTGTTTGAAAAACCGAAATCAACCTGAAATTTTAGAGAAGTCATAGGTATTAATTTTTCATCCAAAAAATTTCATTCGAAAAATATGTAATAATAACTATTGAAAATAATTAATACTTACGTGTCTTTATTATGATAGACCCATATCTTGCCATCTGATGGATCTATGTCCCTAGGTTTGGGGGCTTCCCTGAAAGTTGTGATGCATTCATGTAGAAATTGTGTACTTTGTTGCTCACTTAAACGAGGAAATTCTTCAACATCCAGGGAAGCACTAGATGGCCAAGTTAATTACTGACCTCTGCTACTGCTACTGCTACTTTTACCCCTCGAACCACGACCTCCACTTGACATCTTTATGGTAAAACATGAAACAAAAATGTTTTGTATACCAACAACTTGATATGTTTAATTCATGTGTAGTAAGTATATGCAAAACATTAACATGAAAATAAGAGATACAATGAAAGTTAGGGTGAATTTACCAGTTAATGTTTACATATCAATGTTTGAATAAATTGTTAAACATAACTGGAAAGCAAGTCTACCTAGAACCACTAAGTTTATTAACCTAGATTTTTTCAAACCAACAAAACACAAAATCCCTGAAAAAAGTGGAAAAGAAGTGCTCCAAGTATATATACATGCAATATACCTCAAATATCCATAGTCATGTAAAAGAGTATATTATTAAAACTTTGTGGTAGATATTGGTAGGAAAATAGAATATGAAGATCAAGATATATGCATTGTTATACAACATGATCATTCACAAAATTTAAAGTACCTCTAACAAGCTATAAACATGTACACATAACAAAACTTGCAATTTTAAACAAAATTAGTAAGCAAAAAACATATGACTACATAAGTCATACAAAATTTAAAGAACTATCACATTACAAATTTAGTTTAATAAGAGAAATCATCCCCTAATGTGTCATCTTCATCGTTGTCCTCTTCCTCTTCAATTTCATTATCACTCAAGTCTTGATTGATAAATGATTTATTAATCTCTTCATGTACACCTTGATTGTCCCTTAGACTTTGAAGTTCATCATTGTTAATGTTGACTGGTGTGATTTCTTCAATTTCATCACCTTGATATGCATCCCGGTTAACTTCAATACTAGGATCATCAGTTGTTCTCCTTGCTTTTGTTTTATGATGGCTACCCAAATAGCCTTAACATGGTATGTAGGAAAATGCACATAATACACTTGTATTGCTTGTTGTGAAAATATGAAAGGATCATAATTATCATACCTTCTTCTTGTATCAATCTCAACAAGCCTATACTCCTTATGAATCTTTACGCCACAATTAATGTTTGGGTCATCACATTCACACTTAAATAACACTATATTCTTATTTAGCAACCCCATATATTTTAACTATATAATTTCTTCAAGTATGTCATAAAAATCACTCTCAAAACTACCAAAACCATTGTCCTTGATGCATACACCGCTATTAGATGTAGATCTATGTTGACACGAAGATTGTGTGTGAAACTTATACCCATTAATAAAATAAATAGGCCATGTTTGTAATATTCTTTTTGGTCCCTATGATATGTCCTTTAAAAAAGGATTATGCGCCCCATTTTTTGGATTATGAACCTATGTCATAAAATTTTACATGTTCATTAATAAACATGAAATTGAGATTAGCAAAACAATAATATTAATTAATTTTCACGAAAACCAACTTATAAATTCTCGAAACCATATAGGAAATTCAGTAGTGATCCTTTCATTTATCTCTCCATAACTAATTCAAGGTATTGAAAACAATAGCATCTTAATATATAGACTGTAGCAAAAAGTAGGAATTTAATACTAATGCAGAACTTGAATTTGTTAAGTTGAACATTTAGTGAACTATACGAGAGAAAACATTTTAAATTCGGTTGCACTTCATCATAATTTTGAAGATCACTTAGAAGTCGAGTTGTGCACACACCGAAAAGGCGGCCGAGATAGTTAAAGATGGAAAATGGTGGTTGATGAAGTGAAATGGTGGTTGATGAACTCTAGTTATGCTACACTGAACATGTTCCAGAAAATAGTATAACAAATATTAGTGTTCTCTTTAATAATATAAGCTTCACATAAAAATCCTTCTATGCGAGCTTTATTCTTAACTTTTTTTTTACGTACAAAGAAATTTGTATCTAAACAATCTATTAAAATTTGACACCTTAATGATATAACTAGACGTTAATTAATTCCCAAAACGACATCATTTTGTCTCTAGTATTATATATATATATATATATATGTGTGTGTGTGTGTGTGTGTGTGTGTGTGTGTGTGTGTGTATGTGTATATATATAGGAGTTGGGTTACCGAGGCCAGTTGGCCCCTTATCCCATCTACCAATTTTTATTGCTAGGGATATTGGAATAGGATAATATAACACCCATCTTTCTACCAACTACACTTCATTATCCAAAATATATAATTATGTCTGATGTGTGTTTATAATGTAGCACACACACCATGTTTTAGGGACCCAATATGCTAAGCATTGTCTCCTTAAGAATTTATCTAATATTGCAGCAAATATTTTCATAACTTTTTCACGCACAAGTATATATTGTTGGACTTTAAGCTTGACAATGCTTGGGTGTCTCTATTGTTGTTTTGATTTTGATGCTACGTAATTTTGGTTTTCTTAGATGAAATCACTCTCTTCTCCCTCTTTGTCACGAAAATTGAAACCCCTCTCTTCTCCTTTGCCCTACTCACTACTTTCCCTTCGTTGTCCTTCGTGTTTAGTTTTTTCGGTATTGATGGAAGACCATCTCCCAAGCATGAGGATTACAAGGGCAATGCAAAGACTTCCTTTGTGTTGTTCAAAGCCTCTTAAGATGAACTTAAGTGTCTTCTGACCCAACTAAGAAAGTGTATTATACTCGCTTAAAAGAGAATGGATGGATTAGAAGAGAGAATTAGTGTAATTGCCACTAACTTCATTTAAATTTCCACCACTTGATCATACCATAATCAAGGGTGCAAATTTAAGTCAAGTTTCTAAAATGTTGACTCTCATCTAAGAAGGAATTCTAGCCTTTGGATTAGCTTTTAATCCAAGGCATAGAATTCCATCTTAATTAATCCATAATCATCACTACTTAGATGTGTCTTGGACCTTATGATCTCATTTAAGTTTAGATCCTTCTTGAATTGATCAAGTGAGGGGTGCCTAGCATCACTTGATCAATCCATCAAGGATCATGTGGTTAGAATAGCTCACGGTTAGCACAGTATAACTTAGGCATTTTCCATCTTTGTATTCACTTTGGTCATTTATGAAAAGAGAATTTCTAAGACTAAAGTCTTGAGAAAAGGAAAGAGCTCTCCTAGGGTTTCTTTTAAGAACCTTGAATCTTATCATGGATCCATGATCCAAGTGACGATTCTTCTACCTAGCTTATTGAACCTTGTTCATGGCGCTACCACCTTCTAATTCCCTACTATTTTTGCTTTCTTCTCCCTTTGGTTCCAAACTGTGAGATATCATCCTTTTCATAGTCATTTCTGCAAGCTTGCTCATGATCTTGAGTAAGGATCACTTGGTGATTGAAGATTGGACACCCTTTTTGCTAATCCTTGAAGAGCCATCACAAGTTCCTTCACAAATGAAGCCTTGTAATTTTTCTAAGTATTTTGTAATTAGTTTAGCTTTAATTTGTGTAAAGCTTGGACCTATGTTTGTTTGTGAATTTAGGCCAAGCTCCTTTTATGGACATGTTGACTTCTATTTGTGTTGGTCAAAGCCTCTTATGATGGACTTAAGTGTCTTATGATCCAACTAAGCAAGTGTAATACACTCTCTTAAAAGAGAGTGGATGGATTAAGAGAGAGAATTAGTGGAATTGCCACTAACTTCATTTAAATTTCCACCACTTGATTATTCCATAATCAAAGGTGTAAATTTAAGTCAAGTTCTAAATTGTTGACTCTCATCTAAGAAGGGATTCTAGCCTTAGGATTTACTTCTAATCCAAGGCGTAGAATTCCATCTTAATTAATCCATGATCATCACAAACTTAGATGAGTTATAAGCCTCTTGATCTCATTAACTCTAGATCTTTCTTGAATTGATCAAGTGAGGGGTGCTTAGCATCACTTGATCAATCCACCAAGGATCAAGTGGCTAGGATGACTCAAGGCCAACCACACACAAGGGGTCTTATAACTTAGGCAATTTCAATTTTGTGATCACTTTTGAATTGAATGAAATAGAATTTTTCTAAGACTTGTGTCTTGAGAAAGGGAGAGTGCTCTCCTAGGGTTTCTTCATAGAACCTTGAATCTTATCTTGATCCATGACTCAAGTGGCGATTCATCACCTAGCTTATTGATCTCCTTGGATCATGGCGCTATCTCCTTCCTAGTCTCTTCCATTTTTGATTTTCTTCTTCTTGGTCACATACCGAAACCATCACCTATCTGAGCCTATAAATCTGCAAGCCTCTCTTGATCTTAAGTGAGGATCACTTGGTGAATTGAAGATGGGGCAAACAAGGTGTTGATCCGTGGAGTCTACATCCTAGCTTCATGGGTTTGCATCAAATTTGGTATCAAGAGCTTGTTCTTCACCTAGTTGTTCTTCACTTGTGGTATTGAGTCTAGCTCCTATCTTTGAGTTCAATTTTTGATTCAATTGAATTTGTGATTTGAATTTTGTTGTGTGTCTTGGCTGTCCACTACATATATGAGATGTTCTGACACTCTTGGTTGATCATACATGGCCTAATTACATGCTAGACACATTCTAGTTAATAGCCCCCAAGTGTTTGATGAATTTTCTCAATATGTATTTTGTGTCATACTTGCTGGAATTTGAATCCCCTGCATTATATGTGGCTTGATTAGTGCTTATATGTGTTATTACTATGTGAATTGCTCATTATAAGTTCAAGTTACCACTACCATGCATTATCTTGCTTGTTAGCAAAGTTTGACTTGACTTGCTTGAGTATTTGAGCCTATACTTGGACTGTCCAGCAAAGAATAGCCAAAAGAAAAATATAGAAAAACAAAAGAAAAGAAAAGAGCAAGAGAAAATATACAAGAAAAAGAGTCAAAGAAAAAAATTCAAGAAAAGAAAAATACAAGAAAAGAAGTTTGAAGAAAAATTAGAGTGAAATTTTGAGTAGCTCTTATAGTAGAATTTTTGGGAAAAATTGAGTGCAGTACATTGGGAAATTGGGATCATTAAACACCCACAAATTTGGAAACAATTACTCATTTGGCTCAAGCATCATATTACAAATTGTGTCAAAATTGCTAATAACATGATATTTGAACTTGTAGTGTGCTTTGCATGTGCCTAGACATATTTGCCCTGTCTTTGCCCTGTTTTTGGACCCATATTTGTGGCTTCCCTGCACCTTAATTTGAGCTTATTTCGTGCCTAAACATCACACAAACCATTCCCCAAAATTTCAAGTCATTTTGAGCCAATTTTCAAGCCTAACTTCCAGCTTAGTGACGGTTTTTTGTTGCTTGTGGCAGTTTCGGGTTTGCAGTTGGTTCAAGGGGTTAAACATTGATTTATTGAATTCTGGGCATTTGGTCATTCAATATAAATATACATAAGCTCAACTGGAAAGTTTCATAATTTTCCAAACTCTTTTGCTATGCTAAAAAAAATTCACAAGTTGGACAAATTTTAGTGACGGTTGCTGTCAAATTTTCCAAGAAACACCAGCATTTGCGCCTAGGCGCAAATCAGAGCAACAGGAGACGCAAATCTACCTCCTTCTCTGGAATTTTGCGCCAGGGCGCAAACAGGAGGCGCAAATTGTCCAGCAAAATTGCACTTGACTTCTTCCCTTCTTTGAGTTTTGTTTCAAAATTTTTTGCAGTTGTTAAATACTAGTTTTACTTCATTTTTAGTGTAGTAAATATATTAGCCTCTGTCTAATCATGAATTTCCATTTTTGAGTAGCTAACTTTGTCATTGAGTCTTGTTTGTTGCTTGTCTTCTTTGGCTTCCTACTAGTTTTGTCTTGAGTATTTGTATCCTTTGAATTTTCTTAAGCTTGTAGTAAATTGTTCCTCTTTCATTTGAGTACATTGGACATTGATAATTGATAGAGGTTCCTCAAGAAACTTTAAGGAGATTGAGAGGAAAAAGGCAAGTGTGCACATCATAGAAAAAGCCATCTCAAGACTGATACACGAGTGCTACTAGAGTGAAACACTTAGAGAGTGGCAAGGATCTCTTATATAATTGTATTTGTTATCTAACCTTTTCTTGTGCAGCAATGGATACCTCTCCTAGTGTGGGAAATGATCTCTCCCCAAGGTCTAAAAGGATGATGGATATGGTGAAGTCCATGCTTAGTGCTAGCTTGGAGGAGAGGTTTGACTAAGAGAGGAGGTTAAAGGAGGAAAGGAGGATAAAGAAGGAATTGGAGAAGAGGATCCTTGGGGACACTAGTGGCAATCATGGTGGTCACAATGGGGGACAGGCTGTACCTAGAGAGGGCCGTGGAAGCCTAAGCAATGAAGTACCTAGGAGTAGGAGAAATAGCTATAGAGGTAGTGGAAGTGAGGAAGGAATTCCTAGAGGGGACTATAGCACACCTAGGGAGAGTGATTGGGGAAACAACTATGATGAGGATGAACCCTTTAGAGGCCATAGGAATGCAAGGGGGGGAAGGAGAGATCCTCAACCTAGAAGGCCAAATCACACCCCTAGAAGACATGTAGAGGAGGATGAGCCTAGAGAGTGGGAAAGAAGCAACAAGATTAAGCTACCCAAGTTCCTTGGAGATAGTGAGGCCGAGAGTTACCTAGATTGGGTGACGAAGGTTGATCAAGTTTATTCTTGCTACCCACACTTGAGTGAAGAGAAGAGGCTTAACTTAGCCATCTTGGAGTTTGAAGGTTATGCCTTGGTTTGGTGGAACCAAGTCCTTGTAGATGCCGAAAAGAGGAGAAGGCCACACATCACTTCTTGGACCCAATTGAAGGATGCCATGAAGGGGAGATTTGTGCCTAAATCTTATACAAGGGACCTCTATGTGAAGCTCCAAAGATTAACTCAAGGAGGAAGGAGTGTACAAGAGTACTACAAGGACCTAGAATTGACCTTGATGAGGGCCGGCTATGAAGAGGAGAAGGAAGCTACAATTGCTAGGTTCACCAATGGATTGAATAGGGAGATTCAAGATGTCTTGGAGCTCCAACATTATAGAACCTTGAAGGATGCCATCCATAAGGCTGAGAGGATTGAGGGCCAATTAAAGAGGAAGAGCTCCTTCAAGAAGTCTTTCACACATGGATATTCAAGTTGGAAGGACAAGCAAAAGAAGGAGGGATCATCCAAGACTTTCTACAAGTCTAGCCGAGATGACCCTAAAGGTAAGGAAGTCTCTAAACCTATTTCTAAGCCTTCTAACATTAAGTGTTTCAAGTGTTTAGGACATGGTCATATAGCTTCCCAATGTCCCAACAAGAAGGCCATGGTCATGAGAGTAGATGGAGGGATCACTAGTGAAGAGTCCACTCACTCTTCAAGTGAAGAAGAGGAAGTTAGTGCTAGTGAGCACTCAAGCATGGAGCAACCGGAAGATGGAGACCTCCTCATGGTAAGGAAGATGCTTAGGAGTGCCCTCAAGGAATTGGATGACTCACAAAGGGAAAATATCTTCCATTCTAGATGCCTAGTGGAAGGGAAGGTATGTTCTCTTATCATAGATAGTGGTAGTTGTACAAATGTTGTTAGTACTAGGTTAGTAAATAAGCTAGAGCTTAGGACATCCCCACACCCTAAACCTTACAAATTACAATGGTTGAGTGATAAAGGAGAGATGGTAGTTAGTAAGCAAGTTCTTATTAATTTTTCCATAGGTAAATATAGAAATGATGTGCTTTGTGATGTAGTACCTTTGGAAGCCACTCACCTTTTACTTGGGAGACCTTGGCAATATGATAAACATGCCATTCATGATGGTGTTTCCAACACCTATATCTTTTCTCATATGAGCAAGAAGGTCACCCTAAAGCCTTTGTCACCTAAGGAAGTGTGTGAGGATCAAATAAAGATGAAGTTAAAGAGGGAAAGTGAGAAAAAGTTAGAAAAAGAGGAGAACTTAGGTGCCAAACACCCTTTGGCCGAGAGCTCTGCCAAAAAGAAAGGAAAGGAAACCAAAACACCTAGAAAACTAGCCTTGGCCGAGAGTTCAAGATTAATTACCAAGCATGCCACTAGTGATTCTAGATTGAAAAACAAAAGAGAAACCTCCCTTAAGCATAGGCAAACCGAGATTTCATGTAAGGTAGATCTTAATGAGATTTTGCTTATTGGGAAAGGTGAGTTGAGGAGAGAATTCCTAGCTAGGAAAAACATATTTCTTTGTATACCTAATCCTTTTGTGTTGAGCACTAACATTGTAGGTAAGCAACAAGATTTGGATGCATTCAAGGAGGAGTTCAAAGATGTGTTTCCCAAGGACATTCCACATGGGTTGCCAACCTTGAGAAACATTGAGCCATGGAAAACCATTGAATTTAGAAATGTGGAATTTTTAATTGTGCCTACTAACTTTTACTCTTATGATATTAATTGTTCATATAGGTTGATGAATGAAGTAAAGAAGGAAGGCACATTACAAATTTCCACATATATTGAAACACCAAAGGCACCTTGTGTGATAGCTAGAGGATTCACTCCCAAGAAATTTTGTGTTCTTGGACCAAGTGAGAAGTTGTGCATAGAGGAACCATGGAGTGACCTAGGAAGAGGAAATGGGGTACTTAGAGATTATGCATTATCAAAAAGGGAGACTTCTTTGCCTCTTACTTATCCTATTATTTCTAATTTGCACAACACAATTTATGACATAATAGGTTCCCTAAATAGGTCTTGGGAAAAGTTTGAAAATGTTAAGTTGAGATTCTTGTTTGATTCTACTAATGGTTGCCCTTTTAGGTGGAAGAATGAGTCCATGAAGGAGGAAACATCACAAGCTTCTACACCTAAAAGAAGATTTTTTAACAAGAGTTTCAAACATGATTCCACAAGGATTGAAGAACTAATATCTACACTTCTAAAAGAGGAAATAGAAACTCCTTGGAGTTTCGGTTTATGCATAGACAATCACTTGATTTCCTTCTTCACTTCTTTACATTTTGATATTGATATTAGTGGGCAAACCATCTTGATATTAAATGTTAAACTTAAAAGAGTTTGTTTGATCTTTGATCCGGGTAAAATGGTTTTGTAGGTAATAAGCTAAGGCCACTTGGGGACAAGTTGGCCACAAGAAGGAGGGATTGATGGAGGACCATCTCCCAAGCATGAGGATTACAAGGGCAATGCAAAGAAGAATTGAAGCCCAAGTTGAAGTCAACAAGTCAAAGTCAAAGTCAACGGTCAACTTTTGGAAGTCAACAAAGTGGGCAAATGAAGCCTTGTAATTTTCTAAGTATTTTGTAATTAGTTTAGCTTTAATTTGTGTAAAGCTTGGACCTATGTTTGTTTGTGAATTTAGGCCAAACTCCTTTTATGGACATGTTGACTTCTATTTGTGTTGGTCAAAACCTCTTAAGATGGGCTTAAGTGTCTTATGACCCAACTAAGCAAGTGTAATACACTCTCTTAAAAGAGAGTGGATGGATTAATAGAGAGAATTAGTGGAATTGCCACTAACTTCATTTAAATTTCCACCACTTGATTATTCCATAATCAAAGGTGTAAATTTAAGTCAAGTTCTAAATTGTTGACTCTCATCTAAGAAGGGATTCTAGCCTTAGGATTTACTTCTAATCCAAGGCATAGAATTCCATCTTAATTAATCCATGATCATCACAAACTTAGATGAGTTATGAGTCTCTTGATCTCATTAACTCTAGATCCTTCTTGAATTGATCAAGTGAGGGGTGCTTAGCATCACTTGATCAATCCATCAAGGATCAAGTGGCTAGGATGACTCAAGGCAAACCACACACAAGGGGTCTTATAACTTAGGCAATTTCCATTTTGGGATCACTTTTGAATTGAATGAAATAGAATTTTGCTAAGACTTGTGTCTTGAGAAAGGGAGAGTGCTCTCTTAGGGTTTCTTCATAGAACCTTGAATCTTATCTTGATCCATGACTCAAGTGGCGATTCATCACCTAACTTATTGATCTCCTTGGATTATGGCGCTATCACCTTCCTAGTCTCATTCCATTTTGCTTCTTCTTCTTCTTGGTCACATACCGAAACCATCACCTATCTTAGCCTATAAATCCACAAGCCTCTCTTGATCTTGAGTGAGGATCACTTGGTGAATTGAAGATGGGGCAAACAAGGTGTTGATCCGTGGAGTCTACATCCTAGCTTCATGGGTTTGCATCACAATGCATATAATTAGTGTCAACCACGTAATTATTTATTTAATCTTCTTGTGTCAATGCTATCTATCCTAATTGACAACTTACTTATTTATGTAAATTATTTATTCTGCTGTTTTGGTTCTGCTTTTTACCTTTATTGCTTTTTTAATTGGTTTCTAATTTGTCCCATAACCAAAGAATAAATTGTCATTAATTTTGGATATACGTTATTTATTTTTATCATCTTTTTGCATGCTTTTATTTATTGCAATATTTTTATTAGGGAACTTTGCCATTGGAAGACAAATTTTGGTAAAAAGGCTCTCACAAGCTTATCATCATTTGTCTAATGCAAGTATGGGATTTTCACTTGTTAGGTATGTTTTAAGTTAGTTTCATTGAATATCATGTAGCTTTTTAGTCATTGTTGCAATTATTTCTTCATTATTTACGAGTTATAAATTAGTCTTGACTATGGCGACAAGTCAAATGGCTCTACTATGGGGTTTTAGGTTGTTGGGAGTGTCAAACACTCATTGAGTGTCCAATAAAAAAATTATTTTGTAGATTATTTAAGCTAACACTTGTATACAATTCTTACACTTCTATTGAAATTATTTTTTTCAACCTATAGAAAAATCAATTTAAAATAAAATGTGGAATGTTGGAAAATTATTAGATTATTAGAAAAATTATTAGAAAAATTAGCTTATTATTGACTTGATATGGAGTTGAAAAACTACATGATATACAAAATTTGAAGATGACGTTGACTGACACACTTGTGTGTGTGAAAAAGTTATGAAAATAGTTGGTGCAATATTAGAGAAATTCTTAAGGAGAGATTGCCTAACATATTGGGTCCATGTAAGATAGGGTGTGTGCTACATTATAAACACACATCAGACATAATTATAAATTTTGGATAACGAAGTGTAGTAGGTAGCTATAACAATAATGATGTCATTTTGGTAGTTGATTAATTTCTAGTTGTATTATTAAGGTGTCAAATTTTAATACATTGTTTCGTACTTTAAAAAGTGAAAATAGAGTTCGCTTGGAAGGATTTATATGTGAAGCTTACATTATTGAAGAGATCACTACCTTTTGTTAACACTATTTTCAGGAACATGTTCAGTGTAAAAAAATTAAAGTTCCAAGGATTGATGACAGTGGTGCATCACTTCATCAACCACTGTTGTCCATCTTTAACTATCCCGGTCACCTTTCTGGTGAGTGTAGGACTCGATTTCTAAGTGATCTTGAAATGGTAGCTGCAACAAAGTATGTTCTTCAAAATTGTGATGAAATATAACCAGTTTTAAAGTATGTTGTCTCATATAGTTCATTATATGTTCAACTTAACAAATTCACGTTTTGCCTTATTATTAAACTCTTATTTTTTGTTGAAGTCTATATATGGAGCAGCTAATGTTTTCAACACCTCGAATTAGTGGTCGAGAGAAAAATGAAAAGATCGCTATTGAATTTCCTATATAGTTTCAAGAATTTGTAGGTTGGTGTTCATTATATGTACATGTTTATAACTTGTTGGAGGTACTTTAAATTTTGTGAATGTTCATGTTTTATAACAATGCATATATCTTGCTCTTCATATTGCATGTATATATACCAAGAGCACTTCCTTCCAAATTTTCTAAATGATTTAGTGTTTTGTTTGTCTGAGAAAATCTAGGTTAATAAACTTAAGGGTTTTGGCTAGACTGAGTTTCAAATTATGTTTAACAATTTATTCAGACATTGATGTGTAAATATTAACTGGTGAACTCACCCAAACTTTACAAAACTTTTTTGTTTCATGTTTGACCTAAAAGATGTCAAGTGGAGGTCATTGTTTGAGGGGTAGAAATAGCAGTAGCAGAGGTCATGTTGGAGGTCGATCAATAACCCAACCATGTAGTGCTTCCCTGGATGTTGAAGAATCTCCTCTTTTATATAAGAAACAAAGTACAAAATTTCTACATGAAGACATCACAATTGTTGGGGAAGCCCCTAAACCAAAGGAAATAGATCCATCATATAGCAGGATATGGATCTATCTTGATTAAGACACGTAAGAATGAGTTATTTTCAATAGTTTTTCTTACATATTTTTTAAATGAAATTGTTTGAATGAAAAATTAATACCTATGACTTCTCTAAAGTTTCAAGTTTATTTCACTTGTTCAAACGATCAAACATATGAAAAGTGTCATTCATGGGTTCATGGTACAAAGAGAAGAGCATTCTACAAAGAAAAGAGCTACAATTTGTTTGAGAAGCTAGAAGGGGGGAAGTGTGTCATTGATAAGGAAGAAGACAAGAAAAATAAAAAGATGAAAAACGAGAAGAAATGTGCAAGGACTAGGAAGGATATTGAAAGTGAAATGGGAAAGGTTCTACTGAACTATCCTTGTTTGCTACTTCTTCATGAAGGGCACACACCTAGGAATCAACAATTGTCATGACACTTTTAATACGTGTGACCGTTTGAAAAACCGAAATAAACCTAAAATTTTAGATAAGTCATAGGTATTAATTTTTCATCCAAACAATTTCATTTGAAAAATATGTTAGAATAACTATTGAAAATAATTAATACTTACTTGTCTTCATCATGATATATCCATATCTTGCCATCTGATGGATATATGTCCCTACGTTTGGGGGCTTCCCTGAAAGTTGTGATCCATTCATGTAGAAATTGTGTACTTTGTTTCTCACTTAAACGAGGAGATTCTTCAACATCCAGGGAAGCACTAGATGGCCAAGTTAATTATTGACCTCCACCACGACCTCTGCTACTACTACTTCTACCCCTCGAACCACGACCTCCACTTGACATCTTTATGGTAAAACATGAAACAAAAATGTTTTGTATACCAACAACTTGATATGTTTAATTCATGTGTAGTAAGTATATGCAAAACATTAACATGAAAATAAGAGATACAATGAAAGTTAGGGTGAATTTACCAGTTAATGTTTACATATCAATGTTTGAATAAATTGTTAAACATAACTGGAAAGCAAGTCTACCCAGAACCACTAAGTTTATTAACCTAGATTTTTTCAAACCAACAAAACACAAAATCCCTGAAAAAAGTGGAAAAGAAGTGCTCCAAGTATATATACATGCAATATACCTCAAATATCCATAGTCATGTAAAAGAGTATATTATTAAAACTTTGTGGTAGATATTGGTAGGAAAATAGAATATGAAGATCAAGATATATGCATTGTTATACAACATGATCATTCACAAAATTTAAAGTACCTCTAACAAGCTATAAACATGTACACATAACAAAACTTGCAATTTTAAACAAAATTAGTAAGCAAAAAACATATGACTACATAAGTCATACAAAATTTAAAGAACTATCACATTACAAATTTAGTTTAATAAGAGAAATCATCCCCTAATGTGTAATCTTCATCGTTGTCCTCTTCCTCTTCAATTTCATTATCACTCTAAGTCTTGATTGATAAATGAGTTATTGATTTCTTCATGTACACCTTGATTGTCCCTTAGACTTTAAAGCTCATCATTGTTAATGTTGACTGGTGTGATTTCTTCAATTTTATCACCTTGATATGCATCTCGATTAACTTCAATACTAGGATCATCAGTTGTTCTCCTTGCTTTTGTTTTTATGATGGCTACCCAAATAGCCTTATCATGGTTTGCAGGAAAATGCACATAATACACTTGTATTGCTTGTTGTGAAAGTATGAAAGGATCATATTTATCATACCTTTTTCTTGTATCAATCTCAACAAGCCCATACTCCTTATGAATCTTTACGCCACGATTAATGTTTGGGTCATACTATTCACACTTAAATAACACTATATTCTTATTTGGCAACCCCATATATTCTAACTATACAATTTCTTCAAGTATGCCATAAAAATCACTCTCAAAACTACCATAATCAGTGCCTTTGATGCATACACCGCTATTAGATGTAGATCTATGTTGACACCAAGATTGTGTGTGAAACTTATACCCATTAATAAAATAAGTAGGCCATATTTGTAAAATTCTTTTTGGTCCCAATGAAATGTCCTTCAAAAAAAGATCATGCACCCTATTGTTTGGATTATGAACCTGTCATAAAATTTTACATGATGCATATACCGCTATTAGATGTAGATCTATGTTGACACCAAGATTGTGTGTGAAACTTATACCCATTAATAAAATAAGTAGGCCATATTTGTAAAATTCTCTTTGGTCCCCATGAAATGTCCTTCAAAAAAAGATCTTGCACCCTATTGTTTGGATTATGAACCTGTCATAAAATTTTACATGTTCATTCATAAACATGAAATTGAGATTAGCAAAACAATATTATTAATTAATTTTCACGAAAACCAGCTTATAAATTGATATAGGCCTCCTTAGACATTCTCCAAAGAGTCCTTGATGTTGCCCAATCTAGTTTCTTCAATGCACTCCAAACCAAGCTCTAATGGAAGCTTTCGGTCAAAGCTTCAATGGTGAAAGAGAAACCGAAAAAGAAAAGGTGAAGGGGGTGAGGAATGGTGAGGGTAGGCGCCATGGCAAGCCAATAAGCCTAGGGAGAACTGCCACAATGGAGGATGGAATCCATTGATAAGATCCAAGAAACCTTGCTAAGTAAGACAAGAGAATCCACTCTTAAGAAAAGCTCAAAGCTATTTCATTTATCAAAATATCCAAAAGTTCTTTTACAATTTCATTTTTGGTTTTATATAGGCTTAGGAAGACTTGAAGAGGAAGCTAAACAACTTTAGAGTACTCTACAAGTCAATGAATAAGAGCCACAAGTTCAAAGGTTCAAGTACATGTCACTTTCAAGAGTGTTTCATGTCACTTTCAAAGGTTACATGTCACTTTCCACTTGATTATCATCCATTGGATGAGTGCATCTAATTAAGGGTTAAGATTTGCTCTTGGATTAGGTATGGATCCTAATCCAATTGAAAATCTTCTTGAACCAAAACCACTTAGATTCACAATTTGAAATTCAAACTTAAACCAAATTAAATTTAAATTTCAAATGAGAATTTAAATGAACTTGAACTTAAATTCATTCACCTTATTAAGCTTCACTCTTTAAGCTTACTAGCGTTTTAAGCACAATGTTAAACAAACTCTTAAAAGAAAATACACTTTTGGCCGAAAACTTACAAGGCCATCAAAATTATTTACACTTCAATTAAAAAAAATCAAATCCTAAGCTAAGGTAACTTGGAGCTTCTAGTAATTCTTCTAGGTGAGTGATTTTCCTTAGTTGTGCCTACATCATAAATTCTCGAAACCATATAGGAAATTCAGTAGTGATCCTTTCATTTATCTCTTCATCACTAATTCGAGGTATTGAAAACAATAGCATCTCGATATATATACTATAGCAAAAAGTAGGAGTTTAATACTAATGTAGAACTTGAATTTGTTAAGTTGAACATTTAGTGAACTATATGAGAGAACACACTTTAAAATCGGTTGCACTTCATCATAATTTTGAAGAACATACTTAGTTGCAGCTACTATTTTAAGATTACTTACAAATCGAGTCGTGCACACACTGGAAAGGCGACCAAGATAGTTAAAGATGTTTCTGAAAATAGTATAAACAAAAATTAGTGTTCTCTTTAATAATATAAGCTTCACATAAAGATCCTTCCACGCGAGCTATATTCTTAACTCTGTTTTTTTAAGTACAAAGAAATCCATATCAAAACAATCTATTAAAATTTGACACATTAATGATACAACTAGAATTTTGTCTCTAGTATTTTGTTTATGTGTGTGTGTATCTGTATATATATATGAGTTGGGTTATCGAGGCCAGTTGGCCCCTTATCCTATCTACCAATTTTTATTGCCAGGGATATTGGAATAGGATAATATAACACCCATCTTTCTACCAACTACACTTCATTATCCAAAATATATAATTATGTCTGATGTGTGTTTATAATGTAGCACACACACCATATTATAGGGACCCAATATGCTAAGCATTGTCTCCTTAATAATTTCTCTAATATTACACCAATTATTTTCATAACTTTTTCACGCATAAGTGTGTATATATATATATATATATTTGAAATAAGAAAATTTAGTATTCCTGATTTAACAATATCAATTATTTGTAATGAGAAATGATAAAAAGTCAACACACAATACAAAATCGAACAGTCAACTTATGCCAAATCTATATTTTCACTCATTATATTTTAGTATTTTAAATTTTTTATATGAAAATATGGATTTATGATAAGGTGACAAGTTGATTGCGTATAGGTGTTGACCGTGTAACATTTCTCATTTGTAATTATGTGTACTATATTATAAATACACATCTATACCATAAATATCAAATTTAAATATGTGGTAGCAAATTAACCAAGTATAAGCATTGTTTTACTTTGACTCATAGAACAGTAGGAACCATATCATTGAAATTGTGAACTTGAAGTTATAATTGGAAGTATGTCATCATGGTTAACGTTATTCTGTCTCCCATAAACCTCTCTTTGACCTTTCTTGATTTCCAATTCCTTGTTTAATTATGAAAAAACCTATATAGGTCAACAATCAATCTCAATTAAAATTAATTAAAATATTTTACAAAATAAATAAAAATCACAAAAATATATGATCTTAGTTGACCATGATTCAATCTGAGATCAAAGTAAAATTTACATTCATTAATAGTGAATGATAGCGTCGAAAACTGCATGTCAATTGTGTTATAAAGGGTGAAATCATCCTCTAGTTATAACTTTTGGTGTTAGATCTTGAATCAAATATTGTGCATGTTAGTCACTGCTTTCCCTGCCACCACTGTCCCCGGCCACCACTATCCTTAGGCACCGTTGTCACTAGCCTCTACGACAACTCCTGTTTAGATTTTAAAAGAGAAACATTCCCTTGGCGGGAATTGAAACAACTTTTTTCTCCCTTTTTTTCACGAAAATTGAAACCCCTCTCTTCTCCTTTCCCCTACTCACTGCTTTCCCTTCATTGTCTTTTGTGTTAAGTTTTTTTGGTGTCCCTCTCTTCGTGTTTATTTCTTTCCTTTGAAACATAGTCTCGTCCTTTGTATGTGATTTGTCTAACGTTGTTTGGCATGGGTTTAACTATACGAGTTTTGCTATGTTCTCCTTCTCGAATTGTTAAGGTTGGTGGTCTAACTTCAATGTACTTTAATCTATTTTTGAAACATGTTGTATACTCTTGGTTTATTGTTATAAAGTTTTTGATATTTTTTATTTTGTTTTGGTAATTTGTTTCATGAGTTTTATGTTGTATACTTCTGTGAATGATGTTGTACGCATTTGTTAAGCATGTTCTATACTTTTCTTGAGCATGTTGTATACTCTTGGTTTATTGTTATGAATTTTTTGATTTGTTTAGAGTCATTCATTTCTGGATTTACCTTTGTCCACATATATCAACAAATTTTTAACTTGTCTGTTTTTGTCTTGTATTGTAGTCCTATCCAAACTCTCATAGCATAATTGATATTCTGAACACACATTTTTAGTCGTGGGTTCTTAGTCTTTGATTTTACAAAACACACATTTTTAACTATCCACGTTGGACATTACTGAGATATTTTGATAATCTTTAGGTTTTTCCATTCTTTCCACTTATCTGTGTATAATATTACGCTTAAAGAATTTATGGAAAACTATAAGCTAAAGAATTTAATATATTCCTCGGATACAAACAATATAACCAAAACAAAGTATATTGAGTCGAAGTTGTTTTATTTAAATTGAATTATGTTATGTGATAGATATTAAGGATAAAGATAGATATGTGTAAGAGAACGTCCGGATTAGAAATGGTTATCGTAAGCATAATCACAAAAAAGGTAAAAACATGGGTTGATAAAGAAATGAGGAATCTTATTAGATTTACATTTGTTAATATATTTTTTTCTAATCATGTACTAAGAGATGGTTATGAAAACGAAGTACATTATACTAAATGAATTAGTCTACTTCTTGCCCTCTATATTGGGGGTATTTATTGATAAGTAATTTGTAAGTAATGCATGGAAATTTGAAACATTATGGATCTTAGATAAGCTCTATGATGGCTATTATTTAAACCAGGATCTTTTATGAATTTGGTGCTCTTTTTAAAGGAGTCAAATTTTTATATACTCCAAATAGGCAAAGTTAAGTGTAATTTTTTTTATTAAACTGGATCCTTGTTTTTACATACTGCTCTGCTGACTAAAGTGTGTTATATAATTACTGTTACTAAATTTTCTTTATTATGAACATTTTGTATCAAAACAATTTTATTTTTTGAATCAGAAAAAAGCATGGTGGTTTTATATTAAATAATTAGATTGTTTTATTTTATGAAGCATGTTTAATTTATCGATGTACTCTTTTGAGTTGGCATCTATGTTAAGGTGGTAAATTAAGTACATTATTATGTTGGGAACTTAGGGTATCAACTAATAAACAAGATGTTACAGATGTTTTCTTTTTAGCCGTATTATAATTTGTTACCTCATTCTAATACTCTAAATTTTGATTATAATTTTTCTTGCAAACGAGTGGAGAAGATCTCAATGTATCAGCTTTTCCTAATTTTCCTAATGGTGAGAGTATTTTCACTCAAATTGGTACAATTGAAGGTGGAAAAGGAACTCTATATAAGGGTTTATCCTATAAAATCTCCTTACATTTTCACCTAGACTATCCTTTTTATCCTTCCCAAGTGAAGTTTGAGGCAACGTTTTTTCATCCAAATGTTGATTAGTTTGGAAACATTTGTTTGGACATCCTTCAAATATTCATCAACTTAGAGAACAAATAATCATGTATTAGAGCCAAATTTTCCAATACTTGTGTTTTAGTGGGTTTGGATCTACCATCTAGTTTTTTATGGATGCAAGAAAATGTAGATGGGAATTAAAATTTTATTGCGACAAATCAAAGCATAAGTTGTTTCAACAACTACATTCTCTTCAAAATAATAATTGTTCTATGTGTTTTTACAATGTGGTCTTCAACTTATGATTGCAAAACTATCTTTTGTCCATTCAAAGTTTCCAATTAGTTCTTAATATCTATTGAGATTTGCATTCACATTTATCAGTTTTTTAAGCAATTTACTTTCTAATAACAAAGCCTGGAGAGTCTTCCAATGATGCAACACTCTGGAATGATAAGGAAGGTTTGGAAAAACATATTTTTAAACTTCCATCATAAATATTGGTTTGTATTATAAACTTTTTGTAATAATTTATACTGCATACTATTTATTATTGTAGGTCTTATGTTTTCTCATTTGGTCTTCACTTCAATTATTTTATTCCTTAAGGGTTGTTGGTTTGGTCTTAACACTTTAAGTCTTAGCCTATTCACTTCCTTACTCAGTATGTGTAATTCTCTTGTAGAGTAGAGTTATGTTGATTTTTTGTGGAATGCATATTTTAAT
Source organism: Hylodesmum podocarpum (assembly GCA_026586105.1). Lineage (NCBI taxonomy): Eukaryota > Viridiplantae > Streptophyta > Magnoliopsida > Fabales > Fabaceae > Hylodesmum > Hylodesmum podocarpum. The sequence goes on from JALJEV010001367.1 coordinate 656,237, forward strand.
TGGGGCTATACATGGAATATGTCATGCAAAATACAGGAGAACGGTTTTAAAAACAGTATTTTGCTGGAGAAACTCTTGAATGTTGATGGATACAATTCCAAATTGAGACCAATGAGTTTCGATATCACAGTTGTAGCCATTTTCCTTGAAGAAAAATTTTATTGCTTTTAAATGTCATTTTTTCAATGTATGTATTGTAACATGAAAGTAAGAGAGTTTTGAAATCCTTTGAAAGTCTATCTTTATGTATAAATTAGTAAAGTTTTCATTGTAGGAAACAAATTTTTGTGATATTTTCCCCTAATGTACAATGCTTAGAATTTTATATTGATGTTACATGATATCTATCACTTTGAAGTTGATATACGATCCTCGAATCCCAATTTTGTAAGTGCCTCAAAATTTATTCATAATTATTTAATTATGACATAAATATGAGTTTATAATTATTTAACTATTTAACTAAAATTTCATTCATTTTAGTTTAAATTTTACTACTAGTGCTTGTCTCGTCAACAAACTCAACAACAATCATGGCTTCAAAAGAAGAGGTATGATTCAATTTATATTTGAACTAGATCAATTTTTTTAATGAGATTTATGTTAAATTCCGATGTTTTCAAGTTGCAGGAAGCTTTATTATCTATTGAAATTAAAATGTTTAAATTAGTATGTATTTGGCATTTCCTATATTTAATAAAATGATGCTTCTATTGCAAAAGTATGCTGGGAATTAGACTGTATTTAAGAGTAAGTATATTCACATGTTTGTGTTTAAATCTATTTCTAATGATCAATGGTATTTAAGAACATATATGAGAGCGGAAAAATGTCCTCAGAAAGCTGCGGGAGAAGAACCTTTACTAAAGTTTGCGAGAGTAATAGAGGATCATACTCTTAAGGCGATATCATTTTTGTTTAATTTATTTTTATGAACCCATCCAATCTAATTGTACATATTATATTTCTTATTTAGAGATATCTACAGTGCCACCTACTTGTTATTTATGTTACAAAATTTAGCATTCATTTATATTATATTAACTAACTATTTCAGTTCATTTTTGTGGAAAATATTTATACCTTTTATGGAAACAATTTGAAAGATTAGAAATTTGATAGTATAAAAAAATCTCGTTGAAAGTTAGACATCCAATTCTCGTACTTTCTAATGAAAATATGTTTTCAATAAAAATATATAATTTAGATTTGAATTCATATCTTACATTTGATGGCTTAAAATTAATCTTATTAACAATGAAGATATTAACCGCCTAAGTTAACAAAATTTTACCTTGCAATCAAGACTATTGACAAAAAATAACACGATTTTCGTATATTATGAAAGGTCAATTAAATAATATTTCTGAGTTGTATATAAATCAATGAATACGAATGACTCCATTTGTTTATTGAATAACTATTACCCTATTTATAGTAAAAAATAAATAATTGGGCTGGTTAATGAACTAATTTGGCAAGTAATTTGGCTACTTCACTCAGTTTGACCAAAGGATATACCTAATATTACTGGAATGGTAAAATAAATGTTGGCATAGTCATATAATAAACTAGAATATAGCCAAAACAACATGAGAGTCATCTATACACTGTGATGATTTTATATACTGTCATTGAAATTTTAAGAATTAATGTACCATAATTCAAACAAAATTTGCACACCGCACAAAAATTATTTGAAAGATCAATCTAGCTATGTTCTAGATTAACATATACATTTAAAACAATGAAGACATTTTCCATCATTGCGGCTTCCCAAAAATTAACTCAATTCATAGTTGTTCCTTCTTTGTAAAACACTTCCTAATCCAGGTTGCTTTATAATGAACACATCTTCTATATCATACACAAAGCGAATCATCCATACGCCACTTTGGCATCTATTCCTAAAAAAGATAATAACAAATTGTATGAATGCTTAGTAATGAAGATTACGCATTTAATTGCAAACAGAAATGATCAAAATTGAACCAAATCAAACCCCTCATTGTAATGTGAAATTAAACTATACACAAAAACTGTAATATTCTATGTCATGTGAAATTTCCTTTAATTTGCTTAACCTCTCAGCATATATGGCATCAATTAAACTTCTAAAAAATTGAACTTAGAAGTAGTCGGAGATTTAGGAAAGCATCATGATCTACCAGCCTGGGGGCTCACATTTGAGGTTAGATATCTTATATGAGTTTACTTATTTTTCAAAACCTCTAAAAAGAAGTCCGACCACTCATAAAAGTCAAACGTTACCGTGATACTAACAAGGTTTTTGAGGTTCTTCATTGTTTCATTGTCAATAATGGAAACATTGACATTCAAACAATGAAGAACCTAAAAGATTTCCTGAAAATATCTTTAATCTTGGGTCATTCTCAGCCACAGTTGGGATGTCCTTACCTAATTATAAAATTTGATCAAATTATAATTAGTTTTATACTAAAGTAAAGCAACAAACATATTACTAAAGCAAAGCAGGAAACATAGTACCATTTTGTGGAAATACAAATATAGTAGTGATGGTCTACATCATGAGCCATCACCAATGAATGAATGAACTATTCGACAATAGTTGAACTTCGACATAAAAAAATATATGTGCGCAGTGGAGTGATCGGGAACGGTCTCTCATGTTATATCTCAGACGACCGTGGAATAAACAATATTGGAAGGTTAAGCATTTTTTTTGTTTAAAATAGACATAATAATTATTTAATTTATATTGATATTCTTAAATTTTTCCTTTGAGTAAGGAATTGTTTGTCCCTAATCATAATAACATTACTTTCACTAATGAAAAAACATTTACCACGTTTCCACATTCACGGCGGGCTTAAAACAAACATAGTCATTGCATTTTTCATACTGGTTCTTAAAATATATGTTTTCAGGGCGGTTACGTTAAGAACCGTCGTAAAAAAGGGATTTAATTTAGCTCCAACCCCCTCTACTCACTTTCCCCTTTTCCTTGACCTCTCTAGTCTTCCCCTTTCCTCTCTTCTCTTACTCGCGTTGCCCGTGTCAGCCCCCCACTACACCCTTCCACATTGCAGTCTCTATTTTGTCGTCTGCCACTGCCTCCTCCTTGCACCATCCGATGTTAAAATTCAATGTATTTTCCCAGGCCCTTTGTTTCAAACCCTAGTCGTTTAGTTTCCGTCTCACGGTTTCCTTTCTCTTATGTGTTCCACTGTTTATTTTGCATTTGATTTCATTCTAATTGTCGACTATCCGCGTTCGTCATTAACGTTGTGTTCCACTATTGAAGTTTTGTTAAATTTTCCCTTCCAAAGTCAGCCTTCATGGGTATTATGGACTTTTGTTAGTTCATATTGTCATGTATAGATTTTTAATATTATGTAATTGATTCTTCGCATGAAATATTGTTAATAGTAGATTAAATAATACAAAAACTCTTATCCAATTGGAAGAACCCAGAGTTATTATTTCTATAGTTTTTAAAATATATTTAAATTTAATGTTGGTAAGATTTCATTTAATATATAATGATTTCTGCAACCTGTACTAGTCATGGAGGCAACTTATTATAATGGGATACAACTTGCTTGCAATTTATGTCGCAGTGCTTTCATCATTGTTGTCATATTACGTCCGAGTAATATAATATAATATGCCTGTGCATTTATTTATTCTTTCAAAAGATGTTATATAATTTGACATGCTATGATTTGAGATGACATGACAATTCCAATATGATTTAACATGTTCGGTCATTCTTGCACTATATTCATCAAGCTGTGTCTTTAGTTTTTCTTTTTTATTGGATAATTACACGTGAAATTAAATCCAAGCAGCTTTCCCAGGATTATTGACAAACCATATTTCACGTCTGTCTAAAAAAGATTGACGGGAAATTATTTAAGTGAATTGACGTAAATGTAATAATGGATGTGAAATATTATTTTTAAGATTAATTGACATAAAATATTTCATTTTTAACATCATCCAGTGAATTGTGATTTTTAACTGACGTCAAATCTTATATTTACACTAGTGTATATTATTCAGCTATAATATTTTAATATTGATATTGTTAATGTATTACTTTAAATTTTTCCATCCTGAAATTTTTTAATTTTGATCATATTGTGTGCATATATTTTTATTGGTATTATTATTATAAATATAATAAAAGAAAACTATATTAAAAAAGATAAAGTAAACTAATCTCAAATTTTATTCCAGATTTTGTTTCTTGCAACATTTTATTTTTTTTAACTAAATGTATAAAAGTATCCGCAAAGACTTTCCATTCTAAATCATATATCATTCAACATATAGTATAAAAAATAATAGTGGAATAGCAAATAAATATAAGAATGATCTACCTAATCTGAATTAAAAAAAGTTATATATACAGTCTAAACATCATGTAATTATATGCAAAGTAAATATTTTAGATATAACTTAAAAGGAGTGACAATAGGAAATATCATGAAAATTGAATGCATACGCAAGACAACCTATAAAAGTCAAACTATAAAAAAAATGAAAAAAACCTGTAAAATAATTGTTTCGGTAATTTCACTGATCTATCTTAAATATTTTAATTATAAATGATTTTTCATTCAACTTGAAATATGTCATCGGTAACTAACTAAAAGATACATAAAATACACACCGATTTTCAACTAGTTATTTGAAAAAATAAAAATAATACACATTAAAGTAATGACCTAATCTACGTTTTTTAGAAATATAAATCAAAAGGGAAAAAATAAGCTTTCTACCTCCTAAGACCTTACTATCTAGAATGCCATTAGTCAACAATATCTATCAGTTAGTAGAATTGCCTGATTGCACTATAACACCTTTTAAAGGATCATTCTCATTATTAAGTATCAATTTGATGAATGCTCCCAATAGAGCGATCTCCCACTACTAGCTAGAATATCTGTTGATGGGATAATCAAGGACCTTTGCCATATTTAGAGCTCTTATCATCAGATGAAACCAAAATAATTAGTTTTGATGTTGGATGTTCCCCTATTGGTGGCTCATTCACTAGAACATGTTTTCAGACTTATTTCGGTACTAGTTTCTCACGTGATTGTCCACCAGAGGTGGAAGTATTAGTAGGTAATGGTACCTAAGACCATGCTATATTGTGTAGTGTAGTGATCTATGTTCCGAGAAATGCTTTTCCCCCAAAGCGAAAAAATCCAATTTGTCTAAACTAATCCATATTCAAACCAAATTGTTTCTAATTAAATTTATTTTAGTTGATTAAGTTTTTATCTAAATCCATTTCTTTGTTCATAAAATAAATTTGGATATCCAATTTCAAGAATAAGTAGTTTATAGATTGAAAAATGGATATCCAAATTGGACTTAATCTATTTTATCATTAAAGAAAATATTGGACTTAATTTTAAAATTAAAAGATCAAATTAGATTTTCTATTACTAGAGAGAACAGTAAACATATAAGGATTATATTTTTAATTGATATGATATTTTTACTTATTTTTACTCATGAATAAAAAATAATACTTTAATATATAGTTTCAATATTAACTTACTAAAAAAAATTGATAAGAAAATAAAAAATTTGTTTTAAAATAAATAAATAAATCATGAATCAGTTTTAAAAAATTTTATTAAACATAACCATGAAAGTTACAAAATTAATTCTAAAATTTATTTTTAAAAAATAACTTTTTTTATTTAAAATTAATTTAAAAAAAGTATGAAATTATTTCTAAACTAAAAAATAATTTTAAACCAAAAATAATTTTTAATTTAAAATGAGTTTTAAACCAAGAACCAATTTCAAAACTTGTTCGAAACCAGTTTTTAAAGTATCAAAATTAATTTTTTATATAAAATTGATTAGATCTAAATTCTAATCAATCTAATTGGATTTAGATAGGATATGAAATGGATTTTTAAAAATTTAATTGAAGTTTATCTTTAATTCCTTGCAAATTTTAACAATCTAAATCTCTTCCTTTTCATTTTTACTGCAATGTTCTCTTTGAAAATTTCATATGGAACTTCCAATTAATATAGAGATAAAGTAATTTTTCAAACTTTCAATTTTCATTCTCGCCCAGGGTAGAGCATATTACATCTTCTTAACAATAGATTGATTATTAATTATAATTAATTACTTTATATTGAAATTGATTTTAGAATAAATTTTGTTTCAAATTAGTTTTTAGTTTCAAATTGGATTTAAACTAAAATCTATATTCAAAATTGGTTTTAAACCAAAAACAATATTTAAAACTGGTTTTAAAAACTTCTAAATTGGTTTTAGACGCATTAATTCGTGCATCATTTGAATAAACTTCAAGGTACATGTAAAGATGAATTCTTTCACCTTCATCAACGATAGATACCAAACAATATAATATGCAATCAACATGAAAACCATCAATATAGTTAACTAATACACTTGTGTAGGCATACTTCATCTTAAGCGTGACTAGACTCATTACTGTTTGTTTCACTATAGTTGCCACACAAGTTACCATCTTCTTTATGAACTTACATATTAGTTTTTTTATTACTAGAAGTACATTCAAACATGTATGTCTATGGGCTCTCACTAGTTGAAAATGCATCATAATCAGTGTCAAGATCTATCAAGCTTGTTGTAAACATGTCTTACGCCTAGTCAACGATTCAACCGTAAGGATCATTGTCTTAAACCTCACACACACATCTCTCTAGTTACCTCTGAAAAAGTTTCACTCAAAAAAAAACCACAGGCTCACTCTCTTCCAAGAATTTCCCCGTGAGTTAAGAGTTTTCTTCTATGAAAACCAAAATCGTGAAACCTCAACCTTTCTCTACGACTCCAAGATTTATCGTCTAGAGTGAGCCTAAGATAGAAGTGTTGGATTTAAAGCTTGAAGATGCTTGGATTTCTCTCTTGTTATTTTGATTTTGATGAAATGTAATTTTGGTTTTCTTAGATGATATGTAACTAGGTGTTTCCTATGTATTGATTGTTTAGTTTAGGCTTGCATGTGGTTGTTCTTGGTTGGAATGCCTTAGAGAACTAAGCAAATCTTGTGTGATTTCTCTTGATTCAAATGTTTGGTTTTTCCTCTTAAAATGTTTTAAAAAAGGTCTTGGTAACCAACTGAGGTAATAGATTACGAACAGAAGGTAATCAACTGCCATCAGTGGGTAACAGAGTGACGAACAACATTTGGCTCTAGAGTAATCGATTACCCTTTCAGGTTAATCGATTACCATGAGCAAATTCACCTTGATAAGTTTTGCTTCTCTGGTTCAATCGATGACCAGTTTTTGGGATTCGATTACAACTATCAGAAATTCATAAAATTGCCTAAATTGGGTTTTTAAATGAAAATATAAATATCCCTCTTTTGAAAATCTTTTAGAACAGAGTTACAATTCTTTGAAATACATCTTTTGAACTACTCAAACACTTTCATACACTTTTTATTCTTTTCTCCAAGAAAATCATCAAGAACTTCAAGGTTCTTCAAAGAACTTGTTTTCAAAAGACAATCTTAATTGAACATTCTGATTGGTTGGCATTCATAGTCTTCACAGGTGATCAGAATCTACACACACATGTGTTTTCTAACTTATCATTTTGTTTCCCATTTGGATTTAGGTTGATTACTCTAGCAGAGAGGTCTCTAGATAGAGTAAGGTTCTTTGAGAAGGATTTTCTCAAAGGGTTGATCTTGGAGGTGCCAAGGTCATAGGGAACGGTTCTTTGGGTTAAAGAACTGGTGTTTTGTGTGTTTTGATTTCATTTTTGTGTTGCTTGTTACTGAGTGAATGTAAAAGAACGCAAAAGGGATCATTATAGTAGAAAATCGATCGCAACAGTTGTTGGGTTGGGACTGGATGTAGGCAATGGGTCGAACTAATATAAATCATTGTGCACTCTTCTTCTCCCTTCTACTTTTTATCTTTTGCCTTACATTGTTCATTATCATCGTTTAATTTTTGTTATACGTTCGGTAATTGATTCGGTAATCAACTAAAATTGGAACAATTAGATACTGCTTTTAATTACGCATGCCTATTGATCACTGACGTGTTTCTTGATCTTTCTTTTGTGCTATATGTTGCGGATCTTTGATATATCTTGTTCCTATGACTTAAGATTAGATAGTTAATCAAGAATAGTTTCGATTGAATTAAAAGAAAGTAGAAACGCACGAAAATTGGGCTATTTTGGAACTAGAATCTATTCACCCCTCTAGATTCACCCGTTGGGACGATCAATTGGTACTAGATCTTTATCTAGTAGGTTGTTCTAGATTTTGATCCATAGTTCCTTGGTCGGTAATCATTTATCTTTCGCTGAAGGTGCCTCTAATAACAGACCTCCACTATTTTGTGGTGATAACTATCCTTTTTAGAAAGTGAGGATGAAAATCGTTATGAAGTCTGTATATAGAAGCATTTGCCAAGCGGTTGTGATTGATTTCAAGGTCCCCACATACATAGAGAATGGGAGTGAGATTGAAAAACCATTTAAGAGGTGGGAACAAGATGAAATTAGGAGAGCTCGAAACGATGCAAAAGCTTTAAATATTATACATTTTGCTTTGAATTTCGAAGAATTTTTCAGAATTTCAGCTTGCAACACAACCAAAGAAGCTTAGGAATTAATAAAGGTCATACACGAAGAAACCTCTGAAGTACAAAGGGTAAGGAAGAACACCTTGATCCAAGAGTATGAAACATTTCGAATGATGCAAGAAGAGTCCGTAATGAAAATGCATAAATACTTTACACACATTGTCACAATAACCTCAGCTACAAAACTCTTTATTCATACATGATGTGAGGTAGCCAATTCAACCTTCACAGCAGAAGTAAATCAAGATAAGATATAACTCTACTAACTAGCATAAAAATGTAATCATATATTGATTTCCTGTTATCAATATATATTGATTTCCTATTATCAATGCATTGAACATAGTTTGAGTAGAGTTGCATCCAATTGGATTTGGTGCATACTTTGGATTCCACTAGATTTTCTTTAATGATAAAATTAAACGTCATTTAATTATAACATTTTTTTAAAAAAAAATTAGTATGTCATTGTGTAATATTTTATACAAAAAAATATATTAAATGTACTTTACAGCACTCGGAACCCTATTTTATCAATACTATTTTATGAATAGTTCTGGATACTTTCTCAATTCATAAGTTCTCATTAAATATTTCTTATTTGTTTTCTATGTTTAACTATTATGTATTGTGCAGTGTTATGAATAATTGGACCAAACCAAATGGTCCAATAAGTTAACCTATAAAAATGACTTGCAGTTGAATTGAAAATTGATGAATCGAGATAAAATTGATAAAACCAGTCAAAATTAGTATAAAACTAGTTTGAATTGGTTCTATTATAAAAAATTTATATTTAATTATTCTAAAATAAATAAAAATACATATTTGATAAAAATTATTCATTGTGTTAAATTATTTTAGCAATGATTATTAATTTTTTACTGTATAAAATACTAATCTTAGTTTAGATTTTTTCTATGCGTAAAATAATATTATTTTTATTTTTATAGATCTAAGATTATAATATTATATTTTATTTGATATTATATATATATATATATATATATATATATATATATATATATATATATATATAATTCTTATCATTATTTTATTGATACCAGACCACAACTTCTAGCAAACCACTGAACCTTAAACTAATATCTTAACTGATTCATTGACTGATTTAGTTTTCTGACCAAGATTTCGTTGGTTTAAAAATTATAAATTATATAATATATTATATTTTAGATAATTAAATAAAATCTAACTCTTAAATATGTTATTTATGATTTATTAACAATACAAACATTATTTGCACTATTAATAATATATAATAATGATTGTTTTTAAATTTTTTAATTTTTAAAAAATTAATTCTCTAATTCTCTAATTATATTTTATATGTTTAATTATAAACCGGGGAAATGTGCATAGATGGTTCGTTGTTGTTTCAAATACAATTTGATTATTGGGTTTATGCAATTTCTTAAAGAGAAAAATTATTGATTCCAATTTGATTAATTCATGGGTTCTGCTTCACCTTCATTAACGTTGTGAATATGGTTGGGTCAAACAAAACCAAAGGATGAACCTATTCTATTTTTTTTCGAGAAAAAAATATTGAAATTAAATATTATGTTATAAAAGAAACGATTGATATAAAATTTATTAACATTACAAATCTGGTTGTTGATATATTTACTAAATTCCTTACTTAATATAAATGTAATCTGAACATAAGTTATGAAAGGAGTGTTTTGTAATAAAATAAATATGATTATTGGTTTCTCGAGCTAGTAGAGGATGGTGAAAAGGTAGGACATGTGGCATGTCCTGAAGAAAGGGTCTTTTGCATGTCTGTTATGAAAGAAGTTTAAAATTTTAATATGATAAATATTTGGTAGATAACTGTAATACACACACCATCCTGACAACCAATCATAAAAATGCAAAAAGAGAGAAATAAATATGTTATGTGAGTGAATTGACTGAATTTTGAAGTAAAGTTAATTTGAAATTGTGATGTTTGATTTTTTTACTCTCGATCCTGTTAAAAAGTTTCCTTAAAAAAAACTTTAAGCCCACTATCATCCAAGAATTTCCCCATAGGCTAAGAGTTTCACTCTATCAAAACCTAAATCGAGAAACCTCAAGCTTTCATTGTGACGATAAACAAACGAGACGCCAAGTGACTACACTTTCATCTAATCAACTCCCAATGATGTCCACTCACACCATCTTCCTCGAATAAAGGAGTGCTCTCACCATATACATTTAGAATGTGTTTGACCTAGAGTACCTTGCATGTATTGGCGCTACTGGTATGAAAATACTTTTGACGTTGATTATTAATCGACGTATCTGACATCAATATGCTGAAACTTTTATATCGGTTATTGAATCGACATCAAAAATGTATTTTATACTTTAATTATATTTACAACTGATGTAGAAAGTGGGCCAACAAATAAAGAGGATTTTCTACATCAGTTGTAAAAGAATCGACGTAAAAAGTTGTTTAGAAATAATTTTTTTTGTTTTTGACGTGTGTACATTCCCATTGTCATGCTAAAAATATTTATACAAAATAAATGACATAAAAGTAATTTCTAAAGATTAACTTGCAATAAAAGGTGAAGGAAACAAGAGAATAAAAATGGACAGGGTAAAAATTATAAACTAATATCACAATTCTTTCAAATTATACGTTATATACATTTTTTTGGAAGAGGATTATTTGCAGTTATTTCTGTGACGTGTAGTTCTAAACATCCCAATTAAATTATATGTATTAAATAATTAATAAAATTTTAAACTGATACAAAATTTTCGGAGCATGGGATTTGTATACCGAAACATTTTTATTCTCTTATCACATTTTAGTTTTCAAAATTGTCTTTTAAAACAAATCTACACAGGTTAGTAAATAATAATTTCATTTATTCTCTTATCACATTTTATTTTATTTGCTCTTACTTTCCTTGCCAGGAAATGCAAAACTATGCTTTAGATACTTGCTTTTGTTCTGCAATGTTGGTCAACCATACTTTGTGCTTCTGGCTAATACATATAACACAGATAAGAAGGAAATATCACATAGCAATATACTAAAGAATCAGATCTGTTGATTGTATTTATACTACGGATGAATTATAAATGTACGAGTAGATGTACAAAAGAGATAATGTTTTCAAGTACAAACTTATTCTTCTTCGTGTTTGCCCTTGTGGAACCGTAGGCAGTGTGTTTGGCTCATCAGTACGTTGAAAATACTACAACCAAAATTAATATTGAGAATTCCAAAGTTACTCTAGTGCCAAAATCCATGGCTCAATGATTTTCAGAGTAAAAATAAAATAAAATGGAGTTCACATTAATTGCTTCTGAGCAACAGAGATATTAAACATACCTTGCTTCATTTTCTGAAAGATCTTTTGTTTGAGTATACAACACTTTAAGCCTTGCCAATGAGTTATCTCCAGGCTTTCCAACTACTTCAGGTGCTACATCAAAATGACAAGGAACTATCAATACCAAAATGTAGAGATCCCTTTTAACAATTTCCTTTAAGTTCTTTCTTGGTTTAACCTTACACTTTTTCACATGACTAGATGCCTCTTCTCACTTTTATATCTAGAAGCCTTCTGTGGCTTTCACAAGTTATGATATTATTCAAGTTATTACCTTTACTTGCAATGGATGCATCAGGCTTTGGAGTTCCATTTTTAGCTACTTCTTGCTGCTCTATGGCTTTTGATTCAAAGTATTCAAGCCATGCAAAAGCATCCTGCATTGGGAAATAAAAGAAAAACTTTCTTAAAAATTGTAACATTAGCCAATACCATCTATCAACCCCCATATTTTTCCAATATAGAGTTCAATCCAAGATTAGTATCAAACTGTAGATTCTTTTAGCATATACTAGTAATACCATCCGAAAAGAAAAATAACCTGTGTACGGAGATCTTCTGGTCCAAGCTTTTCTTGAAGCATCTTTAGTGTAGTTTGTTCATGTTACACACTCGGAGAATATGCATCCATCAATGATAGAGCTATAACTATGGCGTGATAGCTTGCAGCAGTCTATAACATTAAAAATACTGTATAAAACAAAGTTAGTGTTTTATACAGTGTCAATCTGGACAATAAGACATATTAACTATCACTCTGTATATTCAATCATGTTAGTTAATTTTTTAATCTTATTTTACTTATCATATATGTAATTAAGAAATGAGAGAGATTGGGCAAAACTCACTAGGTGACCTCTAAATGCTGTTTGAATTTTGACAGCTAAAGATTCTTGAATCTCCCTCAGGTGTTGTGTGTGTAGAAAAAGAAGCATCATGTCTACTTTTAAAAGTTTGGAGTAATAGCCACTGTTAAAGCATGCTTGCTTTTTTCTTTCCCTATCCTTTGACAGTGTAATTGAAGGCAATCTATAATTCTTAAATAAGCTACAACCTCACTGACAGTAACTGGGCAGTGGAAAAAAAAAATTGACACAAGCACAAGTTTAAAATACAAAACTAACGTAAGTCTTTCTGCAGAATGTGCCTCACACCATGCAAAGCAGATGCGACAACATAAGCATACCTTATTTCAAAAGAAAAAAAAAAACCATAAATATAAAGCATCAAATTATCAGTTTCAGTGGCTCCTCTAGAACAAAAATTTCAGTAATAATATTCAATTGTTTGGTAAGACATACTAGGACACGTAAATACATGTTAAATTATAATGCAGAGTGAAACCGAAAACTTTTCTTGGCTTTTGATTCACCTAATATATAAAACAATAAATAGCCCCTGCATCACTCTATTTTTGTGGATAAATTATTTTCAACTATCATACTGAATTTATAATCCTTTATATCTTCAAATTTATAATGCTTTCCCATTTTAAGGCTACCTTTCAACCTTTTTTCAACAAATATCTTTACTTGAAATATAATTATGCTTTAATGCCCAGTGTAGTCCCCCTGTCCAACATAAAATTATACCCATTAATATAATCTGAAGTGTACTGACAATGTTCATTGCCACACATCAACAAGATGCAATACATAGAAGTGTTCTGACAATGTTCATTATTCACTGGATTCACAATATAGAAAACTGTTTTTGATTTTTTGTTAAATTAATGGAGAAAAACAACAACAATGTTCTAATTTTCTATGCCTCGCAATATTAAGAAACAAAGGAGGTTTCATAGATTATATTTTCAGATTTTTTCCCTATAGGTCCTACAAAGAAAGTGGGAAAATATATTATAATATCAATACTTATTTGTCATTTCAGGTATATGGTTTCCATTGCGCTTACCATATTCATCAAGTGGTGCATCATAATCATAGCTTGTAGCAATAAAAAGACTACCCACGGTTCGACCAAATTTCGTTCCCCGTGATATTGAAAGGAACAAAATAAAGGGGTTTAGTTGAATATTCAAAAGGGGTAAACAAAGACATCAAAATAAAAAAATAATGAAGTTACCATTTAATAATTTACAAATGATCCCCATTTTTTATTGGTCGATGAGGGACAGCACCTCCAAACTCAGTAAACCTTCAAGCATGAGAGGAATAGAAGCAATGAACATGCAATATCTCTGGTGAAATAATTGTGCAATAGAACCATAAACCTTTAGTTATAACTTTACTTCACTCATATGTGCTGGTCAAATATGAGATAACATTTCATAAACACCATAACCTTCAGTTATCAACGCGAAGGACAAATAACACAAAGAATTAAAAAAAAGAGTGAAGGATGCAAGCGAACTAGAAGAATAACAACTAAATCGTAGCCACCAAAACAAAGGTTGAAATCGAGGATACGTGCATGTCATCGTTGAATTCTGTCTCGACTCCGCAATAACGAGACTCATTCTTATCACCTTGCCTTTCTCCAAGAGGAATTTTCGCTACTTCAACAAATTGAAAAAATGTGTAGTGTTTGAGGTGCAATATGTAATGGTTAAACTCAAGCGATTTTGAACATGGTAGTGAGTTGGCAAATTGAATGGAGATGTAGGTTTTTAGTAGGGTTTTGTTGAAGAAGCTACTACTGCCACCAAACAAACACCAACACTAGGTTTTGGGGGTACACTGACTGAGCTTTTGTCGCAATTATTCGTTGAAGTGTTTCTCAAAGCCCTGGTATTTCTATGCGCCACTAGCAAAAATGCAAGAGACCGAAAGCGAATAGGGTTCACGATGGTGAGAGAACCGCCAACACCAACGATAGAAGGAAGGAACTATGATGGCAGTCAAGTGAGGAGGGTAAAAGGGGAAGGGAACAGAGGAAATTGGCGAAAATGAGGGAAATGGAAAAGCGCATAAGAGAAGAAGAGAAGCTATAGAGGTAAAAGTGAATAAGGCCGAAAGGGTAGACATTAAAATCAAACTTCTGGACGGTGGTTACTTAATTAACCTACCTCAATTGGATTTACAACTTTGGTGAACTTAAAGGTGTAGTATGCAAAGATATCTTCAATGACATTATTCTTGTTGCTATCTTGGACTAGAAAGTTCCAAAGAACTCGTTTGGTTGATTTTTTGAGGAAGTTAAGATATAAAATAAAGTTCCTCAACAAGGGATTCTACACAAGGTTAGTTTCAAGACCAACATCTCATAGTTTCAAATATTTTCCATGTACAACATAATGACAAATACTCTTTTAACCTTTGTCAACTTGTTCTAGACAATCTCCTAAAGAGCGTGAAGACAAGAGAGACTTGTCGAAATATTTGTCATATTGCCTTAATTAACAAAATTTCGATTGATTTTTTGACACATATCCAGAAGCAGGAAGTAAGACGTTGATATGGTTGAGTGGCGACGTTGGTGTGGAAATGATGCCTTTAGTAAACACATTATTACCAAAATAAAGGTGCTACATGAGCCTATTCCTATGGAACCTCTAGAAGGACAAATAGTTCCAATAGCAGAATATTTTAAAGGTGACATAAAATCATTAGTGCGTTTGGCAAAGCTCATCTTCAGAAAGGGGACTTTAGCAAACAAGCCCAAGAGAACCAAGCCTCCGAGGTTGATCGTAAAGAGTGAGTCAAAGAAAGAAGGGCACAATATCCTCAAATCTTAAATAAGGTGAAAATGAGTCATCCAGAGGAACCTTTTTTCACCCAAGGTACATACACCGTCCAAAACCAAAACTCATACCAAAGCTTCATTCTCAACCATCAGAAGAGCGTTCAACTTCCTCCACAAAACCACTTGCTATAATGGAAACTTTTGAGACTACTTTGCTACTTTGGACAATTTTTCTCAATCCATGAAAGTTAGACTTGATTTGATCAAGACTCACTAAACAATTAGCACCAGTTCTTTAAGGTATGCAAACACTCACACAACTTCAATTGCCACAACAACCTCCTTCGTCCCCATCTCCACCTCATTATTTTAGCCTCATTTTGTGCCACCTCCTTACCTTCAGGACTTCTCGACCAATCTGGTGGTGGCTTTCTCTTTTCACTCTTATTTTTTATCTCAAAATATTGAAGAATTATATTTTGAGCATTTTATGACTTAGTTTATTTTTTTTATGCTTTTATTCTGATATATTTTAAAGGTTTCTATAAACATGCTTTGGTACTCGAAGGGTTTTGAAGAACCTATCAGGATATGATCAATTTAAGAAAAAAAAAATCACTCAAAAAATCTTTAACTATAATAAACATGTTAATTTTCTCAAGGTATTGTTTAGAGCTTGTTCTTTCACTTCTTTTTAAAGTTTCTTTGCGTATTTAAAAGTTTTATTCATGTTCACTGGAAGAAAGAATTGTTTCCTTTTTATAAAAACATAGTTTTAACTTATTTAACCTCTCACATTCTCGTTTTACTTTTCTTCTTTCATATACAAAATGTAAATTTCATATAATTATGAAATTATTAAAGTGATTTCAAAATATAATAACTACAAAATGGATTTTATAAAATTTCTAAAAGAAAACGGTATTAGAATTTTTATTCAAAGATAGTAGTTTTAGAAAATTTTCTAAAATTTTAATTTTTTAATTCATATTTTACCTTTGTTTTAATTTTTATTTCATTAAATTTTTAAAATAAATTATCAATTATTAAAAAATTTAATTTAAATATTTATGACAAATCAAAAATATTATTTATATATTAAAAATATTATATTATTACAAAGTGTAGTTTTAAGAGTATTTAATTATTATAACCTTTAGTTAAATATAACCATTCTAATGTGTATTGAAGACAATACTAATTAATATGAAAATACATTTATGAATCAATTAATTAGAAAAAATAATTTAGTTATCAAAACAATATACAGAGGTTTTATTTTTTATTTTTTTTAAAAAAATCATAATAATGATGTAAAATTACTATAATCACTATATTTTATATTTAATTTTGATAGAAATCTATCTCTAAATCATTGAATTAATGGATATAAATTATTATAACTTACGTAGACTTATTTGATGAAACGAACACAAATTATTATATAATAGGTATTGGTTGAAGATTCTTAATTAACATCCCTAATTAATCGACCATGAAATATGCACATATGTATCTCATATATTCTTTTCTTTTCTTTTTCTATAATTTTTGTGTAACATAAAAAAATATCGACTACCATATAGTTAATATAATATATTTCATATTTAAGATAATTAAGAATATATCTCTGAATTATTTAATTAAGGGGTTATTTTATAGTTAAAATTTAACATGTACACTTGCAAACGTTTGAATTTATGTACACAAAAAATTTGATATCAAATAAATATTTAAACATATTTGAATACATTTTAATATATGCATGTGTGCTTTTAATATTAAAATATATAAATGAAAATTTGATTTTTTAAATTTTATTTGTAATCATTTGATTAATTAAAAATATTTAACGTTGGCTAGCTAGTTTATTTAATTAAAAATACAATCATATTTATTCAAAAAATGTTTTTTCAATATTTCATTCAAAAAAAGTAGTCAACTTTTTTAGTTTAATATATTAAATATTTTCTTGCAATATTTGTAATCCACTTCTTTGAAAGGATCCTAAATTTTAAAACCTAAAACTATTAAAAAAATTAATTTTATTGTGATAAATAAAACTTTTAACAAGATAATATTGTTTTATTTAATTAATTTTTTGAGAAGAAGATTGTGCAACACCAGTGTAAAGTGTTTTGTTTTGTTTTGTTTTTTTATTTTTTTTTCATTTCGAATCAACTAATCATAAAGTATTGTGATAAATTTGTTGATTTTGATTACTAATATTATAAAAGTCTTACAAAATGGATTTTAGATGATTTACAAAGTAAAATCATTTTTTAAATATATTATTTTAATGAAGTGTGAATATATTAGAAGTTAGAATGAATCTTGTCAACTAATATGTTCTGGTGAATTCTATGAATTTAATTTATTTATTATATTTTTTTAATGAATTAATTAAAAGTGGAAGGAAGCCGATCAATTAAACATTATTAAAATCATTATATATATATATATATATATATATATATATATATTTTAATGAGGTGTGAATTAATTATAAATTTGAATGAATATGGTCAATCAAAATATTTTGATAAATTTAATGAATTTAATTTTATGTTATATTTTTTTTATGAATTTACTAATAGTACAAAGGAATCTGGTCAATCAAACTTTATGGAAAAAATTTCAACAATAATTTATTAACTAAAATTTAATGTTATTTCAGTTTAATTAGTAAAAAAGAAAAGACTAAGTAGTCAAGACACTTTCAAAGTAAGAGAGAGAAAAAAGAATCCAAAATTAAACATATAAATAATACACGGTTATTTCTAAACCTAAATCAAGGCAATTGCTCTTTCTTGCAGTCTCACTCCAACCTTTCTTTCTTGTCGTCCTCTGTTCTTTATTCTACTTCAACGTCCTGCTCTGTTCTTTATTCTACTTCAACGTCCTGCTCTGTTCTTTATTCTTCCTTCTTCTTGTGGTCGTGCTCTTTTAAAAAAGATAAGCAATTGAATTCTCCTTCTCTTTGTGATGATATATTCAAGTGTGTTGATAAAAGAATTTAGAATATTAAGTAATTCAACTTCATTCTGATGGTTTAATTTAAAGTTATTAGGGTTTATATTTGATTTTTAGATTTGTGATTTTTCCCTTTAATAGGTGCCTGAACAAGTGTTTGTTGAAGCTATTCTTAGTTGTTGTGAAAACTTTGCACAAAGGTAAGCTTCAATGGATTGTGACCGGTCTCACTCTCTCGTCCCGATTCCCCTTTTCGTTCTCACTCTCTCGCGTTTTTGCTCAACTAGAGCTTCCCTCGTTGCCAAATAGGATTCAAATCTTGGTTGAATATCTTATGCTTGAAATTATGTCTGTTCTATGCATAGGGTAGAGTTTAGGGCAGGATCCTTACTTTAGAGAGCAATTTGATGAAACTGTAGGAAAGGTAGTTGCAGAAATGAAATTAATTGGTAATATTGACGACTTCCTCGTTTAATTGATCATTGCTTTCATACTTTATGACCTACTTCAATGTTTGCTTCTGATGTAAGCCTTCCATGGAAGTCTTACTTGCTTTGCTCAATCTTCACTTCTCAAGCATAAGCTTCACGATTTTAATGGAGTAATTAGCGGAATCAAAAACTCAAAGAAGAAGAAAGGTTTAAAATGGAGTAGAGAAGGAGATAAGGAGCGTCATGCCTAAGCAATAAGCTCTAGGTAGAATCGCCACATGGAGAATGCACCATGATAAGACTCAAACAAGGTTTTCTGAAGAAACCTAGAGGAGAACTTTCTCTCTCAAAAGCAATATGCTTCTTTCTAAATTCATCCTAATCCTTGGATTAGTATTAGGATCAACGTATGGTAAGCTAAGAGAGGCACATCACACGGATCACTAATCATATCCTTAGGATTAGTAAGTGATCTTATGGTCACGGTACAGCCAAAGGAAGCATGGAACATGTGTTTGCAAGTTTGAATTTCCACCTCTTGATTGGATCTAGATCATGTGGCCGGAATTCTCTTTTGAGTAGCATGATAAATGTGACTCAACTTTGAATTTTGGCCTCTTGATTGGATCAAGATCAAGTGATGCTAATTCACTCTTGCATTGGTGCCTTAAGCATGCTTCTCCACGGCTCAATCTCCTCCCTTGATGGAGAATAGATCAAATGGCCAAGTTTGAAAGGAGTTAGTGACTAACTCCCCTCCAAAAATCTCTCCCACTCTCTCTAGGGAGAGTGTGCGCCACTCTCTCACACTTAGCATATATAATTCAGCCTTCTAGCTTAAGACAAAGTCGTGGCACACACTTGCCAATATAAACCAAATTATTGAGTTCCTAAATCCTAATTACAAGTTCAAATAATCCTAAGACTATTACAAGGCTTGTTGACCAAGAAGGCTTGTTGACTTTCTTGTTGACTTTGACTTTGGGTCAACTTCAACTCTTCTTTTTCTTGCATCCTTTTGAGCATTGACCTTGTAATTCTCCTAGTATCATTGACTTCTATAGTAGTGGTAGATGGACCTCCATCAGCTTCTTTTTATGTATCCAGCAAAATATTTCACTCTTTGGTTCGTGTGATTGGGTTGTTTGTTTATTGTTGCCAAGGGTCATGTTTCTGAGGTATCTAATAGTTATTGGAAATTTTCTAATAACTATAAGATAAATTTTCTTCGTTAGTTGGAGTTTGTATATAAAAGACTGAGTACACTGGGCCTGAAGTCTCACTACTATGGTTCCAAATTCTTTTGAATAGCTACATACATGTTATTATAGAAAGACATTAATCCTATGAATCTCTTACTGCTATTGTTTCAATCCTTTAATTTAGGTGTCAGGCTCTTATTAGAAGGTGCGGATTCTCTTTTAAATGATGAACTTCAGGAAAATTGTAAAGAAACGGTATATGCTGGGGCTATTTTCTGTCGAAGAAATATGCCAACAGGTTTAGTGTTGAGAATAATTTAGGATTAATTGTGTTCAATTTAAGTACTGGATTTTGAATATCAAAGGCTACTTGTTTTTTATTTCTAAATTAATCAACCTATCTGTACAGCGTAGGTTGATTTAACTCTGAACCACTTGATGCCATCATCTCTTTCAGTTCTTTCAAGGTAATTCTAGATACGCTTCCTCTGTCGGTGAGGCCAAAAATGATATAAAGAAAAAATAGCAATTTTCTTTAGGTTATAATTCTTGTATCTCTTAATGTATTAGAGCTGGGAGGTACTTCACTTGCAAAGGTAATTATGAACATAATATTGGATATCCACTTTCTTTTGTTGATTGTTGTTCTATTACATTCCTTGAATATAATTACTTTATCTCAAGCTTTCTTGTTTTGTTTTGCTTGGATTGCAGTGCATCGCTTGGTATTCTATAAAGGCCATCCAGGCAATATCAAACCCCACCACTCAATGCATATAATTAGTGTCAACCAGGTAATTATTTATTTAATCTTCTCGTGTCAATGCTTTCTATCCTAATTGACAAGTTACTTATTTGTGTAAATTATTTATTCTGTTGTTTTGGTTCTGCTTTTTACCTTTATTGCTTTTTTAATTGGTTTCTAATTTGTCCCATAACCAAAGAATAAATTGTAATTAATTTTGGATATACGTTATTTATTTTTATCATCTTTTTGCATGATTTTATTTATTGCAATATTTTTATTAGGGAACTCTGCCATTGGAAGACAAATTTTGGTAAAAAGGCTCTCACAAGCTTGTCATCATCTGTCTAATGCAAGTATGGATTTTCACTTGTTAGGTATGTTTTAAGTTAGTTTCATTGAATATCATGTAGTTTTTTAGTCATTGTTATAATTATTTAATGTTTGAGTTGTTTATGTGAACTCATAAGATGAAGGGATCAAATGAATTTATTGATAAAAAATCATATGAGACATTTGTAAGTGTCTATAATTTGAACTTTTTAGCTAGAAAACTAGTTTTAAGTATTATATATTTTATAATTTGGGTTATTTCTTGGTTGGCGGTGATTATGTTTTTGCAGGAGGCATATAATAAATTGAAGCGAGATAAGTCTTTCCAGGGCTCAACTAATGTTGCTGATGTCTCGATTAACTTCAATACTAGGATCATCAGTTGTTCTCCTTGCTTTTGTTTTTATGATGGCTACCCAAATAGCCTTGTCATGGTTTGCAAGAAAACGCACATAATACACTTGTATTGCTTGTTGTGAAAGTATGAAAGGATCATACTTATCATACCTTCTTCTTGTATCAATGTCAACAATCCCATACTCCTTATGAATCTTTGCGCCACGATTAATGTTTGGGTCATATCATTCACACTTAAATAACACTCTATTCTTTTTTGGCAACCCCATATATTCTAACTATACAATTTCTTCAAGTATGCCATAAAAATCACTCTCAAAACTACCATAATAGTGCCCTTGATGCATACACCGCTATTAGATGTAAATCTGCGTTGACACCAAGATTGTGTGTGAAACTTATACCCATTAATAAAACAAGTAGGCCATATTTGTAAAATTCTTTTTGGTCCCTATGAAATGTCCTTCAAAAAAAGATCATGCACCCTATTGTTTGGATTATGAACCTGTCATAAAATTTTACATGATGCATACACCGCTATTAGATGTAGATCTATGTTGACACCAAGATTGTGTGTGAAACTTATACCCATTAATAAAATAAGTAGGCCATATTTGTAAAATTCTTTTTGATCCCCATGAAATGTCCTTTAAAAGAAGATCATGCACCCTATTGTTTGGATTATGAACCTGTCATAAAATTTTACATGTTCATTCATAAACATGAAACTGAGATTAGCAAAACAATATTATTAATTAATTTTCACGAACACCAGCTTATAAATTCTCGAAACCATATAGGAAATTCAGTAGTGATCCTTTCATTTATCTTTTCATCACTAATTCGAGGTATTGAAAACAATAACATCTCAATATATTGACTATAGCAAAAAGTAGGAGTTTAATACTAATGCAGAACTTGAATTTGCTAAGTTGAACATTTAGTAAACTATATGAGAGAACGCACTTTAAAATCGGCTGCACTTCATCATAATTTTGAAGAACATACTTAGTTGCAGCTACTATTTTAAGATTACTTACAAATTGAGTCGTGCACACACCGGAAAGGCGACCGAGATAGTTAAAGATGGAAAATGGTGGTTGATGAAGTGAAATGGTGGTTGATGAACTCTAGTTATGCTACACTGAACATGTTCCTGAAAATAGTATAAACAAAAATTAGTGTTCTCTTTAATAATATAAGCTTCACATAAAGGTCCTTCCACGCGAGCTATATTCTTAACTCTATTTCTTTAAGTACAAAGAAATCCATATCAAAACAATCTATTAAAATTTGACACCTTAATGATACAATTAGAATTTTGTCTCTAGTATTTTGTTTATGTGTGTGTGTATCTGTATATATATACGAGTTAGGTTATCGAGGCCAGTTGGCCCCTTATCCTATCTACCAATTTTTATTGCCAGGGATATTGGAATAGGATAATATAACACCCATCTTTCTACCAACTACACTTCATTATCCAAAATATATAATTATGTCTGATGTGTGTTTATAATGTAGCACACACACCATATTATAGGGACCCAATATGCTAAGCATTGTCTCCTTAATAATTTCTCTAATATTACAACAACTATTTTCATAACTTTTTCACGCACAAGTGTGTTTATATATATATATATATATATATATATATATATATATAATAAGAAAATTTAAAATTCCCGATTTAACAATATCAATTATTTGTAATGAGAAATGATAAAAAGTCAACACACAATACAAAGTCGACCAGTCAACATATGCCAAATCTATATTTTCACTCATTATACTTTAGTATTTTAAATTTTTTATATGAAAATATAGATTTGTGATAAGGTGACAAGTTGATTACGTATAGGTGTTGACCGTGTAACATTTCTCATTTGTAATTATGTGTACTATATTATAAATACACATCTATACCATAAATATCAAATTTGAATACGCGGTAGCAAATTAACCAAGTATAAGCATTGTTTTACTTTGACTCATAGAACAGGAGGAACCATATCATTGAAATTGTGAACTTGAAGTGATAATTGGAAGTATGTCATCATGGTTAACATTATTCCGTCTCCCATAAACCTCTCTTTGACCTTTCTTGATTTCCAATTCCTTGTTTAATTATGAAAAAACCTATACAGGTCAACAATCGATCTCAATTAAAATTAATTAAATATTTTAAAAAATAAATAAAAATCACAAAAATATATGATCTTAGTTGACCATGATTCAATCTGACATCAAAGTAAAATTTACATTCATTAATAGTGAATGATAGCGTCGAAAAACTTCATGTCAATTGTGCTATAAAGGGTGAAATCATCCTCTAGTTATAACTTTTGGTGTTAGATCTTGAATCAAATATTGTGCATGTTAGTCACTGCTTTCCCTGCCACCACTATCCCCGGCCACCACTATTCTTAGGCACCGTTGTCACTAGCCTCTGCGACAACTCCTGTTTAGATTTTAAAAGAGAAACATTCCCTTGGTGGGAATTGAAACCACTCTTTTCTCCCTCTTTTTCACGAAAATTGAAACCCCTCTCTTCTCCTTTGCCCTACTCACTGCTTTCCCTTCATTGTCCTTCGTGTTAAGTTTTTTTGGTGTCCCTCTCTTCGTGTTTATTTCTTTCCTTCGAAACATAGTCTCGTCCTTTGTTTGTGATTTGTCTAACGTTGTCTGACATGGGTTTAACTAGACGAGTTTTGCTATGTTCTCCTTCTCGAATTTTTAAGGTTGGTGATCTAACTTCAATGTACTTTAATCTATTTTTGAAACATGTTGTATACTCTTGGTTTATTGTTATAAAGATTTTGATATTTTTTATTTTGTTTTGGTAATTTGTTTCATGACTTTTGTGTTGTATACTTCTGTGAATGATGTTGTACGCATTTGTTAAGCATGTTCTATACTTTTCTTGAGCATATTGTATACTCTTGGTTTATTGTTATGAATTTTTTGATTTGTTTAGAGTCATGCATTTCTGGATTTACCTTTGTCCACATATATCAACAAATTTTTAACTTGTCTGTTTTTGTCTTGTATTGTAGTCTTATCCAAACTCTCATAGCATAATTGATATTCTGAACACACATTTTTAGTCGTGGGTTCTTAGTCTTTAATTTTACAAAACACACATTTTTAACTATCCACGTTGGACATTACTGAGGCATATTGATAATCTATAGGTTTTTTCGTTCTTTCCACTTATCTTTGTATAATATTACGCTTAAAGAATTTATGGAAAACTATAAGCTAAAGAATTTAATATATTCCTCGGATACAAACAATATAACCAAAACAAAGTATATTGAGTCGAAGTTGTTTTATTTAAATTGAATTATGTTATGTGATAGATATTAAGGATAAAGATAGATATGTGTAAGAGGACGTCCAGATTAGAAATGGTTATCGTAAGCATAATCACAAAAAAAAGGTAAAAACATGGGTTGATAAAGAAATGAGGAATCTTATTAGATTTACATTTGTTAATATTTTTTTCTGATCATCTACTAAGAGATGGTTATGAAAACGAAGTACATTATACTAAATGAATTTGTCTACTTCTTGTCCTCTATATTGGGGGTATTTATTGATAAGTCATTTGTAAGTAATGCATGGAAATTTGAAACACTATGGATCTTAGATAAGCTCTATGATGGCTATTATTTAAACCAGGATCTTTTATGAATTTGGTGTTCTTTTTAAAGGAGTCAAATTTTTATATGCTCCAAACAGGCAAAGTTAAGTGAAATTTTTTTATTAAACTACATCCTTGTTTTTACATACTGCTCTGCTGACTAAACTGTGTTATATAATTACTGTTACTAAATTTGCTTTATTATGAACATTCTGTATCAACACAATTTTATTTTTTGAATCAGAAAAAAGCATGGTGGTTTTATATTGAATAATTAGATTGTTTTGTTTTATGAAGCATGTTTAATTTATCGATGTACTCTTTTGAGTTGGCATCTATGTTAGGGTGGTAAATTGAGTACATTATTATGTTGGGAACTTAGGGTATCAGCTAATAAACAAGATGTTACAGATGTTTTCTTTTTAGCCGTATTTTAATTTGTTACCTCATTCTAATACTCTAAATTTTGATCATAATTTTTCTTGCAAATGAGTGGAGAAGATCTCGATGTATCAGCTTTTCCTAATTTTCCTAATGGTGAGAGTATTTTCACTCAAATTGGTACAATTGAAGGTGGAGAAGGAACTCTATATAAGGGTTTATCCTATAAAATCTCCTTACATTTTCACCTAGACTATCCTTTTTATCCTTCCCAAGTGAAGTTTGACGCAACGTTTTTTCATCCAAATGTTGATTAGTTTGGAAACATTTGTTTGGACATCCTTCAAATATTCATCAACTTAGAGAACAAATAATCATGTATTAGAGCTAAATTTTCCAATACTTGTGTTTTGGTGGGTTTGGATCTACCATCTAGTTTTATTATGGATGCCAAGAAAATGTAGATGGGAATTCAAATTTTATTGCGTCAAATCTGCATAAGTTGTTTCAACAACTACATTCTCTTCAAACTAATAATTGTTCTACTTGTGTGTTTTTACCGAACAGTGGTCTTCAACTTATGAATGCAAAACTATCCTTTTGTCCATTCAAAGTTTGCCGAAAGGTCTATTCTTATTATCTATTGAGATTTGCATTCACATTTATCAGTTTTTTAAGCAATTTACTTTCTAATAACAAAGCCTAACCTGGAGAGTCTTCCAATTAGTTGTGATGCAACACTCTGGAATGATAAGGAAGGTTTGGAAAAACATATTTTTAAACTTCCATCATAAATATTGGTTTGTATTATAAACTTTTTGTAATAATTTATACTGCATACTATTTATTATTGTAGGTCTTATGTTTTCTCATTTGGTCTTCACTTCAATTATTGTATTCCTAGAGGGTTGTTGGTTTGGTCTTAACACTTTAAGTTTTAGCCTATTCACTTCCTTACTCAGTATGTATAATTCTCTTGTAGAGTAGAGTTATGTTGATTTTTTGTGGAATGCATATTTTAATTAGGGCTATACATGGAATATGTCATGCAAAATACAGGAGAATGGTTTTAAAAACAGTATTTTGCTGGAGAAACTCTTGAATGTTGATGGATACAATTCCAAATTGAGACCAATGAGTTTCGTATATCAGCTTGTAGCCATTTTCCCTGAAGAAAAATTTTATTGCTTTTAAATGTCATTTTTTCAATGTATGTATTGTAACATGAAAGTAAGCGAGTTTTGAAATCCTTTGAAAGTCTATCTTTATGTATAAAGTAGTAAAGTTTTCATTGCAGGAAACAAATTTTTTTGATATTTTCCCCTAATGTACAATGCTTAAAATTTTATGTTGATGTTACATGATATCTATCACTTTGAAGATGATGTACGATCATCGAATTCCAATATTGTAAGTGCCTCAAAATTTATTCATAATTATTTAATTATGACATAAATATAGGTTTATAATTATTTAACTATTTGACTAAAATTTCATTCATTTTAGTTTAAATTTTACTATTAGTGCTTGTCTTGTCAACAAACTCAGCAACAATCATAGTTTCAAAAGAAGAGGTATGATTCAATTTATATTTGAACTAGATCAATTTTTTTAATGAGATTTATGTTAAATTCTGATGTTTTCAAGTTGTAGAAAGCTTTATTATCTATTGAAATTAAAATGATTAAATTGGTATGTATTTGGCATTTTCTGTATTTAGTAAAATGATGCTTCTATTGCAAAAGTATGCTGGGAATTAGACTGTATTTAAGAGTAAGTATATTCACATGTCCGTGTTTAAATCTATTTCTAATGATCAATGGTATTTAGGAAGATAAATAAATTAAATTTTTTTCTTTGGTATATTTTATAATTTAAGCAAAGATGAATTAACAATTTCTATAGACAACTTGTCTTTGTTTTCTATTATTTGTTCAACATATATGTTTTGTTGTTTTATGATATTAGAGCAGAAAACATGTCTCAGAAAGCTACGGGAGAAGAACCTTTGCTAAAGTTTGCTAGAGTACTAGAGGATCATACTTTTAAGGCAATATCATTTTTGTTTATTTTATTTTTATGAACCCATCCAATCTAATTGTACGTATTATATTTCTTATTTAGAGATATCTACAGTGCCACCTACTTGTTATTTATGTTACAAAATTTAGCATTCACTTATATTATATTAACTAACTAGTTCAGTTCATTTTTGTGGAAAATATTTATACCTTTTATGGAAACAATTTGAAAGATTAGAAATTTGATAGTATAAAAAAATCTCGTTGAAAGTTAGACATCAAATTCTCGTAATTTCTAATGAAAATATGTTTTCAATAAAAATATATAATTTAGATTTGAATTCATATCTTACATTTGATGGCTTAAAATTAATCTTATTAACAATGAAGATATTAACCGCCTAAGTTAACAAAATTTTACTTTGCAATCAAGACTATTGACAAAAAATAACACGATTTTCATATATTATGAAAGGTCAATTAAATAATATTTCTGAGTTGTATATAAATCAATGAATACGAAAGACTCAATTTGTTTATTGAATAACCATTACCCTATTTATAGTCAAAAATAAATAATTGTGCTGGTTAATGAACTAATTTGGCTACTTCACTTAGTTTGACCAAAGGATATACCTAATATTACTGGAATGGTAAAATAAATGTTGGCATAGTCATATAATAAACTAGAATATAGCCAAAACAACATGAGAGTCATCTATACACTGTGATGATTTTATATACTGTCATTGAAATTTTAAGAATTAATGTACCATAATTCAAACAAAATTTGCACACCGCACAAAAATTATTTGAAAGATCAATCTAGCTATGTTCGCAGTTAACATATACATTTAAAACAATGAAGACATTTTCCATCATTGCGGCTTCCCAAAAATTAACTCAATTCATAGTTGTTCCTTCTTTGTAAAACACTTCCTAATCCAGGTTGCTTTATAATGAACACATCTTCTATATCATACACAAAGCGAATCATCCATACGCCACTTTGGCATCTATTCCTAAAAAGGATAATAGCAAATTGTATGAATGCTTAGTAATGAAGATTACGCATTTAATTGCAAACAGAAATGATCAAAATTGAACAAAATCAGACCCCTCATTGTAATGTGAAATTAAACTATACATAGAAACTGTAATATTCTATGTCATGTGAAATTTCCTTTAATTTGCTTAACCTCTCAGCATACATGGCATCAATTGAACTTCTAAAAAATTGAACTTGGAAGTAGTCGGAGATTTAGGAAAGCATCATGATCTACCAGCTTGGGGGCTCACATTTGAGGTTAGATATCTTATATGAGTTTACTTATTTTTCAAAACCTCTACAAAGAATTCCGACCACTCATAAAAGTCAAACGTTACCGTGATACTAACAAGGTTTTTGAGGTTCTTCATTATTTCATTGTCAACAATGGAAACATTGACATTCAAACAATGAAGAACCTAAAAGATTTCCTGAAAATATCTTTAATCTTGGGTCATTCTCAGCCACAGTTGGGATCTCCTTACCTATTTATAAAATTTTATCAAATTATAATTAGTTTTATACTAAAGTAAAGCAACAAACATATTACGAAAGCAAAGCAGGAAACATAGTACCATTTTGTGGAAATACAAATATAGTAGTGACGGTCTACATCATGAGAGCCATCACCAATAAATGAATGAACTATTTGAACTTCGACATAAAAAAATATATGTGTGCAGTGGAGTGATCGGGAACAGTCTCTCATGTTATACCTCAGACGACCGTGGAATAAACAATATTGGAAGGTTAAGCATTTTTTTTGCTTAAAATAGACATAATAATCTATTTAATTTATATTGATATGCTTAAATTTTTCCTTTGAGTAAGGAATTGTTTGTCCCTAATCATAATAACATTACTTTCACTAATGAAAAAACATTTACCATGTTTCCACATTCACGGCAGGCTTAAACCAAACATAGTCATTGCATTTTTCATACTGGTTCTTAAAATATATGTTTTCACGGCAGTTACGTTAAGAACTGTCGTAAAAAAGGGATTTAATTTAGCTCCAACCCCCTCCACTCACTTTCCCTTTTTCCCTAACCTCTCTAGTCATCCCCTTTCCTCTCTTCTCTTACTCGCGTTGCCCGTGTCAGCCCCCCCACTACCCCCTTCCACATTGCAGTCTCTGCCACTGCCTCCTCCTTGCACCATCCGTTGTTAAAATTCAATGTATTTTCCCATGCCCTCTGTTTCAAACCCTAGTCGTTTAGTTTCCGTCTCATGGTTTCCTTTCTCTTATGTGATCCACTGTTAATTTTGCATTTGATTTCGTTCTAATTGTCGTCTCTCCGGGCTCATCATTATCGTTGTGTTCCACTCTTGAAGTTTTGCTAAATTTTCCCTTCCAAAAAGTCAGCCTTCATGGGTATTATGGACTTTTGTTAGTTCATATTGTCATGTATAGATTTTTGATATTATGTAATTGATTCTTCGCATGAAATATTGTTAATAGTAGATTAAATAATACAAAAACTCTTATCCAATTGGAAGAACGCAGAGTTATTATTTCTATAATTTTTAAAATATATTGAAATTTAATGTTGGTAAGATTTCATTTAATATATAATGATGTCTGTAACCCCTATACTAGTCATGGAGGCAACTTATTATAATGGGATACAACTTGCTTGCAATTTATGTCGCAGTGCTTTCATCATTGTTGTCATATTACGTCCTAGTAATATGTCTGTGCATTTATTTATTCTTTCAAATGATGTTATATAATTTGAGATGCTATGATTTGAGATGACATGACAATTCCAATATGATTTAACATGTTCGGTCATTCTTGCACTATTCATCAAGCTTTGTCTCTAGATTTTCTTTTTTATTGGATAATTACATGTGAAATGAAATCCAAGCAGCTTTCCCAGGATTATTGACAAACCATATTTCACGTCGTGTCTAAAAAAATTGACGGGCAATTATTTGAGTGAATTGACGTAAATGTAATAATGGATATGAAATATTATTTTTAAGATTAATTGACATAAAATATTTCATTTTTAACATCATCCAGTGAATTGTGATTTTTAACTGACGTCAAATCTTATTTTTACACTAGTGTTTATTATTCAACTATGATGTATGTAGGCTTTAGTTATTTTAATATTGATATTGTTAATGTATTACTTCAAATTTTTCCATCCTGAAATTTTTAATTTTGATCATATTGTGTGCTTATATTTTTATTGGTAA
Organism: Hylodesmum podocarpum; assembly: GCA_026586105.1. Classification (NCBI taxonomy): domain Eukaryota; kingdom Viridiplantae; phylum Streptophyta; class Magnoliopsida; order Fabales; family Fabaceae; genus Hylodesmum; species Hylodesmum podocarpum. The sequence continues at coordinate 687,204 of JALJEV010001367.1, forward strand.
TATTATTATAAATATAATAAAAGAAAACTATATTAAAAAAGATAGTTGAAATTTTTTATACATTAAGAAGTAAATTAATCTCAAATTTTATTCCAGATTTTGTTTCTTGCAACATTTTATTTTTTTTAACTAAATGTATAAAAGTATCCGCAAAGACTTTCCATTCTAAATCATATATCATTCAACGTATAGTATAAAAAATAATAGTGGAATAGCAAATAAATATAAGAATGATCTACGTAATCTGAATTAAAAAAAGTTATATATACAGTCTAAACATCATATAATTATAAGCAAAGTAAATATTTTAGATATAACTTGAAAGGAGTGACAATAGGAAATATCATGAAAATTGAATGCATACGCAGGACAACCTATAAAAGTCAAACTATAAAAAAAAATGAAAAAAACCTGTAAGATACATAAAATACACACCGATCTTCAACTAGTTATTTGAAAAAATAAAAAAATACACATTAAAGTAATGACCTAATCTACGTTTTTTAGAAATATAAATCAAAAGGAAAAAATAAGCCTTCTACCTAAGACCTTACTATCTAGAATGCCATTAATCAACAATATCTATCAGTTAGTAGAATTGCCTGATTGCACTATAATACCCTTTAAAGGATCATTCTCATTACTAAGTATCAATTTGATGAATGCTCCCAATAGAGCGATCTCCCACTACTGGCTAGAATATCTGTTGATGGGATAATCACAGGACCTTTGCCATATTTAGAGCTATCATCATCAGATGAATCTAAAATAATTAGTTTTGATGTTGGATGTTCCCCTATTGGTGGCTAGTTCACTAGAACATAATTTCAGACTTATTTCGGTGCTAGTTTCTCACGTGATTGTCCACCAGAGGTGGAAGTATTAGTAGGTAATGGTACCTAAGACCACGCTATATTGTGTAGTGTGGTGATTTATGTTCCGAGAAATGCTTTTCCGCCAAGCGAAAAAATCCAATTTGTCTAAACTAATCCATATTCAAACCAAATTGTTTCTAGTTAAATTTATTTTAGTTGATTAAGTTTTTATCTAAATCCATTTCTTTGTTCATAAAATAAATTTGGATATCCAATTTTAAGAATAAGTAGTTTATAGATTGAAAAATGGATATCCAAATTGGACTTAATCTATTTTATCATTAAAGAAAATATTGGACTTAATTTTAAAATTAAAAGATCAAATTAGATTTTCTATTACTAGAGAGATCAGTAAACATATAAGGATTATATTTTTAATTGATATGATATTTTTACTTATTTTTACTCATGAATAAAAAATAATACTTTAATATATAGTTTCAATATTAACTTAATAAAAAAAACTGATAAAAAATAAATAATTTGTTTTAAAATAAATAAATAAATAAATCATGAACATAAACATAAACTTAAACATAAACATGAAAGTTACAAAATTAATTCTAAAATTTATTTTTAAAAAATAAGTTTTTTTATTTAAAATTAATTCAAAAAAGTATGAAATTATTTCTAAACTAAAAAATAATTTTAAACCAAAAATAATTTATAATTTTAAACCAAAAATAATTTTTAATTTAAAATGAGTTTTAAACCAAGAACCAATTTCAAAACTTGTTCTAAACCAGTATTTAAAGTATCAAAATTAATTTTTTATATAAAATTGATTAGATCTAAATTCTAATCAATCTAATTGGATTTAGATAGGATATGAAATGGATTTTTAAAAATTTAATTGAAGTTTACCTTTAATTCCTTCCAAATTTTAACAACCTAAATCTTTTCCTTTTCATTTTTACTACAATGTTCTCTTTGAAAATTTCATATGGAACTTCCAATTAATATAGAGATAAAATAATTTTTTAAACTTTCAATTTTCATTCTCGCCCAGGGTAGAGCATATTACATCTTCTTAACAATAGATTGATTATTAATTATAATTAATTAATTTATATTGAAATTGATTTTAGAATAAATTTAGTTTCAAATTGGTTTTTAGTTTCAAATTGGATTTAAACTAAAATCTATATTTAAAATTGGTTTTAAACCAAAAAAATATTTAAAACTGGTTTTAAAAACTTCTAAATTGGTTTTTTTTTAAAAATATGGATTTAGATTTTAAATCCAATCCATTAATATGGATTTAGATTGGATTTGGATTGAATTTTTAAAAATCCAACCCGCCACTACTCCATTTACACGCAGTAATTCATGCGTCATTTGAATAAACTTTAACGTACATGTAAGGATGAATTCTTTCACCTTCATCAACGATAGATACCAAACAACATAATATGCAATCAACATGAAAACCATCATTATGGTTAACTAATACACTTGTGTAGGCATACTTCATCTTAAGCGTGACTAGACTCATTACTGTTTGTTTCACTATAGTTGCCACACAAGTTACCATCTTCTTGATGAACTTACATATTAGTTTTTTTATTGCTAGAAGTACATTCAAACATGTATGTATATCTATGGGCTCTCACTAGTTGAAAATGCATCATAATCAGTGTCGAGATCTATCAAGCTTGTTGTAAACTTGTCTTACGCCTAGTCAACGATTGATCATTGTCTTAAACCTCACACACACATCTGTCTAGTTACCTCTGAAAAAGTTTCCCTCAAAAAAACCACAGGCTCACTCTCTTCCAAGAATTTCCCCGTGAGTTAAGAGTTTTCTTCTATGAAAACCAAAATTGTGAAACCTCAACCTTTCTCTACGACTCCAAGATTTATCGTCTAGAGTGAGCCTAAGATAGAAGTGTTGGATTTAAAGCTTGAAGATGCTTGGGTTTCTCTCTTGTTATTTTGATTTTGATGAAATGTTATTTTGGTTTTCTTAGATGATATGTAACTAGGTGTTTCCTATGTATTGATTGTTTAGATTAGGCTTGCATGTGGTTGTTCTTGGTTGGAATTCCTTAGAGAACTAAGCAAATCTTGTGTGATTTCTCTTGATTCAAATGTTTGGTTTTTCCTCTTAAAATGTTTTGAAAAAGGTCTTGGTAACCAACTGAGGTAATAGATTACCAACAGAAGGTAATCAACTGCCATCAGTGGGTAACAGAGTGGCGAACAACATTTGGCTCTGGAGTAATCGATTACCCTTTCAAGTTAATCGATTACCATAAGCAAATTCACCTTGATAAGTTTTGCTTCTCTGATTCAATCGATGACCAGTTTCTGGGAGTCGATTACCACTATCAGAAATTCATAAAATTGCCTAAATTGAGTTTTTAAATGAAAATGTAAATACCCCTCTTTTGAAAATCTTTTAGAACAGAATTACAATTCTTGGAAATACATCTTTTGAACTGCTCAAACACTTTCATACTCTTTTTATTCTTTTCTCCAAGAAAATCATCAAGAACTTCAAGGTTTTTCAAAGAACTTGTTTTCAAAAGACAATCTTAATTGAACATTCTGATTGGTTGGCATTCATAGTCTTCATAGGTGATCAGAATCTACACACACATGTGTTTTCTAACTGATCATTTTGTTTCCCATTTGGATTTGGATTGATTACTTTAGGATAGAGGTCTATAGATAGAGTAAGGTTCTTTGAGAAGGATTTTCTCAATGGGTTAATCTTGGAGGTGCCAAGGTCATAGGGAACGGTTCTTTGGGTTAAAGAACTGGTGTTTTATGTGTTTTGATTTCATTTTTGTGTTGCTTGTTACAGAGTGAATGTAAAAGAACGCAAAAGGGATCATTATAGTAGAAAATCGATCGCAACAGTTGTTGGGTTGGGACTGGATGTAGGTAGTGGGTCGAACCAATATAAATCATTGTGCACTCTTCTTCTCCCTTCTACTTTTTAACTTTTGCCTTACATTGTTCATTATCATCGTTTAATTTTTGTTATACGTTCGGTAATTGACTCGGTAATCAACTAAAATTGGAACAATTAGATACTGCTTTTAATTACGCATGCCTATTGATCACTGATGTGTTTCTTGTTCTTTCTTTTGTGCTATCTGTTGTGGATCTTTGATATATCTTGTTTCTATGACTTAAGATTAGATAGTTAATCAAGAATAGTTTCGATTGAATTAAAAGAAAGTAGAAACGCACGAAAATTGAGCTATTTTGGAACTAGAGTCTATTCACCCCCCTCTAGATTCACCAGTAGGGACCATCAATTGGTACTAGATCTTTATCTAGTAGGTTGATCCATAGTTCCTTGGTCGGTAATCATTTATCTTTCACTGAAGGTGCCTCTATTAACAGACCTCCACTATTTTGTGGTGATAACTATCCTTTTTGGAAAGTGAGGATGAAAATCTTTATGGAGTCTGTATATAGAAACATTTGGCAAGCGGTTGTGACTGATTTCAAGGTCTCCACATACATAGAGAATGGGAGTGAGATTGAAAAACCATTTAAGAGGTGGGAACAAGATGAAATTAGGAGAGCTCGAAACGATGCAAAAGCTTTAAATATTATACATTCTGCTTTGAATTTCGATGATTTTTTCAGAATTTCAGCTTGCAACACAGCCAAAGAAGCTTGGGAATTAATAAAGGTCATACACGAAGAAACCGCTGAAGTACGAAGGACATGGAAGAACACCTTGATCCAAAAGTACGAAACATTTCGAATGACGCAAGAAGAGTCCGTAATGAAAATGCAGAAATACTTTACACATATTGTCACAATAACCTCAGCTACAAAACTCTTTATTCATACATCATGTGAGGTAGCCAATTCAGCCTTCACAGTAGAAGTAAATCAAGATAAGATACAACTCTACTAACTAGCATAAAAATGTAATCATATATTGATTTCCTGTTATCAATATATATTGATTTCCTATTATCAATGCAATGAACATAGTTTGAGTAGAGTTGCATCCAATTGGATTTGGTGCATACTTTGGATTCCACTAGATTTTCTTTAATGATAAAATTAAACGTCATTTAATTATAACATATTTTTAAAAAAAAATTAGTATGTTATTGTGTAATGTTTTATACAATACTATTTTATGAATAGTTCTGGATACTTTCTCAATTCATAAGTTCTCATTAAATATTTCTTATTTATTTTTTATGTTTAACTATTATGTATTGTGCAGTGTTATGCATAATTGGACCAAACCAAATGGTCCAATAAGTTAACCTATAAAACTGACTTGCAGTTGAATTGAAAATTGATGAATCAAGATAAAATTGATAAAACCAGTCAAAATTAGTATAAAACTAGTTTGAATTGGTTCTATTATAAAAAATTTATATTTAATTATTCTAAAATAAATAAAATTACATATTTGATAAAAATTATTCATTGTGTTAAATTATTTTAACAATGATTATTAATTTTTTATCGTATAAAATACTAATCTTATTAAAATAATATTATGCATAAAATAATATTATTTTTATTTTTAGAGATCTAAGATTATAATATTATATTTTATTTGATATTATTATATATATATATATATATAATATATATAATTCTTATCATTATTTTATTGATACCAGACCACAACTTCTAGCAAACGACTGAACCTTAAACTAATATCTTAACTGATTCATTGACTGATTTAGTTTTCTGCCCATGATTTCGTTGGTTTAAATTTTTTACGCAACCAAGCAATTATAAATTATATAATATACTATATTTTAGATAATTAAATAAAATCTAACTCTTAAATATGTTATTTATGATTTATTAACAATACAAACATTATTTGCACTATTAATAATATATAATAATGATTGTTTTTAAATTTTTAAATTTTTTAAAAATTAATTCTTTATTTTGAAAATTATATTTTATATGTTTAATTATAAACCGGGGAAATGTGCATAGATGGTTTGTTGTTGTTTCGAATACAATTTGATTTTTGGGTTTATGCAATTTCTTAAAGAGAAAAATTATTGATTCCAATTTGATTAATTCGTGGGTTCTACTTCACCTTCATTAACGTTGTGAATATGGTTGGGTCAAACAAAACCAAAGGATGAACCTATTCTATTTTTTTCGAGAAAAAATATTGAAATTAAATATTATGTTATAAAAGAAACGATTGATATAAAATTTATTAACATTACAAATCTGGTTGTTGATATATTTACTAAATTCCTTACTTAATATAAATGTAATCTGACCATAAGTTATGAAAGGAGTGTTTTGTAATAAAATAAATATGATTATTGGTTTCTAGAGCTAGTAGAGGATGGTGAAAAGGTAGGACATGTGGCATGTCTTGAAGAAAGGGTCTTTTACATGTCTGTTATGAAAGAAGTTTAAAATTTTAATATGAAAAATATTTGGTAGATAACTGTAATACACACACCATCCTGACAACCAATCATAAAAATGCGAAAAGAGAAAAATAAATATATGTTATGTGAGTGAATTGGCTGAATTTGATTCTTTTTACTCTCGATCCTGTTAAAAAGTTTCCTTAAAAAAAAACTTTAAGCCCACTATCATCCAAGAATTTCCCCATAGGCTAAGAGTTTCACTCTATGAAAACCTAAATTGATAAACAAACGAGACACCAAGTGACTACACGTTCATCTAATCAACTCCCAATGATGTCCACTCACACCATCTTCCTCGAATAAAGGAGTGCTCTCACCATATACATTTAGAATGTGTTTGACCTAGAGTACCTTGCATGTATTGGCACTACTAGTATGAAAATACTTTTGACGTTGGTTATTAATTGACGTATCTGACATCAATATGCTGAAACTTTTATATCGGTTATTGAATCGACATCAAAAATGTATTTTATACCTTAGTTATATTTACAACTGATGTAGAAAGTGGGCCAACAAATAAAGAGGATTTTCTACGTCAGTTGTAAAAGAATCGAAGTAAAAAGTTGTTTAGAAACAATTTTTTTTTGTTTTTGACATGTGTACATTCCCATTGTCATACTAAAAATATTTATACAAAATATATGACATAAAAGTAATTTCTAAAGATTAACTTGCAATAAAAGGTGAAGGAAACAAGAGAATAAAAATGGACAGGGTAAAAATTATAAACTAATATCACAATTCTTTCAAATTATACGTTATATACATTTTTTGGAAGAGGATTATTTGCAGTTATTTTTGTGACATGTAGTTCTAAACATCCCAATTAAATTATATGTATTAAATAATTGATAAAATTTTAAACTGATACAAAATTTTCTAAGCATGAGATTTGTAAACCGAAACATTTTTATTCTCTTATCACATTTTAGTTTTCAAAATTGTCTTTTAAAACAAATCTACACAGGTTAGTAAATAATAATTTCATTTATTCTCTTATCACATTTTATTTTATTTGCTCTTACTTTCCTTGCCAGGAAATGCAAAACTATGCTTTAGATACTTGCTTTTGTTCTGCAATGTTGGTCAACCATACTTTGTGCTTCTGGCTAATACATATAACACAGATAAGAAGGAAATATCACATAGCAATATACTAAAGAATCAGATCTGTTGATTGTATTTATACTACGGATGAATTATAAATGTACGAGTAGATGTACAAAAGAGATAATGTTTTCAAGTACAAACTTATTCTTCTTCGTGTTTCCCCTTGTGGAACCGTAGGCAGTGTGTTTGGCTCATCAGTACGTTGAAAATACTACAACCAAATTTAATATTGAGAATTCCAAAGTTACTCTAGTGCCAAAATCCATGGCTCAATGATTTTCAGAGTAAAAATAAAATAAAATGGAGTTCACATTAATTGCTTATGAGCAGCAGAGATATTAAACATACCTTGCTTCATTTTCTGAAAGATCTTTTGTTTGAGTGTACAACACTTTAAGCCTTGCCAATGAGTTATCTCCAGGCTTTCCAACTACTTCAGGTGCTACATCAAAATGACAAGGAACTATCAATACCAAAATGTAGAGATCCCTTTTAACAATTTCCTTTAAGTTCTTTCTTGGTTTAACCCTACACTTTTTCACAAGACTAGATGCCTCTTCTCACTTTTACTTCTAGAAGCCTTCTGTGGCTTTCACAAGTTATGACATTATTCAAGTTATTACCTTTACTTGCAATGGATGCATCAGGCTTTGGAGTTCCATTTTTAGCTACTTCTTGCTGCTCTATGGCTTTTGATTCAAAGTATTCAAGCCATGCAGAAGCATCCTGCATTGGGAAATAAAAGAAAAACTTTCTTAAAAATTGTAACATTAGCCAATACCATCTATCAACCCCCATATTTTTCCAGTATAGAGTTCAATCCAAGATTAGTATCAAACTGTAGATTCTTTTGGCATATACTAGTAATACCATCCGAAAAGAAAAATAACCTGTGTACGGAGATCTTCTGGTCCAAGCCTTTCTTGAAGCATCTTTAGTGTAGTTTGTTCATGTTACACACTCGGAGAATATGCATCCATCAATGATAGAGCTATAACTATGGCGTGATAGCTTGCAGCAGTCTATAACATTAAAAGTAATGTATAAAACAAAGTTAGTGTTTTATACAGTGTCAATCTGGACAATAAGATATATTAACTGTCACTATGTATATTCAATCATGTTAGTTAATTTTTTAATCTTATTTTACTTATCATATATGTAATTAAGAAATGAGATAGATTGGGCAAAACTCACTTGGTGACCTCTAAATGCTGTTTGAATTTTGACAGCTGAAGATTCTTGAATCTCCCTCAGGTGTTGTGTGTGTAGAAAAAGAAGCATCATGTCTACTTTTAAAAGTTTGGAGTAATAGCCACTGTTAAAGCATGCTTGCTTTTTTCTTTCCCCATCCTTTGACAGTGTAATTGAAGGCAATCTATAATTCTTAAATAAGCTTCAACCTCATTGACAGTAACTGGGCAGTGGAAAAAAAAAATTGACACAAGCACAACTTTAAAATACAAAACTAACATAAGTCTTTCTGCAGAATGTGCCTCATACCATGCAAAGCAGATGCGACAACATAAGCATACCTTATTTCAAAAGAAAAAAAAAAACCATAAATATAAAGCATCAAATTATCAGTTTCAGTGGCTCTTCTAGAACAAAAATATCAGTAATAATATTCAATTGTTTGGTAAGACATACTAGGACACGTAAATACATGTTAAATTATAATGCAGAGTGAAACCGAGAACTTTTCTTGGCTTTTGATTCACCTAATATATATAACAATAAATAGCCGTTGCATCACTCTATTTTTGTGGATAAATAATTTTCAACTATCATACTAAATTTATAATCCTTTATATCTTCAAATTTATAATGCTTTCCCATTTTAAGGCTACCTTTCAACCTTTTTTCAACAAATATCTTTACTTGAAATATAATTATGCTTTAATGCCCAGTGTAGTCCCCCTGTCCAACATAAAATTATACCCATTAATATAATCTGAAGTGTACTGACAATGTTCATTGCCACACATCAACAAGATGCAATACATAGAAGTGGTCTGACAATGTTCATTATTCACTGGATTCACAATATAGAAAATTGTTTTGGATTTTTTGTTAAATTAATGGAGAAAAACAACAACAATGTTCTAATTTTCTATGCCTCGCAATATTAAGAAACAAAGGAGGTTTCATAGATTATATTTTCAGATTTTTTCCCTATAGGTCCTACAAAGAAAGTGGAAAATATATTATAATATCAATACTTATTTGTCATTTCAGGTATATGGTTTCCATTGCGCTTACCATATTCATCAAGTGGTGCATCATAATCATAGCTTGTAGCAATAAAAAGACTACCCACGGCCCGACCAAATTTCGTTCCCCGTGATATTGAAAGGAACAAAATAAAGGGGTTTAGTTGAATATTCAAAACGGGTAAACAAAGACATCAAAATAAAAAAATAATGAAGTTACCATTTATTAATTTACAAATTTAATAATTTACAAATGATCCCCATTTTTTATAAATCTTGCAACTGAAAATGCCTAGTCTTTAACAGGTCGATGAGGGACAGCACCTCCAAACTCAGTAAACCTTCAAGCATGAGAGGAATAGAAGCAATGAACATGCAATATCTCGGTGAAATAATTGTGCAATAGAACCATAAACCTTTAGTTATAACTTCACTTTACTCATATGTGCTGGTCAAATATGAGATAACATTTCACAAACACCATAACCTTCAGTTATCAACGCGAAGGACAAATAACACAAAGAATTAAAAAAAAGAGTGAAGGATGCAAGCGAACTAGAAGAATAACAATTAAATCGTAGCCACCAAAACAAAGGTTGAAATCGAGGATATGTGCATGTCATCGTTGAATTATGTCTCGACTCCGCAATAACGAGACTCATTCTTATCACCTTGCCTTTCTTGGAGAGGAATTTTCGCTACTTCAACAAATTGAAAAAATGTGTAGTGTTTGAGGTGCAATATGTAATGGTTAAGCTCAAGCGATTTTGAGCATGGTAGTGAGTTGGCAAATTGAATGGAGATGTAGGTTTTTAGTAGGGTTTTGTTGAAGAAGCTACTACTGTCACCAAACAAACACCAACAGACTGAGCTTTTGTCGCAATTATTCGTTGAATTGTTTCTCAAAGCCCTGGTATTTCTATGTACCACTAGCAAAAATGCAAGAGACTGAAAGTGAATAGGGTTCACGATGGTGAGAGAACCACCAACACCAACGGTAGAAGGAGGGAACTGTGATGGCAGTCAAGTGAGGAGGGTAAAAGGGGAAGGGAACAGAGGAAATTGGCGAAAATGAGGGAAATGGAAAAGCGCATAAGAGAAGAAGAAAAGCTATAGAGGTAAAAGTGAATAAGGCCGAAAGGGTAAGCATTCAAATCAAACTTCTGGACGGTGGTTACTTAATTAACCTACCTCAATTGGATTTACAACTTTGGTGAACTTAAAGGTGTAGTATGTTGTGATAATTGGGACAAAGATATCTTCAATGACATTATTCTTGTTGCAATCTCATAGTTTCAAATATTTTCCATGTACGACATAATGACAAATACTCTTTTAACCTCTGTTAACTTGTTCTAGACAATCTCCTAAAGAGCGTGAAGACAAGAGAGACTTGTCGATATATTTGTCGTATTGCCTTAATTAACAAAATTTCGATTGATTTTTTGACACATATCCAGAAGCAGCAAGTAAGACGTTGATATGGTTGAGTGGTGACGTTGGTGTGGAAATGATGCCTTTAGTAAACACATTATTACCAAAATAAAGGTGTTACATGAGCCTATTCCTATGGAACCTCTAGAAGGACAAATAGTTCCAATAGCAGAATATTTTAAAGGTGACATAAAATCATTAGTGTGTTTGGCAAAGCTCATCTTCAGAAAGGGGACTTTAGCAAACAAGCCCAAGAGAACCAAGCCTCCGAGGTTGATCGTAAAGAGTGAGTCAAAGAAAGAAGGGCACAATATCCTCAAATCTTAAATAAGGTGAAAATGAGTCATCCAGAGGAACCTTTTTTCACCCAAGGTACATACACCATCCAATACTCTTATACATTCATCATTTTCTTTTCCCCTCAAATAAAAAACCCATAAATAAACCAAAAACACAACCTTCCATCTAAACACAACCGTCAACTTAAACACAATCTACACAAGACCAACAACCATCCATTGCTAGACCACCCACACAAACACACTCAATGAAAAAGAAATTCAGACATTAAACCTTAAAATAATCACAAACATAAGCTAAAACTATCATCCAAGAAATTATCCCAATACCCTCGACCAATCTAAGGTTCAATGGACTCCATTTGTTCTACCACCTTCTTCGTTCATCAAATCCGCATCATAACTGAACCATGAGAAAATTAAACCACCATTGTGTTTGAAAATGACACCATCACTATACCTAAACCCTTAGAAAAAAATCCATTATTCACCCTAGCATCCTTGGGCTTGCATAAAAAATAAAGAGGGACGGACACAAGGATGAAACGATTGATCAAAATAAATCTTTAGAGACTCTACATAGAGGATGAAATGCTTAACAAATATCTTTTTGTTGATCTGGGCTTAGGAACATCAAGGTATATGATTTATAACCTCAACCTCTTCTGCTAATGCCACTGCTTGAACCACAACCAAAACCAAAACTCATACCAAAGCTTCATTCTCAACCATCAGAAGAGCGTTCAACGTCCTCCACAAAACCACTTGCTATAATGGAAACTTTTGAGACTACTTTGCTACTTTGGACAATTTTTCTCAATCCATGAAAATTAGACTTGATTTGATGCAAGACTCACTAAACAATTAACACCAGTTCTTTAAGGTATGCAAACACTCACACAACTTGTATCTTTTTCTCTTCTATAATAACAACCTCCTTCGTCCCCATCTCCACCTCATTATTTTAGCCTCAATTTGTGCCACCTCCTTACCTTCAGGACATCTCAACCAATCTGGTGGTGGCTTTCTCATTTCACTCTTATTTTTTATCTCAAAATATTGAAGAATTATATTTTGAGCATTTTATGACTTAGTTTATTTTTTTTTATGCTTTTATTCTGATATATTTTAAAGGTTTATATAAACATGCTCTGGTACTCGAAGGGTTTTGAAGAACATATCAGGATATGATCTATTTACGAAAAAAAAATCACTCAAAAAATCTTTAACTATAATAAACATGTTAATTTTCTCAAGGTATTGTTTAGAGCTTGTTGTTTCACTTCTTTTTAAAGTTTCTTTGCGTATTTAAAAGTTTTATTCATGTTCACTGAAAGAAAGAAGTGTTTCCTTTTTATAAAAACACAGTTTTAACTTATTTAACCTCTCACATTCTCGTTTTACTTTTCTTCTTTCATATACAAACTGTAAATTTCATATAATTATGAAATTATTAAAGTGATTTCAAAATATAATAACTACAAAATGGATTTTATAAACAATTCTAAAAGAAAACGGTTTTAGAATTTTTATTCAAAGATAGTAGTTTTAGAAAATTTTCTAAAATTTTAATTTTTTAATTCATTTTATACCTTTGTTTTAAATTTTATTTCATTAAATTTTTTAAATAAATTATCAATTATTAAAAAAATTAATTTAAATATTTATGACAAATCAAAAATATTATTTATATATTAAAAATATTATATTTTTACAAAGTGTAGTTCTAAGAGTATTTAATTATTATAACTTTTGGTTAAATATAACCATTCTACTGTGTATTGAAGACAATACTAATTAATATGAAAATACATTTATGAATCAATTAATTAGAAAAAATAATTTAGTTATCAAAACAATATACAGAGGTTTTATTTTTTATTTTTTTAAAAAAAATCATAATAATGATGTAAAATTACTATAATCACTATATTTTATATTTAATTTTGATAGAAATCTATCTCTAAATCATTGAATTAATGGATACAAATTATTATGACTTACGTAGACCTATTTGATGAAACGAACACAAATTATTATATAATAGGTATTGGTTGAAGATTCTTAATTAACACCCCTAATTAATCGACCATGAAATATGCACATATGTATCTCATATATTCTTTTCTTTTCTTTTTCTATAATTTTTGTGTAACATAAAAAAACATCGACTACCATATATAGTTAATATAATATATTTCATATTTAAGATAATTAAGAATATATCTCTGAATTATTTAATTAAGGGGTTATTTTATAGTTAAAATTTAACATGTACACATGCGAACGTTTGAATTTATGTACACAAAAAATTTGATATCAAATAAATATTTAAACATATTTGAATACATTTTAATATATGCATGTGTGTTTTTAATATTAAAATATATAAATGAAAATTTGAATAATATTTAACGTTAACAAGCTAGTTTATTTAATTAAAAATACAATCATATTTATTCAAAAATTGTTTTTTCAATATTTCATTCAAAAAGAGTAGTCATTTTTTTTTGTTCAATATATTAAATATTTTCTTACAAAATGGATTTTAGATGATTTACAATGTAAAATCATTTTTTATATATATTTTTTTAATGAAGTGTGAATATATTAAAAGTTTGAATGAATTTATTATAAGTTTAGATAAATTTAGTCAATCAAAATGTTTTTGGTAACTTTAATCAATTTAATTCCTATGTTATATTTTTGATGAATTTATTAGAAGTGGAAGGGAATCAAGTCAATCAAATTTTATTAAAAAATATTTTCTATATATTTTCTTATGTAGTGTGGATTTTACTAGAAGTTTGAAAGAATCTATTTAGCCACACTGTTGGTAAATTTAATGAGTTTAATTTTTATGACATATTTTATTAAACAAAATTATTAAAAGTAGAAGGGAATCCGGTCAATCAAACTTTATGGAAAAAATTTCAACAATAATTTATTAACTAAAATTTAATGTTATTTCAGTTTAATTAGTAAAAAAGAAAAGACTAAGTAGTCAAGACGCTTTCATAGAAAAGAGAGAAAAAAAGAATCCAAAACTAAATATATAAATACATGGGGTATTTCTAAACCTAAACCAAAGCAATTGCTCTTTCTTGCTGTCTCACTCCAACCTTTCTTTCTTGTCATGCTCTGTTCTTCATTCTCCGTCAAAGTCATGCTATATTCTTTATTTTTCCTTCTTCTTGTGGTCGTGCTCTTTTAAAGAAGGTAAGCAATTGAATTCTCCTTCTCTCTGTAATGATATATTCAAGTGTGTTGATGAAAGAATTTAGAAGATTAAGTAATTCAGCTTCATTCTGATGGTTTTATTTAAAGTTATTAGGGTTTATATTTGATTTTAGATTTGTGATTTTTCCCTTTAACAGGTGCCTGAATAGATCTTTGTTAAAGCTATTCTTAGTTATTGTGAAAACATTGCAGAAAGGTAAGCTTCAATGGATTGTGATCGTTCTCACTCTCTCGTCTCGATTCCCCTTTTCGTTCTCACTCTATCGCGGTTTCGCTCAACTAGAGCTTCCCTCGTTGCCAAATAGGATTCAAATCTTGGTTGAATATCTTTTTCTGCTTGAAAATATGTCTTGTTCTATGCATAGGGTAGAGTTTAGGGCAGGATCCTTGCTTCAGAGAATAATTTGACGAAATAGTTGGAAAGGTAGTTGCAGAAATGAGAATAATTGGTAATATTGACGACTTCCTCGTTTAATTGATCATTGCTTTCATACTTTGTGACCTGTTACTGCTTCAATGTTTGCTTCTTGTTATGTATCCAACAAAATATTTCATCATTTTGGATCGTGTGATTGGGTTGGTTATTACTGCCAAGGGTCATGATTTTGAGTTATCTAATAGTTATTGGAAATTTTCTAATAACTATAAGATAAATTTTCTTTGTTAGTTGGAGTTTGAATATAAAAGATTGTGTACATTGGGTCTGAAATCTCAATACCATGGTTCCAAATTCTTTTGAATAGTTGCATCCATGTTATTATAGAAAGACATTAATTTAGGTGTCATGCTCTTATCAGAAGGCGTGGATTCTCTTTCAAATTATCAAAGGCTACATGATTTTTTTATTCTAAATTAATCAACCTATTTGTACAGCGTAGGTTCATTTAACTCTGAATCACTTGATACCATCATTTCTTTTAGTTCTTTTAAGGTAATTCTAGATAGGCTTCCTCTATCGGTGAGGGCAAATATGATATAAACAAAAAATAGCAACTTTCTTTAGGTTATAATTCTTGTATCCTCTTAGTGTATTGCAGCTGGGAGGTACTTCACTTGCAAAGGTAATTATGAACATAAAATTGGGTATCCACTTTCTTTTGTTGATTGTTGTTCCATTACATTCCTTCAATATAATTATTGTGTCTCAAGTTTTTTTTTTTTTTTTTTTTGCTTGGTTTGTAGTGCATCGCTTGGGATTCTACAAAGGCCATCCAATGTATATAATTAGTGTCAACCACGTAATTATTTATTTTATCTTCTCATGTCAATGCTTTCTATCCTAATTGATAAGACAAGTTACTTATTTGTGCAAATTATGAATTCTGCTGTTTTGGTTATGCTTTTTACCTTTATTGCTTTTTTAATTGGTTTCTAATTTGTCCCATAGCCAAAGAATAAATTGTAATTAATTTTGGATATACGTTATTTATTTTTATCATCTTTTTTCATGCTTGTATTTATTGCAATATTTTTATTAGGGAACTCTGGCATTAGAAGACAAATTTCAGTAAAAAGGCTCTCACAAGCTTGTCATCATCTGTCTAATGCAAGTATGGATTTTCACTTGTTAGGTATGTTTTAAGTTAGTTTCATTGAATATCATGTAGTTTTTTAGTCTTTGTTGCAATTATTTCTTCATTATTTATGAGTTATAAATTAGTCTTGACTATAGTGAGAAGTCAAATGGTTCTGTTGTGGGGTTTCGAGTTGTTGGGAGTGTCAAACACTCATTGAGTGTCCAATTAAAAAATTATTTTGTAGATTATTTATGCTAACACTTGTATACAATTCTTACACTTCTATTCAAATTATTTTTTAACCTATAGAAAAATCAGCTTAAAATAAAATGTGGAATATTAGAAAAATTACTTTTATTGATGTGTTTAGTCTATTTTATGTTTCCCTCTTTTAAAGTTGTGAACCTCTGTCCATGAAAGGAATGATAACTAGTCCTATAGAAAGATAAATAAATGTGATTAGTATAAGGAGAAAGATCTATAAGAGATCTAGTGGCTTGATATGGAGTTGAAAAACTACATGATATACAAAGGCTGAAGATGACGTTGATAGACAGATAGACAAACACACTTGTTTGTGTGAAAAAGTTATGAAAATAGTTGGTGCAATATTAGAGAAATTCTTAAGGAGAGATTGCCTAACATATTGGGTCCATGTAAGATGGGGTGTGTGCTACATTATAAACACACATCAGACATAATTATAAATTTTGGATAATGAAGTGTATTAGGTAGCTATAACAATAACGTAGCAAGAAGAAAGATGGATGTTATATTATCATATTCCAACTATATATATATATATAGACAGATAGATAGATAAATAAAATGATGTCATTTTGGTAGTTGATTAACTTCTAGTTGTATCATTAACGTATCAAATTTTAATACATTGTTTTGATATATGTTTTTTCGTACTTTTAAAAAGAAGTTAAGAATAAAGTTCGCATAGAAAAATAATGTTTTAAACACCTCGAATTAGTGGTCGAGAAAAAAATGAAAGGATCGCTTCTAAATTTCCTATATTGTTTTAAGAATTGGTAAGTTGGTGTTCGTTATGTGTGCATGTTTATAGCTTGTTGGAAGTACTTTAAATTTTGTGAATGTTCGTGTTTTATAACAATACATATATCTTGCTCATCATATTGCATGCATATATACTGAGAGCACTTCCTTCCTAATTTTCTTAGTGATTTAGTGTTTTGTTGGTCTAAAACAATCTAGGTTAATAAACTTAGGGGTTCTAGCTAAACTGAGTTTCAAATTATGTTTAACAATTTATTTAGGCATTGATGTGTAAATATTAACTGGTGAACTCACCCTATCTTTGCTTGTATCTCTTATTTTCATGTCAATGCTTTGCATATACTACACATGAATTAAACATATGAAGTTGTTGGTACAAAACTTCTTTGTTTCATGTTTGACCTAAAAGATGTCAAGTGGAGGTCGTGGTTCGAGGGGTAGAAATAGCAGTAGCAGAGGTTGTGGTGAAGGTCGATCAATAACCCGACCATCTAGTGTTTCCTTGGATGTTGAAGAATCTCCTCTTTTAAGTAAGAAACAAAGTACACAATTTCTACATGTAGACATCACAATTGTTGGGGAAGCCCCTAAACCTAGGGAAATAGATCCATCAGATAACAATATATGGATCTATCTTGATAAAGACACGTAAGAATGAATTATTTTCAATAGATTTTCTTACAAATTGTTTGAATGAAAAATTAATACCTATGACTTCTCTAAAGTTTCAAGTTTATTTGACTTGTTCAAACAATCAGACGTATGAAAAGTGTCATTCAATCAAAATATGATAGACAAATGAATTCTTAGAGCACAACTCCTCTTGTAAGTTAAGGAACTTCGGTTTGGAGAGTGAAAGGTTAATTTGAACTTTTTTTATCATTTCATATATATATATATCAACTTTTGTGTAATTAATAATTTGCATTATTTTGTTACAGAAACCTTTCAGGTGGCTACTGACACATGAATCAAAGATTATGGATAATTGGAACCAAAACTGTTTGGATCGCCTTCGAGCAATGATGTCTAAAATTAGGAGGGTGAATATGCCTCAAGGTAAAAAACCTGCTTGGATACCAGACCCTGTTTTTGACAGAGAACAGTTGAGGAAAAGGGATGGATGGACTGAGACTAGGGCCAACTTGTGTTCAAAGCTCAGTCCGTTTTGAGAACATTCAATGCTCTCTAGAGTTTCTTGCTCCAAACCATCTGGCTTCAAAACCAGCATACATTCTCTCAATACGGGAATGATATTTTCAAGAATGATACCTTTGTGAACATGAACAAATAGATTCAACAACAATTTTAGCTGGTTTATTTTCTCCTCAACACAATTGGAAGGAGAAATGGGTTCCCAACATATATATTTTTGAACCTTTCTTTTGAAGCTATCCTGGTTTGCCAAAGTAGACTATTGAAGGAAAAGAAAGCTTCAAAAGATATACGTTGGGAATCCATTTCTTCTTCTAATTGTGTTGAGGAGAAAATAAACCAGCTAAAATTGTTGATGAATCCATTTGTTCATGTTCACAAAGGTATCATTCTTGAGAAGAAAATTCCTGGGTTGAAAGAATGTGTGCTGGTTTTGAAGCCAGATGGTTTGCAGTAAGAAACTCTAGAGAGCATTGAATGTTCTCAAAACGGACTGAACTTTGAAAAAAAGTTGGCTCTGGTCATAGTCCATCTATCCCTTTTCCTCGACTGTTTTCTGTCAAAAAAAGAAAAAGTACAATACACAGTTGTGGTAGCATCCATGCATCAGAACATCGAAGGAGAATGGTCAGTAACTAATTACTTAATTAATTGAATAGTAAATTATATCTTAAATTAGCCATTGATTTTAAAATATAAATTGCAAAGTCAAGAATCCGGTAAAGAGCCTTCAATGTTTGAGTTTTTTATGTGAACTCATAAGATGAAGGGATCAAATGAATTTATTGTAAAAAATCATGTGAGACATTTGTAAGTGTCTACAATTTGAACTTTTTAGCTAGAAAACCAGTTTTAAGGATTATATATTTTATAATTTGAGTTATTTCTTGGTTGGTGGTGATTATGTTTTTGCAGGAGACTTATAATAAATTGAAACAAGATAAGTTTTTCTGGGGCTCAACTAATGTTGTTGATGGTGAGGTTGAGGACATTTAGTTGAGCCTTGGAAATATTTACCTTGTTTCAATTTATAATAAGCCTCTTGCAAAAACATAATCACCACCAACCAAGAAACAATCCAAACTATAAAATATATAATCCTTAAAACTAGTTTTCTAGCTAAAAAGTTCAAATTGTAGACACTTACATATGTCTCACCTGGTATTTGATCAATAATATCATTTGATCCCTTCATTTATGAGTTCGCATAAACAACTCAAACAATGATGACTTTTTACCAGATTCTTGACTCTACAATTTATATTTAAAAATCAATGGGTAATTTAAGATATAATTTAAAATTCAAATAGTCAAGAAATTGGTTACTGACCACTCACCTTCGATGTTCAGATGCAGGGATGTTACCACAACCATGTATTGTACTTTTTGGAGAGGCAAGGTTTACTTTAGCAATATGTTGTTTTTGTTTAAAAGAATATGCATACCAAGCTTCTTTTAACTGTTCAAAAATAGGGTCTGGTATCCAAGAATGTTTTTTACCTTGAGGCACATTCGTCGTCCTAATTTTAGACATTGTTGCTCGAAGGCGATCCGAACAGTTAAATTTCAGATTAACCTTCCACTCTCCAAACCACAGTTCCTTATCTTCTAGAGGAGTTGTGTCCCAATTATACATTGGTCTATCATATTTTGATTGAATAACACTTTTAATACATGTGACCATTTGAAAAAATTGAAATAAACACGAAATTTTAGAGAAGTCATAGGTATTAATTTTTCATCCAAGCAATTTCATTCAAAAAATATGTAAGAATAACTATTGAAAATAATTAATACTTACTTGTCTTTATCATGATAGATCCATATCTTGCCATCTGATGGATCTGTGTCCCTAGGTTTGGGGGCTTCCCTGAAAGTTTTGATGCATTCATGTAGAAATTGTGTACTTTGTTGCTCACTTTAACGAGAAGATTCTTCAACATCTTACTGACCTCCACCATGACCTTTGCTACTGCTACTTCTACCCCTCGAACCACGACCTCCACTTGACATCTTTATGCTAAAACATGAAACAAAAATGTTTTGTATACCAACAACTTGATATGTTTAATTCATGTGTAGTATATGCAAAACATTAACATGAAAATAAGAGATACAAGGAAAGTCAGGGTGAGTTTACCAGTTAATGTGTACATATCAATGTTTGAATAAATTGTTAAACATATTTTGAAACCATGTCTACCCAGAACCCTAAGTTTATTAACCTAGATTTTTTAGACCAATAAAACAATAAATCCATGAAAAAAGTGGAAAGGAAGTGCTCCAGGTACATATACATGCAATATAAGTCAAATATCCATAGTCATGTAAAAAATTATAATATTAAAACTTTGTGGTTGATGTTGGTAGGAAAATAGAATATGAAGAGCAAGATATATGCATTGTTATACAACATGAACATTCACAAAATTTAAAGTACCTCTAACAAGCTATAAACATGTACACATAACAAAACTTGCAATATTAAACAAAATTAGTAAGCAAAAAACATATGACTACATAAGTCATTCACAATTTAAAAAACTATCACATTACAAATTTAGTTTAATAAGAGAAATCATCATAAGATTCATGTTCATCCCCTAATGTGTCATCTTCATCGTTGTCCTCTTCCTCTTCAATTTCATTATCACTCAAGTCTTGATTGATAAATGATTTATTAATCTCTCCATGTACACCTTGATTGTCCCTTAGACTTTGAAGTTCATCATTGTTAATGTTGACTGGTGTGATTTCTTCAATTTCATCACCTTGATATGCATCCCGGTTAACTTCAATACTAGGATCATCAGTTGTTCTCCTTGCTTTTGTTTTATGATGGCTACCTAAATAGCCTTATCATGGTATGTAGGAAAATGCACATAATACACTTGTATTGCTTGTTGTGAAAATATGAAAGGATCATAATTATTATACCTTCTTCTTGTATCAATCTCAACAAGCCTATACTCCTTATGAATCT
Source organism: Hylodesmum podocarpum (assembly GCA_026586105.1). Classification (NCBI taxonomy): domain Eukaryota; kingdom Viridiplantae; phylum Streptophyta; class Magnoliopsida; order Fabales; family Fabaceae; genus Hylodesmum; species Hylodesmum podocarpum. Next base: position 708,461 of record JALJEV010001367.1, read on the forward strand.
TTACGCCACAATTAATGTTTGGGTCATACCATTCACACTTAAATAACACTATATTCTTATTTAGCAACCCCATATATTTTAACTATACAATTTGTTCAAGTAGGCCATAAAAATCACTCTCAAAACTACCAAAATCAGTGTCCTTGATGCATACACCGCTATTAGATGTAGATCTATGTTGACACGAAGATTGTGTGTGAAACTTATACCCATTAATAAAATAAATAGGCCATGTTTGTAAAATTCTTTTTGGTCCCCATGAAATGTCCTTTAATAAAGGATCATGCACCCCATTATTTGGATTATGAACCTGTGTCATAAAATTTTACATGTTCATTAATAAACATGAAATTGAGATTAGCAAAACAATAATATTAATTAATTTTCATGAAAACCAACTTATAAATTCTTGAAACCATATAGGAAATTCAGTAGTGATCCTTTCATTTATCTCTCCATAACTAATTCAAGTTATTGATGCAGAACTTGAATTTGTTAAGTTGAACATTTAGTGAACTATACGAGAGAAAACACTTTAAAATCGGTTGCACTTCATCATAATTTTGAAGAACATACTTTATTGCAGCTACTATTTCAAGATCACTTAGAAGTCGAGTCGTGCACACACCGAAAAGGCTGCCGAGATAGTTAAAGATGGAAAATGGTGGTTGATGAAGTGAAATGGTCGTTGATGAACTCTAGTTATGCTACACTGAACATGTTCCTAAAAATAGTATAAACAAATATTAGTGTTCTCTTTAATAATATAAGCTTAACATAAAATCCTTCTATGCGAGCTTTATCCTTAAGAATTTATCTAATATTGCAGCAACTATTTTCATAACTTTTTCACGCACAATTATATATTGTTGGACTTTAAGCTTGACAATGCTTGGGTGTCTCTCTTGTTGTTTTGATTTTGATGCTACGTAATTTTGATTTTCTTAGATGAAATTACTCTCTTCTCCCTCTTTGTCACGAAAATTGAAACCCCTCTCTTCTCCTTTGCCCTACTCACTACTTTCCCTTCATTGTCCTTCTTGTTTAGTTTTTTCGGTGTTGATGGACGACCATCTCATGAGGATTATAAGGGCAATTCAAAGACTTCCTTTGTGTTGGTCAAAGTGGGCTTAAGTGTCTTGTGACCCAACTAAGCAAGTGTATTATACTCTCTTAAAAGAGAGTGGATGGATTAGGAGAGAGAATTAGTGGAATTGCCACTAACTTCATTTAAATTTCCACCACTTGATCATACAATAATCAGGGTGCAAATTTAAGTCAAGTTTCTAAAATGTTGACTCTCATCTAAGAAGGAATTCTAGCCTTTGGTTTAGCTTTTAATCCAAGGCATAAAATTCCATCTTAATTAATCCATGATCATCACTACTTAGATGTGTCTTGGACCTTATGATCTCATTTAAGTTTAGATCCTTCTTGAATTGATCAAGTGAGGGGTGCCTAGCATCACTTGATCAATCCATCAAGGATCATGTGGTTAGAATAGCTCACGGTTAGCACATTATAACTTAGGCATTTTCCAACTTTGTATTCACTTTGGTCATTTATGAAAAGAGAATTTCTAAGACTAAAGTCTTGAGAAAAGGAGAGAGCTCTCTAGGGTTTCTTTTAAGAACCTTGAATCTTATCATAGGTTTCCATGAATCTTATCATAGATCCATGATCCAAGTGGCGATTCTTCTACCTAGCTTATTGAACCTTATTCATGGCGCTACCACCTTCTAATTCCCTACCATTTTTGCTTTCTTCTCCCTTTGGTTCCAAACCGTGAGATATCATCCTTTTCATAGTCATTTTTCGCAAGCTTGTTCATGATCTTGAGTAAGGATCACTTGGTGAATGAAGATTGGGCACCCTTTTTGCTAATCCTTGAAGAGCCATCACAAGTTCCTTCATGGGTTTGCATCAGGTGTCCCTCTTTTTCGTGTTTATTTCTTTCCTTCAAACATAGTCCGTCCTATTCTTGATTTGTCTAACGTTGTCTAGCATGGGTTTGACTTGACGATTTTGCAATGTTCTCCTTCTCAATTGTTAAGGTTGGTGATCTAACTTCAATGTACTTTAATATATTTTTGAAACATGTTGTATACTCTTGGTTTACTGTTATAAAGTTAGGTTAGTGATCTAATTTCAATGTACTTTAATCTATTTTTGAAACATGTTGTATACTCTTGGTTTCTTGTTATAAAGTTTTTGATATTTTTTATTTTGTTTTTGTAATTTGTTTCGTGGGTTTTGTGTTGTATACGTCTTGGTTTCTGTTATGATTTTTTTGATTTGTTTAGGGTCATGCGATTCTGGATTTACCTTTGTCCACATATATCAACAAATTTTTAACTTGTTGTTTTGTCTTGTATTACGGTCCTATCCAAACTCTCTTAGCATATTTAATATTCTGAACACACATTTTTAGTCGTGGGTTCTTAGTCTTTGATTTACAAAACACACATTTTTAACTATCCACGTTTAGACATTGCGAGGTATTTTGATAATTGATATATTTTTTCCGTTCTTTCCACTTATTTGTTGCATAATATTACGGTTAAAGAATTTATGGAAAACTATAGGCTAACGAATATATTTTGGATACACACAATATAACCAGCACAAAGTATATTGAGTTGAAATTGTTTTTTATTTAAATTGAATTATGTTATCGATGGATATCGGGGATAAAGATAGATATATGTGTTGCCCCCGTCTTGGATTAGAAATGGTTATTGTAAGCATAATCACAGAAAAAAGGTAAAAACATGGGTTGATAAAGAAATGAGAAATCTTATTAGATTTGCATTTGTTCATATTTTTTTCGATCATCTACCGAGAGATGGTTATGAAAAAGTACATTATACTAAATGAATCGATAGCTACCATGTATATTGGGGGTATTTATTGATAAGTCATTTGTGAGTAATGCACTGGAAAGTGAAACACTATGGATCTTAGATAAGATTCAATGGCTTCTATTATTTAAACCAGGAACTTGTGTAGTCATCCTTTCTAGTGCAAGATCTTTTATGAATTTGGTGCTCTTTTTAAAGGAGTCAAATTTTCATATGCTCAAAAGAGACAAAGTTAAGTGTAATTTTTTTATTAAACTGGATCCTTGTTTTTACATCATCCTAGCCACTTGATCCTAGAGTGTGTTATATAATTGTTGTTACTAAATTTGCTTGATTGTGAACATTTTGTATCAAAGCAATTTTATTTAATGAATAAAAAAAAAGTATGGTGGTTTTATATTGAATAATTAGATTGTTTTGTTTTATGAAGCATGTTTAATTTATCGATGTACTCATTTAAATTGGCATCTATGTTAGAACTTGGTAAATTGAGTACATTATTATGTTGGGAAATTAGGGTATCAACAATAAACAAGATGTTATAGATGTTTTTTTCTTAGCCATATTATAATTTGTTTTCTCATTCTAATACTCTAAATTTTGATCATAATTTTTCTTGCAAACCAGTGGAGAAGATCTTGATGTATCGAACTTTTCCTAATGGTAGTATCATTCCTCAGAGCATGGCGAAATTGAAGGTGGAAAAGGAACTCTATTTAAGGGTTTATCCTATAAAATCTCCTTACATTTTCACCTAGACTATTGCCCAATTTGTTGACTTCAAAAGTTGACCTTTGACTTTGACTTTTTTTCATCCAACTCTTTTTCAACTTGAGGATCATTTAAGTTTGCATTTCTCTTGTAATTCTCATGACTTGGGAGATGGTAATCATGTTTTAGAATTTTTCCAATACCTGTGTTTTTGTGGGTTTGGAACCATGTCTTATAGTTATTATGGATGACTACATTATTTGATTGATAGTATAATGCTCGATTAAAATAGATTGTACAATGAAAGATCTGTGCATATCTTGCGTATTTGGAAATCTCTAACAATTGCGGGATTGAAGATCAACACAGCTATAAACTTCTAGGAAAACCTTGGTTGAGATTTGTACATCAAAACCAAAAGGGAGATTGTTGGACTTAAAGCTTGAAGGTGCTTTGGTGTCTCTCTTGGTGTTTTGTTTTTGATGTTATGTAATTTTTGGTTTTTCTTAGATGAAATGTAATTAGGAGTTTTCCTATGTATTGATTGTTTAGTTTAGGCATGTATGTGGTTGTTTCTTTTGTTTGAATGCTGAAAGAGCTTGGCAATCTTGTGTGATTTCTCATGTGTCAAATATATTTGATTTCCACTCTAAAATATTTTGAAAATGTCTTTGGAACTAAATCGAGGTAATAGATTACCAACGAGGAAGGTAATCAACTACTAATCAAGAGGTAGGTAACGAGTGTGGGAATGCATTTGCCAATCGAGTAATCGACATCTCCTCGAGGTTAATCGATTACCATGAGCCAAAATCACCTAGGAAATCCTTGCTCATCAGGTTTAATCGACACGGCGATCGACTACCCCTATTAGAAAGTCATTAAGTTGCCTAAATTGAGTTTTTAATTGAACCTATAAATACTCTTATTTCAAAATCAATAACACTTCTTGGAATACAAGTTTTAGAAAAGTTCATACACTTTCATATTCTCTAAACTGAGTTCATCATCTTCTCCAAGAAACCCATAAAGAACTTCAAGAGTTCATCAACAATTTTTCATAAAAAAGGCAAACTTGATTCTTATTCTATTGGGTGGCATTCATAGAGTTGTTATTTTGTTATCGATCACTCCCGGGTGTTCTCTAAACTGATCTTTTGTTTTACCCATTTTGATTTTGGGTTATTACTTAGGAGAGGTCTCTGGATAAGCAAGATATTTGAGAAGTGTTTTTCTCAAGGTTTGATCTTGGGTGTGCCAACAATCGAGGGACAAACCATTCCTTGGGTCAGCGACGAGGTTTTGGGTGTTTTGATTTCGTTTTTTGTGTTGCTTGTTACTTGTTGAAATGTAAAAGAACACAAAAGGGATCATTTGATAGCTGGAAGACCGATCGCAATGCTTGTCGTTTGACCGGATGTAGGCAAGGCCGAAACTTCAAGATAAATCATCAGGCACTCTTCTTCTTTCCTTATACTTTACCGTTTACCTTACATTGTCAAGTATCATCGTTTAACTTCTTTTTGTCTGCAATTAACTCCAGAATTGACTCCGTAATCAACTAAATCGGAATAGTTAGATACGTACACATACGTAGATATTGATTACTAACGTGTTTCATTATTCCTTTTGGTATTTCCACGTGTATCTGATTGCCATTCTGTTTCATCTATTGATAGTAATCAAGAATAGTTTTGTTTGAATTAAAAGAATTAGAAACTCGCTAAATCACATAAGGAACTAGAATCTATTCACGCCCTCTAGATTCACTCGTAGGCCTCATCATGTTTAAGTTGTAAGGCCTTGTAAATGAGCCCAAAGCTCACGTCCAAAAATCATTTATCACTTTTGAATATTTTGTTTAGTGTTTTAGAATAATTGGGTCAAGATTAGATTAGATTTCATTTAGATTTAGATTAAACTTGGAGCCCAAGATTAGATTAGATTTTGTTTGATTAGATTAAACTTGGTGCCAAGTTAGGTTAACTTGCATCCCAAGTAGTTTAGGCTTATAAATACATGCCAAAACGAAATTGTAAGTGGACCTTTTGATGAAATTGAATGAAATAAGCTTTGAGCTTTTGAGAGGATTCTCTTGTCTTCCTTAGGAAGGTTTCTTGGATCTTATCAATGCACTCTTGTCTCCATTATGGCGGTTCCTCCTAAGCTTATTGGATCTCCCATGGCACCATTCTGGATCTTATCAATATGTGATTGTGGCGATCAATAGATCTTATCAATCTTCGATTGTGGTGATCAAATCTATCTTATCATTCTCTCCGTTGTGGGCGATTAAACCCATGACTTACCATTCACCTTCTCATCCCTTCCTCCGAGTGTGGCTGCCAATATCCATGGAGGACCATCTCCAAGCATGAGGATAACAAAGGCTATGCAAAGAAGACTAGAAGCTCAAGTTGAGGAATAGTTGACCAAGTCAAAGTCAACAAGTCATGGTCAAAGTCAAAGTCAATGGTCAACTCCTCAAAGTCAACAAACTGAGTTAGTCTTATGTAATCTCTTCTTATTAGTTTGTAATTAGTTTAGGCTTATTTTGTATGCTTGACCTACACTTGATATGTGATTTTCGCCAAGCATTGCAATTGGACATGTTGACTTTTGGTTAATTGGTCAAAGCCTCTTGAATCAGGCTAATAGGCTCCATGACCCAACTACAGTAATACACTCTCTTAAAAGAGAGTGAGTGTATTAGGAGAGAGAATTAGTAATTGCCACTAACTTCACTTCTTGAATTTCCACCACTTGATTATTCCATAATCAAAGGTGCAAATTCAAGTAAAGTTTACAAATGTTGGACTCTCATCTAGTTAGCACATTCTAGCCTTTGGATTAGCTTCTAATCCATGGTCTAATTCCATCTTAAAATAATCCATGATCATCACTACTTAGATGAGTCTTGGACCTTATGATCTCATTTTGCTCTAGATTCTTCTTTGAATTGATCAAGTGAGGGGTGCCTTACATCACATGATCAATCCATCAAGGATCCAATGGCCATCATTAGTCCCACGGTCACACTAGGCATTATAACTTAGGCACACTTTGGAATATTGAATGAAATATAATTCTAAGACTTGTGTCTTTAGAAGGAGTGCTCTCCTAGGTTTCTCAAGAAAACCTTGAATCTTATCTTGATCCATGACTCAAGGGCGATTCATCACTTAGCTTATTGATTCCTTTGGATCATGGCGCTACCATGCTTCTAATCTCATTCCATTTTTGATTCTTCTTTTTGGTCACCACCAGAAACTATCCTACATACTTAGCCTATTCACAAACTTATCTTGATTTGTGAGTGAGGATCACTTGGTGAATGAAGATGGGGCATTCAAGGTGTTAAACCGTGAGTCATCATCATAGCTTCAGGAGTTTGCATCAAATTTGGTATCAAGAGCTTGTTCTTCACCTAGTTGTTCTTCACTTATGGTATTGAGTCTAGCTCCTATCTTTTTTATTTCAATTTTTCATTCAATTGAATTTTCGCTGGAGTTGTTGTCAGGTGTCTCTGCTGTCCAATACATAGAAGAGATGTTCGACACCATTAGATCATCATACTGGCTTATTTTACACTTAAACACATTCTAGTCAATAGCCCCCATGTGTTTGATGAATTTTCTCAATAAGTATTTTGAGTCCCTTTGCTGGAATTTGAATCCCCTGCATCATATGTGGCTTAACTAGTGCTTATATGTGTTATACTATGTGCATTGCTCATTATAAGATCAAGTTACCACTACCATGCATTATCTTGCTTGTTAGCAAAGTTTGACTTGACTTGAGTAATTGAGCCTATACTTGGACTGTCCAACAAAGAATAAGCCATGAGAAAATATAGAAAAACAAAAGAAAAGAAAAGATCAAGAGAAAAATATTCAAAGAAAAAGAGTCAAAGAAAAATTCAAGAAAAGAAAATACAAGAAAATAAGATCAAGAAAAATTAGAGTGAAATCGAGTAGTTTCTGTAGTAGAAAATTTTTGGGAAAAAAATTGAGTGCAGTACCTTGGTAAATTGGGTCATTAACACTAATAAATTTAGTGTCCAAGCTCAATTAGGCATCATTACTCATTAGGCTCAAGCATCATATTACAAATTGTGTCAAATTTGCTAATAGCATGCATATTTTGTGGAACTTCATATGCTGTGATATGCCTAGACATATGTTCCTATTTTTACCCATATTTATGGCTGACCTGCACCTTAATTTGAGCTTATTTCTGTGCATAAAGATCACCCAAACCATTCTCAAAATTTCAAGTCATTTTGAGCCAATTTTTCAAGCCTAACTTCCACTTAGTGACGGTTCATCGTTTGTATGGAAGTTTTTGCCTTAGTTGGTTCAAGGGGTTAAACGTTGATTTATTGAATTCTGCATTTGTTCATTCAATATATATATATATAAGCTCAACTGGAAAGTTTCATAATTTTCCAAGCTCATTTTCTATGCTAAAAAATTTCACAAGTTTGGGCGCATTTGGTGATCTGCTTCAGAATTTTCCAGCAAATTGCACCTTGGATTTCTACCATTCTTCTGAGATTTTATTTCAAATTTTTGCATTTGTTAAAATACTAGTTTTCCTTAATTTTTAGTGCAGTAAATATATTGGGCCTTTGTCTTAATCATTAATTTCCATTTTGAGTAGCTAATTTTTGTCATTGAGTCTTGTTTTGTTGCTTGTCTTCTTTGGTTTCCTACTAGTTTTGTCTGAGTATTTGTCTCCTTGAATTTCCCTTACAAGTTTGTAGTGAATAAGTTCCTCTTCATTTGAGTACATTGGACATTGATAACGATAGAGGGTTTCTCAAGAAACTTTAAGGAGATTTTCAAGAGGGAAAAGGCAAGTGTGCACATCATAGAAAAAGTCATCTCAAGAGGATACACGCAGTGCTACTGTAGGAAAACACTTGGGGAGAATGGCAAGGATCTTATATAATTGTATTTGTTATCTAACCTTTTTCTCATAAGAATGGCGGATACTTCTCCTAGTGTCGGGAATGATCTCTCACCAAGGTCTAAAAGAATGATGGAAATGATGAACCATGTTAAGTGGTAGCTCGGATTGGTAGGTTTGATCAAGAAAGCGTAGACAGCGGAGGGAAAGGAAGATAAGGAAGGAATTGGAGTACAGGATCTCGGGAGATACTGCGGGCAATCATGGTGGTCACAACGTTGGAGTATATGGTCGTACTCTAGAGTAGGTCGGGTGCTTAAGCAATGAAGTACCGTGAGTAAGGAGAAATAAGCATAGAGGTAGTGGGTGCTGAGGAAGAAATTCCTAGAGGACTATAGCATACCTAGGGAGAGTGGGATCGAGAAACAATTAAGGGATTTAGGATTTAACCCATTGTATGCCATAGAGAGGTCATTAACCTAGGAGGTTTAATCACACCCAAGACACGTGGGAAGATGATGAGCCTAAAGGTGAGGAAGTAAACAAGATTAAGCTACCTAAGTTCGTCGAGATAACAGGTCGAGAGTTACCGAGATTGGGCACGAAGGTGGATCAAGTTTATTCTTGCTACCCACACTGAGGAAGAAATTACAGGCTTAACTTAGCCATCTTGAAATCGAGGGTTATGCATTGGCCTCAGTGGAACCAAGTCCTCAGAGAAAAGAGGGAGTATGCCACATATCATTTCTGGACCCAATTGAAGACGATTGAAGTGGGAGATTTCAGGCCTAAATCTTATACAAGTGGACCTCCAGTGAAGCTCCAAAGATTAACTCAAGGTGGAAGGAGTGCAAAGAGTACTACAAGATCTAGAAATGACCTTGATGAGGGCCGGCTATGAAGAGGAGAAGGAAGCTACAATTGCTAGGTTCATTAATGGTTTGAACAGGAGATCCAAGATGTCTGAGCTCCAACATTATAGAACCTCGAGGATGCCATCCACAAGGCCGGAGAGGATCGAGGCCAACTAAAGAGGAAGAGCTCCTTCAAAAGTCCTTTCACACATGGATCTTCAAGTTGGAAGGACAAGCAAAGAAGGAGGATCATCCAAGACTTTCTACAAGTCTAGCCGAGATGACCCCAAAGGTAAGGAAGTTAAAAAACCTATTTCTAAACCTTCTAACATTGTTAAGAATGTTTAGACATGGTCACATAGCTTCCCAATGTCCCAACAAGAAGGCCATGATCACGAGAGAGATGGACGAGGATCACTAAGGAAAGGTCCACTCACTCTTTCTACAGGAAGAAGAGGAAGCTACAAGGCGAGCTGAAGCACTGGCATGGAGCAACCGGAAGACGGAGACCTCTCATGGTGAGGAAGATGCTTCAAAGTGCTCCTCAAAGAGTCGATGACTCACAAAGGGAAAATATCTTCCACTCTGGGGATGCCTAGTGGAAGGGAAGCGTATGTTCTCTTATCATAGATAGGGTAGTAGACAAATGTCAGCAGACCAGGTTAGTAAATAAATTAGAACCAGACATCCCCACACCCTAAACCTTACAAACTACAATGGTCGAAAGGATGTGACAGGAGATGGTAGTTTAGTAAGCAAGTTCTTATTAACTTCACCATAAAAAAGATAGACGATGTGTCGTGTGGATGTAAAGGCCTATGGAAGCCACTCACCTTTACTGGGAGACCTTGGCAATACGACAAGCATGCCATTCATGATGGTGTTTCCAACACCTATATATTCTCTCATGAAAGTAAGAAGGTCACCCTTTTAAACCTTTGTCACCTAAGGAAAGTTGTAAAAGGATCAAATAAAAATGAAATTAAAGAGGGAAAGGGAGAAGAAAGGCAAAGTCAAGTTGCCAAACCTTGTCAGGCTTGGTAGCTCCTCCAAGAAAAGCCAAAAGAAACCAAACATCCTAGGAAGCTAGCATTGGCCGAGAGTTGCAAGAAAATTACCAAACATGCCACTAATGATTCTAGGATGAAAGGAAAGTGTAGCCACCCATGATGATATGCAAACTGAGAATATAGATACGTGGAAAACTTAGAGAGCTTTACTTATGGAAAGAGCTGAAATGTTAAGAGAATATCTAGCTAGGAAATATGTTCCTATGTTTGCCTACACCATTAGTTGGGAGACTAACTTGGTAGGCAAGCAAGAGGACCTTAAGTCATCATAATGGAGTTTGATGATGTCTTCCCCTGGGAGATCCCCCAAGGCCTTCCCCACTGTAGGATCGAGCATCAAATGTATCTAAGACATCTGCAACCTTACCCAACCGCCCATTATATAGGAGTTCTCCTCAAGAGACTCATGAAAATGCAAAGGCAAAGCTGAGGAGTTGACGAAAAGTGGATGGGTTGAGAGCTTATCTCTCGTGCTTCACCTGCTATTTTTGCCTACTAAGGAGGGACACGAGGACGTGTACCGATTCAGTGGCCATTAGCAATATAACTATAAGGTATAGACATCCAATCCCTAGCTAGATGACTTGCTTGATGAGCTACATGGAGCTAAGATATTCTCCAAGGTCACATCTTTAAAGTGGCATATCACCAAATTAGATGAAAGAGGGCTTAATGAGTGGAAAACCGCTTTAGCACTAAGTTCTGACTATACGAGTGGCTTGTCATGCCCTTTCGCTTATCAAATGCACCTAGCACTTTTATGAGGTTGATGAATCATGTGCTAAGAGAGTTTCTAGGAAAACTTGTTGTTTTATATTTTGATGATATCTGATTTATAGCAAATCTTTTCTAGAACATCTAACACACTTTAAGCTTGTTTTGAAAAATGCTTAGTGGAACAACATAACTGTATGCCAACAAAGAGAAAGCACCTTTGCCACCAATCAATTTATATTCTGCCAGGTGAGTGAGCAAGGTGTGCAAGTGGATGAAAGCAAAGATCAAGGCCATCCAAGAGCTGGTCGTGAGACCCACCAACGCAAGGGTAAAGAAGATCCTTCTTACCAAGCTTAGCTAGTTTTTATGAGGTTTGTTAATTCCAAGATTATTGCTTCACCTCTTAACAATTAGTTAAAAATGATTCTATTTTATTTCGGTCAAGCACTAACACGCTTTCAATCTACTTAAAAGATAAGCTTACACATGCACCTATTCTTGTCGCATCTAACTTCGCTTGCTCTTTTCAAGTAGAGCGATGCTCTAACCAGGTGTGGAGCCGTGTTGGATGCAAGAGGGGCACCCCGCTACCTACTTTATTGAGAAGCTCAATGATGGAGGACCATCTCCAAAAGCTCAACAAACTCTTCAACCTTACTTTAATAAATCGAGCTTCTAATAAAATTCGCTTATACTTTTTACCTGTCCTGATTAGGTTTAGTATTCGTGAGCATAATCACACAACTCCAATTTAGCTGTTCTTGGTGTCTTTTAAATCTGACTTGAATTTCTACAAAATCTATGAAGACACAAAGCCTACTTAACAGAATCTAGGATGAAATTGGGCTTGGAAAGTAACATTTGGCATCGCTGGATGTTCCAAATGGGTCGCTGACCGTGTTCAGATTTCAAGCACAATGAGCTGCAAAAACTCCAATTAATTTTGTCTTGGTGGCATTTGAAAGCTGACTTAAAGGGCTACAAAAGCTATGAAGACACCAAAGCCCATTTCTGACTGAATCTAGGGAGGAAATGGAGCTTGAAGTTTGATAATCCATTTTATATACATTTTCTTTACTCGTTTCGTTCAATTAGCTTATATACGTGTATTGTTATATTTTGGTAGTTTATCTTGATATAAGACTGAGGTATAAGGCTTAGTACTAAAATTAAATGATAGTTAAATTTCCATAAGTTCTTATGGTTCTATACCGATGTTTGTGCAAGTTACATCTAGAGCTTCCTGAGGAACGAGGAAGAGACAGAGTGAGCAAGGATTTCAATGCTAATGGAAGCGTGGAATGAAAGACCAAGACCCAGATAAGCTAACTTGGAGGAAAGTCAGAAGAAGGAGAGAATTGAAGCCTCAAGACAAGGAAACACTCCCATTTGCGCCAAGGCATGGTAGCCGGGGCGCATTTGACCATTCTCCTCCGCAGAAACGTCTCTGTGTGCAAATAGAAGTACGCTGCAAGCAAACTGCGCGCCGCAGCGCAAGTGGCGCAAGACTCGCGGGCCAGATAGGCAATCCGAGGCGCACCGAGCCCTCTTCTGTCTAAACGCTCGGGGGATGCACGGAGCCTCCCTTTTTCTCATTAAATCACTGTGGCAGCGACTAACTTACACATGGCGCAACTTTCACCTATATATGGCTTTTTCGCGAAATGAAAAGGGAATTCTATAATCGTCACTTTAGCTTTTGTACACTTGAATTATGCGATCGCGCAATCTCTCTTTCTCTCTTCTCTCGTTTTTCTTTTTTCTTCTTTCTTTCTCTCTCGTCTTCTTAGCTCGATGTTCATGTATTCACTTCTCTTTACAACCTTGACACTGCACAAGGAATTCGATTCTTGATTTTGATCCTCTAGTCTCCAATTCTCGCAAATGTATCTCTCGGTTCAATTTACATTTGCAATATATTATTCTGCTCTTAATTTTTCTTAGGTTTCTCTTCGCATTTTGTACTATCGTGCGCTTTACTCCTTTCCCGCATTTGTTTTCGCTTAACGCATCAAGCTCTCAATTTACATTTCTCATTTATTCTCAATTTCTAAATATCTTCGCTTTTTTTAAGTGTTGCTCATCGTCTTTTCTCGCTCTTCTTATCTTTTGTTTGGCTTTACTACTTCAATTTACCTCACTTTGCCTCGCCTTTAGCTTTTGCTTCATAATTTTTACTTTGTTTAGTTTTATGAATTGTTCAATGAAATCCTTCTAATTGTGAATGATTCAATCAATGGTAATGATGTCTTTGAGAGGTGACCTAGGTCAATCCATATTGCCAAGCTTTAATTGCGATAAATCTAGTTTTTGGCTGTTCATTCACGCTGAATTATCAAAGTTAACGCTTGACGCTACTAGATTTTCCACAGTTGTTTAATTGTTTGCCTATTAGTTTCTTTCAATTATGTATTTGTTTTAAAACATAGATTCTGGGCCCTTGGTAAATAGTGAAGGTGCTCACCTAGGTGTTCCCTCATCTCACCATCATCACTAATTTCATCCTGAAGGTGTGGATAACACTTCGATTTCTAACCCAGCCCATCAGACTCCTTCTACTTCTAAGTCGTCAACATTTCTATCGTACTCACTTCTGAAAAGAGAATTCCCAACATCAAAGTTCCCAGAAAGGAGAGAGAGCTCTCCTTAGTGGTTTCTTCCAAGAACCTTGAATCTTATCAATGCATCCATGACATACAAGCATATCTCTTCTTCTACCTAGCTTATTATTAGATCCCATGGCGCTTAATTCCATTCCTAAAACACGCTAATGTCTTTCATTTTCTTCTTGTTTGTGTCTTTGACTCGAGAGGTTCTACCTCGTATCCTTGAGTTTTGTTTAATTCTTTGGAGTGTTGGATGATTTGGTGAATCCGTGATGATCACCTCAAGACCTTCATGAGTTTGCATCACTCAAGGGTGCTCAACTCAACTACTCCACTTATGATAAGGAGGTGTATGCACTTACGAGGTCCTTCCAAGTGTGGCAACACTACCTTCTTCCCAAGGAGTTTGTGGTGCACACCGATCATGAAGCCCTCAAACATATCAAGGGCCAAGGCAAGCTAAGCAAGAGTCATGCAAGATGGGTCGAATTCCTCGCTACTTTAAAGGAACATTTCTATTGGCCTAGCATGAAGAAGCTAGTGCACCGAAGTGGTTTCTAGGTGTATTACATGCCATAAAGCCAAGTCTAAATCAATGAATCATGGTTTATATTCTCCTTTGCCAATTCCTACCTCTCCTTAGATTGATATATCTATGGATTTTGTGTTAGGCCTTCCTAGGACCAAAGAGAGGTATGGATGCTATCTTTGTGGTATTGTGTAGATTCTTCTAAGATGGCACACTTTATAGCATGCCACAAGGTAGATGATGATGCACCACACATAGCCGATCTCTTCTTTGTAAGTAGTAAGACTTCATGGTATGCCTAAAACCATTGTTAGTGATAGGAACTCAAAATTCCTAAGTCACTTTTGGAGAAGCCTATGGAGCAAGCTTTCAGCACTAAAGCTCTTATTCTCCACCACTTGCC